>CAVLJG010000008.1:20604457-21324415 GCA_963669975.1 Acanthoscelides obtectus
CACCAGAAATGTTGAACAACATATTTTGAAGTATGCAATACTTTTCAATAGCTAAACATAAGACTATAAACTCTGCATTGACTTCAACTCTGTTCCAAATCCTGTCAAATTTAGAAAATATATTTTGCATCCTTGGTGAAGAATCCTGGTTATTTCTTTGCAGATTTCCGTCCAACTTTTTCTATGAGGGTAGCTTACAAAATGGCGTCAGTTCTGAAGAGAGGAGGCTTACTAAGGTTGACTTCCCATGGCCAATAAATGACAGGCCAATGTTTTTCTTAGTCACTCAGGGACAAGAAGAAATTGCGGGTTCTGGAACTAGTTACCTGAATAGGACAGAAGCATCAAATGTAGAGAAAATTGCTACTAGGTATGTTTAAGAGCTGACTTTCATCTTATTTAAGAACGCCCACACCTCAGCTGTTGTTACGAAAGATCGTTCTTCGACTAAAATTATCATTAATCTTTAGCATCGTTGCGGCTCAATTTCACCAATAAATTGAGGCTTGTATTTAATCATTTGCATATTGTTTGGAATAGACTTATGCTTAAGGAAACCTCACAAAAAATGTCAACCCACCTTTTACTAATTTGAAATATGCTTCAGCATCATTGGGCTACAGAATATTTCAACCTGATGGTTTAGAGAATATTGACGTGATTTCAAGAGAATAAACATTTTTGGAACACAATATGTTTATTTCTGGTTACAGATTTCTGCGTTCTGGAGTCAAACCTGAGCAGATAGGCGTTATAACTCCATATGAAGGCCAAAGAGCCTACCTAGTCCAATACATGCAATACCAAGGCAGTCTTCATGGAAAGTTGTATCAAGAAATAGAAATCGCCAGCGTGGACGCTTTCCAAGGAAGAGAGAAGGATATCATCATTATGTCTTGTGTCAGGTCCAATGAGCATCAAGGAATTGGTTTCCTGAACGATCCTAGGCGATTGAACGTCGCCTTGACCAGAGCTAAATATGGAATTATCATTGTAGGTAAGGATCTTTTTCTTTTTTTAGGAACTGTGGAAAAACATGGGTCGCAATAATAAGATGTGCACTGGATTTAAACCCCAAATATAAAGTTTTTTAGAAATTTTGACATAATCTTTACATTATCGCACCAAAACGTTGACGTTGCTATATAAAAAAATGGTTCAGCGCGATGTGCAGCTTTTACCGGGTCAAAATCCTCCATGCTTATCATGTGGAGCATCATATTCTATAAGATGGAGCGGCTAAAAACTGGTGTTAAGTGAAGCCTGGTCATTTGGAACGAAAAAATATAAGGAACTCTTTTTGCTATTATTTGTTATGGAATTATTTCTGAATTGTTTTTTTGTTGTAGGCAATCCCAAAGTTCTATCGAAACAGCCACTGTGGAATCACTTGTTGTCTTTCTACAAAGAACAAAAGGTGCTATGTGAAGGCCCGTTGTCCAATTTGAAGGAGTCATTGATCCAGTTTGCAAAGCCAAAGAAATTGGTGAATTCTGATAATCCCGGTTCCCACTTTATGACTACATCAATGTTTGATGCAAGAGAGGCAATGGTTCCAGGCAGTGTATATGACAGGTAACGTCATTGGTCAGGTTTAATCTTCATTATCATAATTTTTGCTGCTAGTTAATACAAAACCTCTGATATTTGAACCACATATATTTTTTCAGGTCTAGTAATTCAATGAATGGTGCATTGAACTACCCATCAAATAGAGGGATGCTGGATGTATTCGGACGAACTCACGACCCTATTGGTTACATATCTCAAGAACGTGCCCAGGCCGGGATCAACTTGCCTGTACCAGTTGGTAAGTATTATTCTGGCCAATGTTGATTAAGAGGTGTGGCAATACAGTTCTGAAAGTTTGGTAATGACTTGGAAACTAACGGCACCGTGTTTTCTCTAACATCTAACTAGAGATGAGGATCTTCTCTTTAGTTCCATTAGAAGTCGATAGCAAGTTCCTCTGGCGAATAAAACCACATATGAAGAATAGAGGATTTACTAACGTTTAAGTGGCCATTTTCAAAGTATAAATCACTGAGGTGCCTGAAAGCTTAGTAAATCTTCAATTCTATGACTTTATTTGACAATAAATACAACCACAGGATCAGCTCCAGATGTCACATTAACTACGTTTGGTTTATATTTGTGCGTATTTTTCGATAGTAACTTTCATAATGCTGTCGTGAAGTTGGATGACGCATTCATTTAACCAAGGTGCCGTGATTCAAATTATAGAGAAATTTTTTCAAAGGTCTTAGGAGACACGTTCATTTTAAGAACACCCATTTGAATCAGCAGAGCAGTTCAAGGAGGGGCATGAATCTGTAGAAAACGATCCATATAAAGGAGATGCCGTCACCACATGACGACGCGAATGTCGACTGTCTGCACGCACTGATCATATTTAAATCAACAAGGAAACCTTTCGCAAGAGACTTTGAACACGCGAATGACCTTTGCAGATGTGGTGCCAAAAATTCTCACCCATTCCTTTTAGTTCATTGTGCAAAGGTTTTTGATAAAATTCATTTGGTGCCGCATTCATGTTATAACCTCGATACTGCCCCCCTGTGTATGTGAGTCTTCTCTAAAATCAAAGCTCATCATTGTGACATAATGTGGTCAAATATACTACTATACATAATGTGGTAACAATGTCAACGTTTTATCTTTGTTTTTGTTTACCTTTGTACACTACCGATTCATTTTGCACTTGTTAACAACGTATTATTTAGAAAAGTTTATTTGCAAACAATTTTTACTAGATTTACGATTCATTATTGCCAACGTTACAGATTAATACAAAGATGTGACTGCTGATCTGCTGTTCACCGTAGTATCAGTAGACGACAAAATGTGATGGGTACTCGTGAAATACGGTTTGTAAATAGTGAACTGCCATTATCCCCAATTGTTTGAGTAACGCTGACATTTGAAACACATTGTTCTCAATATTTTTTCTGAATAACAAATACTTCCTCCAGCAAACAATAGCAGCATTGAATGAACATAGGAAAAGTAATAGAGCTTTAGAATACCAATAACAACAAAAAATTTTATCTGAAATAATCACATAAAAGTACCTTGATAGCTTATTCAAGATATTCCAGTTTTAACATACATCAAATTGTGCACCCAAATAAATAAAATCCGGGTACAGGCACACACTTTTCTCGTTACATTTAACTAAGAGGCCATTATACTGTCTTTTGATATTGAAGGCAACCATCGATGTTTTAGAGGAATAAACAGTTATCTACGGATACGTGTGTGGTAAAACCGAATTTCATACTATGACCAACTTGCCAACATGGATAATATGTACACAGAATTGAATGTTTGTAAACTAGATAAGCTGTTGGAATTTAAATTACAATTTAAAATAATTTTCAAAATTTTAAATAACCAACAAAAGTGTAATACAAACTTTCTGACCCACATGATTTGCATTAAAATGATAGAAGATCATATAATAATTTGTACCAAATTCTTACTAGAACCAATATAGGATTAAATAACCCTGTCACTGATGCATAAAAACTTATGATAACCTACCAAATAGTGTAAAAATGTATTCAGAAATTATGTAAAGATACTCAAAAGTCACCTGAATTTATTGTAGCTAAAATTCGCACTTTAAATAGTGTTGTTCTCTAGAACAGATTAGATCGATCGCGCAGATGTTTCTTTGTTTGTACACGACGCGCGCGACGTGATGCCTCCGCGAGATCCAAAGATCGACTGAACAGCAGCAGTGCGTTGTGCGCCGGCCGTCAGTACCGGAACGCTCTCGACTACGTCACAGTCACATGTCCGTTTCACTCTGCCAATCGCATCTTAGACAGAAAGTGGGGTGCGGGGTGGGCGGAGCTACGCCTACCGCTGGCAAATGGAGTAGCTTCAAGTTGACGGCGTCCAACGGCGTTCCACTGAATCATAGCATCGATATCCAAGTGTGCGTCCATACTGACTCTGGCCTAAAGCGGGCCCGGCGAGCGGCGGCGTGCGGTGTCCACAGTGACACGCGAGCTCTTGTGCTGGTTCGACGTATTTGATATTTTTACTAGACAGTCCGATCCTGAGATGGGAGGTGTTGAACATTCAAGATGGTGTGCACGAAATAAATAAAAAAGATAAACAACTGGTGAATTTTTTCATTTGTATGAATAACAAATTATCTCCATGTTAGCGACTTTGACAGGGGTAGAATTATTGCCTATCGAGACGTTTGTCCTATCGCAAAATTGACCGCCGTGTTAATTGTACTGCAGTGACGGTAATGCATGTGTGGATAGAAGAAGGTATAGGAACACCTAGAAGGCCAACTGGTCCACCGAGGCGTACCACAGAGCCTCAAGATAGGCGCTTCAGACAACTCAGATCGCTGACCAATGGTTTGGAAAAGGCGGTAGTTCTATTACCATGAGTACACTCTATCGCCGCATTCGAGCTTTTGGACTTTTTTTATACCGTCCACGCGGTTAGTACTTCCTCTGACTGTGGACCACTGTCGTCAAAGTTTGAACTGGAGCAGAGAACGGAAACATTGGGAGGCATAATGTCATCTTCAGCGCCGAATCGCTATTCTGTCTAGGTATGCACGTTGGTCGTAGAAGGGTAAGACGTCTCCGTGGATAACCGTTTGGGCGGCTATTGCCAATGGTAGCCGATCACCCCTTCTCTTTGTTCAAGGCAATATGACTGCGCGTTATGTCCTACAAACTACTTTACTGCTGTATCTAGAGGGCCGTCTACACGTCCTTTTTCAGCAAGTCAACGCACGTCCCCATATTGCTCGTCGCACTGCGGACTTTCTTCAAGAAGCAGACGTTAACGTTTTGCCTTGGCCACCCCGGTCACCGAATTTAAATCCCATCGAACATGTGTAGCATATGATGGGGAGGAGACTATCCACTTTGCACCATCCGCCACAGGCTCTTCCACAGCTAATCCACGAAGTTCGAATGTTTGGAATGAGGTGCCACAACCAGACATCGATCATCTCATTTTGTCGATGCCTAGACGTATACAGGAGTGTATTCAGCTGCGGGGTCGCCCAACACATTATTTTTTTCTTATTGTCAATAAAATTTCGTGAGAATGTTATCGTCTCATTCTTGATGTAAGACTACCTCATTGTCAAAAAATCAAGTTGAAGAAATTATTTTTTCTGGGTGTAACACTTCTAATGTCGCTGAATATATTAACAGACTGGACTGATTAGGGTGACCGAGGTTACCCAGATGGTTGGATTTTTTACAGGGAGACGATTGTGAAGTATGATGACAAAATTGTACCTAAAACTTATTTACGAATATTTATGATTGACACATATTTTGATTTTAATTGCCACACCACGAATATTATCTACAAATGTATTTTATGGATAGGTTCCATTTTTTGACTCATGGCTTTAAATTAATCTGCGCTCGACGACAAAGAGAACCCATGCTGGGATTATACATAAAATATTTTTATAATTACTCTAGGCATGTTTATGAACATGGCGCACATCCCGCCCCGCTTTTACAACCAGCACCAGCAGGCGTTGCAGGCGCGCCAACAGCAGCAGCAACAACAGCAACAGCGTGGCAGAAAACCGCCGCAGACAAGGCAAAAGGGCGGCAATGCTTCACAAGGCAGGAGCGGTATCGGAGCGCTCAGCCAGGACCAGACGCAGCCGTTCAGCCAGAGCTTGCAACTCACCCAGGGTATGTATTTATTTTCCTTTATTTGGCAAGGATAATTTAGATTAAGCTGGAAGTTAGAAATGCCAGTGATAATGAAGGTGGATACCTAGAATAAAATAAGGTTGTTGTGGTTTTTACTGCAGGATTTACGTTAACCACATTCAAAGCATTGAGCAGATATTACATCGATCGCGTGACCTCTTTTTTTATATATTCATATAGGTGCTCAATAACACCCCGCGTTCCAAGCTGAGGACACATATAAGCTTACACCCGACTTTAGTGGCTACTATACTTTGAGGGATTGGCAATGTTATGTCTCTTATGTGGTAGAACTAATGAAAGTTGTCTTCTGTATCCGTGAAAACAGTACTTTTTACTGTTCGAAATTTGTTTTTATTGTACCAAAAGCGGACGATTTTTTCATTTTAAGTATAACTTCTAGATTAATCAAAGACCGCGTACTCTTAAAATATGTTTGTTCTTAAGAAAGGAGTATAATGAGATTTAGTTGCGAAGATATGTTCAATAATCATTTTAAAACTTGGCGAGCATTTTTAAATATGTGGGCCAAACGGTCACGATTTGGATCGTGTGCCCTGATTTTTGATATACTCCTATATGTATCTAATAATGCCTTGTATTCAAATTGAAGGGAAATATAAGGGTACACGTGACCATAGTAGCTGCTCCTATTATTTTAATTTGCAAAATCTCACTTATAAAATGTAAAATTTATTCCAGGAATGTCACAACCTGGATTAAGTCAACCAGGCTTCAGTCTCAGTCAGCCAGGACTATCACAGGCAGAACTGAGCCAAGACCCGTACATGGCTGAGTACCAGTCCCAGATGGATGGATTGCTCTCTCAGGATTCCACCTACCAGGGAGACAGGTAAGAAGCTACATGCACTTTATCGATTTTTTTATAATAACACAACTTTGAAGTTACTGAGATGTATTCGATTTATAGATGAAACGAAAATGTTTCAAGAAAATACAACACCGAAGTATTTTGAAATTCTGTCAAAATGTTTTGGATCTTCGAGTATAAAGGACAATGAATATTGATGTATCGCGTAAAATTTATATTTTTAGGTATTGTTTGATGTAACATTAGGAAAAACATGTCACTTGTGTGTTTATCATCTCTCTGGCAAACAGTTGCCCCTCTTGAAAGTACAGACTACATTCTGGTGCAGTGATATCAGCTTAAACAGTGAGGAGTTTCATTAGGTTTTAGGACTTACAGCCTCTTGAAATAAATGTTGGAAATACTTCCGTAGCTCAATAGCTTTGGAATTTCCAAGATCTCTGAGATCCAATGAGTATTTTAATATTCAAAATGATGGAAATTTTAGAATCAACCTGCATGAAGTTGTTTATCTGAACCTCTCAGTATTTTTGTAATAGTGACATAGTGAGTAAAACCATTTGGATGTATATCATGAAAAACTGTGTCCTCTCACTTCCGTTGGACTTTGTCGTCTGATCTAACGGATAATTTTTACTCTTCTGTAACCGAAAGTAGTGCTCAATGAATTGTTGAACAATGCTACTATCATAGCAAGGACCAAGGACATAAATGCTTTGTACGGCTTTGATACAAACCTCGTTTTTCGCTGTTTTCCGAGTTTCTGATAATTTTCGACGTAGTAAATGCTTACCACTGATAATGCTTAGGCAGGCAGGCAGCAGCGGTGGCCGCAGTAGAAGACT
This sequence comes from Acanthoscelides obtectus, assembly GCA_963669975.1. Classification (NCBI taxonomy): domain Eukaryota; kingdom Metazoa; phylum Arthropoda; class Insecta; order Coleoptera; family Chrysomelidae; genus Acanthoscelides; species Acanthoscelides obtectus. Next base: position 20,611,876 of record CAVLJG010000008.1, read on the forward strand.
CTTCGGTCTCCTGATCAGTCGCCGTGCGCTGTGCGGGTTCGAGTCCCGTCCCAGGAGAAATTTTTCTCTTGGCTATGGATGTTGTGATTGTCCGTAGGTGGTAGACGGTCTCTGACTGTCGAACGCGGAGGTATCACCCGGCGGATCTCGTAGGCGGAGCCAGAATGTGTGCATATTGCATGCACACGTGTTCCCTCGCCAGAGTCCGTGTGGCGTCCCCCCCTTCCCCATGTATCCCCCTATAGCCCCACGGTACCCAATGGGTGCTTAGGCCTTAGGCCTTCGTGGTAGTTGAAGTATAAAAAAAAGAATGTTCGAGTAGGTGGTGCGTTAAATTTATAGTATGTATAATGACCAATGACACCATTTTTTTTACTCGGTTGCAGGTCAGCATTTTACCAGCCGAGCGCTCAGTTTTCCCAGCCCTACTGATCGTACTTACGCAGAAGATGAACGATCGATGAGCATCGCGGGAGCGGTCTTCTGAAAATTCGCAAGTGATTGAGATCTGATCTACCTGATACACGATACACGCATATTGTCAAATTGTCAGTAAACGAACAACAACAACAAACGGTCACAAGAAGTGTCGATTACAACATGGAACACGCATACATACACACACTTACACGCATACCGAAAACGACCTAGGCAAAGAGATTGAAGAAAAGAGGTGGTACCACTCCATTGGTACTGTTCGAGAAATAGGAGTTGTACGAGAGGTACGACGATGCCTGGTGTATTTCCGGTGTCGATGACGTTTTTCACACCGCATGTGACTAACCGAGTCGTTATATCTAGATCCTTTCATTTTTTATTCATGTATTTAGTCCTTGGAAATTATTTTTTTTTAATTATATAAAAATGTATACAGTATCACTTGTGGTTCGTTTAGGCGGTGGGAGTATTCTGTGTAGTGATACTGTGGAAAAAAATGAAAAAAAGTCTGGTTATTCTTTGCAAGAAGTTTATAGGGACAGTGTACATACATTGACGAGTAACAGTTTAGGTATTTCTATCTTGTAGAAACGTGATTCAGGTTATTTTTAATTGGAAAAAGACGAGTTCTTTAATTTTTTATCAAATATTCTTCTGGCTTGGAAGTAAAAAACGACAAATACAAATTAAAATTAAACAAAAAATATTTTTTTTGATATTTTTTTATCATAGCCATAAATACCCCTCAATAAAAAGCCTTTCAAACAGAAAAAACTATTGTGCCATGGAGATGAACATGATTGGGGATTAAAAATATAAGGTTGTAGGTCTGTTTGATCTGATTGTCCAGATACCCCACAAAGTTGGAGAAAGAGAAGAAGAAAGGCATTGGGTCCTAGGAGATTTTTCTTTTTGCCATAAGAATCAGAAAGCTTAACACATTTCATTTTAATCTTTTGGTTTTATTTCTCGTTTTACGGCGTGAATAGCTATGTGATGAAGTAGAGACAATTTTATACATTTCATTTATTTTACATTTGTTAAGCATGCATAGTTTCTACATTTGGGTGATACAAAGTTTATCACGAATATACGGGAAATGTTTAATGGTATGTTTTTTAGAAGTTTAGTTATATCACACTTCTGCCATCCCAAAAATGTCTGCTCTGGGGTTGGATGAGATCAGTTTCTGTATCCTGCAGAAACTCATGAGACTCTACTAGAAGTTTAATGCAGTAGCAGTTCAGAAGTTTTCTAGTTTTGCTATTAACTATTTAACGTACTTATATATCCAGAGCATAAGCTACAAAAGTACAAGTAAAGCAAAAAGAAATCCGCGGATTTCCCCATGTTCGGAAACATTGGAACAAGCCTTCCTCAAAAAATTGATTTATGAGCTTCAGTCATTTCTTCAGCACCTTTATAAAACACGTGAACTCATTATCGCATTGTGATATTGCCACTTTACTCTTAACATGAAAGCATCGTGCAATTATTTTTTTCTCCCGAAACTTTCATATAGCTCCGTGTGGTACGGCTGTTGGTGAATACTAAAATCAGTTTGGCTGTCTACCTGAAGATAGCCAAGCTAATACTATATTCGCACGTCCAAAATTACCCGCGATGAAATGAGATACCATCGCGTCATCTATGAGAATTTGTCCCAGCTATCGTTCTCATTTCCTTACTAAGGCCCGTATCGTCAGTCGTCCCTACAATTGTAGGGCGCCTTTATGGCCTCCTTGATTGTCATAGTTTTCTACTTCTCCGTGTCAGAACTCTATTTTGAGGTTATGTCACAAACATCTATTTGCATAAAATTGTGCTTGCTTTTGAGTTATATCATGTTTAATCAGCCTGAAATTTCCTACAATTTAAAAAGAAAACATATCTTCACAATAGGAGAACGCTGACACGGGACAAATGTAATCTAGAAATTTTTGAAGGAGAGAAAGAAGTATGACAATCAAGGAGGCCATAAACGCGCCCTACAATTATTGTAGGGACGTCTGACGATACGGGCCTAATCTACATTGAGAATGTAATTATGTCTAACCAACTATATCTGGGTAACTACAGCGCCATCTACGAGACGTTTTCAAAATGGACTTCCAATTATTGTAGAGAGGAGAAAAATAGCTGTGAGACATTTTCTTAGTATGGTATCAAATATAGTGTTAGGTTGACTATCTCCGGATATAATACGTTAATCATTGCTGAAATATATCACTCGCATATATCGATAATATACCAAAAATACTTTTTTCACTACTAACCTGAGAAATTGTATTCCTATACATCTATATTAATTTATTCTCCTAGATAAATAATGATAATGAATAACAGCCATACTTAAATTATGAATGTGTGCATTCATGAGCTCCTTTGGCTTGTTGGGCACAAAATTGTCATTGCTATTAAACCCTTTTATGGATTTTTGAATATTAATGATGATTGTATTTCTCTCATTATTTTGACAGCTTGAAAGTTCTATGCTGACACACTTGAGTATTTGAGTGGAAATGAATGATGTGTCGATGTACGAAGCATATTTTTCTCGGACACTATCATGTAGCGTACAGCGTCCCCCTCTTACGTACCGTCCTGTGATGCAGATATTGCGACGGATTTATCAGACAGTGTTGCGGGACATTAGGAAAATTCATTAGATTTGCTATCAAAGTATGTAGTGTGCTTTGCCATGAATGCCAACAGCCTGGAAATCGATTACTTGTCACTGTATGTACTCTGTATATTAAATTAAATAGCTTAAGTTCTTTTTTATTATTTTACCTCTTTATATTATTGGCAAATGCACGAGGGTATTAATAGTTTTATTTTCGGGTGCTAGTTACTCAAAAATTAGTGTTTCTTTTTTCTTTAAATTCTCGCTTTCTTGCTTTACTTTCTTTGGGTGTGCTTAGTTGCATCAACGGTTGAGGCGTAAAGTCACAGTGATGTTCTGTTGAAAAGGTGATTTTGATAATAGTTATGCACATGTTTAGGGCGTGAAGTGAGCGTTTATAACCCGAAGCGTGAAATTGGAGCCCAAGGTGCGAAGCAACGGACCTAAACACTTATTATACACGAGATACAAAATTTTATTTACGACCGGCTATAGGGCAAGTTGAAAATTTTTTGAAAAAGGTGTAACATAAAATAAAAATAAATACAGAGAATCCTCAACTAACTTTTCCCCTTCAAAAAAAGCTAACAGACGAATTAAACGTATCAACAACACAACCTAGTAGTTGCAATGGTCAACTTGGTGATGGACCTTATCTCAAATCCTTGATGAAAACTAAATGCACCCATCCAGTACATGTATGGTTCTGTACACTTAAATCAGCAACCCTAATAAAAATTAGTGTTATCAATTTGTGTTTTATTCTTCATACGTTCTCTGGAGTTGACTTCTCATAGATTACAATGTTACATTTTCGTTACCTCCTTACGTTATTTTTCCTGATAATAAATAACGTCAAACTTAATTTGTATGGATGGACATTCAACAAACAAAAAATGATATCAAGAGCGCAGAAACGGCGAGAGATTCGTATGAAAAATTTGAATTTCTTGGAACAGGTTGCTAACATCTCGAGCGGAAGTAAATGATGTCATCGGGTGGATTGAAGAATATAATAATAATAATAATAATGCCTTTATTAACTGCAGTGAGGCGAAGTTTAGCCAGACGGCTACTCTTACACTCAACCCCACAACAAAAAAAAAAAGAATACTTACATACATAAACAAAATAATAACATACAAAAAAAAACAATTCATAAGAATGACAACAATGATTGCACGAGATAAATGCAGATAGCATTGCGAGAGTTCTAAATTTGAAACAAAAATAGTAGAAAATAGTCAAACAAAAAAAAATCACATGAGCACAAGAAAAACTGAACTAAATGGACTCCAGCAGCTGACTTTTCATTAATTTCTTAAAAGAAACAACCTGTTTGGATCGATAGCGACTGTTGACTGCATTGTAATGCTTGACAGCATTATAGGTGTAACTTCTTTCAAAGACCGAGGTATTGTGAGGGGACATGTTAAAATTAGCATTAAATCTAAGAGCTCTGGTAACAAAACTACCTCGGTGAACTAATTTGCTAGCGAGGTAAGCTGGTCTGTTAGATAATAGAACTTTATGCGTGAAGACGGTCAAAAGATATAAAAATAACTTATCAATTCGCAACCAGTTGAGTTCTTTGATTTTATCTGAGACGCGACTAAACTTGCGCAATCCAAAAATAAACCTACAACAGCTGTTCTGAATTTTCTGGAGTATCCTTTTGTGGACGTAGTCTAAACATAGGTAATACAGAACAAGAGAGTAAGAAAGGACAGACAACACAAGACTTTCAGCAAGCTTTTTTCGGGTTTTAAAATTCAAGATGTATCGATTAGAATAGAGGAGTTTCAAACGCAAATACGTTACTCTAGATAAGAAAGAGACATGCCGATCGAATCTCATATTTAAGTCAAGGGTAACACCGAGATTCTTGGCGTAATCCACAAAAGGGATGAGTGCCTCATCCAAAAAAACACAAATCCTCTGCTTCATTTCACGGTAGGAGTTCTTCGAACAGTACAACATTGCAGTAGTTTTATTAGGATTGATCTTCAAGCAGTGTTTGTTACAGTAATCACCGATGTTAGCCAAATCTAAATTAACTTTAAAAGAAACTTCATCAACCTTTGATGGATCGAAACCAAACACTAACTGAGTATCATCTGCATAACTTTGCATACTACAGTGGACTAAACAGTCTTGCAGATCGATCGTATAAATCAGATATAGTAAGGGACCTAATACTGAGCCCTGAGGAACTCCTGAACGAACTGGCTCAGAGGAGGAAATTCCCTGATCAGTTTTCACTGTTTGTTGACGATTTAGCAAGTATGACTCAAAGAACCTTAGAGCTATATCTGACATTCTATGGTTTGGTGAAATTAAATTCGCAGGTTTATTTAGCAAATACTTTGATGGGGAGTATTTTGCAAAGTAGTCTGGTCAAATATGCATACTTAGGCAACTAGGTGTTTTGTACTACAAGCAAGTAAATAACGAATGTTTGCATCAAACGTTTGTATTTCACGTTAACACGACACCAGGAGCCAGTCAAACTTTCCATAACATCAGTCTAACATTGGTTCTGGACGGTGTCACCGGAATTGCGAGAGGTGTATGAATAATCTCAATTTCTCGCCCATTTCAAAGCAAGAGCAGCTTACCTTTCGATTCTTACATTCCTATGATACTGATAACAAATGTGCGACAAAGGACTTTGATAATGCCGATGAAGTAGCGTCTCCTGTGGATCTTGATCCAAGTGAACCTTTGTGTTAGGAGTACAGGAGCAGTTTACCTTCTACACATCTCACATTTCCTGATAGCATATCGGCTGATTTTTGACAATTATTATGGATGGTAACCACGTCTTTTGTGGATATTCAGCAAGTTAAAATTCCATATCCGGATGATATCAAAAGCATTTCCATGCCTTCTCGTGTTTCTGTGTTGTGCAACGTCGAACTTGAGACATATGGAAGATCCGCATCTCATGTAGATATTCAGGCAAGTAAAAATTCTGTATCAGTGATACATAAAACGATAGCTGAATAATTTTAATATCCCATCAATTTAATACCAGGCGCATGTGACATTTCCCACACCTTGCTATTCTATGCTCCTGGTACTGAATCGGTTATTCTGGATAACACTCGCCTTATGTGGATCTTGAGTCAAGTAAAAATATACCAGAAGCACATACGCGACGAGAAGTATTTGTACGGGTCTCGCTAATTTCATGCTCGGAGTTCTCGTGTTCCGATGATCCTAGTAGCAGTATTATCAAAGTTGGACAGACGACCAGGAAGGTAAACTCATTATTTTTATGAAAAATTTGAATTTCCCTCCATTTTTATATCTGGTTAAGGTTACCTTCTTCATACGTCCTTGTGTTCCTATGTTCCGGACAACAAATCTGCAACGTCCATAAATTTACTTGCTACACTTAGATCGTCATCTAAGTGGTAGCAAGTGCCCATAAAACGATAGCTGAAGAATTTTAATATCCCGTAAAATTAATACCAGGCGCATGTGATCTTTTCCACACCTCCTCGCTATTCTATGTTCCTGGCACTGAATCGGTTATTCTGGATACCACTCGCCTTACGTGGATCTTGAGTCAAGTAAAAATATACCAGAAGCACATACGCGACGATAAGTATTTGTACGGGTCCCGCTAATTTCATGCTCGGAGTTCTCGTGTTCCGATGATGATAATAGCAATATTATCAAAGTTGGACTGACGACCAGGAAGGTAAACTCATTATTTTTATGAAAAATTTGAATTTCCCTCCATTTTTATATCTGGTTAAGGTTACCTTTTTAATCCGTCCTTGTGTTCCTATGTTCCGGACAACAAATCTGCAACGTCCATAATTTCACTTGCTACACTTAGATCGTCATCTAAGTGGTAGCAAGAGCACATAAAACGATAGCTGAAGAATTTTAATATCCCGTCAAATTAATACCAGGCGCATGTGATCTTTTCCACACCTCCTCGTTATTCTATGTTCCTGGTACTGAATCGGTTATTCTGCATACCACTCGCCTTACGTGGATCTTGAGTCAAGTAAAAATATACCAGAAGCACATACGCGACGAGAAATATTTGTACGGGTCTCGCTAATTTCATGCTCGGAGTTCTCGTGTTCCGATGATCCTAGTAGCAGTATTATCAAAGTTGGACAGACGACCAGGAAGGTAAACTCATTATGTTTATGAAAAATTTGAATTTCCCTCCATTTTTATATCTGGTTAAGGTTACCTTTTTCATACGTCCTTGTGTTCGTATGTTCCGGACAACAAATCTGCAACGTCCATAATTTTACTTGCTACGCTTAGATCGTCATCTAAGTGGTAGCAAGAGCACATAAAACGATAGCTGAAGAACACCTCGCTATTCTATGCTCCTGGTACTGAATCGGTTATTCTGGATAGCACTCGCCTTTCGTGGATCTTGAATAAAGTAAAAATATACCAGACACGACGAGAGGTCTTTGTTTAATCTTTATTGAATAATAAATTGATACAATCTCAATATATGGCCAACCGTGTCAAAACTACAAAAATAAGACCGGTTGGTCTTACAAAAAAATTTCCAGACTTATCCTAATTAGAATACTCAAGAAATTACATTTTTTCAAACCGTCATAGTTACGCTGCCGACAGCAAAAAATGCATTTGTTTGTAGTCTATAGACAACAAAATAGACAAATATATACCATTAGATATTTTGAATTACATTAAACCATTATTGTTTACAATTATTGTATTCGACTTTAAATATTGTCTAATTTTATACAGTAGATTTAGAATAGACACTATTTTTTCCAGTTACTCGTTCTTTGGCACATAGTGACTATATGAAGATTTTACAGTGCAAGGTGCAGCTGTTTTCATCACTTTTATCCAACATTTTAGTTTCGGTAGATAATCATTACAGTACAAATACAAACTTTAGGTACATGTGGCCTTCAAATATAGTTTGACTCGAACTGGAAAAATATACTAAATATGAACACTATTCTTCTGAGACATATGATTTAAATATTCGATGTTAGACAGATGGACAAAAAATTATTGCAATTCTGTTAGTGACATAAAACATCTGCACTAATCACTTTTCTGAGATCATATGTACATTTTATAATTATGAATCACAAGTAATATCATAAGAACTATAGACACATCGAGAAAAAAATCGGTGATCCACAAATTCACAGATATTAAATGGAGGATACTATTACTTTGCTTTATCCATCTTAATTCTAAATCAGTATTGCACAATTCCGATTTAATTTTATTTACACTTTATTCACACACTTGTCATACAATATACAGAGTGAATCTCAATAAGATGATAATAATATATTTTATTCTATATGATATGGTTCATAGCTTCTTCATTTAAATCGGCAACGGTTGAAAACGTTCAAATTTCTTTCAATTTGACACATACTCTACATTGGTGCAAGCTCCATAGTTCCAATTTTATTTTCTCAACGGAAGAGCTATGAAGATAAAAATTTGAGTTCCACTCTGTATTTACAATAACTCATTAAACGCACTTCTGAAAAACTCTTAATACATCAATTGAAGGCTTAACTATGGAGATTTCAGTTCAGAACACATATCAGCAAGTTATTTTGAGGAGCACAAAGGACAAACGAGAAATAAATACCATTTTTATATATCGCGTCTTATTATCTCAACATGGATTTAAGTGCAAAATGCATACATTAATTTCGACTTCGTTATATCCTCCAGCTGAAATCTCTGAAGCACGACCTTTCACAAACTATGAATCGTTTACTCCTTTCCTGTGGTTTACCAAGAGCAAAAAAGGAAACTGACAAAAACCTTGCGTACTATTGACAGAGATGATGTTCTATTCAACTACATATGGGTGTTAAAATGCTTTTTTTAGAAATTGTAAATCGGTCAGTAAATAAAGTTGAGACAAGCTCGTAGAGACTTAATACAATGATATATTGGTATCACTGTGATAACTGCTTCAGTGGAAATAAAAATCTCGTATCGACTGCTTCACAAAAATGACAATGTAACTGATAAAGGGTAGGAAGAATATCATTCTATCGAAAGTACGTATTTTCTGTTTTATACAGCCAGTTATATCAACACCAATTATGAATATTACGGCTAACAAGCGCAACGACAAAAATATACATTTTATATAATTTTCAACACCACTGAGACTAACCTTAGCTTAGATCGTTGCTTAAAGTATACAGGGGCATGCCACACCCGTTGTTTGATATGTATCTTTTACAGTTTTTTGCGGTCCCCCGTATCAGAGGTCGATCCGCAAATTTTTAAGCGTACACAGTTAAGAGAAAACAATTTTAGACAAGACGGCTCAGAAATGATAGCATAAATGGCGTATCATCAGAAATGGGATGAAAAACGTTCGAATAGCAAGAAAACTGGTGATTTATTTACAGGTACTTTTCCTAAAAGATGAAGACAAAAACAATCAAATTTATCTTTATTATACAGGAAAGACGTTGATCTTTAGAACATTTGGTTTTAACAAGACGGTACGGCGCTACTTCTCGACCATAGCTATATCTGCACGGATGAGAGACTGTGATTGATCTATTAGAAATCGCTTTACTCGCGTTATTCATCAAATATTGCTCCAAATGCACAACCGCGCCATCAAAAATTGGAATTTCAAAATGGATTACGTTGCCCGCGGTGAATAAATAATTTTCAAAAAACGAATGTCATTTATTTTTTGTATGATAATTAGATAACCCGACACAGTTTATTTTTATTTTGTTATGCATTTCATAAAGGTACCTCTAAACAAGTCACCCATTACAAGGTGAGGCAAATGTAATGTGATAATGTATAAACTGTCCGATATCTTGTAAATAGAAAAAATTGGCTGTTTCACTAACGAATTTAAGTTAAAAAAATGACGCATAAATATCCACCTGTACACATTTGTGCTCGTTTTTCGGCGTTATGAATTATTGCTACAGATTACTAGATTCCATGGCGGCATAATTATTTATTTCGGGCTTCTTTCTTGTTTGCTTACCGCAATAAACGACAAAAATTGCAAGCCTTGAAAGCCAATGTTGGAAATAAAATCGCTGATTTAAAGCCATACGTTTTTCAAGAAATTCAAAACGTAAATCGAGCACAAACGTATATTTTCTCAGGAAGAGGATATATGACCAATATTTTTTCCACATTACTCATTTAAGTAAATGTGCGTGAATCAGCGTGCTTTTTTTATTTCCACGATAATGGCAGCAAGAACTTTTTAGCGCCATGCGATGATGTTTTGACAGTCAGGCCATCATGAGTTTTCTGCTATTTATACGATTTTACCCACAAATCAAATACAACAAATAACCAAAGACAATATCTGCCGTCTGACCAAAATATAAGTAGTCATAACAGAAACAGAAGCAAACTAATACTGTTTTCGGTCGCCGTCGGGTTTTTATAAATGTTTCGACGACGACGTTTTTATATTTTTTTGTTTTATTGTTTCTTTCACGAAACGTTCCGAAATCGAGCATTGACTATGAATCGAGTAGCACCGAAAATGAACTGCTTGTCATTTTTCTTATCGAATGCAAGATGAGATACAGTGTATAAATAGCATAGTACAGCTACATCATTTCTCTTATCAAGGACAGGGTTATTCAGAACTAAAGTTTAGCGAGTTGGAGTTCTTCAAGATTCACGTTATATTATGACAAACACACCAACAAGTGCCCTCCAGTGGACCCCAGAGTCTAGACCCAATATAATATTTAATAATAAAATTTATTATCACGCACTGTATCCTATCTTTACGAAAGCCCAGAGAACATGTTTTATAATTTGAAGAAAGGAGCGGTTAACAAAGACTTGTTTTCATTTTAACCAATATCCAAAATATCTTTGGCTATGAAACATCAGTTACAGTATACATACGGGATTTATCTGCTCTTGACTTTTGGCATTCTAGACAAAATGTAATTAAAAATTTAGTAATTATACACCGCTCTTAGCTTTATAAATATTAAATATGATTTATGATGTGAGTATATTTTTTATCTTTCGTTCAATCTCGATCTACGATGAAATAGACAAACACAAACACGTATAATATTAACAGAGATACACTCCTCCAATGCATTTTATTATTTATCTCTTCTCCCCTATCATACTTAATATAAACTTTTGTGAAAGCAAAATGTGAACAGAAAAATATAGATAATACTTATGGCTAATAAATATAGTATAAAAATTATTTTTCTTCTTTTTATTTTTTCAAGTTTTTTTAATCTTTCAAGTTTAAATGGAATGTTATTATCTTCCCCCCTATACACGCATGGATGAAACAGTGCAAACAGCACCAGTATTGTAAGGTCAATATGAGATAATCATTCAAAAGTGATATAGGAAACATAATAAAGAAATATTACGAATATGAAATTGTAAAATAATCATTTTTCAATAATACAAAAAGTGAATATTAATAATATATATTAGATTTATGTTTGTATTGCACTCCGCGTATAAATGCAAATTCCAATAGTTCGGCCTGAATTTATATAAGAGAACAGCCTAGTATGTATAATTTCACATTTGTTTTCAGTACATTATTATGAAATAACAAGCAATAAAGTAATAATTTTTGCTTTAGTAACTAGGTAATAGATAGGGGAAGTGTGGCAAACTGTCATTAAGACGCAGTCGGACTATTTCATATTGACCGTTAAAAATTGACAAGTTCCCCCAGAAGAATCAACTTAGTTTACACTGAATACACCATTTTCATTTAAAAATATCCATTTTCATACCCTGAACTGCTTTGTGTTGGAGCATATCAACTTTGCTCTTGCTCTTCTAGATTAACAGGAAGTATGTTGTTCAGCATTTTGGTCCTGGTTAACTCGTCGAATGATTTCGTGATGATGTTCTTAATGTGCCTGAAAAAAAATCATTATACTAGATAGTAACCACATACTTAAAAAAAAATGGTTATAATCATAGAACGCAATTTTTGCCATATAATAATAGGTATCATCATGTCAGACTTTAAAAAACCAGTTCGACCCCGGTCGTCAATAATAAAATGATGTCATCTATTCCAACACTATAAATATTCTATTACTATAAGCACTATGAAATATATAAGATTTAATCGCTGCCATATAATTAACACATTTTTAGTAATGTATTTGAAATTCTTATTTACTGTTTTCCAAGTGTAACAAATTCTAATCCTTAGGTATAATTTAATCACAAAGATTCTCGGAAATTCACACATTCCTAAGAAGCTTTCACAAATATATTGTTTGTTGTTACCTTCTCTATGGCTCTATATTGGCCACTTTTTATCGTCATATATATAAATACATAGATAACATTACTACACAAAAGTACAGGAATGTTTTGTGTCATGAACTTTTTTCTATATAATAACTACCAATTTCTATGACTAAAACTTAATAAAACGGTTCTTGCTACTATGTTTACTTTTGTAATTCTTCACCGTACACACACTTCCGATTGTTTATCCATTTTAATAAAATATAGATGTGATTAAACACAACGTTCATAAAATTAACTACGTTTATGGCTTTTGTATCAGAAATAAGGCGATAGTCGATGGTGCCGACTACGTCTATGCCGATGTGTATATATCAAGACACGTACAACATGAATCCAAAGAAATACTTCAAATTCACTTAAGCTATAATCTTTGTGCGTCACTTCCTTACTTATTTTTCGCAGAAATTCCTCTCCGATTGATTTGTTTTTGATTAACGGTAATAGAAAAAATATGTGTTCGATAAAACAACAGTGATTAATGAGTTTTCACATAATGAGCAATCTTTCAGATGACTGGATATCCTGCCTTCAAGGAATGGTCATTTGTTAAGGTCTACGGCCAACATGCAGTTCGCAATTGCAATTTGTCTTTTACTATGCCATTCAACATATTTAATAACAAGTCACCCACAAGGTAAGATAATAACTGTCACATGTTGAGTATAGTGAGTGCACGTTTGCCGTTTCACATCACAAACACGGGTTCGAGCTATTCCGATGCCCCTGACATAAAAAGCTCAAATTGTCCTAGAGCAGATAATATGTTAAGAATCACAATGTCCCTACCGAGTGTCAGATTGAAGAGCATAAAGTATAGTCCTTTAATATTTAACAGCTACAATTTCTCTGAAACATTTACAGGGATAGCTTCCGAATTCCACTTTGTAATTTTATAGGGCGGTTTGATGGCAGTAACAAAATAACGAGAATTCTCCGGCAAGCTGATGAGGACAACGAGCAAGTAGTTCGAATAGGTGATGATGTCACAGATGGAGCAACTCAAAAAGGTGATGAAGCCAACTATGAAACAGCTTTAAAAGGTGATTCTGGGACCTCGGTTGGCCGCGTGGGTCAGAGTGTCGTGCTACTGATCAGCCGGCCGGCCGGGCCGCGAGTTCGAATCTCGCCTTCGCCATGGATGCTGTGTGTTTGTTTTAGGCAGCAGCGGTGGCCGCAGTAGTAGACCCTTCGGTCTCCTGATCAGCCGCCGTGCGCTGTGCGGGTTCGAGTCCCGTCCCAGGAGAAATGTTTCTCTTGGCCATGGATGTTGTGATTGTCCGTAGGTGGTAGATGGTCTCTGACTGTCGAACGCGGAGGTACCACCCGGCGGTTCTCGTAGGCGGAGCCAGAATGTGTGCATGTTGCATGCACACGTGTTCCCTCGCCAGAGTCCGTGTGGCGTCCCCCCTTTCCCATGTATCCCCCATAGCCCCACGGTACCCAATGGGTGCTTAGGCCTTAGGCCTTCGTGGTAGTTGGAGTATATAAAAAAAAAAATGAATCCAAAGATAAAGCAGTCCAAAAAAGAGATGAAGCCAAAATTGAAGCAGCTCTGAATGGTGACGAATCCAAAAATAAAGCAGTTCGAAATGGTGATGAAGCCGAAGATGAAGCAACACTAAAAGGTGATGAATACAAAAATAAAGCAGCTCAAAAAGGTGATGAAGCCAAAGTTGAAATAGCTCTAAAAGGTAACGAAGCCAAATATGAAACACCTTCAAAATCAAATTCAGATAGTGGATCAAAATCTCAAAAAGGAGATGATGGCGATAAAACGATAGATGACAATAATAACACAAAGACTAATGAACCTGAAGAAAGCAATCAAACACATCATCGCATCTATGTAGGAGGAATATACAAAACTATACCAGAAAGATTCAATGGTAATTGTAAATATCGTAAGATCGTCGGAATCTTTTTTCGATTTTCGAAATTACAGACCTAGAATGAGAAGTAAGCCATTATCCAATAATGACCTTCTCAAATGAGGTATGTATAAGGTATTTTCACTACTAACATTACATGTCACAAAATATACGATTCTATATCACAATTTATTCTACAAATACTTTAGAAAACCTTGTTAGATGTTGTCAAATCAAAATTAATGCCGCCGGACTCGACTGGCCATTTCTGGAGAGAAGTAAGGTGCAATTGCTGGTTGGTTGTATTTTCCTTCTGTTAACATGGAAAGACGTTATCCGAATCCAATATTATGCCGATTATTCAGGCATTCAAGAAAAATAATTATTTATTTCTCAATAGTTTGCATATTCCGTGATATAAATTTTAGTTGTCAAACTGATACAACGAAATTGTCAGAATTCAATTTTAAATGTCATAAACATTCACCTAGGTAGTTTTTTATTATCATTGTTTACCTAACGAGACCAACGTTACTTCTCATCGGGGAGTTGTGGTCAATAATAGTGATTTTTCAGGTTAGTAGGATCTCTTCAAAGTTTTTGGGTATCCTCACTAACAGTTATGTGCATGTCACTGCATACATTTAAAAAATGACGAAGTTTCTGACACTTCAATTTCAATAACTTGTTAATCGAGATGAAATGATTTTGCAATACCTAAATAAACTAACTTAACGTCTCCTTTTTTTCATGTAAAAAATATCCTACAGAAAGAGCTTCAGCAAAACGATGTGTCGAAAGGGGGCATGAGAATGATATACATATACGAGTATCTGGTGTGCTACACATACCTGGAAGGTAAGACTATAATGGTTTCAGCACTGAATAATATTTTGATAAAAAATATACCCTTTTCAAAGTTCCCTTTGTGAAAAAAATATATTATCGTATTGGTAGGCCAGCCGGGCTTCGGTTATAGTGATATCTAATTTTGCTTCGTTAGGCGGCGCTGGTTTGGTTGGAGGTCAAACTGTCAAACAAACCATTACGTGTTCGACAGCTTGTAGCCCATGCTTGAATTTGACAGATTTGATATAAAGATAAGCTGCTTATAACCTTAGATATAACCGCCACCCAAATTAGCACCATCTACTTATAACTTTTCAGGTTAGCCCCCATTGTCTCATGATCTTCAAATTATAATTGTTATTAGGGGCCGTATCGTCAGTCGTTCCCACATACAATATACACCTATTAATTTACAAATCAAATCTTTTGTCATAGCATAGTTGGGATACCCTGTACACACCATATTTTCAGGTATTATATAGAAACGGTAGATGCGCCATCTGAACTGATTACATACTTTATAAACTACAGAAGTCCTGGTGACGATACAATCTTCGAATCTGTGTCAGACGAGGAAACTGAAGATCCCAACCCTTTCGACCCCATGGAAGCCTTCGGTGGACAAGGGGAGGCGTTAGATTTAGGATATGAAAATGCAGACGAGGTAATCTCGGACCAATCGTTTAGTCGCAACAATTGCAAAATCTATATTGCACAGGCTAAATTAGTGTCGAGTCAAAATCTAGGAACCTGTTTCATGATAGAGAGTCTAGTTCTACAAAGAACTAACCAATGTACGCTAAATGCTTTACATGAAGTTTCGTTGCATTACATTGAAATTATAAAAATTAATGGTTGTTTTTCATAACTAACAGAAAATCAACTAACCTAGCAATACTGTTTGCAGTGTCAGTTGACGTTTGCACAATGAATGTTCTCTATAATAATAAATGGTTAGGGTGTTCAGAGGTCAGACCCTTCAAAAAAAATGAGATATGAATATCGTGGAAGGATTGAAAGCTTGTCTGTGGTTATGTTAATGACATAAATAAAAATGCTCGCTAGGTTGGTGGCAATTGAAAATACATTTGGGAGGGGAGGGAGGTGGGTTAGTTTAAGCAGCGCCTCTGAAAGCGATACGATTATGAGAAAATGGGTCGCAAAATGCTAAAAGATTGCTTTAGATGGGGAAATTGATAACTGATGATAATGAATTAATCAATCGAAATCTATCTAAATGAGTTTATTAGCATCGTTTCAACTTGCATGTTGCATGATAGAGTTGTTAGCAATCTTTACATGACAGCATAACAAAATTATAGCTTCATCTATATTGGATAAAATGTTTTTGAAGGAAGCCGAGGAAGATAAAGATGATGAAGGTGAGACAAACTTAAAAGATGAATCTGCAAATGCAGGCAAAAAAGAAGAGAAGGCAGCCGAGGAACATGAAGACGAATATGAGAGACACAAACAAGAAGGAGAACCTGCAAGGGAAGGCAAAAAAGAAGAGAAGGCCGCCGAGGAAGATAAAGATAATGAAGGTGAGAAAGACAAAAAAATAAGAGAACCTGCTAATGAAGGCAAGAAAAAAGAAGAGAAGCCAGCCGAGGAAGACAAAGTTAAAGAAAGTGAGAAAGATAAAAAAGAAGGTGAACCTGCAAATGAAGGCAAAAAAGAAGAAGAGAATACAGAAGACAAAATAAAAAGTGTCAATGACGCTGAAAATAGACAGCCTGTCGGCGTAAGTGACCTTTCAATAAAAATATATGACGGGCAAATCGATAATTGATCATTATTAATCAACCGAAATCTGCGAAATTGAGTTTATTAGCATCGTTTCAATGTTGCACCACAGAGCTGTTAGCAATAATTATATTTTGATCCGACATCCTGAAATATTGACTACTATTGATGACAGCATGACAACATTTTAGCTTTATCTATGTTAAATAATATTTTTTTGAAGAAAGCCGAGGAAGATAAAGACAACGAAGGTCAGACAGACAAAAAAGATAAACCTGAAAATGAAGTCAAAGAAAAAAAGGAGGCAGCTGAGGAAGATAAAAATAACAAAGACGAGAAACGCAAAAAAGTAAGTGAACCTGCAAGTGAAGGCAAAAAAGAAGAGAAGGCAGCCGAGGACTATACAAATAACAAAGATGAGAAAGACAAAGAAGTAAGTGAACGTGCAAGTGAAGGCAAAAAAGAAGAGCAGGCAGCCGAGGAAGATAAGGATAACGAAGGTGATAAAGACGAAAAAGAAGGTGAACCTGCAAATGAAGGCAAAAAAGAAGCAGATAATGTAGAAGATAAAATGAATAATGCCAATGCAGATGAAAATAGACAGCTTATTTTAAGCGGTTTATTAGAGGAAAATCAAAATGGAAAAATCGGGGTGAGTGACCTTTCAATAAAAATATACAGTATATGTGGTCTGGTGGTAATTTTGCATATAACCACACGACCAGGGATGTAAAGAACCAGAGTCTTATAAAGATGGATTGTATAGAAGGTTTCAAACCGTGCGACTTCTGCCATTTTATGCTGTATTAAAAATTGTGTCTGTAGTCTTCGAACTAACTTAGTTTTGTGAATTATCTCCAGTTTTTTAAGTAATGTTTTGTCTAGCTGCACGCTCCCGATTACCTATATGTCATTTAACTTTGTGGAATTTAAGGTGGATAAGAAACATCGGAACAATGCCAAAAATATTGGAAAGAAAAGACATAATAAAAACCGTGCTGATGAAGATGACCAGGCAGAAAAAAGTCTCAAGAAGCAATATAAAGGTAACCTACAAAAAATAGTTGCTGTATAAACTGTAGTGCTACTATACAGAGTGTCCACGTAGATCGAATATTCAAAAAGTTGACGTGAGGCAGTTATGAAAATTTGTTTTTATTATAACCGATGAGAATAATTCGGCTAAAATATTTTCAAAATGGTGGCACCCTGTAGGTTAAGCTAATATTATAATCTAATTTAAATTTCGTTCATTGGGTACTAAAGGTAAAACAGATGAATTCAAAGCCGATAATGAAAATCGGAATAATGCAGAAAGAACAACAAAAGCGACAGCAGACAAAAACCTAGACAGTGAAGAATGTGGGAAATACCGAGATGAAAATGATGACGATGATACTGATGAGCTCTTAGAAGATATCATAATAGAACCTGAAGGTAAAGCTATAATATAAAGAAAATTAAATTTAAGATCATTACACTCTGTGACTAATCACTGACATTGAACTTACTACTCTAACGAAAACACCGTCTTTACTGTTCAAAGTCTAATTTATTACTTTTACACTTATTTATACCCGCACTTCCAACTAATTAATAACAAATTTACAACTATGTCAAGTGGACTATTAATCAATCTTGATTCCGCGCTCGTTATCCACTGACTGACCAGTGTTGCCGAACAGAAAAAGACGAAATAGGTATAAATTGTCGTTGAAATTGTGTGGATTCAAGGAAACAATTGTAGCAGTCGCAATCAAAGGCCTTAGCGATACGCAGCGCCGCCTATGAAAGAAAAAGGATATTTTTGTATTGTGCCCGTACACACAACACAGATGTTTAGGGAGCATCTTATCCTGGGAAATAGACTTCTTTAGTGTAACTTGTACAATGAGCATACTTGTCACTCTTCAAACTCTCTTGCAATCATTCTTGTTTATAAGATTTTTGAATATTTTCCTGTTTTACCGCTGAACTTGAAACCTCATCATCTGACATTTTGATTTAATATTCACTTAAAATAAAATTCGTAGAAAATGAGGATGTTTTCGGTATTTCGGTAAATCAGGTCTCATTTCGGTAGAAATACTGAAAAATAGGTAGGTTTGGCAAGACTGCCCCCTACTGTCATCCATGCTCGTATATGTGCGTGAGTCGGCGGCTCTCGAGCGTTCTGGATCTTTCATCGAATCACTGATATTCAGAGTTCCAGTTATATGAGGACGTAACACATTTTCATTCTGATCTCAAAACGTCAATGGTTACATTCACTAGCACTCAGCAGCTGTATCAGAATTATGTTGGGCTAGTAATATATCCTCGATTGTCAGCCCATTTAGATGAAATTTAGCTTCCGAGCTAAATCATGCTCTACACAGCACTGTTAAGTTCTAGTGAACGCAGCCAATGCTAGTGATCATTCGAGAAGTGCTGGTGTTCTAGGTAAAAGAGGCACATAATTTTATGAAGAGAGTTCCAAAGTAAAGATGATACGACTCAAATGTTTAAAAAACTATTCAAACAAAGTATCGTTAACATATTATCTTCTTAATATTTTAGAAATGACAGAGGAAACAGCTAGTGGAATCCAGATAAAGCCAAAGAAAATGCAGACGGTTTATTGGAAACGTACACATCTCTTTGGGAACAGAAGCACTCTTTAGAAATGCACTTTGCAATTTTTATTATCGAACAAAGGAATTATTCTAGATGAAATCTTCTTCATAAGAAGATCTTTTTAGCGATATGTTGACGCCAGATTTGTACTTATTTGTAATATATGAGGGTATTCTACATACTTTATTCCATAATTTGAAACCAAATAAACAAGTACACAAGTCTCACTTCATTCAAAAAACTACTATTACTACCCTTGCCATTCGTTTCTGGAAGAATGTTACCAATAAACTTAAACGCACGGATCTCCCGGATCAGATAATAAGATCTTCTGTAATTTGCAATTACCTGAAAACATCTAGATCGTAAACAGATCTTGCCGTATTTGTGAAGTCGAAAGGCTCTTCTATGCACAGATATTTCCATTGATGTGGATCATTCTTTGGAGCTTTCTGGAAACGGCATTCGTCTATAGGCAGACGACAACCAGTGCGGACCGATATTGCATATTCACTGAAAAAAAGACAGAATATAGGTTCATAAAGGACTATGTCCATTATGTATCACAAACTTCACGCGATTCGTCTGCTGAGAATATTTTTCCAAGTTTTAAGTGTTAGTGTAAGGGAAAATCGATTATGTGTGAAATATGTCTAATAGGTGCATAGCATTACCAAGTTGGGTGCGTATAAATATACTAAACTCAAAAAATGATATACCCTCCCCACCCCCCTACAACCACCACAACGAAATTTGTTACCTATATTTTTTTTCAAAAATGATCAGGATCCTCTGAAACCTCAAAAAACAGGTTGAGCGCTTTCTTTTAATTTTGTGGCCTTTTGCTCTGCCGCCACTTGACCGATTTTTTGAGAAACCACACAGCTTTTTCGTCTTTGGCTTAGTAGTAACATGGTGGAAAAATTTCACCAAAATACGAGAGGTACTTATCAAGTGATATGTGGTTATACAAAGAGACGGAAATAAAAGGTGTAGTTTTTGGTGATGTACATGTCATAATACACCCAAAAAAGATAATCACATTTTTGAAAAATTTCTCGATTACAATACTTCGCCGCCAGTGGGCGTGGGAAGTAAAAGAATCATAATCAACTTAGCAGCATATTCGACATAGTTTGGAAAACAGTCATTAATAACTTAATAGTTCCTTATTTCTGGAAATCGTATTATCAGATATAGAAATAGTTAAACGGCCTTGTACGAAATGTGCACTTACTTGTAATTAAAGGTGGAATAGTACTGCAAAAATCCAGTCAACAACTCTCCTAAACTCATAGAATTGTCCGATGTGAAGTTCTTCGTCGATGCTATTTCTTCTTGAACATCCATTGTGTGATTTTCGATTTCCGAATTGAACTTTTCTGGCATCATGCCGTGCAGACAGGGTAGAACGGGAGGCGTAACACCACCTGTAATGCATAGGGAAGCCAAATGAGCCTGGAAATGGATAGTTCAAAGTACAAAACTGAATAAAGGTATCATCTCAATATGAAAAAATGACGTAAAGTAGATTGACTCTGTACCTCCCAAGCAAGGTCTCATCAATTCATTGAGAATAAAAACATTACGCGATTCGCTTAAAATACTCAAATTCAGTCGAAAACTTACTATGTACTTATGCTAAAATAAGTAGGGCATATCATGAAATCTTGTCTCAAACAGACTTCTCAATTTAACAATTTTTATTAATGTAAAAATGAAAAAATTACAACCTCCGCTTTCTAATACGCCTCAAGCGGCACTAGAGCAGATAAAACTTCGTTATTGTGCGAAAATATTATTGGTCTTATTTGTAGTCATTTATGATTTTAGAAATCAGGTAATATCCAATGATTTGAAACTTACACTGCAAGAAATGTATGACCATCAACGCCCACGAATAGCTGGAAACAGTCATGTTCTTAGCATCGTTGATAGCGTTGCTCTGGGCCCACAATTTAATAGCCACTACCAGGGGACGTACGCGCCAATCCAGTCGCGCATAGCAGTGCAACATGTGGGTGTTCCGGATGCCTACAGAGTTGTTGCAGTTGAGGTCGATCTCGAATCCTGTCTCTTTGTCCTTGAACTTCAAAATGGGTACTTTGGCTAGGATTACTTCTGGATCCACACTCAAACCTGCACAATCATAACCATTTGTTAATCCAATCGTTAGGCGAAAATTTTATAAAAACGGCAAACTCTAGCACGAAGGTGGTTGAAAGTAGTGACATAATCGGTAAATTCTGAACGCGCTTGGACCTCTTGGCACTTTGAGGAGTGCTTAAAGAAAACATTCTTTACCTTTTCTCCAAGTATCAGAACATTTTATAAACGACTTTCACACTACTAGCATTTGCTATTACAATAGATAGTACTACCTACCGTATTTTATTAATAATGTCTTGATCGAGTTCAGATGCTGCAATGAATCGATGCGTGGATCATGTATCAGAGGTTTCGTGAGCAAGCACATATCGATGTCACTGTTATCCAATCCAAAACCGGACATCGTTGATCCCACCATGAACAGGCCATAATTACTCAAATATTTCTGAAACAAAAACATAATCGTTAAAAAAAACATAGAACTAAAAATCCATCTGCTGTTTAGGTTGTAGACCGTGAAATAGAAGTTTCAAATTTGGAGTTTGTGTTTGAAACTCGCCATTTAGATTTTATAAAATTTTAGTGTACCCAGTGTCCAAAATCCATCAGGCCGTTTGGACTGTAGTCCGTGAAATAGAATTATTCTCGTTCATATGGCGGGGTCGTAATGTGTACGAAAGAGAAGCGCGAGAACCGTGCATTATGCATGTTAGAAAAAGTGCGCCGATGGCATCCGTGACCTCGTACTAGGGTTGCTAAGCAACGAGGCGTTTCTATCTCTAAAACACGTATTGCACGCTTCTAGCGCTTCTCTCTCGTACAGATGTCGACGCCAGGGGTATTTGGTTTTCAGGGCATGCATACATACATACATACACATGCGCGAAAAACACAGCCCTCCCTATGAGGTAGTCGTGTAATAACTTACCCTGATATACAAAAATATATTCTTCCACAGCGCAATTTTCGTTTCATATGTTTTTTCGTTCTGAGCTTTGCTGGCGAATACATCCCAAACAGCTTGGCTCAATTGGTCCCAAGGGCCTCCATCTAACAGTTTCGGGGGACACGGATCAATACGCATCAACTCGGCTCGAGACCTAACAAAAGAAACATCTATTTTCAAGACGCACTTTAGTAATATATCAACTCTATAAATAGCGAGTAAGATCTTACATGTATGATTGTACATAAATGGTGAATAAATAATATATCATATGGAACTACTCACCGAAACCGTTCTACCAAACCGTGGGCCCTGCGTAACATAACGTCAGTTTTATCCCTGTGCGCGTGACCATTGTTATTTGCATGGTGATAATGGTGGTGATGATTTGAATGGTGATGATGTGATCTGTTGTTCTGTCTTTGCTGCGCCTGCGCGTGATGTTGTTGTTGCTGGTTGTTATTGTTCTGGTGATGCTGCTGATGGTGGGGCGAGGTGACCATCTGCTGGTGTTGCTGAGATGTGAAGTACCTGGGGAATCGCTTAAGGTTTGTACTTAGGTAGCAGAAAATGAGGTCATCTAAAGGTAGATGGAGCTGGTTAGGTTGGAGGTCATGTCTCAAGTTATAAACAGACAAATATGTCAATTTCTGATCAGCTGTTCTCGTTAATGATCATTAAACCGTGATGGTATCGTGAAAAGGGGGTCATCTGTCTATAAAATCTATCTTTTTCCCATCTAATTTTGACAGTTTAACCATGCTAGCTCCGCTTATCGGGAGCAAAATTGGACATAACTGCCATTAGCATGTGTTTTAGTGTCAAAAAATAAAAGCTTGTAAGTGTGCAAGATGTTTTGACATTATATTGGTTGTCGGAAAAGTCATGACGTATATGCAACAAAGTATGCAATTGCATGGTTGGAAGTACGTGAGTCAATGACATTTGTATGTTGATTGTGTAGTTTGACAGTTGACACTTCAAGCTTCATTTGCACCAAAAAATTAAGTGATTTATTTGAGTCTCGTCGATTTTAGAGGACGTTGAAGATGTTCGACCAAACTGTGCATTTTCGTCACATTTTGCTGTATTACTTCCGCAAAGGCAAGAACGCAAGGCAAGCGTGTGAAAAGTTGAGAAAGGTTTATGGAGAACATGCACTACAAGAACGGCAATGCCAGAGATGGTTTAAAAAATTCCGAGATGGGGATTTTGATATCCATGACGCACCTCGATCAGGGCGGCCCACTGAGTTGGATAGTGACGAATTAAAGGCATTGGTAGGAGCAAACCCACATTACACCACACGGGAAATTGCAGAAACCTTAAAAATCCATCATTCAACCGTTCACGAACATTTGAAGAAACTGGGATACGTAAGCAAACTCGATCGTTGGGTACCACACGAACTGAGAGAGGTTCATTTGACGGCGCGTGTAGACATCTGCGATATGCTCCTTAAACGTGAGGAAAACGATCCTTTCTTAAAGCGCTTGATAACGGGAGATGAAAAGTGGATTGTTTACAACAATGTGGTTCGCAAACGGTCTTGGTCCCGAAGTGTAGATACGCGTAACACGATCGCGAAAGCAGAGAGTCATCAGGAAAAGGTGATGATCTCTGTTTGGTGGGATTTTAAAGGGATCGTGTTTTTCGAACTCCTGCCAAAGAACCAAACCATCGATACAACTGTGTATTGTGGGCAATTGGACAGTTTGCAACAATCCATCATGCAAAAACGTCCGGAGCTCATTAATCGCAAAGGAGTTGTGTTCCACCATGACAACGCGAGACCGCACACAAGTTTGCTCACTCGTCAAAAGTTATTGGATTGTTGATCCAGCATACTCGCCTGATCTTGCATGTAGAGAAGTATATAAAGGGTGTCCCAAAATTAACGCAAGATTTGAATTTGCCGCCATTTGTGCAGTGAAGTGTTGGCAACCCTGAAAAAAAGCAATTTGACAGCTAACAGTATAGGGTTATGAAAAATGGAGCGTTACACGATAGAACAACGTGTCTTCATTATTAAAGAATATTTCAAAAATAGTGAAAGCTTGGCGGCTGCAGTTCGAAAATTTCATACAAAATATGGCCGGAATAGTGTTTTAACTTCGTCAACTGTGAAGAGATTAATTGAAAAATTCATGGAGACTGGATCCGTTGGAGACGCCAAACACACTGGTCGTCCAAAAACAAGCCGTTCAAATGTGAATATCGAAGCAGTGCGTGAGAGTGTTGCGGACAGTCCAGGAACCTCAATTCGACGTCGTGGACAAGAATTGCAAATGTCAAGAACCTCTCTACAGCGTATACTCACCAAAGATCTGTGTCTTCATGCTTACAAACTTCAATTAACACAACAATTGAAGCTTAATGACCATGCAGAGAGAAGAGAGTTTGTTGAATGGATTATTGAACATCAACAAATGGACCCTGATTTTTCAAGCAAAATCATCCTAAGCGATGAAGCACATTTTCATCTTGATGGCTTTGTCAATCGCCAAAATTGCCGCATTTGGGGTTCGGAGAACCCACGTGTGATTGTCGAAAAAGAAATGCACCCACAACGCGTGACTGTCTGGTGTGGATTTTGGGCTGGAGGCATAATTGGGCCATATTTTTTTGAAAATGATGCTGGTCAAGCAGTGACTGTTACTGGTGCTCGATATCGCGACATGATTACACAGTTCTTTCTGCCAAAATTGAATGATATTGATGTACCCAATATGTGGTTTCAACAAGACGGTGCCACATGTCATACAGCCCGTGAAACAATTCAATTACTGCATGAGACATTTCCCGGTCGTGTACTCTCTCGTTTCGGTGATCAAAATTGGCCTCCTAGATCGTGTGATTTAACACCATTAGACTTCTTTTTATGGGGTTATTTGAAATCACAAGTCTATGTCAACAAGCCCACAACCACCCGTGCATTAAAGGAGGAGATTCAACGCTGCATCAACGAAATTCAGCCACATTTATGCAGAAGGGTCATGGAAAATTTCGACAAAAGAGTGCGCATGTGCATGCAAAGCCGTGGAGGCCATTTGTCCGATGTGTTATTCCATACATAACCCTATCCTATGTACTTTATGAGTCAATAAAAATATAACTATTAAAAGACTAAAAATGGCATTTTCTATTTAATTCAAATCTTGCGTTAATTTTGGGACACCCTTTAGTACCCACCATAACGAAATGCATCGTGCACTGCCATAAGGCGAGGACCGATGAATTTTGGTGCCGAATTTTCTAGAGCATTACATTTCGAGCGGAAATGGCTGATGGATATAGATTTATAAGATACAAAACCTTTTCTCATAAATTAAAAATGAGGAGTACTGGAATAGAACGAAGTACAAAGTGGTGCGATCGGGGTGATCAATACGATGATTGTGGCCAATACTGCACAAATTTTGATGAAAGAACAAGCACTCCCTCTAAATTCAGGCTTCCAGTAACAGAAGGATCAACACTGGGTCCTATATTGTTTTGAACGTCCTCTATTATGGAGTAACTAATTGAGAAGATCCTGGAAGGCCACCGAGGTGGTCATTTTCCCAATCTACAACTGTAGGAAGTACATTTGACGGCCAGTAGAAGATGGGAGATAAATCAGCGATACTAGCACAAGTTTTAAGAGTTAAGAATCCATGAAAAGATATACCTACAGCATGGTATCACCAATGGTGATGCAGGTAGTAACAGCCGCCAACAGGCCGTATCACTTTTAAGGCATCCAAAAATTTGAAATTAAAGTAGTTTAATATCTTGAAAATTTTGTAATAAAAAACGGAATTATCTATTATCAGGCACACTAAAATATTCAAGTAAGAAACATGAATAAAATATTTTTTTGTCTTAGATTCATTCACCTTTTAAGGATTTACTGTGATTGACCAGTCAAAAAGAAAAAACATTACAATTCCGGAGCAAGTGAATATACTTCTCAAATGAAATTTGTGTACATTCCTAAAAATTATTGATCTCCCCTTATACGTTTCCGACGAATCATAGAACATCAACCTTCACCACACACCGTTCCCAGTTCTAGTGCCGCACCTGACGTTTCATTACGTCAAATTTCTAGGTTATCGATTTTTCCTAACTGTCATTTTATGTATTTTCCAAAAACATGCAGCAATTTTAGCGCTCAAAACTAGTCTCAAAATCTTTTAAACAGTTGGAAAATCGTTCAAAATGAGTACAGATCTGATTGTAGATCCACAAATCCGTTCCTGGGTGTTTCTCCCAATCGTAGTGATCACATTTTTAGTGGGAATATTGAGACACTATGCCTCCATCCTGTTATCCAGCCAAAAGAAAGTCGAGTTACAACAACTAGCCGACTCTCAACTGATAATCAGAGCTCGTGTGCTCAGAGAAAACTGCAGCTACATCCCGAAAAATTCATTCCTGATGCGGAAGCAAGCTTTCAACAAAGAAGATGGTTATCTCTTGCAAAAGAGGCCCCCTGTCACCCAGAACATGATGACTGACCCTTCTATGATGACAGACATGCTCAAAGGAAACATCACCAATGTCCTACCCATGATCGTTATTGGAGGATGGATCAACTGGATGTTCTCTGGATTCATAACCACCAAAGTACCATTTCCCCTCACATTACGTTTCAAATCAATGTTACAAAGAGGGATAGAACTCTCACATCTAGATGCAAGTTGGGTGTCATCAGCATCCTGGTATTTCCTCAATGTGTTTGGTCTGAGAAGCATCTATGCCCTTGTGTTAGGTGAAAACAATGCTGCTGATCAAAGTAGGCAGATGCAAGAGCAAATGCAGATGACTGGTGCAGCATCTGGTATGCCAGCAGATCCAAAAATCCCATTCAAAGCTGAGTGGGAAGCATTGGAAATTGTGGAGCATCATTTCAAACTGCCTGATGTTGAAAAGGAAATATTAGATGGATAGATGTATTTTATGATATAGTTAATTTATTTAAATTGTTACAATGTCATTTTGAAACATTTAATGACTTGTTGGTGATTTTCCAAGATTAAGATGTAATGAATTATGGATTTCTCAAAGTCAAATTGTTGGTGTTGTATTGTACTGTATATAGAAAATTGATATGAGAGATAGTGTGATTATGATCTACTATAAGATGTACCTCTAACTGTTTGTCACTCAAAATAGATTGCACTTTGAAATGAATATGAAAAATAGGTAAATGTTCTGTTCCTACTTGTAATTTAATAGAGCAATTCTGCAAATCTTGATTTTATGTTCTACTATCTGAATACTGAATAAATCCTACATGTAATTGTTGCACTATAGAATTAGATATTGAATCAGTCTTAGGAGAGGATGGTAACCACCTCTAAGCTTCTAAGACGACACTAGAAAGTTTAAAAAAGGTTGAGGGACTTAACATAGTAAAGGAATAAAGATTGATATGAAAATGAACAGAATCAATGGCGTATATTTATAGTTATTATCTTAATATCAAAAAAATCAACAATTCTATTTTAAAATCATGTTACATAAATATCAAGCCAGAGACCAAATTAAGGATTAAACACTATTCCTGCAGGACATACATTACACATTCAAATAATGAAAAAAAAAATGTAAAATACCTCAATATGTGGAGATCACCAAATTACCCTTTATCAATGTATGTATATGGTTATTATGTAGAACTCTAGAACAATTGAATCTGAATTTCAAAATAGCGTAGAAATGATCAGTATTTTTAACCCAGCGTTTTCAATTTAAGGAAATCCTCCAAAATTAGGGCTGTCATATAAAAAAAGTTAATCCATGGAATACAAATACATAGTTACAATACATATGGTTAAGACTGCAAGTTATGTTTTTTTCCCCATTGTTCATTATGCAATAAATCAGTGTAGTGGCAGGTATGCTTCAAAGAAAAATCCATACTTATAAATTACCCACACACGAGGGGTCTAATTGCAAAAGTTATGTCCATTCTATAAGAAGTCACAGAGACTGAAAAAAACTTCTGTACCTCTTGAAAGCGTTCAAGACTAAATTATAATCAAAAATCGTTGATAAAAAACGTATGAGGCTTTCTCGTTTAAGGTTTACTCACAATTGTCCAAAATTCCTAAAACATGGCCAAAACTAGATTTACTAAATTGAAAATAAAAAAATGCCATCGACACGTTGTCGTGGTCACTGATAGCGAATATGATATCCATTTGTCAAAAATCAAAATGGCAGATCCATTATCGACATGTTTGCAAAAAATCTTTGAATTACACTCAAATTGGGGTTTTCTATGTTTTTGAGGTCGCTAGAAGTGAATTAGACATCGATTTTTCCTGAATCAAAATGTGTGGAATCAATATGATTGACATGGTTGCAAATAATGTTTAATTCCTCTCTCTTGTGTTATGTATATTTTAAGGGTCGCTGATAATGAATTTAGTTACATAGAAGACCCCCTTGAATGCGGTCCTGTGTATGATGTTTCATTTTTGGACACTACTTGTGAATCACCCTGTACAGTATTGAGATATTTATTCTAGATTGTAAGTACTGTTTGCTTCTTTTGGAAATATAAATTATAAATTTTTCATCCCCTATTCTGAATATGACAACTTAACACTGTCAAAGTTATAGACACATAACTTTCAAAATAGGGATCCAGGGATTGGAGAATGCGAGTTTTACAGTTAAACCCCTCATATATCTTTCTGATTTCATGTCAGTTTTCTAGTAGCCAAAAAATACTACACACAACGAGTTCATATACGTACATAGAAAAAGCTTATTCCTCTATAAGGAAAACAAAACAAAGAAAAACCAAATAATGATAACAGAAGCAAAATTAGAACGCCACAAACAGGAAAAAATGCAAAGCAAAATAAGAAAACGATAATAACGAAAAAAAAAATAAATAAATAAAACGCCACAGCAAACTACCAAACCACAAAGAACACCTAGAGTTTACCTATTCTTGTAGTATTGTCCATGTGGACTTTGATGGTACTGTGAGGCATAAACGTTCGGCGAGCTGTGGCTAAATTTGTTGCCGAAAATGACAGCTTGCTCGCCTACTTTGCCGCACCTACTGTATCTGACACCTTGAAAATAATTATTGAAATTCAGATCTGCGATCAACATCATAATTGGTTTATTTAGGTGCCAATCTATTTCAGACAATAGCAGCTCATAGTGGAGCAGATATACAACATTTGATGCAGTCAATCTTGACCTTAATAATATTTATACAGTCCAATAAACAAATGGGAGACATTCACATCACACGCTAAGAAGCAAGCTTAGCACTGTGATTGTATCTCAAAATTTGCGTTATTTTTATAGCAGCTTAGCTTGCTACCTAGCATCCTAAGTAGCTACTTGATATCCTATGGCATCCCACTTAGCACCTAACATGTTATCCTGTCACTAAGCTTACCACCTCCAGTATAGGAGTTTTGGAGTTGACACAACTTTTTGGGTTAACTCAAGTTTTATTGAAAAAAAAAGCAGAAAGTGCTGCCATTTCAAAGTATTAAAACTGTTTTTTAAAAAAGACTGCTTATGCATTATATGGCCGAGATACATTTGATAGATGAGATAATTGTATATTCAGTCTACATTAATACCAAATAAATCTTACCACTATCAGATGCAGCCCCTGTTGATGTGTAAGAAGCACAGCTTTCATCACTATCACACCTTGGAGAAATGGGCCTGTAATGGTCTCCAGGCCTACTGTTATCTTTGGGTTGTCTATATTGTTTCACTACATTGTTATTATTGTTGTTGCCACTATAATTGACCATTTTGTGAGGAGGTGGTGGGGGAATCATACCTATACAAAAATAAGGTGGTCAACATTGATTAATCTTGACCAATAAATAAATACCTATTTCATCATTTTTGGTAACTTTTAATGTTAAACAATTCTTTGAAACATTCTGAGGGTTTTAGTTTAAAAATATTAATATTTGAGTCCTATTAGGGGTAAATCAATTTTGAAATAAGCATATTCATTTTGAACATTTTGCCAGACTAGCATATCAACATTAAATCTTTCTTTAATCAATATTGCTAAAAATTTGGCAAAACTGGATTATTATGTTGATCTTATGATGCCAGCCTCAGTAGATTCTGAACAGATAAGTTGTATCCACAAAAAACAACCTTGAGGATTTGTCTAAGCATTTTTTTCTACTTCTAATACCAACTTATTATAATCTGCCAGTGCAAAGAAGCAAACAGAAAATTACAGTTCTTTTCACGGTTTTTGGCAGTTACATCAGAATTTCAACCAAAATTAGTAAACAAATTCTATACTTTGCAAGTCAGTCCTTAATGAGGCTGCTACTAGCTTTTGCACATGCTCATGAATCAGATAGGAGGGCAAAAACTAAATTGAAATTGCAAGCCCATGACAAGCAAGTTGTCAAGCATATATGTGGGAGACTCGTATACTGATGAGAAAATGATCAAGATGATGAGACAAAACAAAAAAAAACATATGCCTTTGAACTTAAATAAATAAATGTACACACATGGAGGTTGTATGGAAGTAATTTCCTGTAGTTTTACTATGTTGAGCTAAAAACCGTGAGCAGACCTGCATATATGCAGTATGACTGAAATGCATAGTTCCTACAAAAAGAGTGGCTACCAATGTCAACAAAAATAATAGCAATATATTAGTAAAGTACAAAAAAAGCTGACACTGGATTACAGTAGGTTAAAAACACAGTGTTGTTTTATTAGTAAACTTTGCTCTACCTGCAATATCTATAAGCATACAATCATATTTTTGATTTATCCTGCTGATCTGGGGATATATTATGACTATTGTATAATTATTATTACTGTATAAATATGCATTAATGATTGTTCCCTCAGTTCCAGAGACATAAGAATTATACAATATGAATTTACTGACAATCAAGGCTAGAGCAATAAAATGAATTTGGTTTCAAGAATCATTATGTCATCCCCATAATTCTTGCCAATGGCAAGGCAAAATCTTGATTTTTGCTCTGCCCTCTGGGGCCATTCAGGCATTGGTTCAGCCCTGTCTATTGGTAAATGGGACCTTGCAGAAAAAATGTACTGGAATCATACCCAATGGGATCTTGATCATGTGCTCCATAGATTGACTGATTACTTCAACGTCCGATTTGTTCATATTGTTATTGAGTAAATTCATTTCGTCACTTTCAGGGTTCTTGTAATGTATTATTGGATAATTTGTCTGAGCAAGAATATCGTAAAACATCGTTTCGGAAAACATGATGCTATTCTCAACTATTACTTGCGACTCCAGTTCCATTTTTTAGCCAAATTAGCGACTAATTACTTAAAATACCTAAAAAACAAACGTTATTGCCGTAAAAAAGGCTGCATTAATAGGAGGTTATTTTGACTGGCAGCATTATATACGAATATTGCTATAGTTTAGAGAATTTACTGTGATCCTTACCATAAGATCAAGCTGTGGGGAGCTAATTAACAATGCTTCTTATTTCGGATGAGAAAATGACCTTTTTAGGTAATTTTATAATAACTGACAGCTTCCATAATTTTTTAGCACCTCAAAAAAGTCAAGCATACCGCCAAATGCGGTTGCGCGTTATCTACAGGTTAACCAACAGTCAAACTGAAAAGAAACTGAACTCCCTAGTAATTTGAAATTTGATCCTTATATAGGGAGCGCTCAATATATTTTGTGCTAATTAAACACTCCAAGATTGGTATGTTGAGAAAAATATTTCGAAAATTCTCGTGTATATGCGATGTCGATCAAAATCCCTACTTAGGGTAACAGATGACCATAGATCACGAACCTGATGTCATATTTTGCTACAGCAAATTGGACATTTTGACATTTTTCGATGGCAGTATTCGAAGTCAGTAGGTACCCGAGATTACGTCAATATAATACATATACCTTAGTTCGATTACAATAACAGATGAAAATGGAATTTTTGCATTGAGAGGTTTGAAGATTTTCAATTGTTACAAACGAATGCGAAAATGATTTGCATAGTTTAACCGCCTACTACTGAAATAAATTTAAAAAAATCTTCCGTATCTGCAGTTTCGATTAAAGATAGTCTCTTGGGTAGGTCGACAAAGGTATTACGTATCTTGAAAAGTGACATTTTGTCTTTTTTTATATTTTATATGTTTTTTGTGACATAACGTACCTTGCTCTAGCCAAAGAAGAGGTGCACAGTCGGCAAGGAGTAGGATTCGCCGCCACAGTGGGGGATAGCAGAAAGGTTCATTCACTGAAACTATCATGTGCAATAGATTATCAGAATCGCTCTATCAACATTTCACTGTCCATCTACAACAGACTTTGAGACAGACATACATGAATTGCTGACCCATGACTTATTTGCTCCTATTAGGCATATTTCAGACATCCACACATCAAAGGTTTCCCCGTACACTTGTCTTTGAAATGGTAGAGAAATGATTTCGATTTGTGTCTCCTTCAGCTATGTGGACTCAGTGCCCGGCGCAACGTTCTGCTGGAATGTTCTGTTCGTACTGCGGCGGTGTCTTGGTGGGTGCTACCGCTTCTGACGATATGGGTGGTGGCGACGTTGTCAGATGGACGGTAACTATGCCTATGGGTTAATTGCATGGATCTGTTTGACTGACTTGATCCGTTTAATCTCCCTATTGTACAAGTTTGTAACTAATATCTGTCTCAGAATTCTTTATGGCGACGTTGCGTAACCACTATAACATTTACCTTTACCCTTTAATGTATCCTAATCTGATGACTATTCGACCAAATTTTATAGAAACGATGATAACGAATTTGATTCCCTACAAAATTGTTTTTTTTACGTTTTTTAATCGATGGTTTTCGAGATTTTCGATCAAACGCGTTTAAAAAATAATTATTGTTGCAAAAATTGTAGGATTTCCTTATACAAAACCTCCCATTTCTTGGCCTAAGTTTCGTGGCTTATAATATCTAAAAAGCCTTTTAGGTCCCTACAGAGGCTCATGAAGCATTAGTAATAGTGCGATAGTGCGTGATACCTCCAAAATCATATTCCAAAAGCTGTACTATTTTGAAATTAAAGCGTATGACGCATGAAAATCGATAATGATATCGTGTTGCAACTATATCTAATTAAATATTCATTTAACAAGACCCAATCCTTTCATTTTATATAATTTATTAAAAATGCGTAATTTCTGGCGACAACGATCGTTCTTGCTGCATACTGGTGCAGGATGTCGATTTGGAAAGAATATTTTGAAAATGCTCACGTTTCCTGCTTACACTATCTCGTCAATGAAAAACTGCATTGGACAGAAAGGATTTTTTGGTTGATAATTATCACAATCTGCGCGGTAAAGTAATTTTTTATATTCTAGAGTTTGATATATTTATGCTAGTGAAAATTCGTTATGTTTTTCGCTGCAGGAATACCTAACGTTTTTGATTTATGTTACGTGAAGCATGAGCTTATACGTAGAACGTGAGGTGAAATCTTTAAATTATACAAAAAAAAAACAATGCCCACTGTGTGTGAGTTTTATACTATCGGTCCAGATGATTTTATAAGTTCGAAGTATACCAACTATACAGGACGTCAATAGCGTACCTTTAAGGGATAATTTCTCTTCTGAGACGACATAGTTCATATAAACATGGTGTTCGCGTTTTCAAAAGTGCTTTTGCGTGAGAATATCAGTAACACTTTGTTGATATTTTCTGAAACTTAGTGTGAACAAAGAAAATCTGGGTGAGATCAAACGAGAGACGCGCTTTCCTAAAACCACAGATAGTCATCGCAGCCTAAAACGCTGGACTTAAATTCGATAAATTTTACCTTTTGGAAAATCTGTAGCATGTGCGATTTTAATCAGGCGCTTTTTACTTAACTTCATTTAATAACTTGGTGTTTCATATGTGCATATCGGATTTCAACTAATTTGTTGAGATTTTCAACAAAAATCGTTTTTTGTTAAAAGTTTGACACACTATCTTGAAAGCGAGACCGTAATACTGGACATATGTTTATATGAACATTTCGTTAAGAATAACACATGAAATTACCCCTAGATATATGACCAGATACTTTTTTAATACCTTGTATATTTTACCTTTAGGGAGGAACATATCATGTGATTACACATTCTATAGAAAATTATAATAATCAAAAGGCAGTTTTTAGAGTAGACACCAATTACCTGGATTGGATCAATCTTTTTCCTTCTGTAGTTTTCTGCGAGAAAAATGGACAAACAAAAGCATTGGAAAAGAAAAAATCTGAGTAAGATCTATCTAAGGTTCTGCCTAGAAGTTGATATGTTTTACTAGTACATAATACTTGATATAACTGATTGGGATTCATTGTTTTATTAACTTTTCATGAAATTAACTGTTATTGATTTTTACGCGATTTATTTCCGATACGAAGTCAACGTCAAACCGGAAACGAGGGATTTTCCGACTCATAATAGTTATCAGAAAAATATAAAAACAAATCTAAGTCGTGTACTTCTCAACTCATCGGCTTTAAAAAATCGAAAGAAAAATCTACACCCTGTGATGATCTTTTCTATAAGGAAGGAAGTTTCGGATAAAAATTAACAATGTGTTGTCAACAACACGGCCCGTAAGAGCCGGAGTTCCTCAGGGTTCGGTCTTAGGACCAATCCTTTATTCACTTTATATACATGATGTCCCTTGCCCCAGCAACTGTGAAGTCTATCTCTATGCTGACGAAACTGCACTGCTAGCCCAGTCTTGTTCTCGTAACCTGGTTCACGACGGGCTGCAGAGTTAGGTGGAGGAAGTATTGGAGGGGGCGGATCGGTGGTTGATCAAAATTAATACTTCGAAGACGCATCCAATCTATTGTACTAAAAAACGTCGAGGTGCCTCCTCAGAGATATCAGTGAACGTAACTCGTATACCATGGGAGCAATCTGTCAGGTATCTTGGAGTCATCATTGACAAGGGGTTGACCTGGCAGAAACATACTGATATTTTGAAATTCCAAAATTACCTTTCGGTAGCTTTATCCTTTGTTGTGCAGAAATTCAAAATTTGATCAACAAGCTTCGGTTGTAAAAAATGGTCATAAGACCCGCAGTCACCTAGACATGCGAGGCTTGGTGTTTTCTTGCCAAGACGCACATGTAGAGACTGCAAGTCCTGCAAAACAGAACCCTACGCACAATTACTAATGCCCATTGGTACGTGTCAAATGAGACCATTCACAGAGATCTTGATATCCCATTATAATCAAGCTGAATCGCACAGCAACCCTCTGTTGCGTGATTCAGTAGACTACACTCGAGCAAGTTCGCAAACATTCCAGACCGCGCCTCGCTCTGTGATCAAAATTAAATTGTAAACCGAACAAAATTATTTTTAGGAGCTACAAAATAGTTGTCAAAGCAATAATGCTTAAGCTATTTCAAATGATTTACTTCTTTTCTTTGCTCTATTTCTTCCTTCCTTTCTTTCCTTCTTTCCCTTTTCCCCTTAAACATGTTTGGTATCTGGGTAGCCAGACCTGACAGACTAACAGACCGACGAGACTTTTAACTAAGAGCCAAGGTCCACCGGACCGCTCTGACGAATAATGACTAATAGAATAGAAAATAGACGGAGTGACGGACAGTGACATTCTACGTAGTGACAGCAAGACAGATAGTATCGCCAATGTGGACTACACAGTGGAGCAAGTTCGTAAACATTCAAGGCCACGGCTCGCACTGTAATCAAAAGTTAGCGTGAATCTTTAGTAAACCCAAAATTACACTCTAACAAAACCGAATCAAAAATTTGTTTAGTTCACCTCAAAATTAATCCGTGTACCAAGTCAAAAAGCCTAGGTGTTTCCTCTTAAACTAAGCATATCTGTTTTTCTTTGCTCTTCTCCTTTTTTCTTCTCTTTCCCTTTCTCTTTTTCCTTGACTTTGTCTGGTTTCTGGGCAACCCGGACTGACAGATTCGACTAACGTACATTAGACAGTGACTAATGGGCAAAGGTCCTACGGACCGCCCAGACAAACAAATGACGAATAGTTAGTATCGCCAATTTTATTAATTCGTGAATGTATTTATTAAATTCTCAATAAATGTTTAAACTACCTTCCTTCAGCAGCAATGCAAGCTTGATATCTTCTTAAAAATTATCGGGTTATCAGAGGGGCGAATCTTTCATTATTCACAAGCTCAGCTGCTTCCGGTATCATGTCCCGGATCTCAGCTAAATGTTCCATTGGTTATGAGTAAACTTTTCTTTTTCTTTCACCACTCCCCAGTAAAAAAAATCGAGTGGTTTTAAGTCAGGTGAACGGGCTGGCCACGAAATTGTAACAAACCGTCCTATTCATCTGCTCGGGTATTCCGCATCAAGATATAATGTGCATAGAGTAGCGTTACTATCTGTCTTGCTGCCACTACGTAGAATGATACTGTCCGACACTGGGTCTGAGAAAAAATTGAAATTTGAAGTAATGAGAACTGAAAGATCATCACCCTGTGTAGATTTTTTGACTTCTGGAACACCCTAGATAACTGTGCAACCATGCAACTGTATTAAGTACATCGCTGATTGCTCAATACGCAATTTGCAGTTCATATTTTTTCCACCCTTAAATTGCGTATTTGAACAATCATCGGTATATTAACTGTGTTTATCAGTTATCTAGACACCTTCCCCTTAAATATCTCGTGAATGATGTAGAGATTTAAAATAAGTTTCAAATGTGAATTTTATAGATTATTTGGAGCAAAAACATCATACGAAGACAACCAAGTGTTACAAGCACTTGATATGGCATTTTATAGACCACCAAGATTTGGCGAAAGGGCTGAAGCTTGTCGAAACAGACCAGAGACGTGTTTGCAAGGCAATTATTCAATATATATGAAAGTGGGTATCAACAATACGTAATACGACTTTTCATTGTATCCATTTAGAGCATTTACGCAGACGTAACAAATAAAACCTTATGTGTACCTTTGTGCAACATAAATTTATAAAATACTTCATAATTCAATATTTTGTTGTACATATATTCCTGTACTAATATTTACGGGAAAACATACTCTTAAGAGGCTACTTACTGTGTTGTACTATATAGGGTGGCCCATCCATGTGTGAACGGAATATTACTCATGAACAAATACATTTTGGAAAAATCTATTAATGGCATGTTGTTCAGGGCACATTTCTGAAATATTGGCAATTATACAGGGTGTCCCAATTTTGACCTACCTATCAAAGTTGTGATTTCTTAAATGGAATGCCTCAAATTTTATTGCACATTTGGATAAACCAGTTCTAAAGAAGAAGATTGATGTAACCTACTATAGGGTTTTGGTAATAATCTACTGAGATGTAAGGTGTTTTGTCCAGAAAAATCGATCACTTCGGCAATCCCTCAATCCGCCATTTAGAAATTTGGAGTGCTGAATTTTGACTCAAAGAAAACTTATACACCTCAGCTTTTATCCTATTTGTTACTTTTTCGAATTTTCATTTTTGCTCCTACAGGGTGGTCAAAAACGCGAATTGTACTTTTTCTCAAAAATTTCAAATGCATCACCCTGTATATTTGTGCCACTTTGGATTCAATTGTTCATAAGCTTTTTTTTGGTATAAGGTTAGATTCAGATAAAATCACACAGATTTTCAGTTATTAAGCGTTTAGGCATTCCATTTGAAAAATCACAACTTTTATATGTAGGTTGAAATTGGGACACCCTGTATAATGGCCAATAATATAGAAATGTACCCTAAATGTCATGTATAACATCCTATAAATGGATTTTCCCAAAATGTATTTGTTTATGAGTAATATTCCGTCCACACATGGATGTGCCATCCTGTATGATGATATTTGTAATGCTCACGAGTTCCCCGATTGTATAAATTTGTTTTCAGTTTAGAAGCAATTGTACTGATCTACTTACGTACTGCTCGTATAATGATGAAAAGTTTGACTGCTGTTCAGATTTCCTACCCGTGGATACTGGATTTGGAACCTGTTTCGCCTTCAATAATTATCACGGAGAGTAAGTATTTAGCCGTTCAGAAGATAGAAAAGAACCAAACAAGGACATAAGAGACAAACATAGAATCTATTGAAGGAAACATTCCTTGACCCAATGACGTATTTTAAAATTCAACGCCAGGGGTATCTTAAGGTTTGCCGCTCGATAAAAGAACGAAAAAAGCAAACTTTTTTGAATGAAGTACCATGGCCCTTTTGGCTTGGGGTAAATACGCCCTTACCTTGACCGTACCATTTTTCATACTAGTTGAGAATATTGGTATAATCCCACACGAGTGAAACTATGGGCATTGAATCATTAGAAAGCAAAAATTAATTAAAGATATACGCCTGAAATACTTCGTCTTCTTTCACCTAGCCGGAGCGTCGGTATACCCAAAATCGGAACTGGCATAGTCTTAGCTCTCTAATACATTACGTATGATTATTAATCTTCTAAGTAAAGCCCTAAGATGCCAGATTTCATTATCATAGATTTTTATTGCCGGATAACGAAAACGTAAGACCTTTTACGTCGTATTTTGCAGCCCTTCCAGGGTAAGATTTAACATAACAAAGCAGATGTCTATGTTGACAGTAGAAGCCAAAAAGCCGTTTTTAGTTTTATCAGTACTTGGTCCGGAATCTGTGCCCACTACGAAAAATACGAGGTACGAGATAGCCGATTCTGGAGCTACCAATTTTCAAGCTGCTTCAATGCATGATATTTTTGTTGGAATTCAGGTAAGCATGTTATACAAGCGGGTATTTTATTTTCTATCCCATAGTTGAGGAGTGAAATAATTATAAATCAAATATTATGAGCTAAATAATAATTATACACTTATGCTACATACGAATAACATGTATAAACTTATAAAAAGCGTATACATATTATAAATTGAAACACCGTGTTGTCATAACTTTTAACTTTAATGAAGGCAGGCAG
The DNA here is from genome assembly GCA_963669975.1 of Acanthoscelides obtectus. Classification (NCBI taxonomy): domain Eukaryota; kingdom Metazoa; phylum Arthropoda; class Insecta; order Coleoptera; family Chrysomelidae; genus Acanthoscelides; species Acanthoscelides obtectus. Next base: position 20,651,352 of record CAVLJG010000008.1, read on the forward strand.
AACTTGAGAAGTTTCGATCAGCTTTGAAAGCTGAAAAGCTCTTACTTTTGTGCACATGATTACGAACTTCATTTTAGTTTTTTCAAAAAATTGATGTTGGAAAAGTTAAGCTGGACATGCCTCGACATTTCAAAGAAATATAGGTGAACCGAATCTGTTTCGCTTTTCTTAACCGTATTTTTCTTGAAGGGTACAATTACTAATCCAGAAGATAAAGACATGTCTTTAGAAAGGAGGCAATGTAGGCGCTACTGGGAAAACAATCTAAAGCATTTCAAATATTACACGCAGGCCAACTGCGAAATCGAATGCTATATTGAGGCTCAGAAGAAGTTTTGTGGATGTGCAGCCCATATCTTCCCTAGGCTGGGTAAAATAAATAAAATAAGCTATATATATGATTTAGTATTTTAGAATTTTAAAAGACGGTTTCCAAATAACTCCTTCCGAAGTAACCAGAGTTGCTTATTATTAAAAAAAAGATTCCGAAAAAAAATTGTGGACTGATTTACATTTTTTGAAATTCCTCAATTTTGCAGAAGTCTACGAGTACTGTAACCTGACAGGCATGCTATGTACCAATTTCAACAGGGACATAGAATCTTATATGGCCCAAGATTGTTTCTGTTTGCCTAACTGTAAAACAAGTGAGGTAACCAAGATCGGATATATCATGAACAAGATTCCGGAACAACATAAGTAAGTTTATTGCATGGAAGGAAAAGTTTGTATACAGGGTGTCTGCAAAGTTGGGGTTTTCCTTTTCAGAAACAACTACCCTTGAAAAAACAAAGGTAATGTGTAGTGAAACGTGGTCGACCAAGTAAAAAAAAATAAAGGAAAAAGTACTCACTCTCCAGTTGACGAGAAGGGCTAAGTACGTCTCTGCCCGAAATCATACCGCTCCAACAGAAAATGAAATCAGCCGATGCGCTACCGAGCAGACGCAGAAACCACATTGATTGTCTTACACTTAAGGGCACATCTTCTAACAAGGAAGGCAAAATGTTGCGTAAAAAGTCTAGGTATTGCATCCCGTCCAATCGATTTGGGAGAATAAATGGTCCAATGAGCATACCGTTCACCATGCCAGCCCAAACATTCACCGAAAATGTTTGTTGAAAATGTGCCCGACGGACAGCGTGCGGATTTTCTACTGACCAAACATGAGTGTTGCGAAAGTTATTCACCCCATTACGCGTGAACGTAGATTCGTCTGTCACCAATATGCACTTCAAAAAGTCCGAATTATTGTCATGTTGTTGCAACAACCACTCACAAAACCGCACTCTTGCTGGAAAATCGTCAGGTTGAAGGGCTTGTACACGTTGGACGAGAAACGGATACAGCCCCTCTTCACGCAGCGTTTGCCACACTTTAGTTTTTGATACTTGCACTTCTCTAGCCACGTCTCTAGTGCTTGTTGAGGGATTCTCGTCTACGCGATTACCTCTACACGCGTGACCGTAGCCGTCAGTTCAAGGTTGCATACTGACCTGACACACTGACCCCGACCCAGTTCTGTCGTCGGGTTGAGTCAGAGACCTTGTACCAGTCGGTGATGTCGCGGCTACAGGACGGTATTCAGATATTTTTGATGTTGCAGAGCCCTTTATCTCGGTTCCCTTAAGACATTGGTGTATATGGTACTAAGAAAAATTGCTTATGTTTTCAAGGTCCTCCTTTCCTGCACGATCAACCCAATCCACAGCTTCGCTGATGACAGCACTCTACATGCAGGAATTCAGAGTGACAAGCCGATCTCTGCCGCTGAGCTGGAAAAAAGAAGACTAGCGACGACTTCTTCTCTGACAAGAGACCTGGAGGCTATCACTGCTTGGGGACGCAACAATCTTGTACAGTTCAATGCTTCCAAAACACAGTACTGTACTTTGACGAACAAAAAGCGTCCTAGCGCTCATACAGTTTCGATGGACGGTCGAGTTCTACCAAAGAGCCATTCATTTCGGCTGGTCGGAGTCCAGATGACCGAGGACCTGACCTGGCACGAACACATCTCTTCAATAGCTGCAGCTGCTGGGAAAAAGCTAGGCTATTTGTTTAGGGCTAAGAAGTACTTTTCTCCGCATGACCTTCTCACTCTATACAAGGCCCAGATAAGGCCTAGCCTCGAGTATTGCTCACACATTTGGGGTGCTGCCGCCCCGACTACATTGTCCATGCTCGATGCTGTCCAGAGGAGGGCGGTCCGACTGATCGATGACTCTTCTCTAACAGACAGTCTCGGGACTCTTTCGCACCGGCGGGCCGTCGGCGATCTAGCTCTTTTCTATCGCTACACCAACGGGCTTTGCTCCTCAGAGCTCTCTTCCACGATGCCGCCGCGCGATGTGCCTGCCAGACAGACCCGCCTGACTTCGGCGTCCCATCCTAACCGTGTCAAACTTCGTACATCCAGAACTGGCCGATACGACCGCTCCTTTGTCCCGAGGGTGTCTAGATTGTGGAACAAACTACGGGAGGAAGCTTTTCCCAGTTCTACTAACCTTAGGCAGTTCAAGAATCGTATTAACAAAATTTCTTTGGGATCATCATAGCAGCCGCGGTGTTCCGGCATTTAGGCTTCTGCCTGCGCGGCTGTTTCGATATATAAAAAAAAAAAAAAAGGTCTACACGTCGTGTAAAGGAAAACCCCAACTTTGCGGACACCCTGTATATTCTCAAATTTTTTCATACAGAACCTCCATCGTCGCTTTTTCATGCTCCCAAGAAGAAGTTTCTCATTACTCAGGGATTTCATGACTGGAGTAAATTGAAAATTAATTTATACAACTTCTTGAAAAAATATCGCAAAATCAATCTACTTCAAGTCCTTATGTTCTTATTTGCTTTTTGTTTTTAGATGGCTTGGAAAGGGCAGTCAAATAAGATTCAACATACAGGCTTCCCCATCTACAATAAGAAATATTAGATACGATAGTACTCCACTTTTGGATCTCATAGGTAGGCTTACTACGATGTCACCATAAAGGGGTTCTTCAAAAGTAAAGCAAAATACTTAGGGGAGCGATTCTTAGGTTTTTTTAAGAAAAACTCTCATAAACGCCTTACATTTTGAGATATACGGTGGGAAAGTTTTGGATTTAAGCTAGTTAAAAAACATGGCCGGCCACTGCGTTTTCTGATAACAAACATTATTTATGTAATTCTCACTCAGTTATGAGCAAAGTTAGTCTTTCAATTATCTTTCCATCGATTTGCGGTTTTCGAGTAAAATAATGAGAAACATTATATTGTCGATCTTGTATCAAAGTGCCATTACAGCCATATGAGCATGCAGAGAAATGCAATTTTACTAATTTCCTTTTAAACAGAAATTAATATTTAAAAAAAAGCGTGTAATATATGAGGTGGCAATTATGATCCAACTTGTGTTCTTAAAATATAATTGAAATCCGTCAGAATTCATAACAAAAACATTCGAGCCTCCTTAGGTATCAGTTTTGAAAAATGTACAAAAGCATTTACAAGTTTTTTGACAGCTTAAACATCTAGAATAATTTATTTTATTAAATAATTTTACCAACAGTTTGCCAATCTGAATAATATAATACTCATTCTATGTATAAATCATGTGTGCAGCAAATCTTAATGTGTGGTATTAGGATATTTTATGAAATCCTTGCTGCATCTCAAAAATTAAGACGTTTAGGCACACATTTATGCTTTTTTTTTCTTAAAGTGGACACAATAATCGTCCCCTTACTTAGTTTACCTTACTTTTGAAATATCATCTATCTACATATACAGGGTGGCGCATCGAAAACGAAACAGACGCATTTACTGGCAGCTCAGTTTTTTTTTGGAAAAACGCTCAGACCCGTCGATTTCGACAATATTTAAATCACACGTTTCCAGATCGATGGATTGGTAGAAGAGGTGCCATTGAATCACCTTTGGATTTCTTTATGTGGGGTCATTTATCATTAGGAGACCTGCGATAAAGAATTGTGAATGAGTGCCTTCAAATTACTCCTCAAATATTGCAAAATGTGCGGCAACGTTTTGAGCAAAATCTTTATTATTGCATGGAGAGTCACGGTGGCCATTTTCAACATTTACTTGCCTAACGGGTCAGTTCATTCTTCATTTTTAAATTACTTTGCTGCCAAATGTATTGATCTCCACTAATGGTGATGTATTAGTTTTATTTAAGCTTTAAATCAATAAATCTTCAAAACTACTGAACTGAAGTACATTAATTTTATATCATTATAAAGCGAATTGAAAGACCTTTGAAACAAGGTATCACTCGACCCCCCTTTCCATTTAAGATTTTGGGGGTGGTGTCACCCCCTCTCAGGGGGCTGCACGTGCTAACGGGATTTTTTGCCAAACTTGTGTTCCCCTCGAAAACAAAATCGACGGGTCTGAGCGTTTAAAAAAAAAACTGAGCTGCCCGTAAATGCGTCTGTTTCATTTTCGATGCGCCACCCTGTATATAATAATAAAAGAATAATTGAAAACGAATCTTTAAAAACTAACTTTCAGTAAAAATTGGCGGAGCTGTGGGCTTTTTCCTGGGATGCAGTTTCCTGAGTTGCATTCAACTTTTTTACTATTTTTTCATACGACCAGCCGCAGATCACTACAAATTCAAAGAACTTCGCAAAAATGTCGTAAAAAACAGAAAAATGAACGAAAACTTCTTGGTTGCTAAGAGAAAATTGAAACTCAAGAACGTTGAAAAGGATATACAGGCGAATCTAATCAAGAAAAAAGTTGAGATTTGGCATGTGAGAGGGTATCATGAGTGAAGACATCTTGGAATCCACAGAATTGTTGTAAATTACTATTTTTTTTGGCAATATGCGTGTATGTAGTTTTGATGCGAGCTGGCCAGTACTGTACTAAATTACACATATTACATATTGGATAGATAGTTGAATTATTCACGAAAAAGAGATTTTTGAAAGCTTAAGAGGCTACTCGTAGGTCTGCTCTCAAGTAGTGGAATCAAATTATAGATTTGATTTGCAGTCTTCATTTTCAATTTTACTAATTCCCTGGCAAACAGAAATCCAACTAGTGTTCTTCAAATAAAAGTGAAATCCGTTAGAATTCACAACAAAAACATTCGAGAATCCTTATAGGTACCAGTTTTGAAAAATATACAAAATCCTTACAGCATTTCCAAGTTTGTTGACGGCTTACACATCTGGAATAATTTATTTCATCAAATAATTTCACGAACAGTTTGACAATCTGATCCAAATAATATATGTACTCATTGTATGTATATATCATGTGTGAGAGTCCAATCCAAATATTTTTAAATTCAAATAAAATGCTTGAATTGATTGAAAATCCAATAAAAGCTTCAAATATTTATATAACCACCTGTAATCCTTATTTGACTAGACTATAACTAGTTTGTGATTTCCCGGATAGCAAGCGAAACGTCGACAACCGAGAGCTCCGATTGGCCGTCGAGATCAAATGCTGTGTATTCAGTTGTTTTCAAGTTTTTGTGCCTATGTTCGTGATATCTGAACGGTTCTTCTTTTCGGGAGAGAGATGCACTAGTATATCGAGAAAAAGTGATCGTAATCGGTCTTATCTATCGGCAAAATGTGGATTAGTTTACCACGAGTGACTTTTACCTGTTGGACGGATGATCTCTTTACGAAATGGATGGTGAAAATCTGAAAAAACTCTGGTTCATATGGCGTCATTTTTGGTGAGCTCATTTATTGTTTAACTACTAACTTGAGGAATGACCATTATTTCACCGCATTGCTCTAATTCTAATAGTTAAATTTCCTCTCTTAATGATAATGAATAAATCCTATTTTTCTTTTAGGTAAATAAATGTGTGATTCATGTAGAAATTTTTTGGCTTGTTGGGCAATACAACAGAGCTTTACTATTTGCACTTCAGGTGCACATTTGTTTATAATATTTATTAAGCAAATTACAAATGATAAAGTTGATTCTGAACTAAAAATGGCTATCTTCAGTACTCAAAAACTTGGTTGAAAATAATAATTTTTGAGGTTTCCAAGTATCTAATTTGAAGTTAAAATCTTCTGTAAGTCGATTACGGTATTTGTTTTTAATAAACTTCATATTATTTGAAAAAGAAGATTCACACAAATAGGTCGAACTAAATAACGCCTTCACTTTCGAGGCAACACGACATAAAACTGAATATTTATCTTTACTTACTGAAGGTCAGATACATTTTGTATTTGGGACTAGTGATTTTAAAGCTAAATCATTTTGAAGCGCAATCACTTCCATTTCTGTCGCAGCGATGTCTTCGCTAAAATTCTGCGCAACAGAAGTTGCAAGCCGTTGGATATCAATTTCCATGAAGGGTGAAACAACAAATTGCGCCACTATAGCAATTTCGTTGAAATCCGTGAAACGATTTTTCAAGTTATCCTTCAACTTAGAGACTATTTCTACATGATATTTACTGTCATATGGTTCTAATGGACTTTCAGAGAACAGGAAAATGCCTGGCCAAAATCTCTAAGCCAGTTGCGGAATCGGCTTATCACGTTGTTTGAAAAATTGAACTATGGCAGATATGATATCTTTAAAACGTTTCGGCACTCATCCCCTACTTAACCATCGGACTTCAGAGCGAAGAAGTTCCCCGTATTGACAGTCAATTTCATCGGTCAAGGTTTTGAATAATCTTATTTCTAACGCTTGAGCTCTAATCTTGTTCACCATTTCTACTACAAATTTCATAACGTTGTTCAGTTTTAAAAAATGTCCACATACTGCTTGCTGATGGATAATACAGTGGTAACAGAGAAATTCGACTGGTTGGCGACCACTGATCTAGTCTATGCTGGTAACATAGAAAAGCAAACACTCTGTATCGCTGGGGTAGAACAAGAATAAAACACAAATTTCACAATAGATAACATTTTATTCGCAAATAATTATACTATCTTCACTAAATCAGTACCTTCTTAATGACTAGAAATTCTAATTTACAAAAGGATTTTACTACCTAGGGATAAAATAGTAATCGAATCTTACCCTTTTCATAAAAGGACTGATATATTTTCTTTGACCAACATTACTGGCCAGCAAGTATTATAGGAATGTTCTTTAACTATTAGGTTTCATTAAATACATTAAACAACTCTGTTCCTAAAAAAGACCTTAAGTTATATACTATTTCTTGACAACAAAGTTTGTGTTTTTTAGTTCGTTATTTAGATGATTCACATTATACGACTAGAAAACACAACAAGGTTTAAAATCACATATTTCTGTTGAAGAACTTCTCTATAGTCGTTAGAAGACGCTCGGTTCCATGACATCTTTGTATAAGTCATGTCGTACAATTGTCATACTGAATCTTTGAATAATGCATTGATGTGCGAGGTTCTTCAACAAAAAAGTTGATCTTGATTTTACAGGTATTTATAAATAAATAAGTTTAAACTGCAATGACGCAGGATTTGACTATCAATTAGAAGATTGACAGAAAGACTAACATTCCATCATTCAGCTCTTTGGTTGTCCCACAAAAATATACAGTACAAAAAAATATATTTATACAATGCTCTAACATCTTGCAGGCTAGAAATCATTCAGTGTCATGATTTTATTTTTTTATATCAATGCTTGGACGCATCCAGGAAACCATAGCTTTTGTCAGCGGCTATTTGTATCAAATGGACACTGACATTCTTTGCTTTAAGTGCTGTGGTTCCCTGGATGCGACCATTTATGAATAATAAGGCTTAAGCCCATATCGTACAGTTCAAGTTCAACATTTATTCTGGTGTGTGTGGAATCTAAGTCATAATAAAATTTAAATTTAGATATCTTAACAAGAGTATTTGGTCAAGACACTGACTGTTTTATAGTCAATCGCATCAGTCTTTCGCTCTTAAACTAACGAGTTTCCAATTTTTAGGCAGTTAAAGATATTCATATGTTACACTATTCCTAGATTTTTGGAAGCACTGGTCAACAGTTAAATATCCACACAATGTACACCTTTGGACATTAATAATAAAGTAGAAACAACAAAAACCATTAATAAGTGATATTTTGTTTTGCAACAGTCAATGAAAAGCGTGAAAACCCGACGAGTATCCAGAAAAAGTAAAAAATCATTTTACAAAAAAAAAACTAAAATACAAATCAAAGCCTTTTTTTGAACTCGTGTGTCTTTGAGAGTCACATTTACGACGAAATGAAAAGCAAAGATGCAAAACATAAACACTTTTTCTCGCAAATGTCATTGTTAATTGTTTTCATCACACTTTTCATTGACAATAATATATGTACATATCTTCTCACTTCAAAACGATCTAAACGTTAGCAATAACACAAAATGCCGCCCAAAACAGTTTTATTATAAAAAAACAAAACAGCTGTGATTAAGAACATAATACAAAAAGCCCATATTCTTCAATAAATACTCAACATCAAAAATGCAACATTAACGTGGTAGAGTCCAACACAATATTCTAAGGTTGCTAAAGAACAAGGGCCTCAATAAACTACACGAGTCTAATATTGTGTAAGACTATACATCTCAGATATGGTCCATAATCAATCCAGAATCTGTAAAGGACATTTAAGGAAGTCTCTAATCCTGGAAGCAACAATGGATTTTCTTTGCGTAGAGTTAGAGGGTGACTGGTACCATGTATCATTGAATGCAATTTTGTTGGTGTACACCCGAGGTTGTCGAGATCAGATTTCTGGATTGATGCTGGCCATTTCCGAGTATTTCCACCAATAATCGATCCCTATTCCAAACATTCGCATCATGCTTTGTACATGTATCCCACTTCTGATCGTTTACGATTTGTACGTGCGTATCACATCTCTGATGACAGCTCTGCACAGCGGGCAGTGACCGCCCCCTTTGCCTCTCCATTGTTGCAGAGCGCATTCGTAGCACATGCACATGTGGCCGCACATGTAGAGGACGGCGTCGATTGGTTGCTCGTAGCAGATGGTGCATTCGGCACCTGGGGCCGGCGGTATCCCGGGGGCGGACATGCTGGAGGGCGGCAACGCGGCAACGGCCTCTGACCAGGGCAGGGGCGTGGAATAGGCACTCGAGTCGGACAGGGGCTGTAACAAAAAGAGAGAATTTGTTTAAAATTGGTGGCTAGTCGTTAGTAGTCACAAAAGTGAACCGACCATCTTACCCAGAAACCAGAGAATATTTTTGCCTATATTGAGCATGGAGAATTATTTAAAAAAAAAATATTAATTCCAAACCAACTCACCTCAACGTAATTGCTGCTACACACCGACACCATAGTCCCCGTAGGCATAGCGGCAGGTCCTGCCGACCCACTCACATGTCCCGGAGCCATGGGCCCGCTCTGGTACCCTGCGGTTCCCAAGTGCCCGTTATGGTGGTGCCCGTTGGACTGCTGGATGATGGGCGGCAAGATAACAGAGAGCACTGCGCCCCCATTGGCCCCTGGTTGCACTTGGATGTCAGCGGGGGTCACGCACATGACAGGTTGTGGCTGGGGTTGGGCAGGTTGCGCCACCTGTTGAGGGGTAGCCACGATGGTTGTAGATTGTTGTCTGCGCTGGAGTTCGGATTGGGCGTTAATACTGTTCATGGACTCGCTGGCTGCGGATGAGGGTGTTACTGGGCTGATTATGCGTCTGCAAAAAATACATATTTAGAGATTTGTGATAAAGTACACAGAAATACACAAAAACATTCAAACTGAGGGCAGTTTCGTGACCTACCTCTCAGGGTTCCGCTGAGGCGACACAGCTCCAGTGATATGCTGCACTTGCGACTGAGGGGGAGGACAGCTCAGCACCCTGATCCTCTGCGTGGAGCCATAGATATCAAAGAATGCGTATAACCTCAAAGTGTGGTCTACGTGGATTACAATGCTTGGAGGACATCCGTTTCTGCCGATACGGACCTCACCCTCTGCAGAGACGCAGAAGGAGACTTCGTCGCCTTTGTGTAGATGGCGCGCAATGTCGCGGGATACCACCCAGTATTCCGGTCGGTCCAGCAGGCAGTTGGAGTCGTCAGGAAGGTCGGCAGCCGTTAGGAGGGCTGGGTCGCAGGAGGTCAGACCTGGAAAGACAGAAAGTGATCAGTGTTTGCTCTAAAAGTCCGACAAAGCGTGAACTGAGTTAAAACTGCGAACTTAATTAACGTAGAAGCAAGTAGAGTGTCCACAATAGCTCAAGCCTGACTGCGCGTACATAGAAATTTTTGCTCTGTTTTCAATACATCTAGATGAACATACCTTGATTATCTTAGACTCCAAAATTCAGTATTACCGTCCGCTTTCAAAACGCTAGAATCGTTTTAAATTGAGAAATTATCTCCGATGACTCAAAAACATAACATCAGTATTGTCGAGCACTTGTTTGAATGCTCATAGGCCGATATAGGCCGACCAAAATAAATTTCAAAGTTAATATTATTAAATTGAAGCCAAACAAAACTTTTTGTAACATGTATAATAAAACGAAACATCACATTTATTTTCAGTCTTAAGTTTTGCCTGAATCGTTTAATAGTTTCATATTAGCATATTGCATATTTTTAGAAAGATGATACTTTATATTATTTGATGTCTCGCTTTTTTTTTTCTCTAAAGAAATCTGTTATTGCATAGATTACAAATTGCACTGTCGATATCGTAGACATTTTGATCAGTAACTTTGTCGAAATATTCCCACATAGCACTAGTTTTCCTTGTTTTTGATATTCTCGTACAGCATTAAACTTGATGTAACCGAAATATTTGAAGTAAATGTTATGACTTGTTTAGATGAAGGGATGTATGAAGAAATTTGTTTTGTAGAAATGTTTGAAATTGGGCAGGCGCAAGTGCGAAATGATTGGGAATTAAATCAGAAGTATTAAATCAATGTGGTTGACACCACTTTTTATCACTATTTTTTATCCATTGAAAACGATGTATGAAGGTAAATGACATGAATTGAGGCTTTCTGCTTTTTAACTTACCTAACCCTAAGCAGCCTTGAAACATAGGTTCAGTTCCTAAAATTTGAACTACCATCCTTTCTCCAATCTGCAGGGGTCTCGACGTGAACACGTAGCCTTGGCAGAATTCCGTATCCGTTCTATATGCTACACTACGATTTCCATTCATAAACCTGCAATAAAAATGAACAATAAAACAACTGTACGTAACACCTTTCTGATTAAAATGCATGGGAAAAAAGTTGCACATTGTTTAAACAATATGATTTATACAGTGATATTGCTCGTTATGAAATATTCATGTAATGCAAAATGAGATTTATAGATATATTGGCAATAGAAATATTTTCACATTGTATTTATTTATACATAATTGTAAGCACAAGTGGCAGTGACCACACCACGAAAGTTGACCTGATGATTCAGCTGTGATAGTTCGGGATAACTGGTCAAAAACGGACAATGTTCTATAAGAAATATACAGATGGATTTTACCATTTTGAAGAGCAAATGAAAAGGTCTTATTGTCTAGTGATGCAAAACATTTTACATGGTAACTTTTTTATTAAACGTCAAAGTTGGAAAAATCGCTTTCTCACGCATATATTATATTGTATTGGTCTAAATAAATGATTCATCAAAGAGTTGCAGAAAACAAAAAAAGCTTTAAAATGAGACCTCATATGTACAGCTTGTCTAAAATGTTGAGCGATCTTGATGACATTTTTTCTGGATGTCAACCACTAATAAAGATTTTGTAAAAAATAAATTAGAAAAATAGCGATTGGTACAAAACAATAGAAACAAAAAAGTTACCCAGCAAAAGTTTTTGTATCTTTAGATGAAAAATACCTTATCACCTATCGTGCCGGTAAATTGTTTATGTACGGAGTTCGAAATAATTAGAATGCGTAGAGGAAATCTGGCAGGCCTATAATGCGTGGCATGATATTGATATAGTGGTAATGAACTAGTGAAAAGCAATAAAAACCTTCTTACCTAACATTACGTCCTCTCGTTCTATGCAGAGGCATTGCTTGGTAATTGAGGTGAGGCGGTTGGTAACGTAACAATGGTAAAGACAATTCTTCGCTGGGTTGAATCGCCATTTGTTGCATGGGATAAGTTATCCTTTCTACTGGATCTGGTCGGAACACTTCACAGTTTCCTGTACTATTATATCTGAAACAATTAAACATATATTTTATATTAAGCTTCATATACTCTTGAAACTTAATTTGGAGGTAAAATACCATTAAGTATTCAATTATCCAATCGTTGAGGATTTGGTGTGTTTACTAAGAAAATACATTATAGCTACAGTGGCTTCTAGAATTCCTTTCTAGGTCGTTTGTTGCTGGAGTACCTCAAGGCTCTCGTTTGGGACCGTTACTTGGTCTCTGAGATATCACAATTAAGATTGTTCACTTTCTCAATGAGCAAGCGAAAACTTACCTATTCGAATTGTTTAACTGATGTCTCACATCAACGAATTCGATAGCCGTAGAGTTGCCATAGACGTCGATGAGGCACCACAGAGGTCCTCGCGTTTCAACATTGCCAAAGAACACACCTTTTTCTTCGCCGTTGATGCCAAAATGGACATCGCCTGTTGGGGTGACGTAGTAGAACAAAACTGCCCCTTGAGCGCAAAACCTGGAAAAAAATAATAATCTGATGTATCACAACTATTTTACTGAAAGAGGTGCAGTCTAATTATTATTTGTGTGTCATTCATATAACATTTTTTCTGTGATTTACGTAAATTGCCCATTGTCCTGGATTTATTCATAAACATGTAATTTTAATTATAATGCGTAATGCCCCGCTTTTGAAATTCCGACATGTACTATTGTTCGATTCTGTATACATACCATTGAGAGGCTCAATTTTAGTAGTGAACAGTATAAAACATTTTACACAAATTTTCATCATTTTATTAAATTTGATTTGTATGTACAATACTTACCGTTCAGGCAAAGCCTTGGCCCAATATCCAGGTTTATTGGTGAGGTCAGGACAGGCATACTTTGGTAGGTCATATCGAAGGCCTGTAGGATCATTTGAAGTAAAGCCGAATCTGATCACTCCTGACCAGTTGTTGGATATTTCTAGGAACTTTATGCATACCTAGAAGGAAAAAAAAATGAAAATATAAGACTTGCCAGCAAATCATTTTTATCAAGCTTAATCGAGTATTTAGAAAATAGCGGTAACTTGCAAACCATTTTGAGCTCGATCAATGCTATTAGTGTATTTTCCAAGAATGCCCAACCATACATTTTTTTGCGTGACAATAGCCATGTTGCCAAGTAGAATTGCAGTAATTCTTTGTATATATTGTTCGAGTCCTTTCTACTATTTATTGTAAGGATAACATTTTCTATTTAAAGAAAATTGTTTATTCTTAACCATAACACAAACTTATCAAGGAAGCGTCATCACTCAACCTCCTTGGTAATTATGCGTAAGATTTCGTATTCCCAAAATCCTAAAACCTGCGAGAAAAGGCCCAAGATGTGGCAAAGCTGACACCTGAAGACGGAGGTCGATACGTATGTATTTGTAGGCGTAAGTGATTGGCGGCGCCATGGTACCTATGTTTATGTTCGCTATGAATTGTGCTGATATCACAAACACACAGACTGTGACTTCCTGTTATCACATATATATTTTTGCGTACCTCAGAGAGATACTAGGTGTTAAGAACTCTCTCACATTTGTACGTGTTGGTTCTCTTCGCTTTAGTGATTGCCTTGTGAAGTACTATAAATGTCTACAAACAGATTTGTAGTTGTAGTTTAGATTCAATCGGTAGCAATATTGTACTCATGAGTAGATGATTCCTTGAGTGTACTAATTACGTATGTAAATTACTAAATTAATAAATACCATAATAAAACTGATGAATTTTCTAGATTTTTTGAAAAAATGGGGAAGTTAACTTTGACTTATGCATTATATTTTGTTTTTACCTTTTCGTTAACTTTAACCGGCCTAGAACTGAAGGCAATGCCTTTGCAGAAGCTTTCTACCCGTTTGGCCACAGTTCCATCTCTTGATATCCTAATATTTTCGCCGTGAACGTGATGAAACAGCAATGGCGGCAAGTTATTGGTTCCTCCTCCATGTGATGACGATCTTGATGCTGTAAAAAACAGAAAAACATTAAAAATTTGCTCAAAACTTGTATTTATTACTTCTATAGAAATAACTTTTATAGCAGTAAATCTCACTGCATATTAGTTTTACTGACCCAACCGAACAGTTAATACTATCTTCTGACGAGACTGCATTACATAGAATTAAAGAAAGGAAACACGAAGCTAGAATATTCAGACTGACCCTGACCCGTCCGTATTGCTGTCTCTACTGGGTGTTACAGTACTCATATATTAGAAAAACCACATTTTTTGTCCCTATACATGGTTTAATATCTAGAAAGCGTTGATACTTAGCGTCAAACACTTCCACGTTATTTTATGTTTTTGACAGAATTAACAGGAGACACGCAAATGAATGTTTACCGTTTCCTAATATCGGATATATTGTAGGAAAATTCTACAAGTTAGTTTACATGTCAAATTTTGAGCATTTTTATTATTATCATTATTAATATCTATATATAAATATGAATGCCTGTCCAGTTTGTCAACATCACGTCTAAACCATAATAAAGGCATGATTTTATGTACGAACTCATCGTCGATTTTGCTGTCGCCTATCAAGGATCTCCACCGTCAGCGACAAGCCGGCAACAGCGCAGCCTGCCATCAGGCATACGTTTTATTTTGCGTGCGATGAAACTGATACTAACTTAAAGGTTGTTTTTAAGTAATGCAATAAACTTCCAATTACGTTTTATATCTTTGATGATATGCTTGGTGAATTTTGTTACTTTACTAGTGGCGCTACCTACAAGCTCCGTGGGGCATTAGGCTAGTTACAAGATAAACATATCAAGTACTTTCAAGATGTTCACAATTGCAAACTGATAAAAGTTCAATAAACTCAGTCGTACCATTTTACCATTCTTGTACACATGTCGTATCTAAAGGAACCAAGGCTGCACGCACTTATGCTTCTGATATTATGTTTCCTGCTTTTTTTTAGCCGGATATAAGGTATGGTGAGCACAACCTTAACCACTGTTTTGCCTTCTTATGGCTCGAGGCACGGCTTGTGCTCATTTTTACAGGCATAAAAAAGAATACATTATGCATAGACCTATTCGTGTCTAGAAACAGGAAAAGGTACATTAAATTGTACTGGAAATTTTTTTAAGTGCTACCTTCAGTATGTGTAACGAGCTTTGGGTAATGCAAGGGTAATATCCGATTTTGTACAGATCCGAAAGCTGTTTAGTTATAAGCAAAGTATTATTTTGTCGACATTGTTATTATGATCTTGTAGAAAATTAGATGATTCTTGCAATCTCCAATAAAGTATCCGGAATATTCCATATACTAAAGGGACGCGTGTCTTGACAATTGAATAACAAATGCCTTAAAATTAGTTGAGTCCAAGAAACTTTTCGGGTTCTTGTAGGGAAATGTTTGAACTTAAATTTGGACACTCCAAAACTTCAAATTGATGAACTTTTAACCGAGTTTTTGGTGTACTGAAAATGACCATTTCAAGGTTTTTCACACTTCAAATCGCTTATAACTCGAAAAAGTTGATTTTAGAAAAAAATTACTATCGACCTTTCTTGAATGGAATATCAAAAAAACTCAAACAGACTGCCTGGGTGAAGAATACGATATTTTGTATTTTGTTTGAAAAAATGTTTAAACAAATTCGCATCTCATCTCCAGGCGACCTCTGGATTTATCTTAAGGGCATCCACCAAACCTGATTATGGAAAAAATCTAGTTGGAAGATTTTAAACCGGGTTTTCAGCTACTGAAAATGACCATTTCAATTTTTTTTCACAGCTTAAATCGCTTATCACATAAAAAACTTGTTTTAGAGAAAAGTCACTAATCTCCTTTTTTGAAAGGATTATCAAAAAAACCAAAAAGAAGCCTGGACGAGAAAACAATATTTAGTAATTTGTTTGAAAAATTGCTTAAACAAATTTGCACCTTACCTCCCAGCGACCTCTTGGTGCATCTTAAAGGGCAACAAATGTGATTATGAAAAAAATCTAGTTTGTAAAATTTCTACCACGAATACGCCTAGTATTTTTTACGACACCTGGAATACACCATTTTCTACTCGTGAAATAGTAACAAGGGATTATTTCATCAACAAAGTTAACCTTCCAAAGCATTTAAACCTCTTTTCTTCTGTTTTCAATTGAAACCTCAAATCCTTTCGAACACTTGAAATGCTGTTACAAAGTTTATAAAAGAAACGTCTTCATTTATCCCTAAGAGGATTTACAACAAAAATTCGCTACTCCGAAACTTCGCAACCCTTCAGACTTTAGTCGTATCCTCTAGAGACTTATTGGATTTGTATTTGAACAGCCTGGCACGTCCATTATTTCTTCTCTAGGGGAATTCGTCATGAATGGTAACGCGGGAAGACAGTGGCGGATCTAATGGGGCTGTAACTACCACAACGAGAAAATAGCAACTAATGACTAAAAAGAATATATAAGTTGTTTATAGGATTTCATCCAATTTTACCAAAGTATATATAAACGTATGAGTAATGTACGAGTTAGAAGGGGGTATTATTATCTACATTGATTAAATTATACAAGGGTAGGGTGAAAAGTTTTCGGCCCGACAACAAAAGGCTGTGATGTTCAGTCTAAAAATGTTTTCATTTTTTACGACTCCAACCCAGTTGGACCAACGTTTCTCCAATATTAAGATACCTTCTCGGAATTGAGTCTGGAAGGTTGTCAAAATTTTCATCTACGTCCCTACCAACTTCTTCATCGGACGCCAAGCCCTTTCCAGAAAGAAATTCCTTCAAATCTGGGAATAAAAGGTGGTATGAGGGGGTCAAATCAAGAGAATAAGGAGGATGGTCCAGCAAAGCATACTCCAAATCCTGCAGTTTCCCATTTTTTTTCAACGGGGTGATTGGAAAGGTATTATGAGTACTGATTACCTGATATGTTTATGGTGTGTTATAAACATGACTGATCTAGGATAATAATAATAGCAATAATGTTTATTGGTCCAATTACAAAGTTTTCGTATAAATAATAACGGCAATGTCCAATAAACATAATATACCCAAAAAAGCGTACACTTGTGCTCGGGTTTTAACCGAAGTTGAGTTATATTAATACAACAAATTTTCTTTAAGTATACTAGTCAAATGTATAAATTTGCATCATTTTATGATCAAATAACATATAGGTTTTTAGTGTCAACAAACTTATGGATTGTAGCCTTGGTTGATTTAGGATCCATGATTTTAATTCAATTTTTAAACGTTTTTTACATTTTAAATGTTTAAGGTGTGCAGGAATAACATTATAAAATGTTGAGTATAGAAAATAGAATGATCTTTGTCTGATAGTTTTATTAAGTCTAGGAGTTAGTGCAGAGGTTTCCTTGAAATCGCCTTTGATGGTTGTGGCTGATAGAAAGTAACAATTTTGGATTGTTTGTTAAATATATCATTGTATGATAAAAATAAATTTGCCGGCAGTCAAAAAGCTGAGATTCATTGTAAAGATTTTCTGAGGGATAACATTTATTTTTGTTCAACATAACTTTCAAAATCCACTTCTGCGAAATTTCAATCTTTTTATAATAATTATTCATGACTCCCCCCATGCTAAGATTCCGTAAGATAGTAATGATTGAACAAGGGCATGATATATCATGTGTATATATTTTTCGCTTAAAAAACTGCTAAAATATTTGACTTTCGGAATAAGGTATCTTAATTTTCTTACTAAATTTTCAATATATTCCATCTTAGATGGTTATCTATGAATACCACTAGGTATTTGAAATTATCAACCGATTGTATTTTTCTACAGCTATTCAACGTTTTAATTTGGAGTTGATTAAAATTTGGGGAAAGTATGTTTTGTTGAAATTGACTGTTAAAATCCTTTCCGTGAAAAAATTTGTAACCTTTTGAAAATCTAATACAATTCTGTTTTTTAAAGAAGTCCAATCTTTGTCTGAGTAAATAATTGCCGTATCGTCTGCGAAACCAATAATTTCTCCATCTTTTCTTAATTTAAAAAGGTCATTAATATGTAAATTAAACAGCATTGGCCCTAATACGGTTCCTTGTGGAACTCCGCATCTAACAATCATATTTTCACTCAGTGTGCTGTTGATGTTCACACATTGTGTCCTGTTTGCTTAGGTCAACGTACTTGTAAATTTTGGTTGTTAACTGAATAAGTGCATCTTGACTTGATTTTGCTTCCTGGAATCCATATTGCTCTTCAGATATGAGGTTGTATTTTGCAATAAAATCTGAAAAGCGTTTTTTTCGAAATTTTTTGAAAAGAATGTCAATACTGAAATTGGGCGATACTTACAAGGTTTCTGTTTATCTCCAGATTTGGATACAGGTTTTATTATTGCCTTTTTTAATTGGGTCGGGAACATTCCTCTCTCCATATGTTTTATTTTGTCAACATGTCAATTTCTTTGTCAATATTTACGTCACCCCAGTTTTAAAACAATCATAAAAACGCGAGATTAAAAAAATAAATTAAATTAATTAAAGAATGTTATATTATTGATCATTTTCTACATATTTATTTTTTGCAAAAAAAATATTCGAGTCATACGGTACGTGTTCCTGGACTAGTGATCTCTCGGAATGGTGATGCCCAAATTATGAAATGTGTAGCTCACAGGTCAATATCAGAAAACATTGCTGGATTCTTTATCTTTGAAACATTGTTAAAAGGTGCACTGACTTCACCCCCTGGACATACACCATTGGAACACCACTTGACTACATCAATCCTCCACAGTATAATGACGCATACATATCTACACCCCCACATTTTGGGGCTGGGGTGTTTTTATTAAAAGGGGAGGCATGAATTGAGATGTTTTGTGTTTAGCTACGGTCATATGCGCAATTGCGCTATGCATGTAGGGTCCTTGCATATTGAGGGTGACGAGTATCATTCACATCATGATAAAAGCAAATGCGTCAATGCGTGCATGCTTGTAAACATGCGTGGGCTGTTGTATATTGTAAATGAGATTATGCTCGTTTGTGAACGTTTCTGATATGGTAGGGTTTGGGTGGAAGAATGTGCGAGGCCGAATTCGTACATCTAGCATAGCCCGAACTAGTATTGAACTGTATTTTTCCAATATGAATTCAAGAACGGCGCATTACATTACAGTCATTTGGTGCTTGCCTAGCAAATTTTGGTGAAGTCTTAAAATGTGCGATGTATCCTTTCCGAATTTTCACTTTGTTACCTTTTCCGCTGAAGCTGATCTGTTGGAAGAATGGCACTCAAAAATATGTTAAAAACAGTCCAACTCATAAAAGATATTTGTACATAAATTGGCACCTTCCTATAGCAATAAGGAAGTAATCAATTTGATGTTAGTTTACTGCGAGTGCTTTCAAGGTTCTTCTGAAACTTCGAAAGTGCTTTCAGATCGTCCCGGGCTTGTCTTTTTGAATTGAATGGCGATAATTTCAATAGCATTTACGAGTAAAACCTGACAGGGTAGTACTTGAAAATCCTGATCAAATGAATAGTGCATACTTTTTCCAATTTCTTTTTTACGTTTTTGCTGCTGCATTTCCGCATTTTAAATTTGTTATTTCATATGTTACAGTTGATTCTGGAAAGTTCCAGCTTCCAGGATACCCTGTATATGAAAGCCGCAAATCTAGGCATTTTTCCAAAACGTTTCATGTGAAACTAGCAAATCACTTAACCAATATCGCTTTGCCACGCTGTAACGCTCAATACATGAATTATAGGAAGTTTTTTCCAGTTTATTTTCTGCTTAGAACGCCATATGAAATAAGTAAACAGATCGAGTCTCCGTACCAAGGGCGGAACAGGTTAGGGGCTACCTAAATAGACAATTCCAAATTAAGAATCTAAACGAAACCCCTTTGCAGAGCCCAATTATAACCAGATGGCATCGAAGATACGTATTTGAAGCGGACATGTGTCTTGCGAAAACCAAAGCAATGTATTTCTGTGTGCCAGGAGGAGAGAAAGCAGGGCATGCTCGTCCCCCTTCGATTCAAGTTATCCCTTGCGCCAGGTGCACCCCGGTTGCAATATGCCATGGGGGAACGCGCAGCTGTCTCGAATGAGGCCAGGTAGCTGCAGCACGAAAACCCTACTTTGCCTGCCCGTCTTCCACGTGAGAAAATTAAGAGCATGCTATCCCGAGCGAGGGGTGGCTGAGGTGAGCTCTTCTCCGCTGGTGCTATTTTCTATCGTTAGGGTGATTTTTTGCGAAACCGGTGGATGAAAAAACTAGGAAATGATTGTTTTTTGTGGACTGGCAGGATACAGGTATCGACCAACGGTTATGCTGAGAATGCGAATAGTGAATTTACTGGAATCCATACGAAGAAAGCGAAATATAACATTTTGTAAAGTTGCTGTTAATTTTCAACAAGATGTATCAAGGTACAACGTTGCGCGTGTGATAAGAGGTAACCGTGAGAAAATATATGTATGTTTTGTCACTCAATCACGCCAAAAAGGGTGAACGGATCTGGATAAAATTTGGTACAGAAATAGATTATAATCTGTAACAGCTCATCCCTGAAAATAACTACGAAATATCTATTTCACGGGCTACAACCCAAACCTATAAAACGTCAAAAAAAAACCAATAGGATGTCAACTTGCAGACTAGGTAGTTTTTAGGGCGCAAACAGTCATTCCACGTTTGCTCACTAGTGTCGTTGTGAACGTCCATCTATGGAGGAATCACTCAACTAAACTACACGCATTATTGGTTGCATATGTTTTGTGAGGCTGAGTAGTCCGTGTCAGTAGTTTCTATCTCTGAGAAGAAAGTTGGGTGAATAGCAAAAACGCATCTGGATGATTATGTGTATTGGTCTGCATGTGTATAAAATCAGTGATATTTGCTGTGTGACAAAATCATTATTGAATATGACGGGTTATTTATATGATATGTTGTTCTTTCTGAAGAGAGGTTATGTTCCAAGTTATAAATTACGAAAAACTGAGAATTACGCGCCCGCGTTGTGTGTAATTACTGTATTTCGATAGTGTACGTAGAATATAATTTCTTATCTATCTCATTTTCGAAATTCAGCAAATTTGTATATGTAATTTCCAGACAAGCTAAGAAGAAGTGGCTGCGCAACCAATTTCTAGCTTTGAATCTTGATTAAGTGTATTTGAGACAAGAATCCAATCGAATTATCATCAACACATACAACTTACAGCTTAGACCTCCAGTAATGCCATCTCTGCGACAGATTTTACATAACATCAGAGCCAAACATTGATAACTAAAGCCTCTTGATGTTTAGGCAACACGTCCAAGTGCTAACATTTTGTAGAAAAACCTACATAATGTCAAAAAAAACAACAATATATTGTCAAAAAATCGATATAACGTCACTTTTCAAGATGCGTGACACCCGTTTAATGGAATTTGACATGAGGTGTCGTGCGTGGAAGCGCTCAGTCGCTGGTCCGACTGAAATGAGTCAGGATATATACATATAAATACGGCATTTGCATATATGTGTATTTACTGTATTTCGACATTTGTGCTCTTAGTGTGATCATTTTGATTTAAATTCGTTCTGTGTTTTAATTTACTTCAAGTATACAAGTACATATATAAAAAATATAAACAAGCGCAATATTTAATTATCAATTAATTCGAAAATTTGGAGAATATATTTTTCTTTGAAACCAACTCTCTGAGACTAGGCAATGCACTACTGAGAAATACACTACCAATTCAATTTTATCTTGGTATCTTATTTATTTTTGGAACTCGCGGAATTTCGTAGTTTACCAATGAATACTGTTTGTTGCCGCTGAAAAGAAAATTATTTGACACAGATGGAGTCAATACAATAATTTAAACTTTAAAAGAGTATAGTAAACATTTTTCAAATTAAAAGAATTTATATTATTTGGATTTTCGTAAGTCTAAACAAATTCTTTGAAATAAATGAACTAAATATATGGCTATATGACGACTAATCTGATTGAAAAACTGCTACTATACCTCGAGCATATTATGCAAAATAAAACAGCGATTAAGGATTTGCAATATTAATAAATTATATGGAAACTTCCAAGGGTTATTTCTCGAGTGATGCTAAAACAGAAAGTTCGATAACGCTTCGTTTTTCAGGTACAGGATATTTTTTCGAAATATAGATTTTTGAAAAAAAGTCTCCAATATTCTTCAGTCGATTTTTTGTAAAATTGTTGAAAGTCTGTGTTCATAAATGTAAAGGCGGAAATTTATATTCAACTCCATCAAAGGAAGAAATTTGATGTATTTAAATTCGGTGAGTCGGTCATTTATGATTTTATTAATTAATAATTTCTCGTAATACGTCTGAACCCGTTCAATTTCAACATAATCGGTTCCTTATACGATTATTTGCGAATAAGCACATTCACAAAATTTCTGACCCTGTAATGCACTACGTTTATAAAAACTTAAACACACCTAAAAAGGTTTGGCCAAGGATTTTGTATAAAGCTCAAATAAAATATTTACTCTAAGAAGAACCTCTCATGGCAGAGATACTTCCTCTATTAACGTGAATAATTAATCTACATCTCTACCATGTGTTTCCAGGTTTTCTCACAGAGCTTAATGCGGTGGTCGTGATTGGTTAATTTGTTGGGAACAAGCGAACAGCAATACCGGAATTCACGGCACACTCGAAACGTGGGAAGACCGGTAGTATGTCGAAGATGTTCTCCTGACGGAGGCTGAAGTACCAGTACCGTTTGAAATGCCAGAGATAACTTTTATCGGTTTTTGTTGACATTGTATGGCAAATCATTCGCATAGTTGTTTGACCCTTCTGATGACGCTCCCGCGTAATGATCGTGGTAACATACTGTATAGATTTAAGCGCGCCCCCCCCCCCCCCCTCCTTCTATAGATGATTGCTGTCATTTACTACAACTGCTACCGTTCGCCGCAAAAGGATGGGTGGCCTTTCCTCGATGACACTAGGCGGATGGATATGATTTTCTCTTCCTTTTCATTAAAATCTGTCTTTAAATTTGTTATACATCATGAATGGTAATTAACCCCACTTGTTGTGCCCAATTTACGAGAGATAATGAATGAATGGATGAAGAAGCGGACGTGGGCATCCTTCCTTGGAAACCATCAGTTTCTAAAGCCATCAGCTCATTACGAGTAACAGGAAACTGTTCCGGAAACTCGGCGGACTGTGAAAAAAATTACCACCGCAACAATTCTTCGCCATTGTTCTTCAATTTTCCACAATGTGTACGGGTACATACGTATACAGTTGTCTTCAACGATAACAATAAACTTCTCCGAGACTGCTGTCACGCTACACAATGCCGTAATGTCACTAAAGAATTGGTGTGATTTATTCTTTGTATAGCGTTGGGTTTAAGATGATTTTAGAAAACAAAAACATCTCTCCAAGTTTTAAGGGCAAATATACGGGAGGTCTATGATGCATGGATTATGCCTAATAAGTGCGTCGAATTACCGGGGTGGGAAGTGTATTAATATACAAACAAAAAAATTGCGTGCGATATTCCCTCGCCCAACCCCCAGTATTTAACCCCAACAATCTTTTCTGGAAATGTTGAGGACATTCTGAAATGTCATTTTCCTGTAGCTTTGCTGTCTTTGGATCGACTTTCAAAAATTACAAAGCTTTTTCGTCCCTGGCACAGTAGTAACTACTCTTTTGTCAAAGTTTCATCGAAATGGGAGCGGTAATTTCCAAGTTATAGACGCCTTAAGGATTATCGGACAGACAGCTAGACCGACAGAAATGAGTAACATGTTTTTTTGCCATGTAACATCTAAAAACGTATATCATTTTATGAAATTTTCACCTGAAAAGAACAAGAACTGTGGGATCCGGGACACTTTTGGTTTAAGCGAGAAATTCGGAATTTTATCAGTTGATTTTTGTCTTACTCATGGTATAACGTTAAATTATTTCACAGCGAAATAGGTTTACATTCTGGTTTTTTCAGTTTTTGTGTTCGAAACCTAAGCCGTATTTTCTAATAAAAACCTTAGCTATCCTTTCCAAATTGCTGTAGCAATTCCACTCATCCCGCCAACAAAAAATCCAATTTAGTCGTAATGTTACATTCGCACTTGATTCCAATTTTTTCTCGTTGCGAGAAACACCCACGGGAGAAGACTGAAATAGCTTTTAATAAAAAAGGGATGAGCAATCGATAAGTGGGAGTCCCTTCAATATGACCCCCTCCTCCCTGTTTAAATTGGTTGTGATTTCCACACGGGTGAATGCCCACGTTGGTGGTGGTGAAATTTCATACCATTTGTGTTTCCTACCTGCACTGTGTGAACGGATTTGAAAGTGTAGGAAGGATTTCCTTTCAGGAAGATATTGTTTATCTACTAGTAGTTTCCCATAGGTATCTATGACTTTAGCTACGGTAGGGTTTCGTTCAATTTAGGTAGGTATATCGGAAAACCTGCTAATGAGATCTTTTTCTATACAGGGTGATTCAGAACTGTGGGATCAAACATGTAAGGGTTATTCAGTGTAACAGTAGAAAACATTTAAGTATAGGGACCCATATCCGGAAAAGTGTCACCACGGCACTACGGCCGTAAAATTTAGAAAGGCGATGAATTGCGTAAACAGAATGCATTTAATTTTTGCCTTTTGTACATGATATCATCACAACAATTGTTCAAAATGTTTTCCTCCAACCTGAATATACCGATTTAAACTTCGCACATCATTTCGGCGGACTTGACAAAAAATTTGATACTCGTTTTGAGTGATTTCAAATGCTGCTGTAATTCGTCCAATTAAGACTTACTCTGTATCTACTACAGGAACGGTACATATCAACGAGAATTGCCTAAAGATTCGATGTGTTGGGAACGCAATACAAACTAGTTCTGACACTGAATCTTATGCGCTGTAATACAACTTTGGGCATTCTAAAAAGGTGTTAAGTATGTCTAATTATAAATCAAATCTACTTCTCAGAAATAAAACGGTTCTTCCCACAAGTAAACTAATTAATTTCTGCGAATTATTTCTGGTTGCATTTAACCAATCCACATTGAACTTGGCAACCTATTCATTATTGAACCAACCAGTTATGAATTCAACCCATGCCCAACCCCAAATTAGAGCCGTTGAATGAGAGCCTTTATAAGATGACCATCCCGAAATAGCGGCAAAAAATATTCGCGGTCAGGAACTCTCTCACGGTCTCTCATCACATTCGTCACGATGGATGTCCTGTCTGGTCAAAACGTATTTTTAGAGACGCCCAATAAAAAAAATGACTCAGACTTTGATACAGTCGGTCAGTCAATTAGATGTTTTGCATGAATCGGTCTACGAGGGAAGTATGAGATATACTTTCCACTGCTAAATGTCAAACTAATCTTGATATACATACTAGTTACCATCTTTGCTGGGGGCATAGTATTACAATCTACTCATGTCCTTATAACTATTTGAAACTTATCCAAAATGAATGAATAGAGCTAATGGATTGTCAATTTGCTGGTGAAACTCTCCGAAATATTGCGTAATTTTGTAAGTTTATACTTCATGTAAGATCAAAGTTAGATTTCTCGCACATCATCCCCTCGAATGAAGAGTGGGTGAGTGGAGAGTCTCGTGTGCTTCACTGACGGATCCCTTTCCAATAAAACCAGTGGTATCCCCGAGGACAAGGTCACCCTTAGTTTAGGCATGTACTATTGATCCAAGCTGCCCGCCCCATGTGCTGGAATGAGGACGAAACAGCGTTCCACTTTCTGGGATTTTGCCCCGTGTAAGGGCTGAGATATCAGGGGCGATGGAGTTTGGTAGTCCATCAGGGCTTAAGCTGCCAGTTTGACAGTTGTTGTACCAAAACTACAGTTTCATGGTCAACATCTTCTAGTCTATGCCAAATCGTTGGGTTTGCGAGTGCGTTCAGGGACGCACTGGTGGTGCGATCTCTCGCGCGAGTTCCTCGGCGAGGCCTGACGAGAACACTCGCGGGAAAGTGTACTGCCGCCATAAGACTTGCTTCCATATCTGATTGGAGCGGACTGCTTTCCAGAACTGCGATACGCGCAACAATGCGGTAGGGAAAAGCGTCTGTATGTCTGTTTGTGCCTTAGCGCCGCTGTGGCAATGATGATCGCGCCGGAGCTCACGCATCGCACATCCATCCATCGGTGGTTATTATTGTTTGTATATAAAGACGAGAACCGAGAACCACTGAATTATGTATTGGCTGGGATGTGTTTCACACGGCCGGTTGCAGTTCCTCGTAATTCGCCAACTTCAACATATAGCCCAGTCATTTCATACACAACGCGAAATGCTGACAGTACTCGAATGGAATGCCAATGTCACTAGATAACGAAAACATTTTGCAAATAGTGGGCTGTTGAATATGCGAAATAAACTGTGGGTTACCAAGTTTCATACGATCTGTTTTTAGACATATCTATTATTGTTTTTTGAGAATAAAATGGACAGTATTAAACAAAAAATACGATGGCCACCGCACTAGGCTTTCAACTTTTGAATCAAGTTTTTCTCACACTTTGAGGCAACATGTTGATGCATTTTTAGTTCCATTATATGTAACCAGTTTCAAACATTTCTATAAAGTTTCATATCAAAATCCAAATAACATGGGAACTAAGTTTCTTTATCTCTACAAACTGTCAACAAAATTTTAGGCATTTCGATAAACGGTGACTAGATGCAAATACTGTCTTACTGGTGAGTCTTACAATCTAACTGCAGAGATTTCTACGAAAGCGTATTGACAAATACTTCAACAGAATGGTAATGATGAGACTGTGACTACGTTTTTTATCACCTTTTATCTATTTATTTAATTACCGAAGAACAAAAGATGGCATCAAATCACAGTGAGGTAGAAAGATACTATAAATGCCAGCGAGATACTAAACGGAATGACTTGAATGCATGAGACAGTCTAAAGAGTCATTGCTACCTGACCCCGTCTAAGAGATAACCATCTAACACACGTTATAAAACGGAAATTGTTAGTGAACACAGAGGAGATAGGTACTCATCAAGTATCTTCAACGTTTTATTTTACCCGAAGTAATTTGATTTGTGCCTTTTTAATTTTAATCATGATTGTAGGAACAAATCCTCACACTAAACGAAACATCAGAGAACTAAGACGAACAGTTTGTTAAACAATCGAATTAAGTATATATGCAAAAACAACATGAATTCTGAATTTAAAAAATAATCCAGAGACTTAAGAACACTTATTCGAAGTCCGATAACATGTTATTAAAGATAACATACTCGCATAAAACAACTAATTTAGCGGCTATTTTTAGCAGCGTGTGAAAGTATAATGGCCATATTTGATAAATAAATCGATTAAATCAGAAAAATCGCGATTTTTATCAACCCCGTATTATATTGTAATTTTGAAGTGTTAGCTAGCTATGCTTCCATTTTTGCTTCCCACGCCTACAAGCGCAGAATCGCAGAAATTTTCTAAAATGAGATGACATGTACATCACGAAAAACCATGTCATTAATTTCCGTCTGTCTGTCGGTCTGTCCGCTAATCTTAGAGCCGCCTATAACTTGAGAAACACCGCTAGGATTTCGATGAAATTTCTACAAAATGTTACTACTGTGCTAAAGACGCAAAAGCTTTGTAGTTTTTGAAAATCGGTCCAGTGGCGCTAGCGAAAAACGCCAAAAACGAAAAAGAATAAAAGTCGCCCACACCTCGTGTTTTTTTCGTTTCAGAGGATCCCAATAATTTTTGATATTTTTGATGTCTGACCGGGTTAAGTAACGAGGAGGAGGATCTAGTTTGTGCTGAACTGATAACGGCGTTGCGTGGGATGTGCAGAGTCGACCTACTTGACTCTATTTTTTATGTTGCTATATCCAGACATATCTCTATCAATTTTGGCAGCGACGATGTTGAAGGTACCGTACTAATAGATGAGCCTAATAATATCGATCTTGACATCTCATCTTCCGCCTGGTTCCCATGGCTAACTGCGTGTTGGTCCAACAGCAAAACAGAACCTAACCGTAGCTGATCTCTCTCCTCTCGGTACTACTCGTGGGAACGGCCGATTTCAGACGCAGACATTTCATCAGAGAATTAACTCTATGCTCGCTATTCGTGAGCGGGCTTGGAATTACCTAAATTGCCGCGGCCACGATGGATGAAAAAAATTGCATAATAAATGGTGGTGCTGACCAAGTTTCAAACGCAAGGCACCGGTCTTTACTGTGACCTGACCACCATCTATACGAGGGATATACATTAGTCAATGTATTCTAGAAAAACGTCACTTTCTTATAAGCTAAACGAAGATTTGTAGGGGCTGGTCGAGAGGGAATAACATTAGGGGTAGGAGCTAGATGAAAAAAACAGGATTTTCATATAAATAAACGACACACGTCATAACCGCAACACGTAACTGACCTCTCGTCTCAGAACTCAAAAATCATAGAGCAATAAAGGAAAAGTGACATTCATGCGGTGTTGACTCAAACCTCAACAACCCAATGGAGTCTTCATGTTGCCTTTGCAGAGAGCATAAATTAGATTCGGAATATATGAAGTAGGCGCGATATTATAAGTCCTACAGCTTATACAGGGAAAACCAAACTTGTCTGACGGCTTGAGTTCAATGTCTACTAGAGAAAAGCGCGAGAAGTATCTATCACACATATTAGAAACAGATAGAAGCCGGCTGAAGAGCGAAAGCCATTGCCTAGCAACGGTGATGCAGAAGGTCGTGCAATCTGTCGCATTGCCGATATGTTTCACCAGAAAATGATCGCACAGGCTTCTGCAATAGGTTAGGTTACTGTCAAACCCAAGAAGAAGGTCTGTTCGAACATTTAATTCAATATTTTGTTGTCTTTTTGATTAGATTTATTTCAATTTTGATGCGATGTGTTTTAATTTATTTTAGAATTATCTTTGATTTCCACCGACGGTGATAAAATTAACACATCCTGAGTTACGTACCAAAATCGCTCATCTGTGATCATGGTGGTGGAAACCTTGCCTTGGAATGTACGAGATACGGTGTTGCTAAGCGAACCAAAGATGCAATGTTGCAGAATTTGTGGCGATCCTGACCTAAAATGGAGCACCATTAGGACCGATCCGGAAACGATCCTAAACAGATCCGACACAGTTCACAATTCAAAAATGTGTACGCTCAAAATAAAACCATTATTTGGGCGTAGAGAATAAACTAACGCATACTTTCAATATGCATCTTAATTCACGTAACTGCTGTAACACATTGGCAATGCTGCAGATTGCTGCGTCAGCGTTGCTAAGCAACGTGGCTATCCAGCCGGATTCTATGTCTTTCTAACATATTATGTGTCTATACACACTTCTCTCTCGTACCCATTGAACTCAATCAAGCCGTCAGACAAATCTTGTTTTCAGTGTATATAGTCTTATGATTGGTGATCCAACCATTGGATAAACCAACTGATGTATAAGCAATCTGAGTTCCTTCCTTTTCAATGTTTTCTTCACGAAAAACATAATAGAGAATATTGGAATTATCAAACGAAAAAAGATATATATGTATTCAGGAATGTGATTCAGTAAAGTTATGTTCAAAAGCAATATTGCGAACATCTGTTTCTGTTTCGCAATTTATCGCACTTGATGAAACAAAAATTTCTTAATTTACGCGATATTTTTATCATGCATGATTTCTATTTCGCTAACCGTATGACATGCATCAAGTGACAATATCTATTCAAATTTCAGACAATTGTAACTTGTTAAACGTTCACTTTCCCCACTTTCTAGTTTTTTTTCTAAAATTGACCATTAAAAAATAATAATTGCTCCGCTAATTAACCAATAAATATTCATAGTACATTAAATTCCAACGCTTTCATTAAAGCTCTCGTTAGAAGGGTATTGTAGAAAAATAGCGGTGTGGTCTAATAGACGAATTTAAGTCTCCTAGGGGTGTCGTGTACCCTGTGGGGTGGGGTATCTAGCCTAGAACAACGACAGATGCGCGTATTCTCGAGAGATGTTGGTAATCCACAACAGATGCGGGAGGTACAGGATGAAATAATGCCCCCTCACAGTGTGATGGCTTCTAAAAATATACCTACTTCAACGTATCTCTACACGGCAGGTCTGATGCTTTTGTTTTGTGTTGTTGGTATAAAAAAACGGGGCTTCTGTTTTTAGAGAAACGTGGGATAAGTTAAGAGGTTTGCTTTGGCGTCAGGTGATTGGAAACAAAGGTACGGGTTGACAGTAACATGCACCTGTGACTGTCTGGTTGATTAATATCCCTTAGATCAATGTGCCATTGACAGCTTGCATTGTGGTCTTAAGTCTATCTTTCTTTACCTGACCAGTAAATGAAACTACATAATGTTTAAAAATATGTTATAATGCTTAAGCTGCCTCCTTGTCAAAATTCAACCCTTACAATCTTGCTTCTATCTGAAGAATGAAATAACAGTTCGACGTATTCAGTTTGCAAAAAATTCCAGAAACGCAAGAAACTAAATACATCGTGAAGCAATACACCTTATATAATAATCGTTGAGTATTTGGGTTAACATGAACATTATAATTCAAGTGATTTTATACTAGGTGAGAAGCAGTATTCAGTTACCATCTCAAATTCTCATAGTAAGTAAAAATGAAGGAATTGTAATACTGCTGATAAGGTTACTTTCATTGGAGTCGGTGTAGATCCTGAATTATATTTTAATCTTCCGGTAATCATGATGAAAATAAATAAAAAATATCCATTTAATTACGATTTTAGTTTCAACGAATAATAAGACCAAATCAAGTAGTATTTCCCATAAAAATACCATAAATAAAGCGAATAAATATTCCTACCGACTCGTTATCGGTATTGTGAGAATTGCGGTGGAGTACCAGTAAGTAAATTAGATTTGCGGATACTTTTTCTAAGTCGAAGTGACGGGAACAAACGATTCTCTATGGTCAGTGATGCGACCAAGCGAGAAATAGGTTGTTGAAGTTTAAAATTAGTTTTATAATACAGAATTGGAAATCGATAGATGTGCGGGTAAAGTCTGTTCAGTACCTGCGGCGATGAGATTTCTGAAATGTAAAAATAGGATCATTGTATGTATAAGATATCGCCTAATGATCGATTCTTCAGCAATGGTAACTTTGAATATAATCAACAATGTTTTGGAAAAAAATATAAATTTTTGCAATCAACGATCAATTCTTGAGAAAACAATAGAAAATACATCGTAATGCGACGCAAATTTTCAGTGAGAACTCCACCAAAAGAAATCTTATCAAACAATGGAGACCATGATAGTACCTGAGCACTTCCTGGGGTCCCCCATTGGTAGGTAATCATTTCCATAACGTTAGCGACACAAAGAGAACAGAAAAAAAGAAAAGGAAGCGGATGAGCTTCCGATCCACATTGCTGCTTGTATAAAATCCGATATTTTTTGTGCTTACCTTGAAGAGAGGAAGTCGGGAATCACTGCCCTATTCGGTCGGTGTATACTTGATATTTGTTCATTCATACGGTGGCGTAGCTACAGAGTGTGACGTTCTGAAGGTAGTCAACGGGTGGAACAGATTTGCCTTTTGCGCACGAGTCTGGTGCTTTGAATTATCATTTATCAGATAAGTCTATTTTTACTGCTAATAAGAGGTATCGCTATATTTTATTTAATTCCTCTGTCGAACATCGTACATCCACAACTGGCCGGTATGACTAGGGATGCAAACTTTTTATAAATATCGATATCGATATATGTCGAATTAAGTCGATATCCATCTATCGATATATCGGTCTATTAAGCCGATATATCGATATTTCATATTTTTTTTGGAAGCTTACAGAAATTCAATGCAGTTTCAGTTATATAAAACAGTTATCGATTATGTATGTATATAAATTTTTATACTTATGCATGTAAAGTGAAACAAAATTCGGATAGGTATATAATATGTGTTTTTCTTTCCATACAATTATTTGGGAAAATTAATTCCAGTATTTTGTACTAGCTATTGAACTTAAAAATAGTAACTTTGACAGTCTGCTTCCTGCCGGTTTCTGCTCTAAGTTATAGTAGCTCCTGCTTTTGAAAAAAAAAGGTTGGAAGGAACGCTTGTTGTCACAATTGGTTTCATATCCAATTTCACATTCTTCTGGATGATTGTGTTTAATATATGATGCTAGATTGCTTGTATTTCCAGACGTTTTAACTCGGTTGTTACAAATAGTGCAAACATCTTCTTTTTCGAAATATGACCATAATCTACTTCTCTTCATATTTTGAAATTAAAATTGAGTATTAATTTATTAGCAACCAACAGGTACAACACGTGTACATGTCACATGCCATATCACAAAACATATACACTTGTCACTTGTCATATCGTCATACCTCATTTTCTAGAGAGTCAGTGTTGTCACGTTGCCAGTCAAGCGTTTTACCCGTTTTTGTGGGTATTTTAATTTGGGTGGGTTTTTCGATATTTTGATACGACATATTGAATTTTTCGATATCGATAAGTATTGATATTTTTAGTTGTCGATATATCGATATTTATCGGTTTTCGGATATATCGTTGCATCCCTAGGTATGACCGCACTCTTGTCCCCAGGGTGTCGAGATTGTGAAACCTTAGGATCTAAGCACTTTATAGCAGTTGCGTTGTCCTGGTATTTACGCTTCTGCCTATCCGGATACATGTGTAAAAAATATCCTTTGACCAGGATGACAACAAAAAAGGCATATTATAACAAAATTCATACGTAAATTACAGGGCAGTCGGGCATCACAAAGTATATGAATTGCAAACATACTGTCTAGTCTGAATATTTTGGCATGAATGAAATGCTAAACAGTATATAAAAGGCTCATGACTTTTCTTTATATAACAAAGATTTCAATAAATAGACAGATTTGAAGTCACTTCAAACGGAATTTTGAGAAATAGAGTAACCAGCGTCAGTAACGTCACTCCCGATATGACAAGACATTCGAGTTTATAGTCAACCATGAAACCAATGACACCGACACAGAGAAATGACAGTCATTGCTGCCGTGATGACATATGACAGGAATGACCTCATCGTAAATGTAGGCCCGTTTCCTCGGTAAACTGTGAGCCGACTCCAAATATTTTTTTCTATTGTTTGTAATCGATGGGTTGTTTTACATGGAATGTTTCTTGTTTGTGAGACTTGTACTTCAAAAGATCAGCATGTACGTTTGTTAAGGGGTAGTTTGAGAAACAAGTTGATAATTACGCTTGTTATATTTTAAAGTGATTATGAAGCATCTGAAGGATTTAACATGATTTACATAATTAACGATGCACCTTTCTCAGTGTACTTGATATAACGCACAGCATTGTTTCACACGAAATTTAAATTTTCTAAGAAGATGAGAACCATTGCGCATTACCGTAAGATATACCGTTGTACCGCAAAAACCAATAATTGTTCGGCACTGAGTATTCATCACAAATTAAAATTCTATAATCATTTCATGTAAAGCTTCAATAAAATTGTACGTGATCAATTGAACGCTGCTGTTAAACAATTTATGAAACCTTCTCACGATACTTTTTATGCTACACCGATGAAAAATACATTAACGTGAAGATAGTTTTCTTCTTCGTAGGCAAATTAGCTATCTTTCCTTTCGCAAAATTTATTTATTTAATCAACGGATAACACCCTTGTTAAAAATATCAGTCTTGATTGATCGTTTACGCTCATTAACATAAGTTCCAAATACTTCCAAACTAGATATACATCTATTAACTAACCTAAGAAGACGAGTCCCATTCAAATCATGATTTGCTTGATGAGAGGGAAAAAAGAAAGTATCAGAATGTCGCGTTCTTATATCATTTACAATAAGTGAAATTTTTTCAGTTCAAGACAATCCATATGACTTGAATATATCTAATTTTTTAAGAAAAAAATTTAATTTTAAATTAAGTTAATAAAAATTTAATTTATTAATTTTTTAATAAAAATTATTCTTAAATATATTTATTCTACCCCATTTCTTCTTTATTATAAACTACACCTTGATCGTTAGGGTTTATTAAATAAAATAATTCATTTTATTGTTTCGAATTTTTAATTGCAACTTGGGGAACAGATGGAGTAGCAGTAATGAACTAATCAAAATTTTAAAAGACAAAACGAGATTAGAAAACCTAACATCTTATATGCATAGTTGATTGTTTTTCCAGTATGTACGTTAAATGATAATTTCGTGTCTAAAATACCTCCCAAGTTCTTGATATGGTCTGTAGTTTGTAAAGATCTACCGATGATGCTATAAGCATAAGTAAAATTATCAGGACTTTTTGTTAGTTCTGAAGTGGTAGAGACGTTGGGAATTAAGTGCTTCAATGATTCTCAGTCAAAAACTATGCTTTGCATCCTATCACAGGCTGTTTAGTTCTGCTTTTTTACTTTAAGTTCACTCAGCAAGTCCGTTAATATGGAGAGTAGGCTTTTCTTTTCCTGGAAGCAGCATTGCGACAACTTTACACATGCTTTTCGCAATAATGCATGTAGCCTCCTTAAGAAATAAGGAGTGACACATGATGAATAAGTAGTTAGCCAGTTGACTAATGCCTAGTCGTAAATTCTGTATTATCAAACATATACATACTAGCGTTGATGTGTGGTCTGTGACTAATCACAACGTGGAAAGCCGCTATTTTCATCCTGACACATACAGAAGTATGTTACTTGTCCGAAGAACACACAATTAGTCGATCGAATACTAAAAATAACCCAGTTCCATATAATCCAGCGTATACATTTATATGATATCGTACGGTTTTGTTTCTCGATCCTAAAACATCGTTTACACTTCAGATCGTTATCGTTTCATGTTATTCGGTCGTCAGTCCAGAGATTTTGCAACTGTTCTAAAAGATTGTTTACGTTAATAAGTAGTTCGGAGTGTTTACAGAGGTATTATGCAATTGGACGGTTATAAAATTTTGGAAAAGCGGTTTCGAAACGGTGCGTTTAGCTTCCTTGTTGATTTATTTATTGTAACGATTATTGCTTCGCTCTATTTATCGATTGCAATGGAAGATTGATGGATGTTATTTAACTGTGAAGAATTTCGGAATTTAGTATAACAACATCAGTAAGCTTCTTGTTTGGTGCATGGTGCGTCTTAATCGCAGCATATTCAGCAGTAAAACAAAGTATAGACAGTTTGAGTGTTCCAGATTTATTTAGCATTAATGCTACAATCTCCATAATATCCATATTACACAGTATATCACAAAATATATTATGTCTTCAAGACTACATATTTTTATACAAAATTTCACTACTATGAATTCTTATTATCATTACTTAATTTATTACATTCGTACAATCCGTTTTGAAATACTGACTTGCTCGTTATATTGCTACTGCAGTTTTGTAAATGAAAGTCTATACTTCCTATAGTAGAATAATTGTGGCACTCATTGTTCAATACAATAAAATTTTCTAAGTGATTCGGTAGAAGATGATTTTTTAACTTAAATGTGAAAATGAATACCAAGTAGGCTATGAAATTTTTGATATTTAACCATTGTAGTTTTTTCAGCAAAAAATTTATTCTAGTATATTTATTTTTATTTAAGATGATTCTCATAGCTTTATTTTGTAATATTTGTAATTTTGAAAATACAGTTTCATTTGCAGTGAATAAAATAGTCGAACAATATAACAAATGAGGATGAATGATAGATAGTGTTGTACACAATTTTTTCAGAATAAACGCTTAGGCTATGCAAAATTCTATAAAAGTAATTTATTTTCTTGGATATTTTTGAAATAATATATTCATAGTGCCTTCAAATTAAAATTTACTGTCTACGTATATGCCCAAATATTTAAACGATTCGATTGACACAATTTTTTCATGATTAGTTGTAAGATTTATCGTATTTTGATCTAAAGATCCAGAGTGTTGGCCTTTGTGCGTCTCTCATGCAGTTCTCTATACAATCAATAATTTTTGAGAAGTAAGTTAATTAAAAATTTCAGTGATATTGGCTTGTAAGAGTGACTCTCGTAACGTTTCAAAGTCAATAATTATGATTTCTCTTGATTCTCTCTCATTAAACATATTTTCCACCTAGAAACATATCCACAAGTGGTCGCTTATTTTTGGAGTATGTAAAACCTTAATACTCAAATTCTGTTCATTGGTTATTATTGAATCGATCTTAGTTCGAAAAAAAGTTTGGAATCCTCATGTACTCATTAACTTTTTGCCATAGACCATGAAAGTTCTGTACCTGTTTACATTTTTTTACATAAAAATCTTGATTATCAAAATGTATATTGAAGTCTCCCAAGTGCACAAGTGGAGCAATTTCGATAATACTGTTTTTCACAAGCACTCAAAAAGGTCCAAAAATCGACTAATATTACAGCTTGGAGATCTGTATTAAACGTGAACATTGTAATTGTGTTTCATCTTGATTTCAAGATTAATATACCACCATTGATAATCAATAACTACAGTATATGTGGTTTTACTTCAACCATACTGTACATGTTTCGACAGTGTTTTATAGATGCTCCGATAGTCAAACTTCTTCGAAGATTGGTAGCATCTCAAAGACAAGATCAGGCTCCAGGAGGGCAGCACAGTCCTTTAAAATAAAGTGATCGTGAAAAGCGTTCTTTTTAAAGGTGGTTGGTGACTATGTACCAGGTAACGAGAGCCAGAAAATCTGCCAAGAGTAGGAACCAGGGTCCTTTCATTGAGAAATACTAATACATAGGATCTGCGACCAGAACCAACCATATACAACGTTGTTTCATGCTTTTCAGCAGATTTGGAGACACATAGCATACTGAAAATCTGCATTGTAGTCTCCGAAAAATAAACTTAACACTGCAATCTATGAGCAACATACGAGTAGTAATACTTACCGGTGGAAACATCTACCTTCATTAGGCTAGTGCCGCTTTTAACAAATTATGTAAGAAGTACCAGGTCTTGAAATCGTCTATCGCCACAATATCTGCAGCCACTTGCACTTTTATAACAAACTAAATATACGAATTTAGTGACAGAACTGTCAAACAATTGATGTTTGTCAAGTGCATTTTGATCCTCACCACAGACTATAGGACTGATGATACTCTGACAGCTTCTACCTAATCTGAGTTCGTTATCGACTGCAGATTACAAATATTTATCCCTCATGAGAATAATAAAGGCTTCAGCTGGTCGAAGACCAGATCACCGGGGACTTGACCTGGTAGGAACACATCTCGTCAATAGCGGCAGCTGCTTAAGGCTGAGACGTACTTTTCTCCACATGACCTCGTAACTCTCGACAAGGCCCAGATAAGACCTAGTCTCGAGGACATGTTTGGGGTGCTGCCGCTGCGACTAGATTATCCATGCTCGATGCAGTTCAGACTGCGCCATGACTCTTCTACAGCTCGCTTTGTCAAACGGCTTTCTAGTCAAATGTGTCGTGTATCAAGGCATTCTGTCAGAGATATTCGACATGACGGAGTTTGAAAGAAATCTACGAAGGCTACTGGTTTGCATATTGTGATCGCCCTCGTATATCTCAAAGATCTCGATGTTGAGAATTTGTAAATACCTGGGATACTCTGCAAGGGTTCACCGTTTAACGCCTACCAAATGGGATGATTTTGATCTGTTCTGCGTTATCTCCAGATTAATTAACCCTACTCCAAAAGGGGTGCCGATTCCACACCCACAAATCCGTGCCGCTACTTCAGTTCTAAGATCAGTTAAATTAAACCTTTTTGAGAAAAGAAAATTACTACTTCTTGGTCGTAAGGTCCTTACGTAACGCTTCATCGTCAGTCGGAATGATTAATCGAGCCATGAAGAACCAATCTTCGTGGTTTAACAAGAGATAAATGACGGGTTGGCGTCCATTAATTCAGAAATGTGTCTTTCACCGCTCCGGTTTGAAAAAAGTATCGTGAGAAGGTTGGTAAATTGTTTGATAGAGGCCAATGGATCACGTACCGTTTGACTTTAGCACAGACATGTAGACAGGTTATTCATACTGAGAATGTGGAGCTTCAGTCAAGTGTATGAATCATTCAGAAAATAGTGCATGCTCTGCTTTTATTTGGACCGTGCTGATGATTCCAAAACATATGAGACAGTGGGACACGGTTGGTAGGAAGGATAAAATCAGTATTCATTTTTTTGCATCCAGATAGTATCTTTGTAATATTTTATTAAAAAAGTTAATTTACAATACATTTTTCGAATTTAGACTTCGAATAAGGCTTCCATGCGAAATTTCAGTGAAGTTCACCACCTTTTGTTTCACTCATTGTCCAACTTAGGTTTGATGGAGTTATATAGCGAGAGCCCCTCGTATATCTTCCTAATTGGTGTACTTATATCTTATCTTTGTAAACAACCCCATATTATAAATTCTTGTTTGTGCCCTTTAGGCATCAGTGTACATCAGCTATTACTTTAGGTTACATCTATTAGTCAATTGCTTGTAAGCTCACGTAGTCTTAGGTTTGGTAACAAAACCATTGTTGCCTGAAACGATACTTGTACTTTAAGTAAATAAAGTGTATCAAATCGCCTGTAAAACGTTTTTTAAAAACGCAAACTCGCGATGCGATACCTAAATTGGCGCAGTCAGCAGTAGGATCATAACTCAGAAGAGGAACTCCAGGTTGATCTCAATCATCTACTTCTGGAACCGACAAAGAGCAGGAAAACCAGGACCACCCCAAAGACGAAGATTGACGCTAGAGTAATTCAAGTCGAAATTCCCTTGTATTTTCTCCTACCTTCTTTAGTTAAGATTTTTGGTGCATTTTTGTAAAAATTTAATTTTGCTGAAAATTGTCCATAATATTTAGTATAAGTCAGTTTCTTGTTCAAAAGCTACATTTTTGAAGGAAATATAATTTAGGTATCGCGTCGCGAGTTTGCGTTTTTAAAAAACGTTTTACAGGCGATTTGATACACTTTAGTTACTTAAAGTACAAGTATCGTTTCAGGCAATAATGGTTTTGTTACCAAACCTAAGACTTCGTGAGCTTACAAGCAATTGACTAATAGATGTAACCTAAAGTGATAGCTGATGTAAACTGATGCCTCAAGGGCACAAACAAGAATTTATAATATGGGATTGTTTACAAAGATAAGATATAAGTACACCAATTAGGAAGATATACGAGGGGCTCTCGCTATATAACTATGGGTCACAGAAGCAGCCATAGGACAAGTTTCAAACGTAACATCGTGCTTTGTTATACACACTACAACTCGTATATTTATGTATTTCCTATGATTTCTATTTGTTACAATGCTTGTACTACAGTAAGCTTTCCCATCGAGCTCCTAGAAGCATACAGAATATGCCCAATTAATTTGAGAAGAGATAGTACTGGCAAGCATAGAGAGAGGCTTTAAACTATTGCATAATAAAGCCTCGAAGTTCCTACTATGTATAGAGATGGGAACTAAAATAAAGGTGTTACTTCCATGTTCTGTCCTTAGTATGTTGACGCACTTTTGCCGTGGAGGTTAGAATTCCATCAAATATGGAGATTAGCCTTTATTTTCTGACGTTCACATAAAATATATGGCCACCTTCTGAGAAAAAAAGATGATAAACTGTATTAACCTTGACACATGGATAAAAAAAATCCATTTTAGTTACTAAAACAATGGCGTCAAGTATGTTGACTCACTTTTCACGCAACGTCAGTTCATAAAGTTAGCCTCCTGAGACAAAAATTAGCTACAAACATATAACTTAACAAATAAAAAACAAATGATTCAACAGGCAAATACAATTAGTCCACAGTCGACGCTGCTAAACCTCATTAGCTAGCCAGCAGTTAGGCGTCAAATCCCCAGACAGCGTTTTGTGCACACAGATATACGTGTGTGCGTTGTCATGCGACCGTTACGCGACGTATGTGCTGAAATTATTTTTCTCTATCATTTTAAGTTTTACCGAGATCCGAGGTTGGAAGCGTATAAATATACTAACGCCAAAAAAGATGGCAAAGAAGTTGGAGATAACTGATAACTGCGCCCAATAAAGTCGTTTTATTATTATTATACCGGGTGCGCCATCTTTTATGTCAGTATTGAAACATCGAATGAATTTGATATTTACCAACCGAGTGATTTGGTTATACATGTTTCTGAAACGTCAATTTACTACAATTTTAGTCATGAATCGCTTTACACCGAAACAACGCGCCGAAATAGTCACAGTGAACATTGAAAATTGTCGTTCAGTTGTGTTAAGGCAACGTGCATATCGCCGAAAATATCGTGGCAAACAGGCACCGTCTGACAACACTATCCGTGGTTTGGTTTCGAATTTTCTTGAGTACGGGACAGAGGGAGATCGTCAACATACCGTTGATCAACGACCAAGACCCAAAAGTGTCGTATCGTCACCGCGCTCAGCATTTTGGCATCAGTGGAACCACGTTGCGGCGCATTTTGAAGGATGATTTGCATTTGTTTACTTATAAGGTGCTGTTAACACAAAAAATATTGCCAACTGACCGTCCACGTCGCTTGGAATACGCCCAAACAGTCACTCGCATGGTTGATGCTGAACCTGATTTTTGGAAACAAATTGTGATGACCGACGAGGGCCATGGCGGCGGCGTTAACAAGCAAAACTGCCGCATTTGGGGGACGGAAAATACACATGAGATCCACGAAATGTCGTTGCATGACCGAAAAGTGACTGTTTGGGCCGGCGTTTGCGCCAAAACCATCATTATTGACGATAGTGGGGGAAATTTGTTGATATGTATTTTGAACTGACTATATTGAATGATCGAACTGAAGTTGTACTGTGTTAAGATAGTGAGATCTTATCAAGAAGGAAGGTGCAGTAATATAAGAAATGCGATCTGTTGGTTTTATATTGAGGTAGTACCCATCACTAGTCGTACCAAGAAGTTTGCTGTGTGCACCTTCGCCTGCCGCATCGCGCATCGTCTCGTCGCCGTCGTGACGCATTTTCACGTTAACTGCTTTACACACGACCAAGGAATTGTTCCCACGGTACCACTGCCAGCAGTACCGGACGCGTTGCCAGATTCATGAGAATTTCCTACCATCGATATATGATCATAACTAACTGTATATGGATTTCCTTAAGTACCTTCAGAGCCGGTAGTCAAGTAGCACTTTACAATATTAAAGCGTTTAAGATATATTTAGAGTCTGGGGACACTTTCACTATATTTTACAGTTTGCTAAGAGAAGAGAAACACTACTTTCATGGTGTAAAAAATTTTAGTA
This sequence comes from Acanthoscelides obtectus, assembly GCA_963669975.1. Classification (NCBI taxonomy): domain Eukaryota; kingdom Metazoa; phylum Arthropoda; class Insecta; order Coleoptera; family Chrysomelidae; genus Acanthoscelides; species Acanthoscelides obtectus. Next base: position 20,692,789 of record CAVLJG010000008.1, read on the forward strand.
TTGCTTGAAGTACTGCTCTCATACTTGGGGAGCTGCCACACCGACTTTAACGTACGTATTATTTCTACAGATATGCAATCGGAATTTGTTTCTCTGACATCTTTTCAATGAGGGTGCCAATTTATAGGTCTACACGTCACTAAGCATAAACGGGGGAAGCATTGCCAGACAACGACACTATCCATGACATGCATGAAAAAAATTGCCGACGAAAAAGTTGAGTCCAAAAAATACTATATAATATTGTGAATATAAGGATTATTTACTCTCGACTTTGCTTGACTCAGAAAAGGAAACTAGAAGTAGATGTCGCTAGTTAGGTTGGGGGTCGTGCCTAAGGTTATAAACAGACGGAAAGTCAATTGCTGATCAGATGTTCGCGTCGGTAGCAGACGTCAAAACATGATGAAGTATCTTAAAAATAGGTTCCTTTTCTATCGTGTTTTTTGAAGGTTTGATATTCGACAACGCAGAGAATTTTTCCTGTAGACCTTGTAACATCATATTACAGAAGAACCAGTCTATCCGTATAGGAATAGCAAGAACTGTGTCCCTTTCCCAACCTTGATATTTACGTGTCGTTGCATCGTTACAATATTTGCAGTTTGTTGGTGTTATCAGATGACGTGCTTGCAAACAGCAAATACCGAGTAACACGCGGTGCTCTGTGCATGCGTTCTTCTTTGTGCCGGATTCCAGAATCGATCATGGGACACCCTAAATTCCACTGCGCGGCGTATCGACTGAATCGTTATAAGCCGAAAATATACTCGCTCGTTACCTAAACATATGGGGAGGCTGTTAGAAGAATTCGGGGATTATTTTTTACACCGTAGAGGTTGTAACCAAAGGACGCTTCCTACCCGGATTGGGTGAATTGGATCAGTTTTGCTTTGCGTATCTGTGACCAATAATATACGGCGCCATGTTATGCGAAATGTATCATGAATCATTTCAAGCAACCGCATTAAATATTTTTCTTTCTTCGCCTATTATCATTGTGACCCAGGTTTCCACAATCCTTTGTGATTCACCATGACTTAAAAAAGTAGATTTGAAAATAAAAGAGAACTGTGTAGACTCATCCAAGCACTAACTGTAACTAGGTGAGCAATTGTAACAAGGTGAATTATTTTTCACTTTCTAAAAAAACCTACAATTAGCGTATTTGCTAAACTGTTAATGGAGGCATTGATGAAACGTGCAGCGTAATATCGAGTCGTTTAATGTGTTTATTGAAAAGATAAAGCCGTAAAAGTCGACATCCGGTGTGAAGAGATTAGAGATGTTGCTTGAGTCGTATGTCTGTGTGTGGTTTTATCTCACTTTGATAATTTGATCATAAATGCTGATTTGTGTTGTCATTTCAGGCACTAACAGAGAAATCAATAAACAGATTTAATTATAGATGATTGTTTTGATTTTTGATCCAATGTCTTGGTTAAATGATTTGGTTCAATTTTGATCGTAAATGTGGAAAAAATATAATACTTAATCAATTATAGCGCATAATGCTTTATAAACCTGTTCTCTATGAAATATGTCATGTTGAATATACCTTAGTTCTAAAGTTTTCCTTATGAATGGAATATTTGTCTCCGAAGCAAGATAATGTTTCTTCCTTACATTTCCCTGTTTAATCTGTAGTCTCCTGTGAGAAAAACAAAAAGTGATCGATCTACTCTCGATTTTTGTGCAATACCACTGATTAACGTATTCCAACTGAAGATAGAACCTAATGCTAAATTTCCGCGTCCAAAAAATTATACAATATAATATGAGGTAACGTAGTGTTTCTCTATTTACTATATATACTTTGAAAATGTTAGTGTCTCGTATCATATCTATGAAATACTAACCATTTCAAAGTATATATAGTAAATAGAGAAACTGCTATGACAAATGCTCATAGATGACGCTACCATATCTCATTTTATCTCGGATAATCTTTGGACGTGGTAATATAGCATTTGGGTGGCTTTCTTCATACGTTAATCAATAGGAATACCCACAGCGTTTGACGTTTGCCTAGAACTGGTATGAACTTTCCTGGCCTACCTACAGTTGTTGCTAATTAACCATGCTTTGTACGAACCCTTGGCTTCTAGTCTGCCCAGGTGTTCTACTTTCTCGTCGTCCTCAGGCCCCACATTAGGGCCAAGTTTTTCAAGATAATACACTTGGTAGTTTGAAGTCATATTTATAGCAGTAGCAACGATATCAGGTGAAGTATTCACCTATATGCTCAACTGCATTAAATTTTGACTGATTTGATTTTTTCCTTTCCTTATTAAATATTAGTCATATCCTCCATTTTTTTGAACCAACGTCTCAACTCATTTCGACTAAAAATAACATCAAACCGACAACTAGGAATTTGAATGTTTTTTTCTTGTAGGTTATCGACTAGCCAAACAGCAAACAAACCTCCAAACAACCGAATGCCGTTAGATAAGCTTACGCACGAACCATGTCATGACATACCTTATGTTTGTCTATGGGAAACGATTTGTAATTCTGAATAGCATGGAGGTTATAGACAATTGACATGATTGTATCGCAATCAAATCTTTAACCTTTTGAACTTTTTATCGGATAGATTTTTAAGGTATCTATGTGAATATTAAATGTAACTTAGATGTTAAAGTCCCGAGAATCCAGAAAGCTCAAACAAGCAGGATGACAAAGAAATGAGAACTTCGAATATACATACATAAAACAACGTTTTACACGGTTGGTTATAGTCAGAGGGACGCAAGGCAAACGTATCATATTCAAACTTAGGAAGGAACACGTGGTTCGCACCAATTTGAAAGATTTCGGATTAAAAAGTTATTTTTTTACTAAAATACAATTTTTGGTAAGTTATGAGATTACAGATGAAAAACCTAATATGAAGTGAAAATATGATACGACTAAAACATACTTATTTTCTACTTTGCCACAAATATTTTGTATTTCGATTCCACAAATTTGGTGCCCTCAAAGTATTCACAAACATTTTTAAAATTCACACGAATGTCATCAAAGTTTCTTCTTATTAATAGTTCGGTTTTAATTAAATCTATTGCCATTTTATTTCTGTCTTTGGTATACAGTTTATTTAATAACCTGAAGACCCTTTCACAATAAGCGTTACTTATTGGGATCAATAAAACAAAAGATATAATTGTTTTTAAATTATTGACCTCAATCTGGTTACAATTTAAAAAAAACTAAATTTGTGTATTGTTATTTGTCGGAACAATTTGTATGGATATTGTTTGGTCTCACAACGTTCAGCGGAAAATAGAAAGAGCTAGAAAGCGCCATACAGATCCTCCACTCAAAGTAAAGAAAATAATCAACGTTCAACGATGTTATCTACGGCATCTACTGCAAGTTCATCCTGGAAACACCCCAGTGTCATCTATTTTATCAGACTTACACCATATGCGGGATACCACAATGAAGAGGAAGGGTTTACCAGCTTGATAATGGCGTATACAAATAATATAGAGTTGAAGAGACAATAATGAGCAGCTCTGAGTATGTCGCAACAAAACGTGGGTTGTAATCCTATAATCAACAATCTGCTGGCTAATCCAAAACAGCAAAATCAACAGGTCGTTGAACGATAGTAAGATGTATAATTTGGCCGTTTTCCATTCTTTAGTCATACGGTTTCAAAGGTGGACTGTATTTTACCAATTTCAAGCAACTGGAATGGACAATGTGTTTCCATAAAAATTCTGTAGGGCATAGACCATAGACACGTTGAGATCATCCTTTGAATATATTTTACATGTTTTATATATTTTTCACCTCAATGTGTGATTGGTTTTGGAAATATCTGAACTTTTTCTTTCCCACGGTTAGTACCAAATTCAGATGTAAGGAAAATAAATACTTATACAATCACAGAATGCAATTAAACTATTTTACAACCGAAACGAAAAAGTAATTCAACTAGGCAATACAAATGTTATCTCCGATTGAATTAATTACAAATCGGCATAAAACTCACAATAAAAAAGTATACTAGCTAACATGATTAACTTTAGTATTGCCAACTATTCAAGAGACCCCCTCCCCACTTTATGTTTAAGGGTATGATAGGAGCTGAAATTGGAGATGATGGAACGGATGATCGTAAAAGTGACAGATGAAAATTTCAAGCGGCGAAAGTATAAATTTATTATATTTCAAAATGGCGGATTGGCAGATTTTGACATTATTTTTTATACTAACGCTGTGTCTCATGTATCTAGCACCAAATTGCGAAGATATGTACACGTTCTATGACTAAAAAACTATCCGTCAGATATGGTAGGTAGAGCACAGACGCAGTCATAGCTTCTAGTAAGGAGTGAGATGTCATAAATTCCAAACTCCAGCAGACGAAACTGATCATTTTCCTGAGATCCAGTAACTCGTTGTGTCTGAGTACATATAGCTTTTCTTCGTTATTTCCATTTCTATTCAACTCTTCCCGGTAGTTATATTAAATAATCACTAATAAGCTCCAAGCTAAATAACTCCAAATTCCTTCTTATATGGATGAAATATACTATTGTTCGCATATTTTCAATCCTTACAAAATTCTTCAATTATTTACTATTTTTGTTATTTACTTTTTTATTGACATACCAACATTCTCGACTCTTTAGTATTGTCTTCACAGTATTTCTATCCACAATTTTCACATTACATATTTATTGCTAACAAATTCCGTGATTTTATATCAATATTGATCACTGACCTAGTCCCATACGCCTCTTGATTTTCTTCAACACCTTCATTTTCCCTTTGAGCGGAGCGAACAGAGTATCACCCTTGGGCCTGACGTCTGCGTTACACCTGCAGATGTTAGTTTCCTTTATCCCCATCTGTGAACGCACTACACAACTCCCGCAACTGGCCCCATCCGATTCAATGTTTCTGAACGAACGTGAAGAGTACAAAGACGCGAGCGATAAACCAGAGAATGGTGAACTAACGCAAAGCCACTACAACCGAGTCTCAGCGAGCACTGAATTGTTTGGCAGCCGACAGCTGAGAAAAGTACCCGGTATGATAGGGGTGGGAGAAGAGCGGTGTTGCCGATGTGACTGAGGGTGGAAGAGGAATCAGGACTTTTGTGGCGACTAACAGTCATTACGAAAGAATGAGTAACAAGTAAATCAGTTTGGTAGATAGAAAGGTACATGATCAGATAAATATAGAAATGGGCAGATACATAGACAAATACATAGATAATTAGATAGCGATATTTTCTAAGCCAAACCGGACGGAGATACACATATACAGACATACGCAGAAATACCGACAGATTAACCGAGATATGAACGGATACCAAGATACCGTATAATGAAATACTGAGATGCGGATATATCAGAATTAACGAGATAGGCGTCAGAAGACCAAGATACTGATAGGGATATCAAGATACTCACAGATATACCGAGATATGGACAAATACGGAGATATACGGACGGAGATACAGATATATAAACAGATTCAGAGATACCGAGATATGGACAGCGTTGATGAAATACCGAGATACGAACAAAGATACGAAGACGCCGAGGTGCAGACATTCAGAAATTCAGAGATATCGACGAAGATGCGGAGATACTGAGATACGGACAGGGATAGTGAGATACGCGTAGTGATACCAAGATAGGTGAGGAAAAAGCTTTTATCGGACACTTTGACATATTAGTGCAAAGTGTACTCTTGTAAACTGTATTCTCTAGTTTTAGATGATTTATGTCATCATCAGGAGAAATATTAATAAGCTTAATAATATTCAGCAACAACCTCGTCTACTTTCATTGAAAGCTAGAAAATAAAGTTACAAGAGTACACTTAGCACTATATTGTCGGAGTACCCAATAAAAGCTGAAGTGTTTTCTCACCTAACAGGTTATTGGACGACAATGACTACGAGTCACGTGATACACAGACATATAGCGAGATGTAGACATACAAGCCCCTTCCCACTTCAGTTGGCCCACTTCAGGATTTGTACCAAAATATGCCTTTATAAACTAAACAGGACGAAACTATTTACTTCTAAAACAATTTATTTTCTCAAAAACATTTTAGATACACTCTAGTCGTAAAAAATACATTTTTGAAATCACTTAGACCTATTACTAATAGAACATCTGAACAAATAAACAATGTGCGAATAAATGCGCGAAGTTAACAAAGCAACAATTGAAAGATTACCATTGGGTAACATCACCTTTATTTTTTATTACGGCTGAAATTCTTTGGGGCATAGTGTTAACCAAGTTTTGGCAAAAATTTGGTGTAAAACAATCCCATATTTCTTGAAGCTTTTGTCTCAGTTCTGTGATTGTACGAGCAGGATGTTGTCGTAGAACCTTTTTCATCTCGTGCCACAACGTTTCAATAGGTGACAGATCTGGACTGCTAGAAACCCATTTCAAAAGTGGTACATTATTTTCTTCCATCCATTTTATAGCCTTTTTTGAGGTATGGCACGCTGCACCATCATGCTGAAACACAAAATCTTGGCCGGATGTCAAACATTCTGCCATCACTGGTAAAAGCGATTCTTCTAAAATTGCCAAATAGTTGTTTGTATCCACATTTCCGTCAATAAAATGAAGTTTTCCTACTCCTTTTGATGACATACTGCCCCAGACCATAATGGATGCTGGAAATTTCACTTTTTTCTTCAGACAGTCAACATGGAATGCTTCATTTTTTTGCGAATAACTCTACTGCGACTGTCACCAACACAAAGTTCGAATCGGGCCTCATCACTCCATTGTATTGCACACCATTATTGAGGTGTCCATTGTCTATGTTCTTTAGCTCATCTAAGCCGATTTTTCTTTTGCAGTGGAGTTAATAGTGGTTTTTCTTTGGCCTATAAACAAGTTGTGCAACTTTAGGGTTTTTACTTCACTTCACGAAATTCTCCTTCCAACAGCGTCACTCCACTGAGCACTTAATTGTAAATAATTGGCACGCCTGTTTTTCACGATTATTCTTAATGCTCTTCGGTCGGCATTTGTGATATTACTTTTTTCACATATCGTGACTAAAATTAAGTGAACCAGTTACGTTATATCTTCTAACAATGTTTCATTGTCATGACTTTTATTTTTCACAGCCACCTATGCGTTATATACTTATTTTGCATTGAAAATAGGTTGATTTGCTGTAATTGCAACATGCGTTATTTTTATGCTGCAAATTTGATTAGGGAGTGATAAGGTTGGTGTTTTCTACTATATATTATCAAAATATTTATTGTTAATATTTTAAACCTATAACACCCTGCTACATTTTTATTATTTGTGTTTGATAAGAAAAAAACTAATATTTCAATAGTTGGGCCAACTGAAGTGGGAAGGGGCTCGTATACCTAAATATACGAACGGTAATACCGACATATTGACAGAGAAAGCGAGATACGCGGATGGATTTGAAAATACTGATAGAAATACCAATCCACACACAGGTATACCGAGGTATGGACAGATACCGAGATACTGATAGAAATAGAGAAATGGCAAGATATGGATAGAGATTTTGTCGACACAGTCAGAGATACGGAGATATGGACAGATGCAGAGATACCTAGATACGAACAGAGATACCAATGAACCGTAATAGGATCAGAGATAGTGAGCTAGGGACAGAGATATCCAGATACCGACAGAGAGATACTGACAATTAGATACGGACAAAGGTACATAGATAATGAGATATGAACAGAGATACAGTGATACCGAGATCAGGTTTTATCTGACCGCTTTACAATCAAACAATTTTATGCTAAACAGTTCTTGTCAGCTTTGACCAAATCATAAACATGACATTTCAATATAAAAAATCAGATATCTAATCAGAACATAATTTCTTCTACCAACATAGCGATTTGCACCGAAGGTACCATGTTAGTACCAGTACCATTAAGTCTGGCAACAGTGTACCAACCAAGCCATCTGCAGCCACGAGCCGTCGACCAATAGGATGTCGAGCGTGCGCCGCGTGCTCCTTTGACGGTTTGACGCCCTGCACGCCGCCGCAAAGGCGCCCGGCAGCTGCGACACCCTTCGGACATTGATATCTACCGGAGGTTATAATTTTACCTTTACCTGGACTTTTTGGTTTTTGGTCGATTTGAGCTTGAGTTGGACAATGTTCCCTATTCCGTCTTAATCCTAAGGGCCCAGTGCCCCGGCTTGATAGGGGCTTCCTAATGATCAAAAATCAAAATGTCCGAGTATTTACGCCCCTCTCATCTTTAAGGCAAAATATGGCCCCGGATTTTGGTCTGTCCTGGGGCTTCTTTAGCCGCAGGCCCTGAGCTAGCTTGGGGCACAGAGGGGCTCTCAACATAGCTTAAGAGGGCCCTGACGGTTCTTGGCCATGAATCGTACACATTCCATTTATAGAATTTTGAAATTTACTTTCATTATAACCTCTTACATAAACGATACGAAATTAAGCTAAATTTCATCAGTAACAAAGCAGCACTTTTTATACAGGGTGTTTCAGTTTATTGTTGCATAACTTTAAGATTCGATAGAACTTTTAAAATTAATGCATAAAGTCTATATAAACATGGGTCGAAAAATGCGTGGCTTCCGAAATACAGGGTGTTTAAATTTACTTTTTAAAATAGTTTTTTAAATATTTCGAACAATATTTGATGTATAACAGTGAAAATTGGTATACAAAAGTTTTTTGGTACGACAAAACGAACCATGGGCACAGTTTTACTGTAGCCGCTAGAGGGCGCACTCTACTGTACCTGCAGTGTATTAAAATGACCGAAAATTTTTTCTTAGTACAATTTTTTGCTGTTTGAATAGAAAAACTGATTCTTCGCACTTTTCTGCATAAAAAAGCTCTCCTGTGAGTTTTCGGTATAGTTAGCCGTTTTTGAGATATTTCGATTTTTAAGGTTCGATGCATTTTTAATTATTTATGGGAAAATAATATTTTTCTTACATTTTCGATTTGGGCATTACAAGTAATTAAGATGATCGTTTAGATTGTGTTTTTAAACACAGCAATAATTCCTAACTCCAAATAAACACAAAAAAACAGAATATTAATTTGTTTAATTTTCCAATATTATTTTTAACAAATTAAATTAATTATTTACAACTAAATTGCTATTGGATAGTTAGGACAAACATACAAAATCTAAAGTAGTTGCTCGAAATGTAAACCCAATTGCTCAATACACAATTCACATCTACGAATGATCGAACGTGGTATAGCATTATTCAAATAACATGCATTCCTGATTCTGTCTATTAGCATATCTCTTGTAGTTACGGGAGTCTGGTACACTTTTTCTTTTAGAAATCCCCACACAAAGAAATATAATGGATTTAGGTCAGGGGATCGTGGAGGCCAGGCGACTGGTCCTCCACGGCCGATCCATCTTTCTGGATAATTTTCGTCCAGCCAGTTTCTAACTATTCTCGAATAATGAGCTGGACAACAATCAAGCTGGTACCAGGCCAATCTTCTTAAATCTAACATTACATCATCCCACATATTTGCATGTTCAGTCTTTAAAAATTCCAAGAAGGTCGCAGCATTTAACCTTGCAGGCAAACGGTAGGGTCCAAATAGTCGATTACGGTAGATACCAATCCACACGTTCACACTAAATTCATGCTGAAAATTTCTTTCCCGAACTGCATGCGGATTTTCATTCGACCAAATATGTTGATTATGAAAATTTACCACTCCACGTCTAGTGAAGCATGACTCATCGGTCCATAAAACGTTACTTAAAAACTCCCTATTATTATCAGTTCTATCAAGAATCCACTGACAAAATGATTCTTCGTTCTCCGTCCCCTGGCTGTAGTCCTTACTCAGGTTGCAAATGGTAAGGACGTCTATGGTCATTTCTAAGAACACGGTGAACATGGTTTGCTGAAATTCCCAAGGCACCAGAAACTCTCCGAACACTTGTGGTCGGATCTCTATCAAACTCAGGCAGAATCATACGGGTAAATCTGTGCTGACGAATATTTATGTTTTGATCCCTTTGGAGATTTCCAAAACCATTTTCAATTATTTGGCGATGCACTCTTACAAATACTGAGCGAGTTGGATGTCGTCTGTTTGAAAATCTTCGTGCGTATTCTCTGGCTGCTTCTGCTGCGTTTCCATTTACAAAGCCATACACAAAATGAATATCCGCTAACTCTTGATTGGAGAATAAAAATGGCATTTTTATAAAACTTACAAAAAAAAAGGTAAAAGAAACTAAATTTCGTGCATTCACAATTGCAAAAAAACGTTTCAGGTTTCAACAGACAACAAAACTAACTGTCAACTAATTGACATTTAACCTTATTCTGCTTTCAATTTCAAAAATATTTGCAGGCACAGCCTACTTCTAAAAATTATCGAGATACTGACTTTTTAACGTTATTTTATCATAAATAATTAAAAATGCGACGAACCTTAAAAATCGAAATATCTCAAAAACGGCTAACTATAACGAAAATTCGCAAGAGAGCTTTTTTATGTTGAAAAGTGCGGAGAATCAGGTTTTTTATTTAAACAGCAAAAAATTGCACTAAGAAAAACTTTTCGGTCATTTTAATACACTACAGGTACAGTAGAGAGCGCCCTCTAGCGGCAACAGTAAAACTATGCCCATGGTTAGTTTTGTCGTACCAAAAAACCCTTGCGTATCAATTTTCACTGTTATACAACAAATATTGTTCGAAATATTTAAAAAAAAACTATTTTAGAAAGTGATTTTAAACACCCTGTATTTCCAAAACCACGCATTTTTCGACCCATGCTTATATAGACTTTATGCATTAATTTTAAAAGTTCTATCGAATCTTAAAGTTATGCAACAATAAACTGAAACACCCTGTATACGTGCCATATAATTTGATCTACTACTCGTATTGTATGCCAAATTTTTTAGTTTCAAATAATTGAAATCGAAATCAGGGCCGTTTGCTATGTAGGGTCCACTGCGCACACAGCAAGCCTGGGGGCCTGCGGCTGAAGGGAACGAAATACTGGGCCCTATTTTGCTATTGGGAAAAAGCGAAGATCGGAGAAGGAGGGTACTTAACATTTTATTTTTGGCCATTTAGGGACTTCCCATCAAGTCGTTGCACCGTGGGCAGAATAGAACAGAATGAGCTCATTCAGAAATCAAAAGCACTGTAGAGCTGGATGCCAGTGTTAATTTAGCTTTAAACCAAATTCCAGATGGATACTGAAAAAATAATTTCAGCTATTGACATATATTTTTATACCGTTTTATACGGTTATATTTTCATTACTGTCGGTACCAAAAGTGACTGATGATGGGTTGCTTTATAGTTTCGGTAATTTTTCCGTATTCTAAATTATACAGCAAGAATAAAAAATGCTAGTTGTTAGGCAAAATAATTCTGAACGTATAATCAAACACTTTCACAAGTAAATTAAATAATAATTACTACATTTCACTATGACTTCAAGATTTTAATGTGAACATTCTTCAACTTCGGCCCTGTTTCTGTGCTAATAACCTTATAAGACCTAATAACATTTAGTAAGGGTAGGTACTGAAATACTCAAAAGAACGTGAACTTGAAGTACAGTTCTATATTCACCGCAATTTTGAGGTACAATTTCACCATTATAAACTGAAACTTATATAACAGAATTTAATGGACTTCAAAAAGTTATTTTCCTTGAATGTTTAAAAATGACAGAGTTGACGTGATAAAGAACTGGGGGCCACGTTGATCATCAGGACCAAACTTGGAAATGATGCATTATTTTCATGAGAAATAGGGGAACAGTACATATGCGTAAACAAATACATGTGACAACGTAACCACATGTTTTTTTTAGGTGTCAGTTAAATAGGTGAATGACTGATAACATTTCTTATTGATAGTGATATTGTCGATATCATTGCATTCAGAACGCTTTAGCAAATATTATAATTTACCCTAAAAATAGTGCTAAGTAACCCGACTCAGTACTTGTAATGGTTTTCTATTTTTTTCAATAGAGATAAATTGGAAATCGTCGACACGGAAATGCGCTGCGATTTTTTTAGGTCGGTATCATTAATACTTAATTATTTATCTTACTTATTAGAAGTCCCTTTATATTGAAATGAATTTTGGGAACGTGCACTTCTTTGCAGACAGACACTAATTTTCGAGCAACAAAATTTCCAAAAATTTCGCTATTAGTACCAGTGGAGCAAATAAATGTATGAAGGGTGGGTTTTTAGAGCGTTGGTCCTATATTTTAAAAGATATATAAAACAGTTGTTCAAAAAACTGCATGCACATGTACGCTACTTGCTTGGAAAATATGACACACCCTACAGTGTGATTCATAAATATGTTGCAACAATAACATCCATTTTTTAAACGGAATGCACTGAATATCTTAGTATAGTATGGAAAGCCTCTTCAAAGAAGTTTAATAAGAATATTATCGGGTTTTGATCAATACTTATTGAGCTACGGTATACATCAGCAAACTTTTCGTCAAAATGCGCTTCGTTCTCGTCATTTGAACGATTTTTGAATTTTTAAACGTTTATAATCGCAAAATGTATTTTTTCTCAATAAACTCAAAGGTTTCTGGAAATTACAATTCGAAATAAATAAAGACCGTACGATTGATGAAAAGGAGTATTTTTTGGGGTCAAATTACTAAATTTTTGAGTTAGTTTCGGTTTTCCAGAAACTACAGTTCAAAACAAATCAATACATTACAATACATCATTCGAGCAAAAGGAAGATTTTTTGCGACTGGGCTGTAATTTCAAAAACTTGTACACATCCACTACAATTTGGGATACTCTGTACTGATTTTCAGCGATTTACACACGGAGCACTCAGTAAACAAATTCGTTAATATTTGTCTATTTCTGGAAAATTCCTCGAATCCGAATTGAAATGAAAGACGCGTTCTACAAGTCCGTTCTCATTAATTAAGGCAGTCATCGGCATGCAAACGGTACACTTTAGCTGAAATTAATGGAAACACTGTACCCAGAAGTCGTTTACCTTTTTCAGGAATACTTTGAAGGTCGTTTCGGTCAAAATTACGACAGAAAAAAACTAACAACCAAGACACCTATGGATGTGATGCATTTGGATTTTTGTTTTGAAACATGTACTCGATATGCTATATTTTGAAGGAAGAGTAGCCCGCCAAGATCGCAGTACTTATTGGGCCCCCTGTAGTCCTCCCCCGGGTTTGCTCTCACGTGTAGATCAGCAGCCACCCCAAACTATTGAAGAACCTGAAGAGTTTCCATTACATTAGGGCAGTTACAAAGCGGCTCAACTGCCTTATCTTTCACTACAAATACACGGATCGACTTCTCATATTATAGAGACGCTTCTCTCTCTAGCTGAGCTGAGAGTATCCAGTAGCTATGTTAATGGTAAACAGAAACTGTTATCTGGACATCGTCAGATAGCTATTCATTCATTCTTTAGAGAATAAGCAGTCAGACTTTGTCCCACATATTTTTGAAGACTTTTTGGATATATGTTTTCTTAACATAGTTGTTATGGCCGTTTGCTAGTTTACGCCTGACTTGTGAGTGGCTCAGGCAGCAATTATATTGTTCCTGGTGGAGACAGTACTGTTCTCAGTGTGAGTTTCAAAGGTAGCTTTTGCGTTACTACATAGAAAATGTTCATCTAACTATCACGCATTTCCCCAGCAAAAATTGCTTCTCTAGAACTTACAGCAAATAGTTGGAATCATACCGTGAGAGAGATAATAAAAAAATCACCCATTTTTACCCCCAATGGCACATAAAGAATAACTATATGTATACAGTGCTTTTCAAACCACCTCCTTACCTATTTATTGAAGAGGTTTGCAAGCTGATATTCGGAGTAATAAAGTTTATGCATAATACTATTTTTGGGTAAAAGCGGTAATCGAAAATTTCAAGATGGCTGCGGGGCGCCATTTTGGAACATACGATGCCTCATTTTGAATATCCTTGAGTACTTTATTACCGCTGAATATGAAATCACCACCCTTAAAAATTGGTGAGTGGCTGTCTGTCAAAGTTGAAAATTTTGCTTATTTCGCAACAACCAATTATCAACATTCTTCTCTTTGAAGGGTCTATCTAAATATCTAATAAAATATGGAACATTCCGTTTACTAAAAAATATGTGAAAATTTGTATACAAAAGTTTTTAGCAAACATTTTTCAAACTGAACGGGGGGTCGTGTGATACCTCATTTTCAAGCTCGTTATAACACTAGGATATAAAATCAGCTCTGAAAATGGAGAATTGACAGGCTGTCAAAGTTGAGCGTTTTTTTACATATTGAGTCCCTTATAACTGAAAAATTCCATTTAAGAAATTGACAAAATTTTTCATTTTTTCAAAAACTGAATGTGCCATATTTTAGTGCACATTCAGATAGATCCTTCCAGAAGAAGAAGTTTCAATCATTCGTTGTTGAATTATACTAAGTGACATATAAATCCGAACACCCAGTTTAAATGGTTTTATTTTAATAAAAGTTGGTGAATGTATTTATCTTACTGTAAATAACAAGTGAAAAAATTTTCAGCCTTATCAGTTGGACATTCCGATTTTTATACTGCTTTTTTTTAATTCACTAACGCTCTAAAAATGAATATTTCAGCCGCAGTAAAGAATCTACGTTGGCGGATTTTGGTTCTTGATATCCTTTACGATCGGTTACGATGCCTAGAGGACGGAGACCTGTACGATTTCGTCAACTTAGTGAGTTTGATAGGGGCCGTATAGTGGGACTTCGGGAAGCTGGACTTTCTTTTCGGGCAATTGCAGTTAGAGTGCAAAGAAGTGTAGACACTGTGGTTAGGTGTTGTCAGGCATGGCTTCGAGAAGGCCGTACGCAAAGAGCAAGGGGCACTGGACGCCGCCGTAGAACAACAGACCGTGAAGATCGCCGCCTAAGATTATTGGCCTTAAGGGACCGTTTCTCCACTACCAGGTCCATTGCAAATGAATGGTTTGCAGAACATGGAAGACCTATTGGCATGCGAAGTGTTTACCGACGAATGAGAAGTTTTGGCTTGTTTTCATACCGGCCACACTGGGTCCTCCCTTTAACTCAAGAACACCGACGTAATCGCCTTGAATGATGCAGACAACGGTCACTCTGGGATCAGGAATGGAACAGTATTATCTTTAGTGACGAGTCTCGATTTTGTTTAGGCATGCACGATGGTCGTGCTAGGGTTAGAAGGCGACGTGGTGAAAGGAGGAATCCACAGTTTTTTGAAAGACATGTTCATCACACTGTTGGAGTTATGGTTTGGGGTGCTATAGCTTATGGTTCCAGGTCACCTTTAATCTTCATCAGAGGTAACATGAACGCGCAGCGTTATATCCACGAAGTTCTAGAACCCCATCTTTTACCCTACCTTGACACCCTGGCAGATCCAACTTTCCAACAAGATAATGCCCGACCACATGTTGCAAGAGTCACAATAGACTTCTTTCAACATAATGATGTCACATTGTTACCATGGCCACCAAGATCTCCCGACTCATCCCTAATTGAGCACGTGTGGGATATGATGGGTAGGAGATTGCTCAATTTGCAACGTCCTCCTCAGACTCTAGAAGCACTTCGAGAGAAGTTGGTGGTCGCCTGGAATGAGATACCACAGGAGGACATTGACCACCTGATCAGAAGCATGCCTAGGCGCGTTGGAGAATGCGTAGCACATCAGGGTGCATCCACACATTATTAAAGGTCAAAGGGCTTTAAAGCAGTGCAATCATTTTGAAATTTTTATCATTTACTTATTATGCTTCATTAAGTACTTATAAACAATTTTATTAAAATAAAACCATTTAAACTGGGTGTTCGGATTTATATGTCACTTAGTATATTATAAGCCATTCAATATACAAAAACGCCTAACTTTGACCGCTTCCCAGTCCGCTGTTTTGAAAGATAGTCATTTTCTTTTCTATGGCTATAAAGTAGTCATAGGTATCTTCTATATCTAAAAAAAATTTAACAAGATGGTGCGCAGTCGCTGTATTGAAATTTTCAATTGTTATTTTTACGTACAATAAAGTATTGATGCGTCAATTTCATTATCTCGCATCATAGTTTGTTAACTTGAGCCGTTCAAAAATACACATTTTTATTGAGAAACAATAAGACATTATTTATTCGTCGAAGTAATTACCATCACATTCAATGAGCTTTTGCCAACGTGGAACCAATTTTTGTATGCCGGTATTGTAGAACTCACTGGATTTGGAGTCAAAAAATTGGCGGACTGCATTTATTACACCATCTCGTTTTGTGAACTGTTCGGTGCCTCATACAGTTGTCAAGAGACAAAAAAAGGTGATAATCACTGGGCGAAATGTCGGGAGAATATGGCGGGCGCGGTAACGTTTCCCAGCCGAGTTCAGAAATTTCTTCTCTGGTCACTTTTGCGGTATGAGCCTTGGCGTTATCCTGCAAGAATATCACTTTCTTCCGATTGATCAAAGAAGGCTGTCTCTGGATGAGTGCTGCTTGTACTCCTTGAAGCTGCTCACAATACAAGTTAGCAGTGATGGTTTGACCAATTTCCAGAAACTCATAATGGACAATTCCAGTTGCTGTCCATCAAACACACAACAAAACCTTGTTTGGGTGCAAGGAAGCCTTGGGCGTGTGTGCTACCGAATCAGTAGGCGATAACCAATGATACGCACGCTTAGAATTAGAATACAAGATCCATTTTTCATCGCAGGTTAATAACCGATTAAGAAATGGTTCATTAGCGTTGCGTGAAATGTTTGCTGAACAAATGGTAAGACGACTTCGTTATCATTTGTCAGTTCATGTGGGACCCATTTGCTTAACTTCCACGTCTTTCCTACCTGTTGAAGATGCAAGCGAATAGTTTCAGGACTCACTCTGAACATTTCTGTCGAAGATCCTCGTTGTTCATTATTTTTGGTCTGCCTGACCGCGGTTCATCGCTCAAAGTGAGATCTCTCGAAGAAAATTCTTTGAACCACTTTTGTGCTGTTCGATCACTAACGACATCATCTCCGAATGCGATACATATTTTTCGCGCCGCCGCTGCAGCTTTTTTACCAAGTTTGTACAACAACTTCGAATTACTGTTTACTGTTTGCCACCATTTTCAATTATTAAAGCTGGGTATGTAACAATTTTCAGCAACTTTTTATGTGTGTGAGAAAAGAAGGATTCATACTAAAGTGACAACAGGTAACAAACAATCGCTATCGATCAACAACATCCATGGCAATGTGCGATATACTCGTACTGCAACCGCACGAACTTATTTGGTTACCTGATATATCCTTGTGTTACAACAGATATCATATTTTATTTTCGATTTGGAACGTGCATTTCTCTATCTGGTAGAAGAGACCGTTGAACTGAGAATATTCTGGAGAAGACCCTTATATCGATACAGTACAATTATGTACTCAACCCATCGTTCGGAAAAAATCCGTTACGGATGTTACCGTTACTTAGATAAGTAAATTGATTTAAAGAAGCAAAAAAGTGAGTTAACACACGCGCCACCCATCCCAGCACACCCTTGAAAGGCAAACACATTATCGAACCATCAGCGATCAAAACGAAAAGCAGTTATTTCCCTGCAGACGCGTGCCTCACACAATAACTGTAACATGATACATTTCCGTCTACAGTCTCTTCCTCTTTTCGTTGCGCTTTGCAAATACACCCTTAACCAGTGGCGTATGAACATTTTCACCTTTTAAACCTGCCTCTGAGGTATCTATTTATAGATAATATGCTACTTGGCTCATATCTAATTTCAATGAATACATTTTTATTACAGTATTTGCCTGAGAAAAACGAAATACTTATATCGACTTCACTTTTTAAAAGTGCAAGATGGATATATAAGTCCAATTTAAGAAACATTTTTTTCATTTTTAATACGAAATAGTGAAAATTACAAATTGTAAACAAAGAAACGTCATCCATATGTTACTCCTGGATCCACGTTGTCTTCTGTCTGTATTTCTAAAAAAAACTCCTAATCAACGTAAAAAGTTATCGTTTCATAGTTTTATTGAGAAAAAAAAAACAATCATGGACCTTGGATTCGTAAAAGCAGAAAGCACAAATTTGCCGAAAATTGGCAAATTGATGGTCGATAACTTTTCTGCCTTCAACTCGGATTTCTGCTCTACTGAGTTGAAGAGCATCAAGATTTCTATGTTAGTACAGTGCATCTGATATAATGATTATGGACCAAACAGGATCTGTATGTGGGTGACTGTTTTGAGTCAGAACAAGGGTATTTAAAATTCTTCTGCGAAAAAGCTGCTTTAGTTTGGGGGTTACTGACGATAAAAGTACACCTTAAACGCTTTCACCAATAAAGGCGCAGGAACAAGTAAAAAGGAACAGTATGAGAGAGTCAACAAACTTAATTTCTTGAATGTTTTCAGGATTGTTGATTATTTTTTGACGTGTACAAGAATCTAAGAGCGTCAACATCTGAAAAGTTCAAAAACTTGTTATTAGACGTTTTTTTACATTCTGGTTATTTCGGGTCGTACCAGAAGTGTAGGATGCTGAAATTCTAAAACAATGCATACCTTCCATTGTTGCATATATCGATAACAAGAATTTATGTGTAGCTAAAATGTCCCTGAGCCGAATTAATTATAAGAAGAGTGCACATATAATGATAAATATTAATGCACGGGGAGTACTGAGGCGACCTACTTGGTAGGTAATTATCTCTTGAGATAGTGACGCATGAAACTATGCCCAAAAAAACTATCAGACTATTAAAATATAGCGAGGAGAGTTTTTGCTAAATTGTTTATATTTAATATCTACACAATTATTTAAAAAAAAATATTATTACGTGAAAAATTAATGTTAGTTTTCTTTATATACTATGGTCCAAAAATGTTTCCTTTCCTTTTTAGGAAAATGGAAATTAATTAATATTTTCAGAACCGCTTCAGATATTTCACTGATATTTAGTACGTAGTGAAAGTTAATAAAGTTGCATATTTTTCAGTGCAAAAATAATTTTTAGCTTTAACAGTAGCGTGCGTACGGGTATTGACTTCGATATTTTTTAAGAAAAAAAATGGTACGCCAACGGTTTTTTGTCAAATAAAAATTATTTTTGAATTCCCCGTTCAATTTAAAACAAATGATATCTCTTGAATTGTCTTCCTTCGATGCGCCATTTTTGAGTAAAAAAATAAAAACCGTTCTATTGTCCCAGAAAATTAATGTAATAATTGTAGAATGCAATTTAGCAATAAATATCTAGTTGCTCTAGAATATATTCTGGCTTTTGACATCTGTTATTCAAATCTGTTCGCTGAGAAATTTTTTCCTTATTTAGTTTTTACAACATTGTTAATAATGGTAAATTATTCAAATGCAGAAATGGCGAAAATAGCATTACGAATATGACCTTGCCGACGGTAATGGTGAGCAACCACCAGAGATATCCCGATCGTGCTTTGCCAGATAGTCGAACCTTTTCTAATATTCATCGTCGTCTTGTTGAAACTGGTTCTGTCCGAGAAGGAACATCTGAAGGTAGACCTCTAAGTGTGAGAACACCTGAAATTGAGGAAGCAGTGCTGCACGAAGTCGAAGAACATCCTGAAACGAGTACGAGGAAGATCGTTAGACACTTAAATATTTGCCATCAAATTGTTTGGAGAATTTTAGTAGATGTTTTGTTATATCCCTAAGATATTTTAACAGTACAGGCATTACTTCCCATTGATTTTCCAAGGCGTGTGACCTGTTGTCAGTGGTATCTTCAAAAAATTACACAAAATCCGCAATTTGAATCAATGATTCTGTTCACGGACGAGGCTAATTTTTCTCGAAATGTCATCCAGAATTTCCACAATAATCATTTATGGGTAGAAGAAAGTCCCTGTGCCGTGACCAAAACCCATTTCCAGCACCAATTTTCGGTTAACGTATGGGCAGGAATTATTGGCAACCACTTTATTGGCTCATTCTTCTTGCCGGGACGACTTGACGGACGAACTTACCTCAATTTTCTTCAACAGTTGCCTTTGCTGCTTGATGATAATAGGAATAAGAAACAATAATATGTGGTATATGCATGATGGTGCACCAGTTTCAGTGTAGCGGTTCGTAATTATTTACACTCTGTTTATCCAAATCGTTGGATTGGCCGCGGTGGGCCCCAAGAATGACCTTCAAGGTCCCCAGACATCAACAGTTTAGCTTTCTTTGTTTGAGGCTATCTTAAGCTACTAGTGTACACAAGTCCCATTAACAATGTAGAGGAATTAAGAGAAAGAATATTTGCAGCTTGTGATAGAATAAAAAGCACTCCAGGGATATTTCAATGAGAAGGAGGGCGGAAGCATACATACTTGGTGAAGGGGGCCATTTTCAACAATTTTTGTAATAACTTCATTGGCTTTAATGTTATGTTTATGTTGTCAGTTGTTGTTGTTCCTTAACCCTAAAGTGTTTAATTTTTCCAATTCAATTAATAATAATTTTGCAAGTTAGACAATAGAGCGGTTTTTATTTTTTTACTCAAAAATGGCACATCGAAAAAAAGCAACTCAAGAGAGATTATTTGTTTTAAATTGAACGGCGACTTAAAAAATAATTTTTATTTGCCAGAAACCATTGGCTTATATCGAAATCAATACCCGTACGCACGCCACTGTTAAAGCTAAATATTATTTTTGTATTGAAAAATATGCAACTTTATTAACTTTCACTACGTACTAAATATCAGTGAAAAATATCTGAAGCGGTTCTGAAAATATTAATTAATTTCCATTTTTTTCCTAAAACTTTGTAAGGAAACATTTTTGGACCATAGTTTATAAAGCAAACTAACATTAATTTTTCATGAAGATTCATACCCTTAAATATTCGCGTATCATTAAGGAACACCCTGTATATGACCATTTGGGACTATAGAAAATCTAGTCCGAACTTGTACAGCTGATGCTGTAAACGGCGGTGCACGAAACTTGCCGAAGCCGATCGTTTATGTGTCGAAGTTTGAAAATTCTACTGGGGATTTTGCCTGAGTGAAGCATCTAGGTACCCTACTCCGCAGTTTAACTCACGTATTGCTAAATGCTCCCTGCCCCCATACAATTTTCCTGTACGAACGTCTCTGTTCGAAACCTCAAAAGCCAAACAAGCATAGCGGCGACCCCGCGACAACTCTGCCCCGATCCGAAACCGCTCCGCCCCCAGAGACGCGTTTCATTCAAATTTAGATTTTGGAAATAGTAGCGCCGCGTGTAAAGGGGGGAATTTGGTAGACAGCCATCGTGGCAGATGCCGAATTTTGATATACATTCCGTCCGGGCCAGCACGACATTATTTAATGATTCAGCTGTTGGTGATGCATTAACGCAGATCGAGCGAGTTCGATTCAAGGCAGATGATGTTGGGAAATACGATACGGAAATAGTAACGTTTGATGGAATTTCGAGTTACGTTTCTTTGGTTCGGATACAATTATCAATTCTTTCTATAATCCTTTAATATCGAAAATAGAAGGTTTTAGAATAAAAGTGAGGTGTTTATCAAAAAAGCTACTAGAAAGTTAATGTTTTCATTTTTGTAACATGCAGGAACAATAGAAAATGCCCCCCATTTCTGGACTTAAAGGCAAAGTATGGTGTAGATCTAATCATTTTTAGTTCTCATGACAATCTAAATGCTTCTCCAGTTATAGATATTGCCTTTTAATAATGAGGAAAACAAGAATCACTCTAGCTTTGTTTTTCGATATTTCCGTGACTATTGATTATTTCTGGAGAATCTGAGGGGTAAAGATTTTTGTTATATTCCAACTACCACGAAGGCCTAAGGCCTCAACACCCATTGGGTACCGTGGGGCTATAGGGGGATACAGGGGAAAGGGGGAACGCCACATGGACTCTGGCGAGGGAACACGTGTACATGCAAGATGCACACATTCTGGCTCCGCCTACGAGATCCGCCGGGTGGTACCTCCGCGTTCGACAGTCAGAGACCATCTACCACCTACGGACAATTACAACATCCGTAGCAAGAGAAAAATTTCTCCTGGGACGGGATTCGAAGCCGCACAGCGCACGGCGACTGATCAGAAGACCGAAGAGTCTACTACTGCGGTCACCGTTGCTGCCTAACGAATTGACTCCAAATTTCGATGAATTCTATTTGCTTTAAACAGAAGTGGTTCATTCATTTCTTTTGTTGCATATTTTGGAGCGTAGTAATTTTTTTCTTATCAATGTGACTCGGCTGTGTAATAAGTGGTGGTACAACATATCACTAAATTTTAGCTAAATAAAAATCATGATAGAAAGTCGTAAAACTGATTTCCACTTTCTTGAAAACAGGAAAGTAGGTGGACTGATCTGACCATCAGTTTATATTTTGGAATCAGTTTAGGAGATATTATAAAGACTAGTACGAAATAAATAGCCTATACCACAGAATTAGAAGAATAAATCGACTTGACACCAATTTTAAGGAACCAAATTGGCAAAACGATTTTTTGCTAAAAGTTGTAAAAATGAACTGATATACAGTTTTAGAAACCTACAGCTTAAACTTTCTGACGTCTAAATTGTTCAGCAAATAAAAGAGATATTGTCAAGATGAATATAAAAGGCCTATCTGTCACGGTTTGATCAATTAAATTCGAAGAAAGCCTGGGATCAACTTAGGATGATGAACGTTTGTCCTCAGAAGCATACTGAGATTCCATTAAATTTATTAGAATCAAACGAAGTTAATGACCACTTTTTATTAAATTTTCAAAATACCCATACCTATTCCCGCTGGTATTGGTGTGGACATGTTTGGTATTTGTTTACCTGAAGTACTTCAGTATCTAACTCATATTGTTAATATATGTTTGGAAACTGGGAGCTTTCCTAATGACTGGAAAGAAGCAATAATTCTTCCTCTAGCCAAAGTAAAAAATCGCATAGCTCTTGATCATTTACGACCCGTCAGCATTCTGTGTTTCTTTTCAAAGATATTACAAAAAGCTGTTTATCTCCAACTAATTGAGTATTTAGAGATGAACAATTTACTTTCTGTCCATCAGTCTGGATTTCGTGCTAGACACAGTACAACTTCTTCACTTCTCCATTTGACAGACAATATATTAAATAATATGGATAAACATATTAATACAGTTTTAGTTATGGTCGAATTCTCTAAGGCTTTCGACACTGTTAACCATAAAATTTTGTTGAGTAAGTTAAAGTATATTGGACTTTCTGACATTCCGCCTAAATTTTTTGAAAATTACTTAACTAATCGTAAACAAAAGGTGAAGACAGTTAGAGGTGTCTCATCTTCTGTTGCCGTTCCTTCAGGTGTCCCTCAGGGTTCTGTCTTAGGTCCTTTACTGTATTTGATATATACTTTTGATTTTGCCAACATCACTGATTTTTGTAAAAGACACATGTTGAAGATTAATCCGGATAAGAGTACTTGCATAACTTTTTATCCTAAACATTTGTATAATAGAGTAAGGGACAGAATTGCATTGAGCATCAACAACGAGCTCATTCCTATTGTGGAACAAAGAAAAAAATCTTGGTGTCATCTTCGACTCTAGTTTAAGATTTGACAAACATGTGTGTCATCTATCGAAGTCCACCTACATCAAATTAAGTCTGCTATATGCTAATAGATCCATTTTGAACTTTAAAACGCGTAAGAAGCTAGTAGAAAGTTTGATAATGTCCAGCCTCAACTACGCTTTAACCTTATACTATCCTTGTCTTGACTCGATGAATCGGTGTAGGATCCAAAGAACGCAAAACAACTGCTGTACATTTGTGTATAGTCATGTCTCCTCTAAGATCAAGGAGTTGAAATGGCTGAAAATAGATCAACAATTTAAATAGAGTCTTAAGGTATTTGTGCATAAGATATTGTGTACTAAAATGAAAAGCCCATCTACCTCCATAGTAAATTGGTAACTAGAGGAATCATTAATCTTAGAGATCTGAGGCATAATAATAATCTGACATTGCCTTAGCACTACACCGCATTGTTTCAAAAATGATTCACTTTCACTGCTGTGAGGTTATACAATTCAACCGACCCTGCTTGGAGAAGCAAAAGTGTAGTAACATTCAGGACGCTGGTTAAAGATCAGTCGTTAGATTTTTAGAGTTTTTTTTTTTGTTGTCATCCGTTCAGTATTGGTTCTTCACTGTTTTCTTTTTGGTAAACCAATATAGCGCATAGTTGAAAGCCATATCGATGTATTTATTTTTAGGTTGCATGTGTGTGACTTTGAATTGTATATACATATTTAAGCACTCAATAGGGCTGGGTGTAAGAGTAGCCAACTGGCAAAACTACGCCCTATTGTTGTGTTGCTAATAAAGACATTTATTATTATTATTATAATATCTGACATAATTTTTTAGAGTAGCACCAGATATTATTACGAAAAGTAATTCGAGGAACAGTTGAAAAATTGTGATTTCTCTTATGAATAATTTT
Organism: Acanthoscelides obtectus; assembly: GCA_963669975.1. NCBI lineage: Eukaryota > Metazoa > Arthropoda > Insecta > Coleoptera > Chrysomelidae > Acanthoscelides > Acanthoscelides obtectus. Next base: position 20,717,329 of record CAVLJG010000008.1, read on the forward strand.
AACGAGGACCTGATAAACAAGAAGCTCAGAAATGCATGGATCAATCCCATATCATCTTCTAAAAAGATGGAAGCTCCTTCGTACGAGTTTTGCTGGTACCAATTAACCAAAGCCATATTCTCTATAGAAACTTTATTTTGTATCTCCGAACATTTTTCAGAATAGCATTTTCAAGTTCCCATCAGCCATAGTAATATTTTGAGACCATCTGTTTTAAGTATCTACACGAAAAGTAAAGTTCCAGGTAAAAGCCTTTCCATAATAAACATGAACAGGCTAAGAGTAGTGAGGTGTGAATTGTTAGCAAAGTAGTATGGCGACCAAATGTGCGCATTCTTGTAAACCTGTAATCCGCCACGAAACATCTTTATTACCAGCTGAACAATTGAACCACGTTACTTGTCCAAGTCACGTACTGTTTCCTAGACTGCCACCAGCAGTTCCACAGATGGAGTTACGCTAATTGTAATTTAATATATACTCATTGACAAAGAAAATAGAACACCTAGAATAAATTATTTACTTGAATGAAATTAGTTGTCCTTTTCTCAATATTTGTCTTTACTTATTTGGTCAATCTCATGTGCTGCTATCTTTGAGCGTACGTCAAATTGCTGGGCGAATAGAAGAATTGCTCTTTCGTTTTTTTGTCAAAAAAAACGTGAAAAATTTGACTAATAAATGAAGGCTTGTTCTTGTTGGAAAATTAATAATTTGTGGTAAGTAAATATATGTTCCGTTTAATCCTCAGTTAGTTGGTGTCTAAATAATAACGTTTATTGTGATTCTTAACCTATGAAATTTTAACGAACTTTTGATTTAATGAACAAGGTGTGGGGTACAGTGTTACGGGGTTATAGTATATTATATTCAAAAGTGTGCCCCTTCTGATTATTCTTACTTAGATGTGGTACATCGAAAATGATGCGAAATCGGAGGAGGAAGACTGACACTTCTCCAATGTTTGATGTAAGCTCACGGTCCCAAGTATTTTTATTGTTTTTACCATTTTTCTATTTAATTGTACAAAGTCAATTTCTTTTGTTTTAATTAACTCTAGCTCCTTATGGAGTTCTTCAATTTCTTTAGCAAGTACCAGGTTCTTCCTAGTAGTCTCTTCAACCTCAGCTGATTCTTTAACTGTTGTCTTTTATGACGATTGGTCTCATCGATATATGTTCTTTCGAATTCGATTACTTTTTCCTCAAAATTTTGAGTTGTCCGTCTTTGTATGTCAATCAGCCTATCTTTTTCCATATTTTCAATTTGTAAAGTGTCTATTTCGTGTAATAAGAGAGCCTTTTCATCTAAGAAAGCCAATTCTTCCGTTACAAGCTTGGCGTTGACATTTTCTAGTTTGTTGCGCAGATGCTTTACTTCACGTTCAAATTTTTTAATTGCTTTCTTCGTCAATTTTCAAATATTTCTTTGAGCAGTTTGCTCTAGGCCCACCTATTATTTTAAAGTCTTTGATCCTTGCAGCACAGCTTTAAAATTTACTGACTACTTCCTCTAGCTCATGCTTTACTGCATGCAAAATTTCATTCAACTAAAATCATTTTACTGGGTTTTCTATTTTATGTGTCGCTGAGTATACTTCTAGAATGTGCATTTGAAATGTGAGAACTGGACGGGAATGGTAATTTATTGTCATAAAAATAGTCGAATTTTTAGGAGTCGTCGCATTCTGGAATACTAGATTAGATTTTTATCGCGGAATATAAAATGTACTCTTTGTGAGATTTATAAATTAACTCGATCGAAGGTATATGCAGTTAAACAAAACTGACGACAACAGATGTAAAAACTAAGATTGAACTACTATGTGTAAAAAAGTATCATTACACTGTTAAGTCAACTAATGGTTTTACAAGTACTTTCCAATTAGAGAGGGCGTTTAATTTCTTTAGCCTTCCTCAGGCGACAAATCTTGTTGAATTGATAATTAATCCTTACATTCATCAGCCTTTTTCAGTGGAATCTGGAAAACTGGAATCAATTTCATCCCATTGTCTGAACGAGGAGGAAAATTTGTTGAGATGCTTTTTCGGATTATTAGCAAAAGTCAAGCTATCCTTGATTCTCTGCAAACACAAACTATAAGAAGATTTGGATTATACAAGGTGTAAACGTTATGATAGTCATTATTTAAATGGGTGATGGAGGGGGTTAAACGGCATTGTTTAGAGAAAAGCGACTTTAAAGTAAAATAAAATTTGACAACGCCGCAATGCCAGACGCAAATTACGACGGAACGCAGTGTAAATAAATATTGAGTTTGTTATTTTTGGCTCTTAGGTACTATTTCATTATTTGATAATGTACTCGTAAAATGCAAGAAATTAAAAAAACGGACTTACCACTAACTGTCTCAGCGCTCCACCTGGTGTGTGAAAGTTTATTGAACGGATTAAAAAAATCCACTTATAAATAGGGAACCCAATTTTGATACATACATTGTTTTTATTTTTAAAACCCACACTGCACTTTTTTTGTATTTAAAGAACGTGTTCAAAATGTCGTCCTCCACTTTCCACACAAGCTTCATTACGACGAACCCAGTTTCTTCTTACTCTAGGTCCTCGAAGTTGTCCATTGATTATTTTAGCAGCACTAAACATTTTTTCGCGAAGTTGTGTTTCAGTTGTTATTGGACCGGCCCCATAAGCCATCCCTTTAAGTTCTCCCCAATACCAGAAATCCATCGGATTGAGGTCAGGAGATCTTGCTGGCCATTTTCGAGGATCAGGAGCATTTCGATCGATCCAGCGATTTGGATAATGTTCATTCAAATACTGAATGACACCTCTAAAAATGTGTGGTGGTGCCTCGTCATCAAGAAACGACAAATTCTGTCTCCGTTGTAATGGCATGTTGTCTAAGGTCTGTTCCAAAAGTTCTGGTAGGTTATTGGCTAGAAAGCTAAGGTATCCTTCTCCTGACAACTTTGGGGGTAACTCGAAAGGGCCAATTACCTGATCGTCAAGAATATCCGCCCAAATATTTATTTTAAGACGTTGTTGGAAATGACCTTCACGAATGGTATCAGGATTTTCTTGAGCCCACGTGCGAGAATTATGGAAATTTAATATCCCGTCTCGCATAAAAGTAAATTCGTCCGTCGCTAGAATGTTTTTAAAAAATCCGGATTTTCAATGTTTTTGTGCAAAAACCACTGACAGAATGTTAGTCTGCGAGGATAGTCTTCTAGTAACAAGGCCTGCACTCGTTATATAGTACCAACCAAACCAACACGCCCGATGCTATGCAAAACGATAACTAACCACGTTTACCGTTTGCGATCGATTGCCGGTTCGATAAGAGTGATGAAACATCGACGCGCTGTTGTCATGTGTGTTTTAAATATTTAATTTAATGAAACTTACTTACTGACTACAAATTTTGGCTCAACTTAGAAAAACTTTTTAAAAAGGTTTTAGATCAGATTATTAAAATTAGTAAGATTGTGGTCTATATAAAGCACTTAAAGTTGTAACCTATAAAGCCATTTAGACAAAAATCCATTGACTTTTGGACCATGGGGTATATGAACTTTTTGACTTGTTTACCTTAATGTTTACACCCTGTATATGCCGACGCACAGAATTGTCACAATAACAAATCGTGCCCTTACTATTGCGGATAGGTGGACGCTGAATGTAGCAAATGAAAATGCACAGCGTTATCATAAACATAACAAAAATGGGCTTAACCTAGTCTGGCTCTGAGGTACAGATATGCATTAATTTGGATATAAATCATCTCTCAGCAAGAGTTCCGAACATTGCGCCTCCCACGTACCGAGATGCATCTGGTGCTTGACAGTGGTGCATGACGTTGACAATAAAAATTACAACGCCATAGAATCTACCGGTATAGCGGCGACGTGGCCGTGTGGCGACCAAATGTTGCACCAAACGCTTCGATAACCGGTAAAAATAGTTTGAAAAAGATAAAAGTGAAGGTGCATCGGCATTGGGTTTATTGCCTTCGACAGCTTTCTGCCGGTTCGTTTGTTAATTGCTTTGTTAGACGGTATGGCATGGCAGTGCAAAGGTGGTCGCAACATTTGGTACTGATTGTTATCTAAGTGGGTAATATACCCATAAAAATATTGCATTGCTCGACATGTTTCTTCGCTATTGGTGAACCGAAATGTATTGTATATTCAGATAAGTGATAGACCGGACATAAACAAGACCACGTGATCATCGAACGCTGTAACATTCGGCAGCGACGTATTAAGAGTCACGCAGTACATATTTTAGATAGTAGATGCTGCTTTGCGTAACTTTGTAGTAAATTAGCACAATTCGATGTGTATACGATTGGTGATGGATATAGGATCATGTGGGGGTGGGGTAAGAAATATATAATGATGTAAATATACATAAGGGTTTCAAAATTTTCGCTTCGATTTCCAGCTTCGGATGCCGCCTGATGTTTGGTGAAATACAGTCGAATATAATCTCAAAATGGCGTTTAAATTAGCCTAAATTAAAAATAATCGTATATCTCTTAAAATTGCTTTTAGAATATTGATTAGTATATTTTTTGATTTCTAGGTAAATATGTAACCAAATTAAAACGTTCAAAACGTAAAAAAATGTGCATGGTTGAACATTGTCAGAAAGTAGATTCTTGAATAGGTTTGGCCAAAATGGGTTCAAAAATGTCAATAATTAATTAAAAAATACAGTAGCTTTATAATTACTTATAACTTACCGAATTTGATGAACGACATCTTTTATTGGAAAGATGAGCTTGATGAGCTTTCATCATCGCTACTGCCTGAAGCACCAACGTCAATAATGAATGGCTCGACTTGTTCCTCTAAAATATTGTCCAGTTCCCACATTCTCTTTTCAACTTTGTCTTTCACGTGCTTAATACAGTTTTCCCATTTTTGCGCTGTTATTAATTCTAGTGCTTCTTTGAAAAGTCCTTTGAGGTCACAAAATTTAAAAGTTGTATTGTGCTTAGCTATATAATTTTTAACCTCTGCCCATATGAGCTCAATGGGATTGAGCTCGCAATGGTATGGAGGTAAACGGAGCACAGTTTTATTTTGACTTGCTGCCATTTCGTCAATGGCGTATTTTTGATATTCCGCCTTGTGATCCTTGACAATTCTTAATAATTGTACTTTCAGCATTGCTTCTTCAAAGTTGATATTTTTCGAGCGGAGCCAATTTTGAACATCAACTTTCCTTGAAGCCGTTGTTGGGACCTTCTCCATTCTTCGAGAATGATAAGGCGCATTATCCAACACAATTACTGCGTTTTCCTCTAAGTTCGGTAAAATTTTTGAAAACCACTGTTCAAACGATTCGCCATTCATTTCCTCGTGGTAATCTCCAGTTTTCTTAGACTCAAAGCACCACAGACCGTCAACAACAAATCCATCCTCACTGCCAATATGGCAGATAATGAGCCTTTTCCCTTTACCTGGAAATCGAAGTACTAACTGGTGTAGATTTATTTCAATAAGCGAACCTTTTTCAAATGTTTTCATCACATTCAGCGAAAAAACATTGAGATATGAGTATCAGATTGCTATAATTGGGATTATTTAGTCATATTGAAAGAAAGAATATTGAACGTCGTATGATTACTCAGCGCTTCACAATTTAATTTAAAGTTATAAACCTTTAAAAAATGAATGATCAGGAACCTGAAATACGCGCAAATATTAATATTAACAAATTATAACTTTATAAAGCTTAAAGTATGAATTAAAATGATTAGAAATATTAGGAACGGTACACAATATAAAACTTAGTAACTTTTTTTAAGTTTATAATATTCGACATATTTTAAGATTATATTAAAAAATTATTGAAATATCGAAAACACATAAAAACATGGCTTAAAAAAGTTCTAACAAATGAAAATGACAATAAAACATCCACGCATTTTATCGAAAGTTATAAAAGTTTTGTTACTTGTAATATGTTTTATCTGCCCCCTGGAATTAATGTTTAGAACCTTGTTCCCAAGGTTTGAAAAACATCCGATTGTTGTCTATTACTCGTATTTACCTGCTGGATCTTTTAATCCGGTGGACAGTCCATCTAGAAAGGCCCTCCTGGATGAAGTTACAGAATCATCAACCCATACTTTACTTGTAGTGTGTCCTGCGTTTACCCACGTTTCATCAAGGTAATAAATCTTCCTGTTTTGATTTCTATATTTTCCAATTTTTATTAAATAATCCCTCCTCCATAGCACAATTTCTTCTCTATCCAGTAGTAAACTATTACGACCCCGTTTTTTCCATTTGAAATTTAAATGCTTCAGTAACGCATGGATAGTTGATCGTTTGAAATTTGGCAACGTTGTATCTCCATTTACCTCCTGCAGTACTTTATCTATAGTAGGTATTTCATTCCTAAAGAAGAATTCATTCACTTTCCTCCTAATCGCATGCTTATCAGCTTCATCCAATGATTTAAAAATACTTTTGCGATGTTTACTGGTCATTGGCTCAGAAAAGGTGTGATTTTTTTTGTATTGTCTTAACACATTAAACACTGATGCGCGACACACCCCAACTTTGTGAGAAACCTTCACAACAATTTCTTTGATGGTTGATGCCTCGTTCTCCTCGCGCTCGATCTTATATATATTCAAAATGACCTCTTTCATTTCTGCACTCAGGTGTCTTTTTTTAGAGCGTTTCCTAGGTGGACTACAGGAGTTTACAACTTCATCGGCAGTATCTGTACTACTGGGCATTTTGCGCAAGCAGTTGATAACAATAACAATCAATAACAAGGTATAACAATAACAACGACAAACTCAACAACTTAATAAGATAACAAACGAAAACGTCCAAAGAAATATCAAATTGCAATGATGCACACGACATACGTAACACGTCTGAACCTGAATGTGACTCTGCCTTGATACGACTGCTCTGCCGCTCGGCATAGGCATTTAATTGCGAATTGACCAATGAGGGCTCCTGTTTTACGTCGAGACAGCGGCGTTAGCGTGAAAATCACCCGAACCTTTTGTTTACATCCGGTCTATCTCTTATCTGAATATACTTTAGTGTGTCTACGATCAAATGGAAGAGGAGTATTTTCGTGGGAACAGTTTTAGTAGCAAAACAGGCAGTACAAAGTTGATGTTTGGTATGATTCTTCAGAATAAAAGTATACAAAATTCATAACAGCTCTACACCATGGTGGCAATAGAGGACCGGATTATGGCAAGGACAAAATATAAAACACGTTTTTCTATTGATAATGTTGCAGCTCAATTAGGAAACATTTCCACTACGACGTGATATTACTAAAAAATCATGAATGATTTTCCAATACCCGTCTTATTGTTTATAGGACAAGAAACAGGATCTATTTCTGTTTTGATTTCAGAGAGAGACAAATATAAAATGTCGTTTTTCAAACTTACGAAGCCGAAATTTTAATGCTGTCTTTTATCTCGGTGTTATGAGGCGTTTGCCAGAATATCAGGAAAAAGGAAGCTGGCGCTCGTTGCACGACACGGCACCATCTCATCGATGGAGGCTTGTAGCCGATTTTTTGACAAAAAATGGCACTTTGCATTTGGCCACGAAGGGGCAGCGGTATGCCGACGTATAGTCCATCCAAGGGCGGCGACGACCAATGATCTAAAATCAGCATTCGAAAATAAAATGGTCCGTGCAAATCGCTGTATTAACTCTAATATTTTGAATATAATAAATTCGTTCACAAAAGTGTTTGTTCATTTTTTTTCTTTTTCCTGTTTACTTTGCGGCAGCTCTTGTATGTACTGTCATGATGTAAGTTATTCGCCAAAAGCGAAGTACATAGTGGGGGGAACTAAATAGATCGCCGCGCACGCTTTGGACAAAGAGGGCACTATAGTCGGCCTGAGAATTTGGGGTCAATTAAGACTTGGCAATGATGCACATATTTCGCTGTTATCATTTGTGAGATCAAAAGAGAATTATCAGTTTGTAATTCAAATTATGTCTAATCTCTTAACAACGAAATGTCTGTTATTCCCATCAATATCCGCTTATATTTATATTTATCACACGTGTCAAGTACGAACATTTTTGTTCGCTAGGTGGAGCTGTCATTGAGCACCCATCAAGTACAAAAACGAGCTTAGTTTATTTTATCCATCATGAATGCTTCAAATACATCTATTATAAAAGCCGTGGAATGCAGTAAGGTGAAATGTTTCGTAAACCTTCTTTTAAAGTGCAAATATGCATGCAATATAAGACTATGCCAAATAGTGGTCTTCCCCAATTTGAGTCAAAGAAAAAAAAGATTGTATTGTGCTTTACCAATTTTTTCAACTTTTATAATTTTTATCTTAGTATTTTGTAGCATTTAGGGTGTTCAGCTTCCCTACGAATTATTTGAAACTACACGTGGAGTAAAACAAGCAGAAAGCGAACTTAAACTACGTTTGGAGTTTACCATGAAAAGGTCACGTAAACTATAATAATTTTCTAATGGTTTTGAGCAAATGAAACGTTGTACTAAAGACACACAGAGCTCTTATTAGCCTGAACAGTGACTCTTTTTTGGTACATTCATGTCAAGTATCCATTTTTCTAATTCCATATTTGTATTATTTCCTGAATCCACAGTCATGATTAATAAGTAACAATACGTTTTTAAGAGCTTGAAAGTTTTGTTGTAGTATTTACACCAATGTATGAGAAAAACCGAGTCCATCTCCTTGGTCCAGGTTCTTCTAAATCAATCAAAAAGCCACGTGCTCATTATCGTCACGTTCCCCGACCAATTACAATATAATGCCTCTATTGAACCGCTGGAAACAAACGAGGATTACCGGACCCGTCGATGTAGGCGAATGTAAACACATAAATAGCCTATTTTTCCGTATTTCCTTCACAATAGAGAATGGATACGCCATCGGGGCACGTGCCCAGCGGCTTTCCTTCAAACAATGGGCGGCAAAGTTGAATTAACCAAGGCCTGGTTAATTCGATGCGCTGAAATTAGGGCAAAGACGGCTGCCGTCTCGTCTTGTTATTACTAGTCAGGATAATGAAATTATTTCCGGCGTGGTTCCGCAAATTATTAGATTAACTTTCGTATATTTCAGCCCTTATCTACCCTTCATTTAATTAGAATCTACTATTTTGACCTAGTAGGCGTGGTGTATTAAAGGCAAGTGTTTTGTAAATACCAAAAAGTGCGTTTTCACAATACTAGTGAACTTTAACAGAAGGAAGGCTAAATACGAGTATGTAGATGATATTACGAATTTTATTAGTTGCGTAGTTTTAATTCTTCGTGAAATCCTACCTAAAATACCTTATTTACAAAGCAGCCCATCAGTACGGCACCTTTCAAAACAATGCACTTGCCACATATTAGTCGAAGATTGCATACCAATCAACCGGTGTGTTACGACAACAGTTCTGGGTGAATTTTCGCGTTTTTTTGGAGGGCTTTTGGCGTTTTCGGGAGTATGGACGAGGGTCACGTGTCTGGTCATTAAAAAACAACAGATAACCTCATGACTTCTCATCAGCAAGGCCTAGGCTTGGTCTTTTGTCTCTTGACGAATGAACGAAAGCATCGTAACTACCCTATGCCAGAGGTACGATCTATAGAAATGAGACAGCGCAAAGCGCCATCTGTCACACAGAATCCACCACTGTCCGGTCACCATGTGACCGCTGGATGGCTGAAGATTCTGGCTGTAAAGTAGATGAGGTCTACTTGCCATTGAATAAACTTAACATGTTGCTTTCATCCATCTGACCAAGAAAATAGCCAATCATAAACAGCTGTTTCGTGCTTCTTAGCTAGTTATTAGCATGGTTTGTTTTTTTGTCTCTGGACGCGCTTTCCGCACTGGTCGATTCTGGTGTGATAGTCTTATTTCAACTAGTATAATGTGCCGAAACATTGATAAATTACACTAGTGAACAAAATTAAAACCATTTTTTGTGACCTGGACAAAACAACGTGGTTATTATGTCAAACGTACCCAAAAATCCGGAAACAGCATTCGATCTTTTCTATCACCCACGGTATTCTTGCAATAAGGCGTTTTATTTGCTGCTTATACTCGTAAAATATAAGGATATGTGTGTAAGAGTCCTAATAAACACTCGAATAAACATTAATCTCAAAATGTTTTGTCGATGTTTTACGGCGATATGCTTCGATTTTGATCCAATACCTTTAATATTTGTGAAGCAAAAATAGCAGTCAGAACTATGGTCTCTCGGTTCTCTCTAAACCATTGGTACCACAAAGGGCATTTTACGATTGTCGCCTCTTAACCAACCCGTTAACAACGTTACACAAGTCTTACAACATATATGAGGGGCCCACAGTTTAACTTGGTCGCCAACTTTAATTCCAAAATAAAGTTCGTATGCTTTCAACACAAGGGAAGTAAAAGTACGTTTTTGGGATTTAAAAGTTAGCTCTCCGCACACATAACAAAAACTTTTCACACTATTTACACAATTTCTAGGCATTGTCCATAAAACTAGTCTCGATCACAATAAACTAAACACAACACACTGTTTTAACAAAAATTAATAGTACTCAGAACATCTCAGTACTCTTCAACACAGAAAAAGTAACTGACTCGACTGCTATTGGTCTACTAATATACGCAATATGCTCTCTAAACATAGAGCTCGCATATAATAAACAGGAATATACAGGTCTTAACATTATATATGTGCGTCATCGCATAAACGCTGAGAAATGCAGCAATATGAGATGTTACGTATTGTAATTCATAAAAGTAGATGTTAGCGAATATCTGTGGGTAGATAAAAAAATTCTGTTTTTAGATTTGATTTAAGAGTCACAAAATACATAAGATACACCCAAAAATTGTCATGTCACAAATCCTGTGTTTATCAGTGTTATAGACTCAATCGACTGCCCATCATGCTAACACCAGCGATTAGCAAATTGATCCGCAACCCGTCAAACTGGCACGCGAAAGTGACACGTGCCAGTCGTGAGACTTGCATGTGCCGCGCGGTGAGCTCGATGCTCTGATGTGTTCGCGACCCGTTCCTAACAAGTCTGAAAAGAAAAAACATATGGTGATCAGAGAAGACTGTTCCGCCTGATAGGCTGTACGATCGAACGACCTGTCTGGGTTCTGCGTCTGTCGGCATGTGTGTAGCCCGAAGGCGTCGGCATCGGTAGTGTCTTGAGAGCTTTCGGCAGTTGTAAGGGTCACTGGTACAACTTTTACCTCCCACGCCAATTGGCGAGGAAATATTGTCATCGCGAAGATTTTCGAAAACGAAGGATTATTTTTTTCAATGTTACATGGTATGAACATCATAAAAAAAGGCATCAGGTAGGATAACTGTATTTTCAACACAATCAATTCATAAAGGATTAAGAGGTCAGTAAATTAAGTGATGAGCCTGGCAACGTAGCGTTTGATATGATGATGACAAGGGAACATGTGATCCGTCTTTAGTACAAGTTTGAACTCGTTCTAGTCATTTGGTTGTCACAGTTTTTGCATTGTGTTCTAAAAATCAATGACATCTATTTCTAGCAACGGTGTGCTACGAGGTTTTGATCCAGACTTGGGCACAGTGCAACGGAAACTCTTCAGCGGACCTACAGAGATAGCGTTTCATCAAGAGCCCAGGTTTTTCGGTGGTTCAAGGCATTCTCAGACGGAGATAGAGGATTGGAGGTGAACGACGGAGCGGAAGCCCTTCATATTCAAGAATGGTCAACACCATCGAACTGGCAAACATTTTCAGAAAATCGACAGAATCCGAGACCTTGTTCGTTCATATCGTCGGGTGACAGTCAGAATCATGGGGGAATAGCTAAATTTGACTCCCACCAGCGTTAGTCAGATCAAGAACAACTGGGTTCTGCATCACAATAATGCTCCTTGACATAAAGCAATGCCAATAAACGAGTTGTTGTTCCTGTGGCTCCTCAGCCTCTTTATTCGCCTGATTTGAACCCTTGTGATTTTTTCTCTTCCCGAAGCTGAAAAATCACCACAAGGGAACTCATTTTGGGGCAGTCGAAAACGACTATAACCGACCAGCTGAAGGGTATTCCAGTATCGGAGTTCCAGCACTGCTTTGAGGAGTAGAAGAACGGGCTTCAGAAGAAAGTTATTTTGAGGGTGATAATATAAAACTGTAATTATATTGGAATAAAAATTTAAAAAAAACAGTCTCGTCATTCAATTTACAGACCTCGTATGTTCGGCATAAGTTAGCACCTCAGAGAAAACAGTTAGCTAGGAGCATGTATAATAAATTAGATGGATCAAGTAGGTCAAACCGGCACATACGATTAGTTCGGATTCCACATATAGCACCGACCATCTGGCAACGTTGCTCTGCACTCTCCAAACCAGCCAGTAAGCCCTCGTTTTAGTTTGTAGAGTTACCGGGATTGTAAACATAAAAATATGGCAACGCCAATAAATTGAGACACCTCCTGCCCATCCCCTACAGCCCCCAATCTTTAACCCCTACAAAAATTTTCCTGAAATCAGGAGCCTTTAAAACGTCAAAGAACCAAGTTTATTGTTTTCGTTTTTTTGCCCCACTGGACCGACTTTCAAAAACTACAAAGCTCTTCCATCCTTGACATACTGTGTGATGAGCCAAGGCTTAGCGGCCAGACAGATCGACAGACAGACGAAAACGAGTGACACTGTTTTCCGTCATGAGCAGGTCATCTAGCACCGAACTAGCAAATATATAATGTTCGGATGTCCCTGCTATTTTATTTTATAATTGCATTATTACTGCTTTTGGAACAGAATTTTGTGACAATTAAGCTTTTAAGAAGTATTTTGCTTTAAAATGTCGTATGAACGTTCTTAGAGAAAAAATACATAACAGTTTACGACAAGTTATATACGTTTATGAACATTTACATAACAATTTTATACGACATTTAAGCCTACTGATCAAATTAGCTTCATAATAGATTTATACTGGAATTATCCGATATCGGTTTATTCGTTTGCGAACATCAATAAAAAAAATTATTAGCGCTCTATGGAACATTTTTTTTAAAATTATTTTTTCAACATTTTCTCTCTGATATTATCGCTAGCCAAAGTATATTGCACTCAGATGGTACGTTTAAAAAAATATTATATAGTTATCATTAACGCCGTTATAAAAAAGCATTTATATATAATTAAACAAATTTAAAAAAGACATTCCGGAAAAATGAATGCCTTATTCGTTTTATAATTGCTTTTGTATCCATCTCAGTTTAGAAATTTTTCGCGTTTACAAGACTTGTTCGCCAGCGGCGTTGGAATGTCTGTTTGTCCGCCAATCTTTGGAAAGTGAATGCTCAAGTTTTGATGAAATTTTGGCACACGGTTACTACTAAGCTAAGGTCGAAAACACTTTCTAGATTCTTAAAATCGATCCAGTGGTGGTGGATCTATGGGCACAAAAAGAAAAGAAATGCCCAAAGTTAGTTTTTATCGTTTGGGAGACTCCCCAGAAATTGTTGTAGTACTGTAGCATCTATTTAAGTTAACTTTAGAGGAATGCTCCAATAAACTGTCGAAGTTGAAGATTACAACGTATATGAGATCGAAAGACACATAGCTATGAATAGAAGAGAATGTTCATGGGAACGGATGCTATGAGATATTAACAGTGCTTTAAATTATTTATATTAAACTTCCGGAAGCAAAACACGATAGATACGGGCACACACTTCCTGACCTAAACTATAAATATTTATGGCTTTTCTATCAGAACAGATAATAAATAATACTAGATGCGGTCCAATAATTCTTGGTTGACTTTATTAATAAAACTTAGTAGCCAATATTACAATTAGAATACGCATTGATTATGCAGGGTTATTTTAATAGTAAGGCTGCCTCACATTTAATATGTATGAACTAATTTGCAAATATTCGGACAAGAAAGTCAGTAACAAGATGGGAAATCCTGATTTTGCTATGTTTTTATTTTATCAATTTTCAAAGAGTAAAGAATTTGATGATTCTCGTTTAAATAACTAGGACTTTAGGCATACGGTATTGTATTTTTCAGAATATATCAAGACGATCTGACTACATTACAATTACTATAATTGCGGGTCTTATGACCATTTTAACAACCGAATCTTTTTGATCAAACTTAATTTTGAAGGATAAAGGTGCCAAAAGGTAATTTGGAATTTTGTTTTCAAAATATCAGTATGTTTGTGCCAGGTCAACCCCTTGTCAATGATGACTAAAAGATACCTGACGGATTGCTCCCATGGTATAAGAGTTCCATTCACTAATATCTCTGAGGGGGCACCGCGACGTTTTTTAGTACAATAGATTGCCTGTGTTTTCGAAGTATTAATTTTGATCAACCACCGATCCGCCCACTCCAATACTTCCTCCACCGCACTCTGCAGCCTGTCGGGAACCAGGTTACCAGGACAAGACTGGGCTAGCAATGCAGTGTCGTCAGCATAGAGATAGACTTCACAGTTGCTGAGGCAAGGGACGTGATGTATATAAAGTGAATAAAGGATTGGTCCTAAGACCGAACCCTGAGGAACACCGGCTCTTACGGGCCGTGTTGTTGACAACACATTGTTAATTTTGATCCGAACCTTCCTTCCTTCTAGAAAAGATTTCAACAGTTTTAGTAGCCAAAATGGAAAACCCTTTTGGATGACCTTATACAAGAGGCCCATGTGCCACACCTTGGCAAATGCCTTTGATACATCTAAAAGCAAGATACTGGTTTCATGCTCCATCAGTCTAACTGTTTGTAGTTCTGTACTATGCTCAGACCGAAAGCCGAATTGCACGTCAGGAATTACATGGTGATCTGACGAGAAATTCTCAAGGTGACGATAAATCACCTTTTCAGCGAGCTTAGAATGAGCTGACAGCATACTAATGGGACGGTAATCCTGGGGGAATATCGAACCTGCCTTCTTTGGGATCATGATGACTTCAGCGACCTTCCACGCCTTAGGAAAGTAATGAGTTCTGAGCATTGCATTGATTATTGCCACCAGATAAGTCAAAGCCTTGAGCGAAAGCAACTTCATTGCTTTGCTGGTGATTTGATCCTTTCCAGGTGTTTTACGCACCTTTAGGTCCTTAATGTGGCCTTGGAGCTCTGCTGGAGTTCAAAACGGAATCTCAGAGGATTCCGCTGATGTGTTATGGTGAGATTCATCTGAAGAGTCTTCCGTAGAAGAATATTCTGAAAAAGTCACCGATGTTAGCACCGATGTTGGTATCGCCATTCGCTCTGAAGTATCTTCTGACAGGACTTACAACTTGTCATTGCCCAGATCATAATTGGGAGAGAACTGCCTTTCCATGACGTCAGCAAAAACCGCCACTTTATCCTCAGTCCTGAAAACTATGCCTCCAGGACCATGAATATGTGGTAGTTGTTCTTGCCTTCCGTTTCTGAGCGATTTTGCCACTTTCCAAAGAGGGATACTTGATTCAAGCATCCCCGCCAGAAAGCTGCTCCAAGCAGGAATACACTTTAAAACATTTGTAGATGTTCGAGCTGGGTGAAGACACAATGATAATTAAACAACCAAATCAAACTGCCCAAAAGACGGAAAGTTTGACAAATCTGTAATTTGATATTTGGTAGAATGGCCTATGAGGATGGTACAAAAAGAAAAATACAGGCAGGTGATGTTGAAAAAGCAAGGAAGCTCAGAAATGCATGAATTATTGAACTATAAAGAAGCATTATTCTTTTGATGACAGCAAGATTTCCGCTAATCAACTTTTAGCTGTGCAGACCCTTCTGTTTTATTACGTCCAGATATTATCTGTTGCCACTAGGTAGTATCATTAGCCGTTGCTTTATTATAGTTCAGCATGTCAGATACCTTTCGTTAATTCAAGGTGGACCGTAAAACTCCAAATATACTCTAACTATAAAATGAAAGTAGACATAATGACCTGGTAGCACTTTCCCCTAGATGTTATCTATGGTTATCGACAACTGCGTGGAGAATTTTCTCCATATGAGCGTATGATGTTAGACTTTCAGAAATTAATCGTTAACAGAAGGGCGCGTAGGTATTATTCTTTTTGGGACAGGCAAAAGTGTTCAGACAATAGTGGTGAAGAGGCATAGGCGTAGGTAATAGATATTCGCAAATAAAGTGGCGAAAGGCTCAATTTCACTCGCAATCATTTCATTATTTTTGCTTTGCTGACTGTCTGACACAGGGTATTACAGATTTAACCCTAACCAATGTCACATTGGAGTTGGAAGATACGAGTCGGTTGAATGCAAGTTTCGTAATTTCGAGTATTTTCAGAGATGGACGAAACAACGTTTTTTAAGCTTTTTTTTATTGTTAAGGTGAGGTTCTATCACAAATTGCACATTAACATTGCCACTTTTATTATTACATTAATGCTTATTTTCGTTAATGCTTGCTGGTGTGATTGTTGAGTGCTGGTTAGGTAAAGCTACAACGCTTTTTTCCTCGCAGTTCTGTTTTGAGGTTTTTTTTGCAGCGATTTAGCTTTCTCTACATACATCCACTACATGCATGTGTTTATATTTTCATGTTTATCCATCCTGTAATTGGCTAGGAGCTGTTGGATGTTGTTAAAATAAATAAAAATAACTTAGGTTTGGTTATATGAAAAAAGTATTTATTGGTTTTTAAAATAAGTTTCATCATATTGAATATTCTCCACCATATGCAGCACGTGTCAGGATGAAAAATCGCAGGTCAGGGCTAAAAAGTGGGTGATGCAGATCAGTTGCCTGAGCGCGATGTGAAAATCTTCTGCGTACCATTTAGCTGTGGCTGTCTTTTGTTCACTAGGCACAATTTTTGTCACTATACGTGGCATTCCGAGGAAAAGAAAACATCAAATCGCTGGCAAATTTTTGATTTGAATCGATTGATATTCATTCACAAAAACCCAGAGTCAGCTTTATCCTTTAAGATGGAACATCAAACAATTGTCAACATTCGTTAACTGAGTTGATTGATTTTATTTTCTCCTGGTCCAAATTTTCCCAGTTTGTTTTCTTGGACGAACAATACTCTTGTCATGCTGTGTGCGTCAGATTATGTGGGATATCCAAACAGGTACAGATTTTCGCTCACACTTCGTTTTTCGAGGTTTCCGATGATCCTGAGCATTTTTTAAAATAATCCAGTGGTAAATAATTGGGTTAAGGTATATCACAATGTTATGATAGTATACTAATACACTTTCAACCCCGTTAATTTGATTGATTTTATTTTCTCCAGGTCCAAATTTTCAGAGTTTGTTTT
Source organism: Acanthoscelides obtectus (assembly GCA_963669975.1). Lineage (NCBI taxonomy): Eukaryota > Metazoa > Arthropoda > Insecta > Coleoptera > Chrysomelidae > Acanthoscelides > Acanthoscelides obtectus. The sequence continues at coordinate 20,734,614 of CAVLJG010000008.1, forward strand.
TTTGGACCAAAGTACTCTTGTCAGGCTCTGTGCGTCAGATTATGTGGGATATTCAAACAGGTACAGATGTTCTTGATTTTTTTTTATAGATAGCTTCTCTCGCAAGTTTTATGTTTGTTACTTCTCACGCCTACTGGTTGGTATACCTGTCAGCTAATCCTTAGCCCAGCTCAACTGAGGAAGCACTGCTTGGATTTGGATGAAATTTTTACACAATGTTACTAATATGCCAAGGACGGTAAGGTCTCGCATTTTTTGAAAATCGGTCCAGTGACAGTAAAGAAAAAGGCGACAAACGAAAAAAATCGCTCATACTTCGTTTTCCGAGGTTTCCGATGATCCTGAGCATTTTTTAAAATATTCCAGTGGTAAATAATTGGGTTAAGGTATATCTCAATGTTATGATAGTATATTAATACACTTCCAACCCCGTTAATTTTGCGCACCTATTATATTCTACACCTCTTAGATTTGCCCGTATATTTGCCCTTAAACCAAAAATATTTTCAGCAGACGGATAGTCTATCGGTCGCACGTGCAGTGTGCCACAGTGTCATTTAAAAATATCTCTTTGGTACTCGATCCGAGCGACTCAATAATGTGGGTATTATACGAGGGATGTCTTTTAAATTTTGCATACAGAAACATAGTAGGCCGCGCGGATCGAACTTCAGTACTGAATCTTAACCTCCCTCTTTAGTAAACTTAAATTCAAAGTTTCACAACAATACGTGCAGTGTTCTCACTACAGTGAATTTTTAAGTGTCACCAAGTCATTAGAAAAATGGAACTCAACCGAGAACATTTTCGCGCCATAATCTATTACAACTTTCAGAGACAATTATCGCAACAAGAATGCCTTGCTGAGTTACTGTCTGTTTTCGGCAACGAAGCGCCACATCAGTCGAGAATTTCCCGTTTTTATGAAGAATTCACACGAGGACGGGTGAGTCTAAGCGACGATCCCAGGGTGGGTGCACTAAAAACGGCAGTCACCCAGGAAAACGTCGATGCTGTGCGCAAACTCATCATTGAAGATAGACATGTGACATATCGCGAGATTGAGGCGTCCTTGAACATCTCAAAGACCTCGATTCAAAAAAATTTAAATGAATTAGGAGTAAGAAAATTAGTTTCTCGTTGGATACCCCACCTGTTGACTGAAGAGCAGAAAGCAGCCAGGGTTAATTGGTGTCAAAAAACGCTTGACCGTTTCAATTCCGGAAACTCAAAAAAAGTGTACAGCATTGTTAGTGGTGATGAATCGTGGATTTACTGTTATGAACCAGAAAATAAACGACAGTCGGCTGTTTGGGTGTGCCAAGGTGAAGAAAAGCCAACAAGTCATCTGTTCTCGAAGTGTTTCGAAAAAGATGGTCGCGACATTTGTGTCAAAAGCGGATCATATTGCAACAATTCCTCTTAATGAGCAAAGAACTGTTACTGCGGATTGGTATACCACCAGTTGTTTGCCAAAAGACATCACCGAGCTTCGAAAAATCAACCCCGAAAGAAGAATCATCCTCCACCAAGACAATGCAAGCTCGCACACAGCCAAAAAACAAGGCAGTATTTAACGGAAGGAAACGTGGACTTATTGGACCATCCTCCATATAGTTCCGATCTAAGTCCTAACGATTTCTTACTTTCCCGAAAAGTAAAAACAGTCTGCGTGGTCAAAGGTTCCAGTCACCAGAAGAAGAAGAAGTTGACGCATTCAAAAATGCCGTTTTGGATCTGTCAGCAAACGAGTGGAATAAGTGCTTCGAAAACTAGTTCGAGCGCATACAGATTTGTATTAATCTTCGTGGAGAATACTTCGAAAAACAATAAAGTCATTTAAAACTACCTACCGTGTTGTTTTATTTCCATATGCAAAACTTAAAAGACATCCCTCGTAATAAGCGGCGCGGCGACATACGCACTGTACTAGAGTAATAGACGCCATTTTTTTTTGATCGAAATTTGATCGAAGTTCCGAGAGCAAATCCTGCTTTTTGATTAGTCAAATTTGCGACTAGGTTTGGGGTCAAATGAGAACATAGGTTTTTGCAGCTAAACCAGGTGATATATGAAGTATTTCTTGATTTAATATGAGAATTAGGCGGTCTCTTCTTCTGAATGTTTATATCTGCTTTTTTACCTGCGCCCATGCTTTGAACGAAAAGCATGGGGAGCAGATGGGCGCCGCGCACCGCCAACGGAAGCTGGTACTAGAAGAGGCGAGAGGGGGTAGGGAAGTTCCGGTCTACACGTGTGTCTGCGTAGGGGGGTGCCACATGCATATTGTCTGGTCTCTGGTGTTCTTGAACTTTAAGACTGACATCGATTGTAGATTGGTTTCTTTGCCAATTTTTTATACCATAGCAAGGCCTAAGTACGATGTCGAGTTAAGAACGGTTCAAGTTTTTACAGAATGGAAAAGGTGTTCCTGGAACTTTTTCAGATTTTCGTAACTGAAAGGTAGGAACAAAGAAATTGATTGACAGGATATTGATGTTTGCAGTCTAGGAAAAAATATAAATATCTAATAGAATCATTAATGCGATATGGAATACTAGTGTGGGATGATTTGTACAGCAATTGAATGTTACTTAAAAATATATTTTGAAAATAATTTATGAAAGAGAAAAAAGATATCGCTCATTTTTATTATTTAATGAAGAAAGATTCAATTTTATATTCTTGAAGTGTGTATCATAAAATTAAAATTGAAAGTTTATATGTAAATTATCAATATAACACAAGATGTACAATATATTCTGATACCAATGAGCCGTAGAAATATTATCAACTCTATTTGACATATCTGGGTCCTAAAATATATAAAATTTTACGCTTAAAACATTAGAGACATCAGAACTCAACATCTTTTCGTAAAACAATGTAAATTGTACATCTATGAGAAATACACTCGGTTTATGAATTTATTTTTCAATGTTACTAAAAATCAGTGGCGAAGCGTCCATGTAACCATTGTTACCATTGGTAACATAATGCGCCCTATAGTGTCTAGGTTTTGCGAACAACAAATTAATCATGGATGAGTGTCGCTGCGTAATCAATCAACTACTTGAAAAGCCATTCTCCTTGTATAATTTTTAAGAAAAAAAAGGAGATCATTGAAAATGGAAGACCAACACCTATTTTAGATAATTTTAAAAGAAATGAAAAAACGTAGTTTGATATTTTAAATTTAGTTGGTATATGGAAACTCTTGGTTATGTGGTTGCAAAAAACAGATTGTATTGTTGGCGATGTCTTCTGTTTTATACAGAAAAAAATGGGTGGACCAGCAGCGGAGTCAACGATTTAAATAGTTTTAGGGCTCTAAAGAGGAGACATGAAATTTCTCCGTTACAAGATGTGTAGCCAATTTAATTCAGTTTGGCAAAACAAGAATCGAAAGATGTCTTAACCAAGCTTTTAGGCAGCACACTTCTAGATACCGTATGTTTTTTGGCAAAACAGGAATTACCGTTTATTTTGAAGTGGATGACTGACAATAGGGGAAATTATAGGGAATTGTTAACATTCATTGCCAAAAAAGATCAAAAATTTTCCGAACATCTAGAAATGTCGACTGTTTTTTCGGACGGCTTGGATTAGTCATAGCACAAGACGATGAGGTATATCAAGTGCCCCAGACGCTCAGTCCAGGAATGTTTACCTTAATTTAAAAATAGTTTAAAAAAAAAACCTAAAATAAGCAAAAACTTATATTTGGGAGGTTCAAAATAAACTTTTTTTAATAAGATTTTTCACATCTGGTTTTGGTAACAGTTTAGGAAAAGTCACGCGTCGCCACTGCTAAATATACTTGTAAATATTGATATATTGATTATGTACTAATGAATATTGTTAATATTGATTTAAATAATTCATATAGATTTTTTGATCATAGACAAAAACTGCCATTTTATATTTGTTCAAGTATGCTTTATAAAAATCCCAAAAAATTAAACTAATATACTCTTCATTTGTCACATTATTGTTATGACCCATTCCAAAAGTAATATCATATGTTACTCATATCTTGATTAGAGATTTAAAATTTCCGGAAAAATTGAGGAAAAAAAAAGAAAAAATACGGAAAAATTTGTTATATACAACATAAAATTCTTTTGGTTACTGATTTTTCCATTAATATAAATCAGACTGAAATAATTTGAATCAAAACCGCAAGCTACGGCTCTGAAGGATTAGTTCTCGGTAAATACCCGTCGATTTTCGGTGAATCCCCGACCACTACAGCTTTCGGTTAATTCCCGATCACGCACAGCGACACGGCATTTCGGTAAATCCCCGTATTCCTGAATTGTTCAGTTGAGAATGAGATTCTTCAATATTGACACGTCTTGTTTATTTTAAAGCACGCATTTTAATTTAGCCTTATCATAAGCGCAGTAAATGAATAATACAAAGTGAAATTTTGCTGTAATAATTGAGTGTGTTTGTTCTGAAGATTGTTAGTGTTGTTGACCCGTGTTTGTTTTGGTTTCTGGTAAGTGAATATTTTATTAAATTTGGAATAGCTTTAAGTGTTTTGAAGGTGGGATTTCAGTTTCCTTGCATATTTTCCTTACTTTTCTTTATTACTAATATCAAGATTCAGTAATAATAATTATTATCTGTATTCTCATTAAATTACAATAATTTGATCAATTAAAAAATGTTTAATTTTCCCATTTTTTCCCATGGTCTGGAAAAAAACGAAAAAAACGTGTTTTTTAATCCTAATTTTTACCGTTTTTTTCCGATATGATAAATCTCTAATCTTGATACTAACTCGACTATACTACATTTACCTTTCAGGACTATGATCAGAAGTAAAATGAAATACAGCAGTAGATCAACCATTTATAAAAGTTTGTCAGAAGGTATCAACATTTAACAATAAACGAAAGGCATTTGAGAAATCTATCTAATGTGATTTTCTCAGTCACATTTTAATGGAGATACGTATAAAATTAATAAAAAGCTAGATTGGTGATTAAGCCATAAATACATCTTGGCACATATTTGAGATTGCATAAACATTCTTTGTATATTTAGAATGCGTTTTTATATCGGGGTTCATCGTACTTGAACAGTGTATTTTGGGAAAGTTGCATCCGAGCGACACATCGTAAATCTTTGATGTCAGACATCAAATGGGGAGATATTTTTAGTACACATTCTCCTGGATGTGATGCAATTTTTATGGAGAACAATCGCCTTATCAACTGAAAAATGAAGACAGAGTTATTCATTTTTTTATAAAATGAATAATGAGCGGATTTGGGTAAAGTATCTCACACACTTCTTGAGCGGATCTTGTTAATTACAAGCACATAAGAAAGGTCACACAGATACGAATTGGAAAACTGCTCAATTCAATTTTGGAGACAGTTCCAAAAACATACATCCAGAAATCGAAAATCAATACGAAACCTATTCATGGGTGGAATTGAAAATAGCATTAATGTTACTACAATGAATATTACTATCATTATTTTGATCAGTTGAGGCGCGCTTTTGTTCAAAAACAATTCCATTTGATGAACGGTTATTAGCGCTATTTATATTTACAGCTTACCAATAATTCGTATGAGCCCTGTCGAATTTAGATGGGGTGAACTTACCTAAAAATAAAAAAAAATATTAGTGGATATGATCATAACAAAATTTATACATTAAAGTTGATTCCATTATTACTTAGAATCACATTGCTATTCTCCTGTGCAAAGTGACGGTGGACAAAAAAGAAAGATTCTTCCTAAGTTCAAGCCGACTGGACGTCTTTAATTTTCATTAATATCCAATTATTTATAAATTGCACATATCAAGCTCAAATATTTCTGTCCGCTATCATCGCCCACCCAGCGAAGACAGAGATTATGGACAAATCATAACTTTGAATATAATAATGATTGGCTGATCAATGGTCATTATCAGAAATAATGAAAATCACATTCATTATCAGTAAGCAATGAAGTTAAAGTAGAATTTATATATATATGTAAACGTTATTCTAGTCATTATGGAAATGGGTAATAGGGGGTTCAGAACAAGTGAAAAGGTTCATTTGACCCATGGTCCAAAAGTCAATAGATTTTTGTTTAAATGGCTTTATAGTTTGCAACTTTAAGTTCTTTATATCGACCACAATCACCACAATATTACTAATTTTTATAATTTAATCTAAAACGTTTTTAAATTGGGTAATTAGCAAATAAATGGCATTAAGTTTTTCTAAGCTAAGCTAAAATTTGTAGTCAATAAGTTTCTTTAAATTAAATATTTAAGACACACATGACAACAGCGCGTCGGCCTTTCATCACCCTTATCGAACCGGCAATCGATCGCAAACGGTAACAGTGATTAGTTATCGGGCATCAGACCTGTTGTTTTGTTTCTGTTCGCGTACGTCGTCGTGTTTATTTACAATGTTCTCAAATCAAGAGTTCGTCGACATGTTATTTTACGGTGAAGCTTTTCAGAATTCAAATCTTGCAGCTCAAATTTATCGCGAGAGATTTCGCCAACGGAAGACAGAAAGACATTTGTTCAAGTGTACAAAGACTTCGAGATGCAGGAAGTGTTCAGCCCACTAATATTCGCACTCCTGAAAGTCAGGTTATTGTAGAGCAGGAGGACCAAATTTTAAATATCGTGGAAATCAATGCAGATATCAGCACTGCGGAATTGGGCCGCCGCGTAGGACTATCGCATTCCATAATCCATCGAATCCAACGGGAAAATTTGCTTTATTCCTACCATGTACAACGAGTGCAGGCCTTGTTACCAGAAGACTATCCTCGCACGCGTGGGCCCAAGAAAATCCCCATACCATTCGTGAAGGTCATTTCCAACAACGTCTTAAAATAAATATTTAGGCGGGTATTCTTGACGATCAGGTAATTGGCCCTTTCGAGTTACCCCCAAAGTTGTCAGGAGAAGGATACCTTAGCTTTCTAGCAAATAACCTACCAGAACTTTTGGAACAGACCTTAGGCAACGTGCCATTACAACGGAGAGAGAATTTGTGGTTTCTTCATGACGGGGCACCACCACACATTTTTAGAAGCGTCATTCAGTATTTGAATTTTGAATGAACATTATCTAAATCGCTGGATCGGTCGAAATACTCCTGATCCTTGAAAATGGCCAGCAAGATCTCCTGACCTCAATCCGATGAATTTCAGTTATTTGGGAGAACTTAAAGGGATAGTTTATGGGGCTGGTCCAATAAGAACTGAAACATAACTTCGCGAAAAAATGTTTAGTGCTGCTGAAATAATCAATGGACAACTTCGAGGACCTAGAGTAAGAAGAAACTGGGTTCGTCGTAATGAAGCTTGTGTGGAAAGTGGGGGACGACATTTTGAACACCTTCTTTAAATACAAAAAAAGTGCAGTGTGGGTTTTAAAAAGAAAAACAATGTATGTATCAAAATTGTGTTCCCTATTTATAAGTGGATTTTTTTAATACGTTCAATAAACTGTCTCGCACCAGGTGAAGCGCTGAGACAGTTAGTGGTAAGTCCGTTTATTTTTTTTGATTGTTTGCATTTTACGAGTACATTATCAAATAATGATATAATACCTAAGAGCCAAAAATAACAAATCTTTATTTACACTGCGTTCCGTCGTAATTTGCGTCTGGCCATTGCGGCGTTGTCAGATTTTATTTTACTTTAAAGTCGCTTTTCTTTAAAAACATGACGTTTTGACCTCCATGTTATATGAAACTTTTTGCTTCTTTTAACCAATTACTATCATAACTTTTACACCCTGTATATGCACTTTACCGATTGCTCCATTTTGTGACTTTTGTGACATGAAAAGGACGCCTTGGTAAGGAGTCACTTACTATTTCTGGTGAGACAATATGACAATATCACATTTTCGAAAGTTTTTGCGATGACAATTCTTCCTCGCCAGTGGTATGGGAAGTAGAATAACTAGGACGGGGGGTTTCGAGAACCTTGCTCTGCTATACTTGAAGCAAATACCTCTACTTGGAAGGCTGCCATATATGTAGATTTCGCAAAGATCTTCGAGGAAGGGGTACATATACTTGTCACAGATAAGAAACTGATTTTAGAGCTTTCTCTATAGTGTTTCCTAACTAAATTTCAATATTTTAGGGGACAATTTTTCGGTTCATTTTAATAGGAAAACTTCATATGAACATATGTCCTTTTGAGATTCATGATGGTAAAGTTTTTAAAAATGAATGATTTGGCATGCCACTGACTTTTCTTCAAATAAAAAAATGAAATTTATATATTCATTTATGAGCAGATTTCATCTCTTGATTTTTTTTGTCCGACGCACGGTTTTCACCTAAAAAATAATATATATTTCTTTGCATTGTGATATTGTCATATTAGCTACCTTGTTACGCAACCAAATGGTTTTTATTTTTAGGCTATTGAAAAAATTCAAGCGATCAAATTTGCTTTGAAGTAATTTGATTTATCAAGAATAATTTTCATTTTAAGATAAATCAGTGGCGTATCATCATTATTGTCTGTCAAAAAATGTAGTGCATTACAAAATGTTTCTTGATACACTAGACGTCTTTTTTGAGGAGTTAGCATCAGGCGCAAGTCTTTTTGCCACAAAGACTTATGGAACTAAAATTATATCCTGAGTCGTTTCAGATGCTATTAACGTACTAATGTTCAGTGGAAGTTGATTTCCCGTCTGGACTACGAGTTATATGAGCTTATCTGTAGCAGTCTTATATCGACCAGATGACAGAAACATATGATTAAGATCAGCTTTTTGTCCGTCTACCTCACAGAGAGGTGACTCTTAATAAACGTCTTTATATATCTAAAATTACATTGTAGTATAGCCAATTGTAAGATTTATATGGCGAAGTTTAACAAACTGCTACTCTTACACTTAAGCATATAGTTGCTAGCAGGTGTTCACAATAATAAACTATTCACAAACAGATTTTATTAGCTACATCGAAAGAAAAAAAGAAAAGATGGCATACTTTCCAAACATAAGAACACCAAAAATAATGAACCTGAATAAATCGAGGGATGAAAAAAGTAATGTATGATTATATAAATTATATGACTGGGGAGTTAAGTAATGTTTCAATTTCTTGTCAATATCATTAAGATATCTGAAGTGGTTTTACAGATATTGAAAATAAATGTTTTTTAGATAAACCTTACCAGGTTGTATCTCAAACGTTAAGACGTTTATGACATACATTTTCTTCTTAAAATTGGCCCAAAAATCGCCCCCTCAAATATTGACATTCAATTAGGAAAGAGAGAAGGAAGTATTATGGAATATTATGCTTTGTGATACGAAGTAAAAAAGATAGTTCTCTCCTCTTTTTATACAGGGTGTAAACGTTATGATAGTCATTATTTAAATGAATGATAAAGGGGGTAAACGAAGCAAAAAGTTTCATATAACAAGGGGGTCAAAACGGCATTTTTTAGAGAAAAGCGACTTTAAAATAAAATCTGACAACGCCGCAATGCCAGACGCAAATTACGACCGAACGCAGTGTAAATAAAGATGGAGATTGTTATTTTTGGCTCTTAGGTATTATTTCATTATTTGATAATGTACTCGTAAAATGCAAACAATTAAAAAAAACGGACTTACCACTAACGCTCTCAGCGCTTCACCTGGCGTGTGAAAGTTTATTGTACGTATTAAAAAAATCCACTTATAAATAGAGAACACAATTTTGATACATACATTGTTTTTCTTTTTAAAACCCACACTGCACTTTTTGTGTTTAAAGAAGGTGTGCAAAATGTCATCTTCCACTTTCCACACAAGCTTCATTACGACGAACCACTGACAGAATGTTAGTCTGCGAGGATAGTCTTCTGGTAACAAGGCCTGCACTCGTTGTACATGGTAGGAATAAAGCAAAATTTCCCGTAGGTTTCTATGGATTATGGAATGCGATAGTCCTACGTGGCGGCCTAATTCCCCAGTGCTGATATCTGCACTGATTTCCACGACATTTAAAATTGGTTCCTCCTGCTCTACAGTAACCTGTCTTTCACGAGTGCGAATATTAGTGGGCTGAACACTTCCTGTATCTCGAAGTCTTTGTTACACTTGCACAAATGTCCTTCTGTCTGGGTGTACCCGTTGGCGAAATCTGTCGCGATAAATTTGAGCTGCAAGATTTGAATTCTGACGAGCTTCACCGTAAACCAACAACATGTCGGCGAACTCTTGATTCGAGAACATTGTAAATCAAGACGACGCCCTGTTGTCATGTGTGTTTTAAATATCCAATTTAATGAAACTTACTTACTGACTACAAATTTTGGCTTAACTTAGAAAAACTAATGTCATTTATTTTTTAATTACCCAATTTAAAAACGCTTCTGATTAGATTACAAAAATTAGTAAGATTGTGGTGATTGTGGTCGATATAAGGCACTTAAAGTTGTAAACTATAAAGCCATTCAGACAAAAATCTTTTGGACCATGGGTCCTATGAACTTTTTGACTTTTTTTGCCCCCTCCTATAATGACTACCATAACGTTCACACCCTGTATTACAGTGTAAATATTTGGTTTGCATTTTTGACTTCCTATGTGGCGTTACATATTACATAGTACTGGAACTGTCTCTTATTGCGAGTTCGATAGAATGTGTGATTGCTGTGGCTTTCTAGCTTACGAATATGGTACAAAAGGAAACAAAAAGAAATATTACGATGGTTAACGTTAAACCACCAACACAGCCCATAAAACCGTCTCGGCGGATATTAAAAATAGAATGAGCGTATCAAGTTGACTCGCGACACGATGTGGCTGTGGTGGCATGGCATGGTGCCCATGGTACACGGTGTATGGTGTTCACCTGCTCGTCATGCATTGTTCTTGGAAATTCCGCAATTTTTTCTCATTTCGCGTCAGCGCCGCGTCGTAGTGTGCTTTGGATATGCGGGAGCAGCTGAGACGCGTATGCGCCGTCAAAGCTTTTTATGCAGTTTTGTAAGCTCTCACAAGCGCGGATGCATTATAGGCTAGGTGATAATGTATGAAAATTAAAATTGCTTAATAATGCAAATTTATTTCAAATAAAAAAAAATCTAACAGGTAAACCTTTTATTTCCTGACACGAGAGAAAGACAGTCATACAGGCAAATCTTTAATTTCCTGATACGAGACAGAGAGAGATAGAGAGAGGCGAAGTCAGTTAAATTTAGATAAAATGGCACTTAGACAGTTTGGAAATTGCGAGTATTACCGAAGATATACGAAACAATCCAGATTTTGGGATCATAGCGTCTAAAAAAAAATAAAGTTTATTAGGGAGAAGAGACGAAATGTCAAATTGAAAAAGTAACAATGTTAATTAATGCTTTTTTTATTTTGAAATCGCGTCTCAAAGTCGAGAAATAATAAAAACGATTTTGGGAAAATCCGGTTTGTTTTGCCATTTACCGGAAATACTCGTAATAGCAAAACTTTTCTGGTACCATTTTCTTAGTTATCTAAATGAGCAACTTTGCCCTCTTTTAACTGAGTTCGTTTTTTACCGTTTACAAGTACCCAATGGTGAGAATTGAATTTAAAACACCCAAAAATCAAGAAAATATCAAAAAGATTTGGAAATATAAAATTTTTACATACTCCAATATTTCTGGGGCATACGACACTAATCGCATATATAGAGTATTTACAATTATACAGACGTTGTTGAACTATGAAAATGCTAAAATATACAGAGCGTTCCATTTGCTTTTCTTGAGAAAATCAAATTCTCGGAAAATAGACAGATTAGGTTATTAGTGTTCATGCACGGTTGGGCCACCGCATTGAACTTACGATTTTTGGTAATGCACATCGATTAAGGTAGATCATTGCAGGACATCGAGAAGCCGTTTAGGTCATTATTATAATACAATAGTTAAAACTGATGAAACGGTTACCCATATAAGAAAAAAAATATGAAAATGTTCTTTAATTTCTCAGTCGTAAAAATCATCAATAAAGGTTTTGGTCTGAAAACGTTCCTTTTTAGGGTATAAAACGTGATAATCGCGAAAGTCCCGATTTTTAAATTAAATTCAACTAGCCTCAGCCACTTGTCGATTTTTTTGTTACATACATGCATTTTTAGTGGTGACCCGCCTGGAGTAAGACAAAGACTAATTTAAGTTCATGTTTAGTTTCTCATGCAGATCACCATCAATGATCGGTTAGATTTGAATGAAGAGCGTTCATGACAAAACTGCTTTTATACAGAAGAACTGACTTTCAAAAAGCTTCAGCTGAATCGAATGCGTATGAAACCATTTAGCGTAAAAGTTCAATGGTAGAATTACGCCTTCCATAAGCTGTGCTTCCAGTAAGGGGCCGTTCAACTATTACGTAAGCAGATTTATTACAATTGTTTACCCCCCCCCATCCCCCTTGCCAGCAAAAGTAAGCAAAGCTCTTACCCCCTCCCCCCATGCTTACGTAAACATTTGTCAATTAATGTATTGTTTTTTTTTTTAATATTATAATTATAACTTTATAATTATAATTTGAAAAATAAGAAAATAGATTTAGGATAGAGATTATGTTTTACTGATACGGTATTCAACATAGAGTAAAGGATAAAAATATTATATCTTACTAACATAACAAACTTATTTTAAATTTTTGGTACACATATTAAATCCAAATTAACAGTGTTCAGTCCATGAAACCCGAATCCATGATTCTAAGTTTTCGATGACATTGGATTGCTTCGATTGCTGCTCAGTGTTGTGAGTTTGCTCGCTTTTATCGGATTTTGGAATGTCTACGTCGTTCTCATCGAGCCATTCAACAGCATGGTGCTCTAAATTTGGAATAATGCACATTAGTTCATTAGCACGACGAGCAGCGACTCTTACAGGTCTAACTTTCCTATCAGTGTGCGAGTTTACTTTTTTATGGATATTTTCGATATGACGATTTAGTGACTTGACGGAAGCATGATAAAGATCACACGTTTTGCATGTTCGACTTGATAGCCTCAATTTTACCGTCGGACAAAAATAATCGTAGGGCATTTGCAGGAAATCTTTGAGTGAAGCACTTAAGCGTAGAGCTAAATTGACTGGAAGATTAAGAAATTGCCCTCCTTCATCCAAAACCAAATCATCAACTGTTTGTTTTACTTTTACAGGTGGTGAAAGAAACCTATTGTCTAATAATCTAAATAGGCCACTTCTTGGACGACAGCATTCTGTATTTGTACATTTTACAATTTGAAGCTAGTATTGGCTCTCACGCACATGTTCTGAATACCATTTAATGTCTGGAAAATCTTGTTCACCTGCCCCAACATATTTTGAATTAACATTATAGCCATCAATTTCCATTGAACTCCATACTTCAGCTAATACATTTCCTGCAAATTCGAAATTAGATCTTTCTAAATGTTCATCAATTGTAACGCCACGTTCATCCAAATGAGACCCAAAATGGTCATAAGGCAATATTAAACCAGCCAGTTCCCGACTAAGAGGAGCCATTCTGCGCTCTACTCTGTTATACGCACTTCTTCCAGGAGCATTGGTAGCTAAAAACAATGCATCGAGATCATGTCGCTTAAAGTGTTGTATAGCAATCCCTATGACTTTTTGATAATGTGGATTTTCATCTGGCCCTCCATCAACCGTCATGATTACCACTGGTTTTACTAGTCCATGGTCAGTCTTAGCTAATGGTCGAAACTCTTCAAGTTCGAGAAGCGTCTCGAAATCCTGAGCATGAGTATTAGCAGTAGATGACTATGCTTTCCACTTCGAATAGCGATGTATGTTGGTCCAGAATATCCAACGGCTTGCGGTTGTCCTAGCATTTTGGAAGTGATTTTGATACCAGCATAAACAGATGGTATTAATTTATGACGCTCAGCGATTACCCAATCGTGATCAGGCAATTTGATTCAATATTCCATGTGCATTAGAGGCGCTTGCTTATTTGTCGCAGTTACGCCAATAGGGACTCGAGCTTTATCATCATGAAAAATACTTGATCTGGTCCAAGTATAGATGCTATGTTCTCTAAATAATGGATTGACGTTTCAGCGAACTTGCTATCTAAGTGGCTCTTGTGGTGATCAGTTTGAGCCCGAATGAGCTTAACAGGGACTGTCGATACATGTCTTCGTCCTTCTGCAGAAAAAGATTTTCTGGGAATCAAACGAAGATATGTCCCACTGCGACTAATGTCAAAACCTATTTTACGTAATTCTTGTGTGAGTTTATCAAGAGTTTTTACGCTGCGAATTGATTCCGTTCGTCTTTTATCATCTGCTGCACTCCCAAATAAAGCTATATCCGCGATTGTTTTCAATAGTGAATGTTGATTGCTTTCAAGATTAAGACGTCCCACTGAATCCCTCAGAGATAGTCTTTTTTTATTTCTGGATTTTCATGACAAATATCTTCTAACTTTCTTTTCATACCATCCCTGTGTTTCTTCTGGGCAACTGCGTTTTGAACCTTCCTGTTTAAAGACTGTTTTGCTGTTTTTATTTCCTCGCGCAACTTAATGATCTGTTTATCAACTTCAGCACGGCTTGGCATAGTATCTCTGGCAGAAAAAGCATTCAGATTTTTTTCGAGTAGAGCAATCTTATTTTTCATAGCTTCCTGAGAAGGTTTTGCTCTCTGTTTATCTGTATTTTCATTAATTTCGCATTGCTGTTGTGATTCATTACCGGGTTTTATTTTATTTTCCTCTTTTTTAATATTTGAAGCTGACTGTATAATTTGTGTTTTTTCTGCAGGTTTACAGGTTGCCTAAAAATAAAAACTTTCTATGGCTTCTGCTAAAGATTCTCTTATTAAGCTACATACATGCATAAACGAGCAATTCGTTCCGGTCACAAAATACAGGGTGTTAGTTTTTTGTATATATGTATAAAACTAACATCCTGTACTTTGTGACCAATAGACGGAATCATTCATAAGAAATAAATCTATAATATAATGAATATTACTTCCATACTTTGAGATAGGCCATAATATTTTCTAATCAGTAAAGAGAAACTTTTTGGCGATTTCTAATATTTCTAGTACTCATAGGCACCTAAAATGATTTCGTCACTCACCTTAGAAAAAAATTTAGTAGATTGGATTTATTCTTAGTCGCCGCTTGCAATTCTTCTTCGATTCTCTTAGATACAATAATATCTAGTTCCTTGTCGAATTTTGCTTGTAATTTGTAATTTCGCCACACTTCGTTAACTAACTTTTGTTCATTTTGTACTTTCGTACTTGTATGAGATTTTTTTAAAACTTTTAAACAATTTTTGGTATAACTTGGATTTGTCTATGTGGAACGACATCTTATTTAAACATTAAATTTTGGCTAATGGAATCAATGGTAACACAAATGTTAACTTGCTTTACTATGCTTACAATACGTCTACTCGCTATAGTATCCAAACGAAACAATACACTGATAGAGGAAATTTAGACAAGAGAACACCGCGCGGTAATTCCCCTACTCGGTTCTAAAGCGAGTAGGGGAATTACCGCGCGCTGTTCACTGAACGTATGCATTATTTGTGGGAATCCCCGAAAATGCGTTTCGTTTTCAAGCAAAGACAATGTGAGGGTTGCCATTCGTGTAAAAAAGTAAATAATTGCCGATGACGTAATCATCTAGACTCCCCTACCCCCCATGTCATCCAAAATAAGCAAAGCCAAGACCCCCGCCCCCCATAGTGCTCACGTAATACTTGAACGGCCCCAAACTTGAAAATAATCTTAAGCAATCTCGTTGACTTTTGTTTGTTATTAAGAATACTTGAGCCCAAATACAACTGTTTCACATTAATTTGTAGGATTTACCGCCTATACTACTTTTGTAAAAGCATCGTCGGACTCGAGTGCGTTCTCTGTTAGTGTTTTATAAAAAGAAAGAACAGGTGTAAAGGGTGTGTTCCAAAGCACACCGACCTAACCCGGACCTAGCCAGACCAGCAGATCGCACACGGAAAAAATACATGACTGCTTGTTGCTAAGGGGTTGGAAACATAATGGATTTTACTTTGTATCAAACTAGTCAATTTATTAAGAAGTCTTGGATGACTGGCAGGTAAAAATTTGTACATTTGCCTTCAAAATAGAAGCTTGATGAGTTCGAAATTTTAGACCATTTCAGAATTTTATTTCTTGGGAAAAATACGGTTTGGCCGTTATAAAAAATATTGATTAAAAATTGCTATAACTATATAGATGCCATCAGCACATGCTGATAACGCTATAAAATCGTCTTAATCTGACATAAGAAATCCCTCTATGAAGTTTGGGCAGATAGTATATTAACATATTATTACAACATTTATTGATTCATGGAATTCCAAACAAATTGAAACTGCTAAAACATTTGTGAATCGCACTGCCTTATTATCAAGTTTACCAGAAATTGATAAAAGACGTGCCTCTTCATTTCCTTGCACCTGTTTTTTGATATGATGTCTGGGTCCCGTATGCTATACGCAAGGTCACTGCAGGTGTCCTTAAATTGAAGACGCAAGGTGATGCATTTTCTCCTGCCTTACCTTGCCTCCGATCAGCTGCCGCCGATGGTAAGGAGAAAAGATCATCGAATGTCCGAACGAAGGGACATAATTCAGAAAATTCAGATGCGACTGTTAATGAGCGGAACTGGACCTTCTTGAACGTGTAGTGATGGGGAAATTTCAAAATATGTTGGATATTCATTGTATGGTAGTTGTGCTGAAAATATGTGTTTGAATTTTGAGAAAATGTCATACCTCATTTTACGGAATTTTCATAATTATTTCAGAGATTCAATTTCATATCAGAGATGCTAGTTTAATGGAATCGGTCGGTGCAAAAACCTCGTAGGTCTCATAATTTGAATTTTCCAGGAGACAAAAAACTGTGTCACTGACAAATAAACCAGTTTTAAAGTACTTTTTTGGCCTTAATGTAGTATTTGTCTTCCAAAAGATTGCAATTTCGACAGTTAATTAATAATGATAATGAAAAAAAAAACCTGAATATGTATTATGGACTTACGTTGTTTTAGCAGAAAATATAGGGTTAGTATATATACAGGGTTTTACTTAATAATATGCGAATATTTAAGGGTGTGCCGTGCGTACCGGTATTGACTTCGATATTTTTTAAGAAAGAAATAGTACGCCATTGTTTTTTGCCAAATAAAATTATTTGTCAATTCCCCGTTCAATTTAAAAAAAATGATCTCACTTGAATTGTTTTCCTTCGACGCGTCATTTTTGAGTAAAAAAATAAAAACCGTTCTATTTATTGTCCGAGAAAATTAATGTAATAATTGAAGAATGCAATTTAGCAATAAATATTTAGTTGCTCTGAAATATGTCACTGGCTTTTGACATCTGACAAGTCTCTGTTATTCAAATCTGTTCGCTGTGACATCTTTTTCATTATTTAGCTTTTACAATCTTGTTAATAATGGTGAATTATTCAAATGCAGAAATGGCGGAAATGCATTACGTATATGGCGTTGCCGACGGTAATGGTGAGCAAGCTAGACGGATTTATCACCAGAGATATCCCGATCGTGCTTTGCCAGATAGTCGAACCTTTTCTAATATTCATCGTCGTCTTGTTGAAACTGGTTCTGTCCGAAAAGGAACATCTGAAGGTAGACATCTAAGATCGCTATTTGGAGGGTTTTAGCGGATTTTTGTTATATCTTTACCATATTTTAAGAGTACAGGCATTACTTCCCATTGATTTTCCAAGGCGTGTGACCTTTTGTCAGTGGTATCTTCAAAAAATGACACAAAATCAGCAATTTCAATTAAACATTCTGTTCACGGACCAAGCTAATTTTTCTCGAAATGCCATTCGGAATTTACACAATAATCATTTGTGGGCAGAAGAAAATCCTTATGCCGTAACGGAAACCCATTTTCAACACCAATTTTCGGTTAACGTACGGGCAGGAATTATTGGCAACCACTTTATTGGCCCATTCTACTTGCCGGGACGACTTGACGGACAGACTTACCTCAATTTTCTTCAACAGTTGCCTTTGCTGCTTGATGATGTTCCGTTAGTAATAAGAAACAGTATGTGGTACATGCATGATGGTGCACCAGCGCATTTCAGTGTAGCGGTTCGTAATTATTTACAAACTGTTTATCCAAATCGTTGGATTGGCCGCGGTGGGCCCCAAGAATGGCCAACAGGGTCCCCAGACCTCTACAGTTTCGATTTCTTTTTGTGAGGCTATCGTAAGACACTAGTGTACACAAGTCCCATCAACACTGAGGAATTAAGAGAAATAGTTGCAGCTTGTGATAGAATAAAAAACACTCCAGGGATATTTTAACGAGTGCGCAATTCCTTGAGAAGGAGGGCGGAAGCATGCATACTAAGTGAAGGGGGCCATTTTCAACAATTTTTGTAATCATTTCGATGGTCTTAATGTTATGTTTATTTTGTCAGTTGTTGTTGTTCATTACTCCTAATGTGTTCCAATTAAATTAATAATAATTTTGCAAGTTAGACAATAGAACGGTTTTTATTTTTTTACTCAGAAATGGCGCATCGAAGGAAACCAATTTTGGAGAGATCATTTGTTTTAAATTGAACGGGGAATTCAAGAATAATTTTTGTTTGGCAAAAAAACATTGGCGTACCATTTTTTGCTTAAAAAATATCAAAGTCAATACGCGTACGCACGCTACTGTTAAAGCTAAAAATTATTTTTGCAGTGAATAATATGCAACTTTATTAACTTTAACTACGTACTAAATATCAGTGAAATATCTGAAGCGGTTCTGAAAATATTAATTAATTTCCATTTTTTTCCTAAAACTTCAACACCCCGAGTTTTTGTAAGGAAACATTTTTGTACCATAGTTTATAAAGCAAACTAACATTAATTTTTAATTTCGATTCACACCCTTAAATATTCGCATATCATTAAGGAACACCCTATATATATATATATATATATATATATATATATATATATATATGTATATATATATATATATAACATAAGCAGAAGAATCATATTAATCATTTCTCTAAGAATTTATGTGTACCTGAAATTTTGAACATCTGAATCTGGAGCGTCTGCCATAACATGTTGATAAGTTGAAAAAATGAACTGACTGATTAAAATATCAGCAGTCAGATCGAGAAAATGAATATAAAGAAAATGGTGGTCGTTAGACTAACTCAGTGATACGTCTCCTTCCTATACACAGAAATTCACATTTTCCAAAGCATTTCAAAAAACAACAGAACCAAAAATTTATTTGTATTATTTAGTTCTTGATACACCGATATTTTTTAGTAGATACCATATCACGTATACTTAACCCAGAAAATGTGGTTGCAAAATATTTAAGCACCCTAAAAGCTTAAAAAATGAATAGTAAGTAATTCGGGAATGATCTGAAGGTTTTGGTATTTTGTGTATAACTCCACACAGCACCGATTTTAAGAAATTAGCACTACTATGGTTCTATGTCTCTATTAGTCATTTTCCAGTCCGTGGGCCTTTTCTTGGTTGAAGTATTGTAGGTCAGTATGTCTGTTAGACAAAGTCAGGGAGAAAGAAGGGAAGAAGAAAGGAAGCAAGGGGAAGAGCAAAGAGAAGGAAATGCCTCAGTTGAAGGGGAGCCTTGGCATTATTAACTAGTATTCAGTAATTTTAAATTCATTCAACAGTTAATTCAGAAATTTGAATGTGTCGAAAGCTTGTAATTTTGTTTTGGCCTGGAATTGTATGATTTAGTTCACAGTGCGTGCCGCGGTCTTGTGTGGTTGCGAACCTGCTCGACTGTGTAGTCTACTGACTCACGCAACAGCGGGTTGCTGTGCGATTCCGCTTGACTATGATCCTATATCATATCGATCCCCTTTATTCAAAATAAAAACGCTAAGAGATACACAAACCAACAAACAAATGCACATGAGAATGTTTTCTTGACAATTCGCGTGGGAAGTGAAACCTATTATACACTTAACAGGATCTTATATGTGGAACTAGTGAAATATGCGGAGTGACCGTATACAAATTAAGCTCATCTCTACAGTGGTATATTACCATGTAAATGGAGCGCAAGCGGTTGACCAGGAGGCTGGCTGGTCCAATCGGCAAACGGCGCAATTAGCTGGCAATTTTTTTTCCGGCACCCGTGCGCGCTTTAATAACCGGAGTAATTGCATAAATGATCCGCTTGTTTCCAAACTGACTTCCCATCTGTTTGTTGTTTGTCGATCGTGATCTTATGTGACGCGTTCACTTTTCAACAGCGACATACATCCGTGCTCTAGAGACTAACAATAACCAAACATTGCAGAAAACATGAACGATTACAAATTCAGCTTTTGATTCATTCATTTAACTAAATATTATTCATGATCCTTGCAATGGAATGGAAGCAAATTGCAATAAAAAAGAATCCAAAGGTTCTACGAAATCTACATCGGTTTTAACGATTTTTTGACACAAGACCTCCTGTTCCTAATTAAGTACTTGCATTAAAGCCTGTATTTTTTACGTACAAAATATTTTTACCAATCAACTAAATCTCCAACTCCATTCAATTTTCAAGATAAAGATTTTAGGCCTTAAAAATTATTCTGCAAACATTACTATCTCCAGAACGATAAAACAAATATTCTTTTCCGACTGCCTGAGGTTATGTTTTTCGCGCGTCTAGAAAAAATCTATCTGACGGGCTCTAGTCCGAACTGCTTGTTGGATTTTGACATTAGAGGCGTTCTTAGATTCAACTTAATAGCACAATTTAATCTTAATTCTTTTCAGCTACTGCAGTGAGGTTGTTTGTATTTTTTTTTAAATGTACTTGTTTATGATCTGATTAATTTTGTCAAGAATGATACGTTTGCCCTTATTCTAGGGAGTTAGTGTACCCTGCCAAAATTGCTTATGCAAACAATGTAATGGCAATGTTTCTTTCAATGATGTCACCGTTTTTGCCTTGCACAATGAAAGTCTTATTAACATTTGGAAAACAGTGTCTTGGAATAATACAAGTCTAGATTTCACAGCCGGTGTATGGAAAAATTTAGAACGAAAATTTTATCAAATTAATTAAAATTAAACGTTTCTTTGTTGTTGTGAGAAATGATTTATCTGGTGTTGCTTGGGAAAATTATATTATAATATAAAAAGCAAAAACCACATGCTAATTCTATTCGATATCAGTTTGCATTTGATCATACTTAGCACAAGCTTTTTGAACAATATACGCATGTCATGATAGAAAGGTTGTATTAAGAAGCACCATAAGCCCAGAACAGCTGCAATTTTGATATTGTCCCTCAACCCTTATGCATATATCCGTATGGGAATATCTTACGTCAATAGCATTGTTGTGTATACATATGCCGTTTCCTATACGATAGAGCTATTTATTCGGAATCAGATGACCCGATGCCGATGCGCGATGGTTGATTCTACTAAATAATATATTCAACCCCATCGATACATTTCCGAACGCCATGTCACCCCCATACCTATGACCGGACCTATTGATACAATGGATCACAATCTGGAGCATCCTGATTTTCACCTGGGCTGCACCCTTCTCTTTCAGGGACGTACCAATATATTTTTTTTCGAGAGGGAGCAGTGTTAAAACTTTTAATATTAAATTTTTTTATTTCTAATTAGATTCTTATTCTCTACCTGACAGTTTTGAATTTTTTGAAGCGTTTATGGTCTTTGGAAGTCTTCCGATCGAATGTAGCTTTAGCTTTAACTGATGTATCAAATCTGAAAAGAAATACGAAGTAGATAATGTTGCTTGTTCAATGCAGTGTCGTGGCTCTGTCTTCATTTATTTATACAGGGTGACTTCGAAGTTGAGTCATTTATTTTAACAGTGAGTAGATCTGATCAAAAGAAATGTTTTTTTCCTTTACCATTTTTCTGGTAAAATTAAAGTAACAAAGTTATAGCCCTTTGGAAGTTTGAGTACCGCCCTGTCTCATTAATAATATTATGTGCTCGTGTTTGGCAACAACGGATATAATCCGCCTTATCGGTTCATCGCATCGGAAACAAAAAAGCGAAAGAATTTGGAACGATGCTTTTAAAATTATTCTATTCAGTTGTATACAGTCAGTGTCAGTCGGTAACGCGTGAGTGAATAGTGGTGTCTGTTGCGTGGCTCAAACGAAATAAAAAATGGCACATGTTTATGCGGATCGGCTTCCCAATCGAGTGCAACCAACCCCTCGTGCCTTTGTTAATGTAGTACAACGGGCTCGTGAATCAGGTGACTTAAGACCTCACAGGGGACGGCATGCCGGTGCTCCAAGACCTCACGATCAAATACAGGTCCGCACTGAAATATTTGTCGGGAGGATACTTTATAAAACAAGGTAATTTTTTTTTTAATTTTTTTTTATTTCTACAATCATTATCTGAAAATTAATGACTCAACTTAAAGTCACCCTGTATATCTATCACTGAAGGTATCACTGCTATTTTGATCAAATTTTATTACAAGGTTTTATCACTAGAACGAGAGCAAAAAAATGTTTAAATAAATTTTCCAAAAATCATAGTTTTTGCGAAATTATGCCCCAAAATATAAGAAAAATTCGTTCCTGAAAATTTTCTAAAATCTTTTCAGATGAGTCAAAAATTTATGGTGGGATGTAGTAGAGAATGAGGGGAAAATCTTATCTTTTGCCGTTAGTGAGGAATATTTCCAGTATAGGCTTGGAATTTTACGACAGATGGAACTTACATAAGCACTGTATAGCTTACAATATCAAGAAGTTAGTTTTATCCCAGCTTTTCTAAGGGGTCTGTAAATTAAGCGAAGAGACTGGCAACGCAGCGTTCGATCTGGCAACATTGGCCGCATCGGGCTTGGAGGGCAGACAGGGGAACATGTAGGGTTGCCATACTGGGCGATTTTTACGTCACTTGGGGAATTTTTGGGGGAAAAATGTTCTGGGGGAAAATAAAATCGTTGGGTATTTTTTGGCTATTTTAATCCATATTTAATTAAAAATAACTGCCAACTGCTAAATAAGAATTTTATCTTTCTGTAACTTTTTCTTTCCCCATGTCGCAACCATATTCACAAAGCGTCTACGCTGATCCATTTCTGCACCTTTATTTCAATTGTAGGTTGGTCGTCATAGAATACAAAAAATTATAATAATACGTTGTGAACTGGTTGTTTGATTTAGCTATCTACTCGTCTTCTTTGTAATTTTACACGGATTTCCTCGTCTTCAAGATCCACCGCACTCCGATTTCCCAATCTCCAAATGGCGAAGTGATAACGAATGCGCGTATCGTTTTACGTTCATAGGCAATCGTGGCCCAAAAAACAAGTTGTTCTACCAAGTTTAAAAATTGGTATCAATTCGTTGAAAAAATACGAGTATTCTCTTTCATTTTATAACTTCACCCGTTAACTGACTGAAATATGACTTGGGGGATTTTTTTAAAGTTGCAAAACAGTGAGATTATTATGCTTGTTCTGGGGGAATTCAGTTTAATACATCTGGCAACCCTGGGAACATGTGATCCGCCTTCAGTACAAGTTTGAACTCGCACGAGTTATTTTTTTCAAACCGTTTTTTATGTTGTGTTTCAAAACTGACATCAATTTCAAGCAACGGTTTAGCTTCAGACTTGTACTCAGTGTAACGGAAACTCTTGCTAAACAGGCCTATGGAGTGTTTTGTCAAGAGCCCAGGGTTTTCGGTGGTTCAGGACATTTTCAGAAGGCAGAGAGTCGATTGAAAATGAACCACGAAGCAGAAGGCCTTTATCTTCAACAACCGATCAAAATATCGACAGAATCCCTGATCTTTTGCGTTCAGATCATCGGTTGACATTGAGAATGATCGGGGAAGAGTTAAATTTGACTAACACCACCGTTCATCAGATCAACAACATCACGATAATTCTCCTTGTCTCACAGAATATCAATAAGCGGTTTTTTTTGCCAGTAAAAACACTGTTGTGGCTCCTCAGCCCAGTGACAATATAAAATTGTAATTATGTGTATTTAAATACAAAAATTAAAAAAAAATCAGACTCATCACTTTACAGAACTCGTATATGCTTTACATGATGTTGTTAACTCTTTTTTGAATGATCAATAAATCATAAAACTGACTTCTGGCATCTTAAAAAAACTGCCTGTTGCCTCTACGTCTCGCATGCAATTGGACGTTTTTTGTCGAATTTTGAGGGTAGTGGAGGAAAGTATGGAAATTGATGAACCAGTAATGAACGTTTTATGTCCGCCTGCGCCCTTACCGTGTTACGTCCCTGTTTTTACCCTAAAATCAATAGAAACATTTAAAACCCTGCAAACGGCTGCCTATCTTCATGCACAGACAGTAATTATTTATATTTCGATATTACCTTTCAGTCTTTGTCACCTGGATCGGTGGCAAAGGGGTGGAATGAAATATAAAGAGAAAGTTTTCGATGCCTGATGGTTGAAATTTGTGCATCTTGCATGTTTTTCGAAAATTTTCGAGCCGGCCGTGTGCCGGCGACAGCTGCTCTATTTTCGTTTTAACGAATTGGAAAGTGAAGAGCGGTAATTTATTGGGTTTAGAACCAGCGAGGAACAGTTAGCGGTTGGGCTTATTATTATTATTTTACTGGCGTTCAGGTAAAAATTGTGAATTAGGATCAGGTACATCTGAATAGGTATAGAAGTTAAATTGGAAAAAATGTTTTTTCGGTTTTGCTTACTGACACGTGAGTCAGGGTCGTGGTGGGAAAATATGTTTGAGAAGCTCAAGTATTGTAACCGGACGATCTTTTGGGACCATTTTTTCAAAGGTATACCACTAAAATTGAACAAGGCATATCTACCAGCCCTCAAAGATTTTGGTCATTTATTGATTCTTTGAAAACACAAGATATTGTCAACGCTTTTGCAGATTCTTTCCAGTCCACATACTCACTTTCCACAAACTTTACACCCGCAAACTCCCCTGACTGCGCCTCATTACCCTTGAATATACCAATAATTACTGAGAAACAGGTTGTTGCTGCTTTGAAAAACATTAAATCCAAGGTATCTTCCACTCCAGATCTAATCCCTGCATTTTTAGTGAAAGACTGCTTTTGTTTTAGCTGAGCCTGTAGCTTATCTGTATAACACATCTATTAATACTGCAACATTTCCCATGGCTTGGAAAACATCTAGGATTGCTCCCATATCTCAAAAAGGCGAACGTTGTGTCATTGAGAATTATAGAGCTGTTGTGATTATAAGCAACGTTGGTAAGGTTTACGAATGTATATTGCGTGACATAATTTTCTCCCATGTTAAGCACGAAATTTCTCCAAATCAACATGGTTTTTTCCAAGGCAGATTTACTAATCTAGCTTGTTTTAAACAGTTTTGTTCTGAAGTTGTTGATGAAGAGGGGCAAGTAGATGTTGCTTACGTTGACTTTTCAAAGGCTTTTGATAAGCTATTTTATTAAAGAAATTAGCTACGCGAGGGTTGACCCATCCATTCTTGAATTTTTTCAAATCTTATCTTACAAACAGATGCTTGAAGGTCACCTCCACTCAGAATATACCTTCTTCTGGCGTACCTCAAGGGTCTGCTCTTGGCCCTTTGCTTTTCCAAATTTTCAGTGATGACGTCGTTGAGGAGCTACACAGTAACTGAGTTCTATAAGCAGATGACTTGAAGATTTTTCGTAAAATTGAAAACATGGGCGACCGTAATATATTACAAAACGACTTGAGCAACCTAAATAAGTTGTGTCACCGTAACAAGCTGTACCTTAATGGTGATAAATGATACAGTAAGTCTATTACGCGCAAACTTGTTCCAATCAGATTCATATATAACACTGATAATTCGCAACTTAACATGTGTGAAGAGTTTCATGACTTATTATATATTATATATTCTTTGATACCAAACTTACATTTGTTTCGCATATTGATGCTGTTGTTAGCAAGGCCTATAAAAGTTTGGGCTTCATTATCAGGAATTGTAGGGATTTCAATAATGTGTATACCATGATCTCGTTATATAAATTCACTGGTTCGGTCCAAAATTGAATACTGCTCTATAATATGGTATCCTGTTCATGAAGCTCACTCGAATAAAATTGAACGTATTCAGAGACGGTTTGTGAAATATTTGTGGCACAAGGAAGACGGAACGTATCCAGAAGTTGGCTTCAGGCATGATGTATTACTTAGCAGATATAACCTATGTAACTTGAAGAAGCGCAGAAACTACGCTGCTTGTGTATTTTTATATAAAATGCTTAATAATGCCATAGATTGTGAATATTTACTCGGTAAGATTCTTGTTCATGTACCTAATGCTAAGACGCGATTCCATTCCAAATACTTTTACTTAAACGTAGCTAGAACCAATGCGTTGCTTTCCTCTCTGATATACTCATATGTATAACTATGAACGTTCAAGAAATGCTGTAGATTTGTTCTTTTGTAATTTGCGTAGCTTAAGAAGATAAAAGTAGGCAATTTAGTTATTTTAGAACAATTTTGTCTTAAAATTGATTCCTGTGTCCCTATCCGTTAAATGATGTAATAAACCGTTAGGATAGTAGTTATATACTAGTAAATAAATAAATAAAAGAAAAAAAAAACTCCATGTAAACGATTCTCCTAAACGAGTTAACTTTTGTCAAGTTTACAATGTAGAAAGCAGCAATTACTGTTCTTAAAATAAAAAAAATAATCTGTATTAATTTATTCATGAGCAGATTCGATCTCTTGAATTTTCGATTTTCATCTAAAAATATTAAAGCTATTTCACTGCATAGTGATATTGTCATACTAATATTGTTAAATTCGCTAACAAATGATTTTGAATTTCAAGAATAATTTTTATTTGAGAGAAATCAGTGGCGTATCATCAATGTTTGCCAAAATAAAATGCCGCCTGATTTATGCCAAATTTCAGTAAAATATTCTCTGATATTAATGATAAATGATTCTCTTCTGAAAACTTCCCTACAATCTATCTCAAATTTTAAGATACGTTCATATGAATTTTTCTTCACAAAATGGACATAAAAATCGCGCCCTTAAATATATGCATCCAATTAGCAAACACCCTGTATAGTTGTAGCATTAAGAAAAAAACATGTCATTCATTTTCGTTGATCTGTCTGTTGTCTGTCCGCTTATCCATCGATTCCTCTATAGCTCGAGAAAAACTGACCCATACACAGACAGATGTAGATGACATATAACATCCAAAAACATATTGTAGACATTTTTTGCGATTACAATATTTCCTCGCCAGTGGCCTGGGAAGCAATCAACAGATATATGATTTTTCCGTACAGTATAAAATTTCATATCACTTAACAAATTGAGAAATCACCAAACTGACAATACTTGCTATACTCATCGAAAATATCAACACATAATTATTGACGTTTTAATACATGGAAAAAAACCAATTGGCGAGGTCTGTAAATTAAGTGGTGAGACTGGCACCTTCAGTACAAGTTTGAACTCGCTCGAGTCATTTGGTTGTCCGTAATGATTTTTTTTTGTGAAAGTTTTTTCTATTGTGACTTGAGTCCTTGTGACTTTTTCCCTTCTCAAAGCTGAAAAACCACCTCAAGGGGACTCCTTTTGGGACAGGCGAAAACATTCAAGCGGCTGTAACCGACCAGCTGCAAGCTGTTCCTGTATTAGAGTTCCAGCACTGCTATGAAGAGTGTAGCGTCTTCAGAGCTGTGTGGCTTCAGCAGTTATTTAGAGGATGACGATATAAAATTGTAATTATATTTGGATAAAAAAAATCAGTCTCATCACCTAATTTACAAACCTTATACGTGTTTTTGATATCCGCAATATCATGGTATAAATAAATAGTTGATCCATTGTCATGATATATAAACCCGATACCACTTACTTACTATATTGGCAAAGAAATAACCTAATTAACAACATTTTCTTATAACAAGCGGATGCTCTGTATATGGATTACAATGAGATTAATAACAGCGTAGTACGTTCAGCGACTGTGTTCGCTGTTTCCCATACATTTTTTATTATTTTCTCTGCCGGTTCGTATAACATTACCATATATGCGGATTTCTAGTATTCGCTTGCAACTATTATCCATGGGTACTGGGACTATGACCTGATGTAAAGCTAGAATTTACGTCACCGCTTCTGAATTGCATGAATTTATTTTGAAGATGGAACTTCCTTGTTGTTTACATTCGTTTATGTTTGTCAGAGTTTTAAAGAATTTTGGACAAAGATGTCATTTGGCCAAACGTACGAGGGATGTCTTTTAAGTTTTGCATATAAAAACATAGTAGGCCGCGCGGATCGAACGTCAGTACTGAATCTTGACCTCACTCTTTAGTAAACTTAAATTCAAAGTTTCACAACAATACGTGCAGTGTTCTCACTACAGTGAATTTTTAAGTGCCATATCGCGAGATTGAGGCGTCCTTGAAGATCTCAAAGACCTCAATTCAAAAAAATTTACATGAAGAATTAGGAGTAAGAAAATTAGTTTCTCGTTGGATACCCCACCTGTTGACTGAAGAGCAGGAAGCAGTCAGGGTTAATTGGTATCAAAAAACGCTTGATCGTTTCAATTCTGGAAACTCAAAAAATGTGTACAGCATTGTCAGTGGTGATGAATCGTGGATTTAATGTTATGAACCAGAAAATAAACGACAGTCGGCTGTTTGGGTGTTCCAAGGTGAAGAAAAGCAAACAAAAGTCATCCGTTCTCGAAATGTTTCGAAAAAGATGGTCGCGACATTCGTGTCAAAAGCGGGTCATATTGCAACAATTCCTCTTAATGAGCAAAGAACTGTTACTGCGGTTTGGTATACCACCATTTGTTTGCCAAATGTTATCACCGAGCTTCGAAAAATTAACCCCGAAAGAAGAATCACCCTCACCAACACAATGCAAGCTCGCACACAGCCCAAAAAACAAGGCAGTATTTAACGGAAGAAAACGTGGAATTATTGGACCATCCCCCATATAGTCCCGATCTAAGTCCTAATGATTTCTTTACTTTCCCGAAAATTAAAAACAGACTGCGTGGTCAACGGTTCCAGTCACCAGAAGAAGCAGTTGACGCATTCAAAAATGCCGTTTTGGATCTGACAGCAAACGAGTGGAATAAGTGCTTCGAAAATTGGTTCGAGCGCATGCAGATGTGTATTAATCTTCGTGGAGAATACTTCGAAAAACAATAAACTCATTTAAAACTATCTCCCGTGTTGTTTTATTTCCATATGCAAAACTTAAAAGACATCCCTCGTACAACTTGAGACATGCGAAAAAGGCAAAGTTGTGGTCCAAAATTCACTTACTGGTACTTCTTTGGTATTACAATTTTTATGATTCCAATCAAAATATAGATATAATGCATCGATTTGTGTACAAAATCGGTAGTTATTAATTTGAATCCAAACTGGATGGATTCAGCTCGCGGTATAATTATTTATCGCCCAATGACATTTGAAATTGGTTCAGATGGTCTATCTTTAAATGTTGTTCTTTGATGTTCAAATTTCCAAAGCTTTATGTATAATGTCAAATTGTCGCCCGCTATAGACCGTGAGCTGAAGCGCCCCCCCCCCCTCTCGAGTAATGGTTGTGTTCAAAAGCTAAACATTTTTTTAGAGATGATTCTTAGCACGTTAAGTACGGTAACGGAAATCTGGTAATCGCAGCCGTTGTTTTTATTACTTTTTTTAATTTTGGAATTATAATAGAACAATGAAAAATCAAATTAGTTTAAAACTTGCTATGCTCTATATTATCGTCTCTAGAAAAAGATCTGCAATAGTATCTATTAACATACGGACACAATGCAAAGAAAGTAGGAACCGTCTGAAAGATTCTATTTCAATACAGATTTACAGGTCCTGTTATATAAATTGCTACATTTCAATTCATTCAGAACCGTGTTCCTATTTAGTTTCCAACAAAGAAACATCAAGTAGCGCGACTCTATTCCACGTCCAGCGATAATCCAAAATTCTGTGATATTTTTTTTAGAATATACGTGTATATCAATACGACGGTGCGGCGTCTAGTTATTGTTTTAGTAAGATCCTCCAATTATGATAAGGTAACAAATATTAACGAAAATGGTCAGGTTCCTTCGATGCATCGAAAACATCTGCTTTGTTTATATTATGTCAAGTGGCTAGACAAATGCAAGGGTGAGAGGCCCGTGGTATATCAAGTCCGCGTCTATTTATTATGGCTATTTCGAAAAGCTTGAATTACTCGCGTATTTTTCGGTTTACAAATTTTTTTTAAAAAATGGTTTGACAAAATCCTTGTTTCTAAATTTAAACTATTATGAGAGTCACATCATCAACTTCTTGAACACGAAAAATTCTTATCCTGCATTTTGGGCTCACGTACCATAGAAAAGCAAAGAGATACTGCATAAGCACACCCGGCAGATTCTCAACTCTGACCTTAAACGTGCCTAGAAAGCAGACGGCGTGTTTTTTCTTTGGAACGCCGCTTCCATCTTGCTGCTAAAAGCTAAAATGCCGCCCGATCGCTGCTCGAAGATACTCAAAAGGTGTGGATAAAGTACATCATGGCCTATATACGGAGGTAATTCGGACGGAATTCAGTTCTTGACCTACTATTATTTAGTTATTTTTTCGTAGAAAAAGGTCACAAAGAGGGTTTGTCGGGCTTTTCGTTAGTGCGGTTTTCAAGGGGTGTAAGCAGAATATTAATCTTTGTTTAAAATATAAGAAGGCATGATAAAACATTGTGTTTGAGACAAATTTTCCCAGGGAGTATTAGAGTCATGAATGTTTTCCAATTTCAATTATTAATTGTTTCTTTAGCCTACCGTCTACATTACGAATTTCAAATACATCCAGTTCGGTCTTTGTGACCGCGTAATCTCAGAAACGTCTGCACCGATTTTGATGGAATTCGGATAAGAAACTGGGATCTTATTAGGTATTGTTCTCAAATTCTCAAATTGATAAATCTTGATCACTTTCAACGTAATCAAAATAATTTTGAAGTCTCAAGTTTTCCATCCGCTTAGGGTGCAGTTAGAAAATATGTTACGGAAAGCATTGTTTTCAATGAACATACCAAGTTCAACAATTTTGATGGAACAGTTTTCATTTTTAATTTTTTAGTTAATTAGAATCTCAGCTAAATCATAAAGCATGTAAGTGAAACAGCTCATAGCATTAAATAATATGAATATACTAACTACGAATATTACGACTCTTAGTCAGCTGGTAAGCATGATGAACAGATGGCACTTGGTGTCAGTATTACTTAACAAGTGCTGACACAAAATGTGGTGCTTTTCATATATTTACAATATCTTTACTGTCAGGTTAGTTGTCAATAGCCTTGTCCGAATTTAACAGCGAACTACTCAAGAACAGTTCTGATTTAGCCAATAGCCAACATCACTTGAACTGCGCAGACCAGAACAGTTCTGGAATAGTGTTTAGTAAAGCTTTAACTTGGATAATAAACTCGGTATCGAATCATTTCTTATATTATATCGATATTTCACGACTCCGATCCTAAGGTGCATTTGAAGTTGGCCATATCTCTGTCAAATAGTATTTACTACTTCCAAAAAATGTTTTTATTACAAAGTTAAAAAATGGAAGTTTGGGAACTTTCTTCTGAAATGTTTTCACTCGTGACTCCGTTTACCCTGAGCCGATTTTCAAAACGTACAGACAGACGTCAGACAGGCTGATTTTGATACCTCCATTTAGAAATTTTTTTGGGATTACAATATCTCCTCTTTTATGATATAGTTTTGATTCCACTTTATGGGTAATTAGAATAAAGTCATACTATTTATATTTCGAGATTTTATACGCTTACTTCAGAATTTCCATGTTCCTGATATAGTCCTAAAAACGAAATCACTGTAGCTAGGAAATGAAATCAATTCAAGGTATATTATTTTTGCTCTTTACTCTTTACTGTTCAACTTGCGTTCTAGTAACAAATGTCGTAGTTACCAGCTATTCCTGCTACTGTTATCAATCAACTATCAATATACATGTATTTGTACTTATCGAACATTAGCACTGCCCGTCTAAGTATTGCGAAATAAGATAAAACACAATGTCTTACAAGTAGCTTATCGTATGGAAAAACGACTTATACCACCACTCTTTTGCCAGTTTGTCAGTCAGAATTAAGCCAAAACACTATATTTCAAATTGAAATTAAATTCATTTTTTTGCGGCAGGCTGTGTCAGGCATATTTGAATAAACGTTTTTCTTTTAACTAAATCTGAGTTTACGGTGATTAATGTTGAAGAGGTCATTTATGGTCGGTATTATTGACAATCAAGTAAGGTAATTTTCACGTTTGTCGATACAACGAGATTAATAATAAGCAATACGATATATTTTCTTGTATATATCGGGGCGGTATATATACTATATATATATATATATATATATATATATATTTATTTATGCGAGCAGTAGGCTTTGCCATTGCCGACGACTAGTTGGACAAGAAATACAATTAATTATTGATTGGGAAATTGGCAAACTTTATGCTTAGTAAACTCTTTTAACGGTAATCTCGAGCTTTCGGCACGCTACGGTCTATGTAAACAGACGCATTTACTGGCAGCTCAGTTTTTTTTTTGGAAAAACGCTCAGAACCGTCGATTTTGTTTTCGAGGGGGACACAAGTTTGGCAAAAAATCACGTTAGCACGTGCAGCCCCCTGGGCGGGGGTGACACCAACAATAAAATCTTAAATGGAAAGGGGCGGTCGAGTGATACCTTATTTTAAAGGTCTTTCAATTCCCTTTATAATGATGTAAAATACATGAGCTTCAGTTCAGTAGTTTTGAAGATTTATTGATTTAAAGCTTAAAGTAGACTTTAATAGGTACATCAGATTAGCTTGTACTACTGTCAGAAGAAATTTGACTAAAAGAATATACTTGATAAGTAAAAATGCTTTTCTTCACTACGCCCATGGTTTGTTTATCATTTTGTTGTTGAAAATAGCTATTGACGCGTTTTTTTGTGGCAAAAAAGTTATTTCTTAAAGAAAGATAAGCTAATATCTCGTACATATTTTAAACAGGAATTTAGTACATAGTTTGCGATTGATTTGACCAAACTTTATTGCTAAAATAACTTGTAACGCTTTATTACATAAATTAACCATGGCATATTCCACAGCAGAAAGAGTTGAAATTATCGAAATATTTTTCGGAAATAATCATTGCGCTAATAGAACAGCAGAAATATTTAATGGACTTTGCCATCTTCATCAGGAGCTGCAAGAACATTGAGACAAAACAGCAACTATTGCGCAAAATGATTTTAAATTAACTTACAGTGGTATGTGAGATTGTTGCTAAATGTTATTAATGTTAAAGTTGAGGGAAACAACCAGTAACCTGGTGAATGCTGGATACATGGTACATTCGTCAAAATTAATATAAACTAAACACAGCTGTATGTGTACAGTCAGCTGACAACCTAAACGTTAATAACATTTAGCAACAATCTCACATACGACTGTAAATTAATTTAAAATCATTTTGCACAATAGTTGCTATTTCGTCTCAATGTTATTGCAGCTCCTGATGAAGATGGCAAAGTCCATTGAAAGCTAGCGATTAATAAAGTATAAAGCGTCCTCTTTGCTTGAATTTTGTCGAAGTACCCAACAAAAGGCGGAAGCTTTATTTTTTTCACCTAACTGGTCCAAACGACAATGACCACGTCCCAAGTTATATATATATATATATATATATATTCGTATATATATATATATATACGTATATATATATATATACTCGTATATATGCTAAAAAAAATTCAGAAACACCGTTACTTTTAAAGAAAAAAATAAGAAGTATAACGAATCTCGCTGAGTCGCAAGCAGCTTGGGCTATCGGAAAACGCTTTTCTGGCGCAATTTAGTTATGTTACGTAAACTGGCAGCGGAGTGGGTTCGTTCGACGTCATCATCGACTTATATCACTTTTCTCAAGCGTCATATATATTGCGTTTGTGGTCGCCAAGAGACCTTTTCTTCATCCTTTGAAACGCCCTCTCATTTATCTCCGACTGTCAGCCTCAGACCATCCGGCCTGATCGATATCCAAAGCTAACGTACAGAGCGGTCCTTTTATGGATGCTCACTTTGCTAGAAGTTTGAGATTTGGGGTTTCAATCTCGATGCCGTTGCAGCTTTGAGTAAGAGATAATATCGAACGCATTCAACTTTAAAGGTCAAACGGGTTAGCATTGAATATAATTAGAAAACTGGCTCGATTAGTATTCCAAATTCCAACAAATCTTCAAATGGTTCGGTTTTCTCAATCAATCTATACTTGAAAATCGACAACTGCGTGCTAAAATGTGAGCAGTAAAACGTATTTTTCGTTCGGTTGTACAATTTTACTTCCTGCCGTGGAAGTATTGTAAACGCGAAAAATTTCGAAAACGAGTTATTACGTTTTTTTGGGTGTTATATGACAAAACCATGACACTTTTCCGTCGGTCTGTCTGTCTATCTGACGGATTTTGATGAAATTTTCACGCAAGGTCGCTACTAAGCCAAGGACATTTTATTATAGTTTTTGAAAATGTATCCAGTGGCGGCGAAGCTACGGGCAAAAAAGAAAAAAAAGGAAATCGTTCAAACATCGTTTGTTGGTGTTTCGGAGGTACCTGATCATTTCCAGAAAAAATTGTAGGGTTTAAAAATTGGGGGGTTGTAGGAGAGATTGTTTGACAGTGGTATATTTAATCGCCTCCAGCCGTAGTAATTCTACGCGCCTTTTTGCCACCTTTTTTCTGGTCTTATGTTATCACTGTCGTATATATTATTAATATAAACTTTGGCTCTCTATAATAGTCTTTGACCTGCAAACTTCATTAGACTGGATTCCGATAAAAAAGTTTTACTAATCTCGATAAGGGATTATACCAACCTGCCATTTCTAGGGGCATTTATTTGCAGCAATATACATACATAAATACTATAACATAAGAGAGTTTATAATAAGAAGAAAAAAGTGAAAATATACAGAGCTATTTGGATTGTTCGACAAAAAGTTGTACAGAAATAAGATCAAATTACTACAAATTGTGGGATTACATACAAACTATGTGTCGGATATCGTAACCAAGTACATACACATATTCGTGATTTAATGACCTTCAAGCAGTAGTACACAAAACCAATGTTCTAAGAGAAATCTTTCATTTGTAAAATAAATGTTGTGCTTATAGTCCCAGTTTTATAGCATCTCCATGATCCGTTTTTTTTCATGAAAAACAAGACAGTTCCATAATAAGTGGCTTCGGGCAAAACGGATAATCGTACCTCCCTTTTATTACTTGGATACTGCAGACTATACAGTGTTTTTCAAAAAGCACGTCCCCATTATTAGTTTAACAAATTGGCAAGCTGAAATTCGGAGTGATGAAACTCATAAAATTTTTTGTCTTTTAGGGCCCCATTCCATTTGAAAAATGCGTCAAAATGGCGCGTACGCGTGAGCTAGAAATTTTCAACTACTATTTTATGCTAAAATTCATTATTCAGGCATCAATTTCGTCACTCCGAATTTCTACTTCATTATTGATTTTATTTGAATTTTGGCACAATCATAGAAATTTTATTCATTCTACATATTACAAATTGTAGTAAGTAGGTCGATTCTATATCTGATATAAGAAATATTTTACTCGAAGAACTTTTTTTTGGCGTTAGGTTCGGAAATAATAATAATAATAATAATAGACGTCTTTATTTATCCACATTTACATTGTAGTATAGCCAAATGTCAGACTTACATGGCGAAGTTTAGCATGCTGCTACTCTTACACTTAACCATATAGTCTCTAGCAGATGTTCAAAAGAATACATTATCTACAAACAGATTTGGTTCATTACATCGAAAGTAAAATTTCAAAAAAGAGAAAAAGACATACTTTCCAAACCCAAATGCACCAAAAAATTATTAATCTGAATTAAAGATGGAATAAAAAAGAAATGAATGATTACGTAAATTATATGTTTGGAGGGTTGAGCAATAATGTTTTAACTTTTTGTCGAAAGACAGGTAATGAAAATTCTTTATATACTTTAGGAAGGTCATTATAAATAATAGCAACATTGTAAGAAAAACTGCGTTTAAAAAGTGTAGACGTATGCAGGGGTATTCTAATATTATTTTCTCTGAGAGTTCTACAGTGAACATTATTATTAAATGAATTTTTTTCCTTCAAGTAATAAGGTTTAGACCTGAGCAGCAACTTGTGAACAAAAATTGAATAGTGATACTTGACCATGTCATTAATTTTTAACCAGTTTAGAACGGGATATTTCGCTGACACATGATCAAATTTACATAAGCCAAAAATGAATCGTATACAATTGTTTTGAATAACTTGAATAACGTTTTTAGTGAAATTGTCTAAACAAGTATAGTATACGATATTACAATAATTTAGTATAGATATGACCAATGCTTCACATAGTTTTTTACGCAACTTAAAATTTAGTAAATACCTGTTTGCTATAAGAGTGCGTAACTGTAGGTAGGTTTTCTGAGACTTTTAACATGTTCAGTAAACCTTAATTTTGTATCAAAAACAACACCAAGAATTTTTGCAGAATCAGAAAATTGCAAGATTTGGTTATTTATCTGAATGTTCAAGAGCTGTGTTACATTGTATGTTTTTCTTTGTGCGCAAAATAATAACATTTTAGATTTTTGTGGATTAATAAGTAGATTGTGATCTAAAGAGTATTTAATTAATTTATTAACATCGTTTTGTAAAATTTGAGCAGTATTATTGACATTATCTGGGTTAAAATAATGAAGCAATTGCGTATCGTCAGCAAATGACTGGACATGAGAATTATCAATACTTTTGCTTAAGTCGAACGTATATATGAGGAACAGAAGCGGCCCCAATACAGAGCCCTGAGGTACGCCTGAGGGAATTATTGTCACTTCAGACATTTCTTGATTGAGAAAAACACACTGAGTTCTTTGATGAAGGTAACTGTCGAAAAATGAAAGGGATACACTGTCAAGACCTATGTAATTTAATTTAGCAAGTAATAATTTATGATTGATGCTGTCAAAGGCTTTCGAATAGTCTATAGAGATTAAGGATAGTGCCATTTTCTTATCTAAGGCACTTAAAATATTGTCTTGCAGATTAAGTAGGGCAGATGTTGTACTATATTTTTTTCTAAATCCGGATTGAGTGTCGGGAAGTATAAAGAATTTTTCTAGGTAAGCGGTCAATTGGAACTTTATAATTTTTTCTAAAATTTTGGATAAAATTGGTAATAAACTGATAGGTCTGAGATCATTATACTCAGTGGGTTTCATGTTTTTAGGAATTGGAATAATCAGAGCTTGTTTCCATCTGTTTGGAAAGTAGCCTTTTTCCAAACAGTCGTTAAAGATGTGGACGATGTGATGGAGAATAACTGGCAGGCAAAGCTGGATCATTGACAGGGATATACCATCAATTCCCTTCGCATCAGATTTTAGGCTCCCTATTGCCTGTAATACGTCATTTGAACTAATCTTATTTAATGAAAAAATATATTCAGAGCTTAATTTATTTTTGAAATAGTTTTCGCAAACTAGTGAATCAACAGGTTTGTAGCTATAAACAGACATAAATAATCATTAATTTTGGTAGGGTCATTAAAACTTGCCGGAAGGGTTGGTTTATATATGTGACTTAAAAATTTCACAAAACCAATTTTACTTACCATTAAAACGAGGGAAGAGGCGGATTGTAATCGCGAAAATTTTTTGATAGGTACCAAACTGATGTTTGCCACCATAGAGGTCTCAATAATTTTTAAACTAGACACGCCCTATTTTTCGCGATGCTTTTACATTAAAAGTGGTACACGTGAAAAGTGTCACTCTATACCGCTTTTTACTCTGTCTGTAACATATCCAAAGAGCATATAAGATTTTTATTTTTGTTATCGAATTTACGGTTAACAGCATAACTAGTTCATTAGAAAACGCATCTGAAGTCGACAATGAAAGATGCTTCGTGAATCTGCATACACATTTACGCACGGTGCAGTGGTCACGCTGCAAGTACCGCGAGATTTCCAACTTTCCCACGGTTGATCCCATCGAATCAATATCGAAATATTATTAGTGCATTCAGCATCCGTTGAGGTATTTTCATGGCACCTTAATTAATCCCCTGTACGTTAATAAACGAGTACCAACTAGAACGAACGCGATGGCGACGGCTGTACTGCTGGACCAGAGAATAAAATCTCAGATATATTACGGAATATCATCAACGGACCAATGAATTTTGCTATGATTATGCGTAAGGACATACGCTGCTTGACCATGAAAGTGGAATATCTTCTCCTAGTGTCGCTAGGAGAACTTCACCAATTAAACTTTCTGCTTCATAGAAAGTCAAGATAAGACTTAGCTTGGACTGCTGCTGACATGCCTATGCAGTTCAGGGCAACGGCGAATCCAGGAGGGGGGGGGGGGGAGGGTGACATCAGTGCCTCTGACATAAAAATTAAAAACTTGACTGGCGGGCGGATGGCAGATGACAACCCTACCCTTGTACCCTTAGGGTACAGCCTAAAAGTGGTTCAAATATTAAATCTAATCTAAAAATGAACAATTTATTGTTAAATAACAAAATTAACTCTTCTTTTTTGTCTTCCTGCGAATCCATTAATATTAATACTTGCTATCTCCTTTGAATCCAGTTTAACAACTTTTTTGTGGTTTTGTCCGTCACAGTGGCGGATTTAATTACTGGCAAAATGGACATTGCTGCCTGGGCCCCCAAAGAAGCGTGGTCATAGGGCAGTTATAGTGCGCACTATTGCCGTCTGTCCCCGATCCTACCACAGGCCCTTCCCAGTGCATATTTCCGAACGGACCCTTTTCCTTAAATCCGTCACTGGTCCGTCAAAAAGTATTTTTTATCAAATTTGCTCACAGCTTAAGCGCGCGCGAAGAAGTTTTTCTTACATCAAGCTGACCGCATAGGCAACCGGTCTTGCGCTCTCATCTATGAGCTTACAGTTAAATCAAAGTTGATGTATGCAGTGCTGCAGTGTTTAGTATAAAATACCAGTACGGCATCCATTTAATATGTGTGCATTACAGATTTATCTAAGAGATTTGGAACTTAAATAGTGGTCGAACTAAATTCGCCTGGGGGGTCATGACCCCCACGACCCCCGCTGGATCCGCGCCTGGTTCAGGGGATAGCAAACATACAACTAAACTACTTTCTATCTTTCATTATGCCTTCCATTCTCTATGTCTGCTGTAACAACTCGCTAGACTTCTAAGGGGGTGGCGTCTATTAATTACGGTGGGAAGGGGGAGGACCGTGAAAAATCTTACGGTATCTCACCTTAGGAGTGTGATCGCTGATCGTCAATATTGATGCTGGTTGCTGGCTTCTTCGTTCATCGAATATTCAACATTTGGAACGATCTATAAAGGGCGATCAAGAGCAAGCTTTTCCGATTCCACTTTCAAAACTTTAATCAAGCTGTTCTTAGCTTGTAGTCTTGGTACTCTCCAATTACTGCCTCTAGCACCTGCAAACTTCGTTGTTCGTTTTTTATTTTCTTCACCTTACACATAATTTAGGGCATAGATAATTTTGGGAGGCTTCTACAGGGTGGCCGATATGTAACTGACTGGTTTGTATAATACAATACGTCCATTTTTTCGTTTGAATCTTTTATTAAAACTTAGAAATTATGTATGATGAATAATATCAGACAAATGTGCGCCTCTAGGAGCCGCGGAAACCTGAGCCTTATTTTCAGTCGCTTCCGTAATGATATTCTTCAGCTGCTCTACACTATTTGGTTTGTTGGCAGAAGCCCTATTTTTAAAAAATCCCCATAAAAAACTCAGGAGCCGTTAAATCCGGTGACCTTGGTGGCCAGTTGACATTACGAGAAATTAAACGTCCCGGAAATATTGTTAAAAAAAGATTCATTGTTTCCCTAGCAGTGTG
Organism: Acanthoscelides obtectus; assembly: GCA_963669975.1. Lineage (NCBI taxonomy): Eukaryota > Metazoa > Arthropoda > Insecta > Coleoptera > Chrysomelidae > Acanthoscelides > Acanthoscelides obtectus. The sequence continues at coordinate 20,774,661 of CAVLJG010000008.1, forward strand.
ACAAATTCCTCCGTCCTGCTGGAACCACATGTTTTGCAGGTTAAATTGTTGGATTTCAGGAGCCAGAAAGTTTTGCACCTTATCAGCGATCGCCAGTGTCATTAAGAGAATTACCTGCAGCGTCTTGAAATAAATAAGGTCCAGTGATACCTTCATACCAAACAACGCACCAAACTGTGACTAGACGAGGATGTAGTGGTCGTTGATGTATGGCACGAGGGTTCTCTAATGCCCAGATACGACAATTCTGATTATTAGCAAATCCGTTCATATCGAAGTAGGTTTCATCGCTCATTATCAGTTGTCGGTAAAAATCGTTATTTTGGGTATTAGGCATGACTGTTCTTGGGTTAACTGAATTTTGTATGGCCGCAAAATAGTGCATAATGACGTGCCACGAATACCCAGTTCTTGAGCACGATGTCTGGTAGACGTCTCAGGGCGCCCCACTACACTTTCACGAACTCTGTACGAACAGTTCGAACACGGCCCGGCAAGTCTTTAACTTCACCTGTTTGTTCAAATTTTCGCACCAACTGACGAATGGCCACATTATTACGACCGAAATCTTGTCGTCGCTCCCGAATCGTTGCAACAATCAACTCATTATTTAAGTAAAACGTTTTAACAATGCGGACGTGATGTGTAGCGCTTCATGATGAATTGGACACATGTGCTTTAAACAACTACTACTGCGCCACCTACTGAAATGCGTGTATCAAAAATGGCGCACAATTTAAATCAGTTAGTTATTTATAGGCAACCCTGTACAATTATCAAAAATATTGTTTTTTACGCCTATACTCGCTTTGAGAAGCAGTCAGTAAAAGCTATACATCTATTATCCCGAATTCAGTTTGTATGTTTTTTGAGTTCACGATCAACTTTGATCTAGGTAAAGTTTCTCGAAGTGGTCAACACTTGTAGTCAGTGGAGAACAGTTAAATCAATTTTTCAATGATGCAGAAAGAAATCAGAAATATTTAAACTTGATCGTGTGTGAGATTGCTAAATTAATCAGCGCCATTTTCTTCAGCATCTAGTCTATATAATGTGATATCGAACATCGAACGGGCGACTGATTTCAGCATGTTAGTATGCATATATCGGTGACTTCCTTACTTAATTGCCCTGCAATAAATTATCACGGAGAGAATCAATTAGTCTGGATAGCTATGTTAGGCTCTTGTTTACAGAAACGGTCTTAATTACATCGGAACTTGATCACTGGTTGGGGTTATGGCATTGTACATTACCGTTGCTCGTCTATCCTGCTACAAAGTCTTCAAGATCAGTTACAATGATTAAAAAATGTAGAAGATAGCTCTTATGACACATTTATTCATTTCCATATTTGCACACTCGTTTTAAACATCCAGAAAGTGTTTCCTGACTATTCATTGAGAACCTGCCAGTACGACCATTCCTTTCCTTCGTTCCTAGGGTATTGAGATTGTGGAGTTCGTTCGGGGATGTTTTTTTCTATTTCTACTAACTTTAGGTAGTTCGAAAATTGGTTCAGCTAAGTATTTTTTACCTCTTTGAAGCAGTTGCTATGCTTTCGTACTTCAGCATAAAAAATAACAAAGTCCGACAAGATTTTTACACAGAAACCAGAGTATATTTTCCTAAAGATTTTTTATGCGCTGAGTCCGAATCCGTGATCCAAATCACTGATTTGGTTATAGTTTCCGAGATATCCCAATATAAATGTGCAAGAATGGAGATTTTGTCTATATTTGAGGTTATAGATCATGGCGAATTATGTCTTTTTTTGAAAAACCATAGACATCATCTCAAAGCATCAGCCTTGGTCTTTCCAATACTGTTGAGTTTGCTTAATTATCTTATTTTTTCAGTGAGATAATGACACTTCATTTTCCTGAATTTCACTATATGTGCTTGATGCTGAACATCTACACGTTATGATTACGATCCAAGTTGTAGTTTGGATTATTATACACAGAAAATTTAATTTATTTTAATGAAATAGAACCTGCCATCTAAAATCCCATGAATCGTCAACTCTAAATACTTAAAATATCTAAAACAAATATAGTGAAGTTCATGAAACTGAAAATTTCCATATCTCAGTGAAAGAAAATATTATTAAAGTAAGCATAACGGCATTTGAAAGGGCAAGACTAGTACATTGAGGTGATGTCTATTGTTTTTTGAAAAAAAAAATTATTTGGCATGCTACGTAACCCCAAATATAGGAAAACTTGCTATTTTAGCACTTTTAGGTTAATATGAACTAGAGCTAACCGAGACTTGGATCACAGATTCAGATTCCGCACATCAAAATGCTCCGGGAAAATACACTCTGGTTTCTGGGTAAGCGGGCCACCTCACTTTTGTCGGCCTGGTAATTAAAAAAAAGTAATTGGAGTCAAGTCAAGTAACATTTATGGTTTAAAGTATTGTATATTGCCTCGCAAGAAACATTTCTTAACAATTTAAGCTAATAATACCATTTTTAACTAATATAATCATTCGTCTATCACATTCAGCTAAACATTTATAAACCACCTTACGTTATCGAGCTGCCCGCATGCAAATCGTCCATAAAATTTCCTTCTCATTCGGACAGATGTTCGAGAGATGAAAAGAAACTCAGGAGGCAGCTGTATGGCTTCTCATAATTTTTATTGCGTCATTCTAGTTAATCGATCAATATCAACGTACAGGTTGTGCTCATCGACTTTTAGTTATTTAAATAATAAAATGGCAATGATTACCACGGTTTAATGAGTGGGCAATGAGGGTTCTTGGAGCAATAATGCTTGACAGCTGTGCACAATACAGTGTATTTGAAATTATTCTGGATATGAAGACTCAAAATCTCTACTCTAATGTTTCCACATATTCTGTGACATATTAAATTGAGTCAAAAAGACAACTTGCAGAGCTTCATTATCGTAATTTCGATAAGTGGTCATACATTTGCAAGTCAACGAATAGATTTAGTTGTACTTAGGTGCCAAGCTGAATCAGCATTTAATGCGATGTGTCAGTATTTAGCATGGAATGTAATATTTATTGACAATGTAGCCTGAACGTCGGTAGTTATTTATGTATAAGGATGCATAGAAATCCACTGACACTGACGGAGTCGTCAGTAAATAGTGATGGTGCGGACCACAATAAATACTAATCGTCTAACATTCGCTTTATGGTATATGAGATGAAAGTTTAATCAAAATAAATATTTCTGTAAAATCTTCATTCTTTGAGGTATTTTTTCAATTAATGAACGATTTTACAATACACCCAGATTGGTGCACCACTTTTGAAACCTTCGACATTGTCACTAAATAAATTCCAAACATGTTTTTAGATATTCATTACAAAAACAGGCAGCGGCAAATTCATATCAGTAAGTTTTCACGAATTACTTTTTTTTGTAAATATCGTAATAACCCTTTATCCGATTATGTTAGCATTTATCAAAATTTACGAGCATTAGGTACGGACAATATCGCCGAAAATATAGATTAAACTAAATGAGAAAAACGCCTAACTCGACAGAAACCTAACCAAGTAAGACCTAACAATCACTAGTCTATTCATACCCTATATCGAGATTTCCTCTTTTTTATATCGCTTTTTCTGGTTATTTGCACGAATTCCTTACGTATTTTTTCTGGAGATTTATTGAATTAAATTAGCTTTTTTCAACTTTCCTCTCACTCCTCTGCTTAAAATTAACTCCCACCACTTCGAGCCCATGTAACTAAATGATATCTCGGACTTTACTCGAATATATGTTCTTCTCACTTTTCAGGAGGCTTATAGCATGTTGAGAGTGACTGTCTATCTAAAATGGGGCTTCTTTACCTCCTCAAAAATATACAGGTCGATCTTCAAGAAGTTATAAATAGTTTCACAAGGAAAAAAAGGTACAACAAAGTGTTTGTTTCTAAATTAGATTGGTTATTTCAAAGTCATGCCTCAAAGAAATTAGACCTCGCCCTGACTCGAAGACTTTATCCGGCCTTGTGTGCCCTGCCAAAAACAGCAAAAAGACGGATAGCAATTTGGCAAAGGCGTACAAATTCTGTAACATCCTGTATAAAATCTGACTACGCATACCATGAAACGCGTCGTGTGCCTCTTCAAATACCCAAGACTTCAAGAAAGAACCCCGACCATCTTCCAAGAAATCCGAAGCGCGTACCCAAAAGCCCAAGACGTCGTCCTCGTCGTGTGCCTTGACCTTCACTTTTCACATGGCACACGTTTTTCTATCATCTATTTGCCTTTTGAATGAACCCATTGTCCGACACAAACCACAACAATCTTCCACCGCCTTCAGGTGTTTGAAGGTTCCTTTCAAAAAAATCAAGATACCTTGCGCGCCGTGCCGGTGCCCCTTACCTAACTTTAGGCAAGTTCCCAGCATCCCGGGTCCCGAACAGCTGATTGCTAGTGATAACAAAAAAGTGTGGATTTCGAGTCCACCTACGATTCTAAAGGAAAAATGGCATTATGTAAGACCTGTGGGAACGTTCGAGGAAACAGTTGAATGGTTATACCTGAGTCGCCTTGATGACAGTGGCGTATCATCCGATACATCGATCAATTCTTCAAAATCTGAAGTATCAATGATGTCGGAGAAAGGAACTGCGGAAATGCCTGTTTTTATCAAAATATTTTCATATATCTAAGCAACGCGAGAATTCCTCAGGGATCTGATTGCCTATAAAATTGTTTACGTTTCACAATAAGGTTAAGGTCGTAGGGTATGACGCATTATTTCAGGTCAGAAAAAAATTCAATTCCGAATTGACAATTCTCTTTGGATACTAAACTAAATCATGTAATATGCCGGTCTACGGACCTCTGAAAGCTTATCAGATAGAGAGTACCTTATATCTTTTACGAATAACTTCTGTTTTCGTAACGTTAAGTTCGCATGATTTATAACTGATGAAATAGAACTTATTCGTCAAGAGAAAATGTCAGCTCGACATTCAATTTTTTGTCTAACATCAAATACTACGTCATACGTTGCAAACTTGCCCCAAACTGGTACTTGTGTTTGGTCATAATTTACAGAAATGTCTAGAATTTGGGTATGTTCAGGGTATATAGACTCAGTAACATTAAAAGTGTTACACCCAGAAAAAATAATTTTTTCAACTTGTTTTTTTGGCAACATAATGACTATATTCAAAGCATGCTGTGGCAACAATGTCAACGTTTTATCTTTGTTTTTGTTTACCTTTGTTAAAATATTGTCTCTTAGCTTTTGTGGAGAAAGCTGTTTCTGAGAGCTGAGTAGTACAGATATTTTTAGTTGCTTTCCTTGCATTTACTAGTGTTGAGCATAACAAAATACCTCGAGCTTGAAGACGTCCAAATTATCACCGTGCTAACGACTTTGAAAGGGGTAGAATCATTGACTATCGAGATGTTGGTTTGTCCTATCGCGAAATTGTCTGCCGTGTTAATTGTACTGCAATGACGGTAATACATGTGGACTGAAGAAGGTAGAGGAACACGAAGAAGGCCAACTCGTCCATCGAGGCGTACCAGAGAGCGTCAAGATAGGCGCCTCAAACAAATGGCCCTACGACACCGTTTTGCTACTATGCGTCAGATCGCTGACCAATGGTTTGGGAAAGTGTATTGTTTGTCGTACTAAGGACTTTCGTCAAGAAGCAGACGTTAATGTTTTGCCGTTCACCGGATTTAAATCCCATCGAACATTTGTGGGATATGATGGGTAGGAGACTATACGCTTTGCACCATCCACCACAGACTCTGTCATAGCTAATACACGGAGTTCTAGTTGCCTGGAGTGAGATGCCACAATTAGACATCGATCATCCCATTTTGTCGATGCTTAGACGTATACAGGAGTGTATTCAGCTGCGGGGTCGCCCAACACATTATTAATTTTTTTCTTAATACTTGTCAACAAAACTTCGTGAGGATGTTATCGTTTCATTCTTGATGTACCTAAGACTACTTCAATGCCAAAACATCAAGTTGAAGAAATTTTTCTGAGTGTAACACCTCTGAGTATATTAATAAATAAACATTTTCGAAAGATTTCTTCCAGGTCTGAATTTATTTGCGCTGTGTATGTTAACTGGTCAGGCAAAACTACCATCCTTTTCTATTTCCTTTCAAGTGTTAATTTTCAAACTCGCCATCAGCTTTCCAAGGAAATGTCGCCCTTGTAATTATTCTCAAGATCTCATATTCTTAGAAAACGACCACAAAGGGAATCCAAAAACCTGCGGCAACAGTCTTAGAGATGGCAACGTTGATACCTGAACACGGTGGTCGACAGGTGTATGAGTGGTTGGGAGTGTCACGGTACGTATACTTATTTCCACAAAGGCACGTCTTGCAATTAGACTGGATATTCTTCAACATCTCTATGCCCTCCAATTCGGGCTTTACAGATTTACAATGTTATTAAATATTCTTTGACATTCTCTTCTAATTTTTCTTCATGGTAGTACCTTATTCGTTACGCCACTGTCACTGAGGTTGGTTGACGGGCAATCAGAGAACTGTGTGAAATATTCTAGGTAAGTTGTACACAACTACGTGTGTTTACGTCATTAAGCAAAGTGTTTGACTCAATAGATATCTTCAATATTTGCTTTTTCGGTTAATGCCTGGAGTGTTTGGAATACCGAGATGAAAATGTAGAATTTTCTGTTTTCTTTCGTCTTGGAATGTGGAGTGTTTCACACGCTCGTAAAGCTTGATTGCTTGTATTATAATCTCATGCATAGAACTATGGAGATAATGATAAGGATATGAACGTGAACCGAACGAACAGTGATTGATTATGGTGACACTCACATAGGCATGCTTCCTCACCGCGAGGTATTTCGCTAGGAAGTTACAGCTAGAATTCTAATACAATTATGACACAAAGGTACTGCAATGACAGACCATCTTCAATCAGGTCTTTCACCCATTGTGGTACGTCAGCAAACTTAATATTTTGAATGTTACTGATTGTTTTTTGACGTAGTGAAAAAGTTTACGGGGGTCAATAGCTAAATAATGCGAAAATTTGCTGTTTGACGTTTTTCGAAATTCTGGTTATTTCGGGCCATAGTAGAAATATAGGTTGTTCCAAAAATTGTAGAATCAAACATGCCTTATATGGTTGCATTTATCGCTAACAACGGGTAGAATTTCTAGGTGACTAAAATGTCTCTGAGCCGTATTTATTTGAGTAATTTGTCAACATAATTGGTTCTACTTATTTCTATTCAGTTCTCATATGCTTCTTGTTGTGTCACGAAATTACGTGACTGTAAGCAAAAATTGTTTGCTGTCTGTAAATATTTGCAGTTATCAAAGCTTATGTAGGGTGTACCACCAATGGTACAAAACCTAGAATAACACATCTCTCCAGCTTATGAATCGACTAAAAACAAACTACAAGGCTATTTTTCAATAGACTTTCTTCAGCCAATCGCCAAGTGACGTCTGAAAATTGCACAGGGAAAATTGCCCGAGTGTAACTTCTGGTTTACTTATTCTGTGAAGGGATCAAGAAGAAAATCCCTATGCCGTAACCGAAACCCATTTTCAACACCAATTTTCGGTTAACGTATGAGCAGGAATTATTGGCAACCACTTTATTGGCCCATTCTTGTTGCCGGGACGACTTGACGGACAGACTTACCTCAATTTTTTTCAACTACAGTTGCCTTTGCTGTTTGATGATGTTCCGTCAGTAATAAGAAACAATAGGTGTATGCGCTACATGCATTATGGTGCACCAGCGCATTTCAGTGTAGCAGTTCGTAATTATTTACAAACTGTATATCCAAATCGTTGGATTGGCCGCGGTGGGCCCCAAGAATGGCCACCAAGGTCCCCAGACCTCAACAGTTTAGATTTCTTTTTGTGGGGCTATGTTAAGACACTAGTGTACACAAGTCCCATTAACACTGTAGATAAATTAGGAGAAAGAATAGTTGCAGCTTGTGATAGAATAAAAAACACTCCAGGAATATTTCAACGAGTGCGCAATTCCATGAGAAGGAGGGAGGAAGCATGCATACTAAGTGGAGGGGGCCATTTTCAACAATTTTTGTAATCATTTCGTTGATTTTAATGTTATGTTTATGTTGTCAGTTGTTGTTGTTTAATTACCCCTAATGTGTTTAATTTTCCAATTAAATTAATAATAATTTTGCAAGTTAGACAATGGCGCTTTGAAGGAAAACAATTCAAGAGAGAATTTTTATTTGGCAAAAAACTATTGGCGTACCATTTTTTTCTTAAAAAATACCCGTACGCACGCCACTGTTGAAGCTAAAAATTATTTTTGCATTGAAAAATATACAACTTTATTAACTTTCACTACGTACTAAATATCAGTGAAATATCTGAAGCGGTTCTGAAAATATTAATTAATTTGCATTTTTTTCCTAAAACTTCAACACCCCGAGTTTTTGTAAGAAACATTTTTGGACCATAGGTTATAAAGCAAACTAACATAAATTTTTCATGTAAATTCAGACCCTTAAATATTCGCATATCATTAAGGAACACCCTGTATACTTTCTTATGACGAATCCCATTTTTGTCTTGCGCATCGAGGCAAGAACATCCGATTTTGAAATTTCCTAACCCGTATATCTACCGATAACGCCAAACCCAGCCAATCGAGGTACGATAGAGACAAAACTAAACCAAAACCAACCCCCAGTGTGGCTGTGGTCGATGCTGATAATTTAGTAATTTTGTAGCCCGCATATGTCGCGACGCGGCTGTTGCTTCACCTGTTGCCTGCTGCTGATGCCCGAGGAGATGCTGTGCCCATACCACCTCTACAACAAAGTTGTTGTTATGCACCAGCTGCTGCCCCTGTCCGTCGAAGAACTGTGCACCAACTTGTGGTGTGTATGTCTTGCGGTAGAGCAACTACCCTGTTTCGCCCATATTATGTCGTTTACAAGGACACTTACATAGTATAATAAGCAATTTGAAACAAGTATTTGCATAATACGTGTATAATTTTGCTTGTATGTCTTTATCAAAAGCTTTTTTGATCGTCATTCAAAGCATTTCTGGTTTCTACGGTTAAAAACGTCTGTTTACATATCACAGTATCCATAAATGTGTGTCCTAGATTATCTAGCATTGCCTGTATTTATTGAAAACATTTGGTTTCCATCAAAGAAGTATCTTATGGTTGTGACCGTTTGAATAGTTTCAAAAGCACGAATACAAAGGTATCTGAAAGTATAAGTTCAAAATTATTTCATATTAAGTACTAATGCTTCTAAACGTTGTAAAAGTGCGTTATTCCTGGAAAATATTAACCTTTGAATACAAGGGATGAAAAGGGCTAATACTGCAACTGGCGGACTCTCGGACTCACACAGAGTATGTAAAAGGTGAAAAATTAATGTTAGTTTGCTTTATAAACTATGGTCCGAAAATGTTTCCCTACAAAAACTCGGGGTGTTGAAGTTTTAGAAAAAAAAAGGAAATTAATATTTTCAGAACCGCTTCAGATATTTCAGTGACATTTAGTATGTAGTGAAAGTTAATAAAGTTGCATATTTTTCAAGGCAAAAATAATTTTTAGCTTCAACAGTGGCGTGCGTACGGGTATTGACTTCGATATTTTTTAAGAAGAAATGGTACGCCAATGGTTTTTGGCCAAATAAAAATTATTTTTGAATTCCCCGTTCAATTTAAAATAAATGGTCTCTCTTGAATTGTTTTCATTTGATGCGCCATTTTTGAGTAAAAAAATAAAAACCGTTCTGTTGTCCGAGAAAATTAATGTAATAATAATTGAAGAATGCAATTTATCAGTAAATATCTAGTTGCTATGGAATATGTCACTGGCTTTTGACATCTGACAAGTCTCTGTTATTCAAATCTGTTCGCTGTAACATCGTTTTCATTATTTAGTTTTTACAATCTTGTTAATAATGGTGAATTATTAAAATGCAGAAATGGCGGAAATTCATTACGTATATGGCCTTGCCGACGGTAATGGTGAGCAAGCCAGACGGATTTATCACCAGAGATATCCCGATCGTGCTTTGCCAGATAGTCCAACCTTTTCTAATATTCATCGTCGTTGAAACTGGTTCTGTCCGACAAGGAACATTTGAAGATGGACCTCTAACTGTGAGAACACCTGAAATTGAGAAAGCAGTGCTGCACGAAGTCGAAGAACATCCTGAAACGAATACGAGGAAGATTGCTAGACATTTAAATATTTGCTATCAAATTGTTTGGAGAATTTTAGTGGATTTTTTGTTATATCCTTACCATATTTTAAGAGTACAGGCATTACTTCCCATTGATTTTCCAAGGCGTGTGACCTTTTGTCAGTGCTTCCAAAAGTTATACAAAATTCGCAATTTGAATCAATGATTCTGTTCACCGACGAAGCTAATTTTTCTCGAAATGCCATTCAGAATTTCCACAATAATCATTTGTGGGCAGAAGAAAATCCCTATGCCGTAACCGGAACCCATTTCCAAAACAATTTTCGGTTAACGTATGGGCAGGAAATATTGGCAACCACTTTATTGGCCCATTCTTCTTGCCGGGACGACTTGACGGACAGACTTACCTCAATTTTCTTCAACAACAGTTACCTTTGTGGCTTGATGATGTTCCGTTAGTAATAAGAAACAATATTTGGTACATGCATGATGCTGCACCAGCGTATTTCAGTGTAGTGGTTCGTAATTATTTACAAACTGTTTATCCAAATCGGTGGATTGGCCGCGGTGGGCCCCAAGAATGGCCACCAAGGTCCCCAGACCTCAACAGTTTAGATTTCTTTTTGTGGGGCTATGTTAAGACACTAGTGTACACAAGTCCCATTAACACTGTAGAGGAATTAAGAGAAAGAATAGTTGCGGTTTGTGAATAAAAAACACTCCAGGGATATTTCAACGAGTGCGCAATTCCATGAGAAGGAGGGATGAAGCATGCATACTAAGTGAAGGGAGCCATTTTCAACAATTTTTGTAATCATTTCGTTGGGTTTAATTCTATGTTTATGTTGTCATTTGTTCATTACCCCTAATGTGTTTAATTTTTCCAATTAAATTGATAATAATTTTGCAAGTTAGACAATAGAACGGTTTTAATTTTTTTTACTCAAAAATGGCGCATCGTAGGAAAACAATTCAAGAGAGATCATTTGTTTTAAATTGAACGGGTAATTCAAAAATAATTTTTATTTGGCAAAAACCCATTGGCGTACCATTTTTTTCTTAAAAAATATCGAAGTCAATACCCGTACGCACGCCACTGTTAAAGCTAAAAATTATTTTTGCATTGAGAAATATGCCACTTTATTAACTTTCACTACGTACTAAATATCAGTGAAATATCTGAAGCGGTTCTGAAAATATTAATTAACTTTTCATTAAATTTTTTTCTTAAAACACCCCGAGTTTTTGTACAGAAACATTTTCGGACCATAGTTTATAAAGCAAACTAACATTAATTTTTCATGTAGATTCACAGCCTTAAATATTCGCATATCATTAAGGAGCACCCTGTATACACTCAGCTCACGCTTGATTAACAATTAAAAAACATAAGTTCACAATAAAAATACGTACCTCTTTAATGCTTTGGGATTTTGTTGACTAAAAGACCTCTGACCAGGGCGAAAAAATAGTGTTTTGGATTTGTTTAAAAAAAATAATAATGACGCAACATGCGGATTCGTTAAAAGGGTCTTTTTGAATAAGATTATGCAAAAAGCCGAATCAGAATATTTCTCCCATCATATGCGAAGATACTACCTGCTCTAATATCAAAAATTTTGTATAAATTTCATAACCCAACCATTGTCATCATGCTAAGAATCAAACTATTAAATATATATTAAATGCCAAGATTTAGAGTGTGGGTGTGTGGTGTGCCATAACTCAAAAAGGCCTCAAAAATAATCAAATTGACGCCTCCGCGAATAACATTATACCGAGTTATTGTAGCCAGCAAAACCATTACTCTTTTGAAAAAACGCTGTACTACACATTCACATTTTAGATCCATTAACAATTCTCAAGCACTATTAGTAGTCGAAGATTAACGAACAGATAACCGGCAAGTTTGCGACAATACTTGGATTTTTCGCGTTCTCGCATCTCGGAGAACGTTTAGCGTTTTCGCGGCGATGGACGAGGGTACCGCGACTGCTACATTGGAAAAAAAAGACAGATAACTTAAGCTCGTTTGTCATTTTTGAGGGTGGATGTGTTTTGGCAACAAGAATACCTACCCAAGGCGATCCTGAATTTTTATAGTTTCACACGATGACTTTTAAAATTGTAATCATACGGCTTTTGTCCGTCCGATCAAATACATGGCGATGTTTTTGTATTTTTTGCAACTCATCAACATGGTCTAGGCTTGGTGACTGGGACAACGGACGAAACCATAGCAACTACCCTCTTTCTAAGGTACGGCTAGTCCACTGTATCTACTATACCACCAGAATCATCAGCATCTAGCGATCACACTGGTAACTTGGCTATCAAATTTTTACAGTTCCAACCAATAGCTGCTATACACTCTCATAGTGATCGATTCTGGTCTTAGATGGCGCTTTGCGATGTCTTTTTACGTTACTGTCATTAATTGTCATTGTACTGGAAAAGTGCTATCAAATTTTTACAGTTCCAACCAATAGCTGCTATACACTCTCACAGTGATCGATTCTGGTCGTAGATGGCGCTTTGCGATGTCTTTTTACGTTACTGTCATTAATTGTCATTGTACTGGAAAAGTGCCACCGTGATCGCCGAAACGTCGTACACTAAACAGAAACCGAAACATAGGTATGTAGTTTGATTCGACCCCTTTCGAACATGAACTTCCAATCTTCAAATATTTTATAACTGCAACTATCCAAAGCTGTTACTTCTTAAATAAGTATTCAGTGTGGATTTGGTACAAGGCATTTTACAGTGTGCTGGTTGGTCAATATTCAAAAGGTCAAGGTACGAATAACCGGACAACTCTTAACATTATAGCCCTCGAGTTCAATAAATAAATTGACCGCTTTGCAAATGGGATTTGCAGAGGGTTGTTCTAGTCAGAAAAAACCGTTACATTTTTTTTTGAAAAACGTTGCACCGTTGCACCACCCCCTCGTCTAATTTCAAGCACGAACTTCCGATCTCGAAACCTTTTATCGTACATCGCGTCTCGTCAATTTCGCGCATCTGTTCGACCGACTGCGGCCGAAAAATAATACACTTTTTCTTCTTTTGTGCGCGGCGGGAGGAGCCAATAATGCATAGACGCAACTAGATCGTCATTTTTTCGGGAGACTAAACCTACCCTTGTTAACATTTAGTAGTCTTGTAGAAATGTGATAATATAAGAAAATTTTCTTTTTCACCATATCAATTCGACGGCTGCATGTCACCACGGAAATCTGTAACGTTCCAGAAAAAGGTAAAAAATTAAAACTGCTACAGTTTCATTTTATGGTCGACGACTAAAAAATTGAATATATATATATACTCGTATATATATATTATGTAAAGTAAATTATGACAACGTTTTTCTTATTTGGAATAATAATTTTATAGCCGTTCTTAAAAATATAGAATTTTATTTTTAGTAATAAGACACTGGTCTAATAATTTTGTGGCAGAAAATCGTACTCTACTCTCTATCTAGTTGGAGGACATTTTTTAATTTCTGTCGACCGGTGCTCTAGTGTAGGAATTCTGCAGCCCACAACCCGATTTTGTGAAATAGTTTCACACGCAATTACCTCGAACATTGAGGGTTCACAAAAATGGGGAACTGCTCCTCACAGGGCGTGAGTCCTACTTAAATCGCCTCGAATTATCCCTGCACACGGTTCCCCTCTATAGAATTAGAAATCATGTTGAGGAAATGAACACGTGGCTTGGAGCGAATGGCCACTTACCAGCTCGATGGTTGAGTGTAGTTATGTCTACGGCTAAATCCCCAAAAGGGTGAGAAAAAGGTACCGAGAAAAAAAAACCATCAAGAGGGGCCGATTTCTAACAAATAAAACCACACCACCCTATAAATCGCAACTCTGTGTGTGAAACTATTTCACAAAATCGGGTAGTGGGCCTAATAATTCCTACACCAAAAAAAAAAACTGTAACAGAATGCGTTCAAAGTTTGGCTTTATATCTGTTCTGACTATTTGCAAACCAAAAAAAAAATCGAAAAATAAAATATGAAAAATATTTAACACGTCCTTGGTCATCAACTTTCTAGCCTGTTATTGGTTGTCAACTCTTTAAACGTAGTTTTTATATCGGCATTATTTGAAAATAGATTAATATTAATTCATTTGAAATTATTCTACTTGGCTGCATCACTGATTATTTATTTTTTCAATCATAGAGAGACCCAAAAATGTACACAAAAGTACGCTAAATATGCAAATTCTAATTGTATGAGCCTGTTTGACTAACTTGATCCATTTAATTTCGTGTTTCTTAAAGAGGCAAGCTTCTGACAAACATAAGGAAGTGCAAACTCAACCCGCTTGACGCCATTTTTTGTCAAATATGCATGCATCGAATGAAGATTTTCGAAATGTTAATATCACTGTCCCGCTTCCAGACGCCCATGTGTGGGGAGGCGGAGGATACCTGAATATAATGACGGGTGTAAGACGGCGTGCGGCCTGGCACGTGTCTCATATTAATTCCAAGTTATAAATATATGCAGACCAGAGCTGTGGGGAAATGAGAGCGAGGGGGTATTCGGCGAGGGTGCTCTTATATTATGTGGTGGATTTCGGAAGCGTTGCGACTGCCCTGCCACACGCACTCACGTAAATGGGGTGAACGTGCTGGTATTCGCGACGGCTGCATAACGGGCCGGCGAACATCCCCTTCTGCTTTCTCCATCAACTGTTTGGTTATTTTACAAATTGGATTTTTTATGAAGACAATCAGTTATATTATTGCCAGCACCTGCTTGGCAGAAGTTGTAGAGTAGAAACATTAAACGGTCTATCATGATTCAGTGAAGGGGTATTAGGGCCGTATAGTCAGTTGTTTCTACAACATTGTAGGTCGTCTTTATCACTTCTTTGACATTCATGGTTTTTTCTGTCCTCCAGAAAGGCAGGGGTATTTGTAGATTTCTACTCCCAATATTATAAATTCTTGTTTGTGTCCTTTACGCATCAGTTCACATCAGCTATTACTTTAGGTTACATCTATTAGACAATCGCTTGTAAGCTCACGTAGTCTTAGGTTTGGTAACAAAACCATTGTTGCCTGAAACGATATCTACTTTTATTTTATGTGAATAATGAGTATCAAATCGCCTGTAAAACGTTTTTTAAGCCAGTAGGATCAGAACTCAGAAGATTACCTCTTGCATGAGTATAACATTTTTACAGTGAACTATATTGAATTCAAATCAGGATAAGAGTATGATGGCGCCATCTATTGACCGGAGACTGGAACAAGGAGTTGGACTAGCTTTATACTGATAGATTTAGGTAGATTGATACCTTTTATGTGAATGGCGCGGATTTTCAAAAGAGTGGATTTCGACCATTCCTATTTCTGTGCCTCATAATTATATTAGCCCACACATTTGCCCTTAAGACTTGTAATAGACGTTCACCAGTCTCTATTTTTTGTACATCTTCCTCGAGTAAATAATACGGAGGCGTACGAAAGTTGCCGTGGATCATTTCAAGAAAAAAAAATTAAATACAATACTTCTTCTAATATCATCATCATCATATTCGTTACATTACATGACGAGCTGTAAGGGTTTCCATAGCCGACCAACAATGCTTTTTTTCACTGATGCTCATTCCGCGTACATGGACTTTCATGAGCGACAAGCAATACAGATGCCAGAGCGCACAAAAGTTGACTCAGAGACATAGAAAGTCCATTTGCCCAGAATTACGTGGGAAGTACAGAGTCAACCTACTTGACGCCGTTTTTCTTCTCTCATACCCATTATACTCTATAGATTTGTCAGGGAACAATGATTTTCATAGTCGGCAAACAATAAAGATGTACATACAACCCGAATTGTGTGGGCAGCGCAGAGTCAACCTACTTGACTCAACTTTTGTTCATTTTGATGCTACCCTTGTCAGCATTTTTTGATCTGACAGCATTGGCACTCGCGTCGATGGGGTGAACGTACTAGTATTGGCGACGTGACGGCTGCATAACGGGGCGATGAACATCCCCTTTTGCTTTTCGCTATAAACCGTCTGATGTCTGGGGTAGGTTCAGTTTTACAAATTAGATTTTTATAAAGACAATCAATCGATTTAATATCGCTATCACCTGCTGGGGTGTTGAAACGGTTTAATGCGAACCATTGTATGATAGAAGAGTTGTATAGTAGTAAAACTGACAAGGAGACGGTCGGCCTTGGGGTTGACAATTTGGCTCATTTTTTTTGTGGTGAGAGAACGCACTTGTATATCAAAGTATCGACATATTAAGGCGCACCATTCAGAAAACTATTTTTTGTCACATTAAATTATATGTTTCTTCAAAGGCATGCATGCTTAATGTTGTTTTGTTTTTTAGATTTTACACTGAGAGGAAAGAAAATTGAAAATGATGAAGCAAATTAGTAGATTATAAAATCTGAAAAAACATCATTTTATCTCATTCTATTTAAAATTTGTATTCCGATTACTACATTTTCGATAGTATTTTTGTTATCGCGATGATACTTACAAGCAATAGTAGTACCGTAGAGAGGTCATCAGTAGACCTCTAGGTTCCCACGGCAGTACCGGCGCGTACGGCATCGACCCGGTCGTAATTCTCAGCGCCGCAGGTTCTTTTGAATGCGCGTGGACGATGGTTGCCTCGAGGAAAACAGCTGTGTTCCCATCTTCCATGTTGCCATGTCTGGTGCTTCTTTGGAAATCGTTGAAAAACAGCATTGATATCATTTTTAACTAATCACAATACACAATTTTATCACCCGTCAATTAGAATGTTTTGCACCTGACACCTGCTAACTATATTATGATCTTCAGGGAAAGAGCAAGAGTCAGTTTGAACTCAGCATGATAAAAAGCATCAAGCAATAATTTAGCGAGATGCTTGATTGCTGTCTCACCAACATCTTATACCTACATCGACTTCAACTAAATAAAGTAGCATTCATTACTTTCAGTGCTTACTTTCAAAACTTCTAGCTGCTTGTACATCAATCTACCAAAGTGGTTTCCCTCGGATTTGTATGTAAGAAATGACCTCAAGTAGATTGACTCTCAACTTCCAAGGCAACGCTGTCATCAATTCATAAAAGATTATCCTTATTGAGCTTAAGATTGTTACCATTTGAGTATCCTACTATTGCCTCCAAATCATCATTAGCTCATTGATTGAAGTATGTAAAGGGTTATCATTAAAGCTCTTATATATCTGTGAATCATCGACATAGCACATCATAGAAGAGTTTTTCACAGAGCTACCCAAATCTATACTATAAATCAAGTACAACAGAGGCCCTAAAACTGAACACCGAGGGACTCCTGAGGTTATGTCAATCGGACTGGATATAGTATTATCTATCGCAACTACTTGTTTACGATTTGAAAGATATGTTCTAAAAAACATTAGAGGTATGTCTGAAAAACCGAAAAACTTCAATTTAACACATAAAAGCTCATGATCTAATTCATCGAACGCCTTAGAATAATCTAATGATACAAGTGCTGATTTTGTGCAGGGTACAAAATAATGAGATCTTATAAATTAATAACGCTGAGAAAATTTGACAACCCTGTCAGCGGCGTATCCCGTATTACGGTAGTCAGCTGTTGCACAACAGAACAAATGCCCTTCTTACCTTCTTAACATCTGACAAGTTCGTCTTCAAGGGACCATTTCAGGTTTCTTACGCACTTGGTGGTGGTCAGACAGAAGCAGGTAAGACAGGTAAAACTGGTGTCTCTTCTGTGATTTTGGATCATTTGTAACTTTGAATAATTAGATGTAGAGGGTTATTCAACGTTTTTGTAGACAAGAAAGACCTTTTATAATCACTCAAGGTGGAAAATGGGAAAGTTAAACAGAGTTGCTGTATCGATATCCCCGCCCGAAGTGTGAGACTCGCAAAAAAAGAATATATACAACACCAAGTTTCCTAAATTACGTTAAAATTAGCAACAAATCGGTTTCCAGTAGATTGAATCCAGAAATTCCTACAAAGTCACAACGCAAAAAGACTAATATTTAGTTATAATCTAAGAATTCATACAATTTTCTTTTTTTGGAAAGCTGATTAAAAGTGACAATAAAATGTCCAACAACAAGGTTTGTCTTTTAATTTTTCGAAATCTTGCTGCCAAAAACTATAAATCTTTTCCGTATTGGGAATAAGGACCAAGTTTATTAATGATATGGTTTGTAGTAAGTTTAATGGAAAATTGAAAAACATTTTTTTTAATCACTCTATTAATCTGCTTGCTGTCCTTTACGCGTTTGCTTCTCCTATAAATATTCTTGTTTTGACCAAAATTTTGCGCTGCTTTTATTTTGCATTTGGCTTTATACGTTATTATAACCATTAAATTTTATATCGCAGGTGACATTTCGGTTTCTGAATTTCTACAGGTTTTAAAGATCTCACGATGCACCGGTACAACCACGAGACATCTGCAGATAGTAACAATTATCTAAGACAGCTCTATGAATGGCTGAACATTCAGTTTTCACTTAACCTTTGATTTTATCCATAGAGTGAGAGTAATAGTAAATCACTAGAACTGAGACTGCATCTTGAATCTTCACAACGTTGCCACTTACCAGATATATTTAGGCAAGGTATACGTAATATTGATTATTTTCTACTGTATATTACTTCAAAAATGAAACTCAAACCGAGGGCAAAGCCAAAGATTAGTGTTAAGTGAGTCTTTAAGCCCATGGGAAGATGTTCTGTCTAAGGTTATCGAAAAATAGAACGATACCCAAAAATTTGTTTTTTACTAAGCCCAGATATTATCAAAAACTTTAAAAACATCGAAAATCGAGTCATGAAATTCTTGTTTTTTTAAACATCACAACTCCGCAGGCCACTGGACTGATTTTCAAAAATATACAAAGCATTTAATTTTCATTCCTGCACTTGCAGTAACATTTGTATCAAATTTTTATTTAAGGCGTTACATTTAGAGTTTCAGAGGAGTCAAGGGATGTCTTTTAAGTTTTGCATATAGAAAGATAGTAGGCCGCGCGGATCGAACGTTAGTACTGAATCTTAACCTCACTCTTTAGTAAGCTTAAATTCAAAGTTTCACAACAATACGTGCAGTGTTCTCACTGCAGTGAATTTTTAAGTGTCACCAAGTCATTAGAAAAATGGAACTCAACCGAGAACATTTTCGCGCCATAATTTATTATAACTTTCAGAGACAATTATCGCAACACGAATGCCTTGCTGAGTTACTGTCTGTTTTCGGCAACGAAGCGCCACATCAGTCGACAATTTCCCGTTGGTATGGAGAATTCAAACGTGGACGGGTCTTAGCGACGATCCCAGGGTGGGTGCACCAAGCATTTAATTTTCATTCCTGCACTTGCAGTAACATTTGTATCAAATTTTTATTTAAGGCGTTACATTTAGAGTTTCAGAGGAGTCAAGGGATGTCTTTTAAGTTTTGCATATAGAAAGATAGTAGGCCGCGCGGATCGAACGTTAGTACTGAATCTTAACCTCACTCTTTAGTAAGCTTAAATTCAAAGTTTCACAACAATACGTGCAGTGTTCTCACTGCAGTGAATTTTTAAGTGTCACCAGGTCATTAGAAAAATGGAACTCAACCGAGAACATTTTCGCGCCATAATTTATTACAACTTCCAGAGACAATTATCGCAACACGAATGCCTTGCTGAGTTACTGTCTGTTTTCGGCAACGAAGCGCCACATCAGTCGACAATTTCCCGTTGGTATGGAGAATTCAAACGTGGACGGGTCTTAGCGACGATCCCAGGGTGGGTGCACCAAAAACGGCAGTCACCCAGGAAAACGTCGATGCTGTGCTCAAACTCATCATTGAAGATAGACATGTGACATATCGCGAGATTGAGGCGTCCTTGAAGATCTCAAAGACCTCAATTCAAAAAATTTTACATGAAGAATTAGGAGTAAGAAAATTAGTTTCTCGTTGACTGAAGAGCAGAAAGCAGCCAGGGTTAATTGGTGTCAAAAAACGCTTGACCGTTTCAATTCCGGAAACTAAAAAAATGTGTACAGCATTGTTAGTGGTGATGAATCGTCGATTTACTGTTATGAACCAGAAAATAAACGACAGTCGGCTGTTTGGGTGAAGAAAAGCCAACAAAAGTCATGCGTTCTCGAAGTGTTTCGAAAAAGATGGTCGCGACATTTGTGTCAAAAGCGGGTCATATTGCAACAATTCCTCTTAATGAGCAAAGAACTGTTACTGCGGATTGGTATACCACCATTTGTTTGCCAAAAGTCATCACCGAGCTTCGGAAAATCACCCCCAAAGAAAAATCATCCTCCACCAAAACAATGCAAGCTCGCTCACAGCCCAAAAAATAAGGCAGTATTTAACGGAAGAAAACGTGGAATTATTGGACCATCCTCCATATAGTCCCGATCTAAGTCCTACCGATTTCTTTACTTTCCCGAAAATTTAAAACAGACTGCGTGGTCAAAGGTTCCAGTCACCAGAAGAAGCAGTTGACGCATTCAAAAATGCCGTTTTGGATCTGCCAGCAAACGAGTGGAATAAGTGCTTCGAAAATTGGTTCGAGCTCATGCAGATGTATGAAAAACAATAAAGTCATTTAAAACTACCTACCGTGTTGTTTTATTTCCATATGCAAAACTTAGAAGACATCCCTCGTAGTTTGTTGTGTTAAAACTTTTATTCAAGAGTCAAGGATTCTTGGGCCCGCGACGACAGACAAACTGACGGAAAGGAGTGTCGTAGTTTTTACGATATACATACCATGTGTTGATAAAGTATCTGGCCAAATTTCAAGGGATTATTTCTTAGGCTTAGGTAATTTTAGGAAAAGTTCATATCTACAGTTCGGTAACGTTTCATTTTCAGAATACAGCTCGTCAAACTTCACATAAAAATTAGTTTTTTCAAAAAAATTTTAACAAATTTGTTAATAAATTAATTTTCTTCATCTAGGTTGTCAAGAAAAAATTGACACCCTACATGCCAAAAACGACACGTTACCCGACGATGTTCATTTTCATTTTCACCCTGTATAATGTCGTGAGAAGTAAAATATTGGCAAGCATGTAGGTGTTTTAGAATATTTTATCTGGAATTAGATTTATCACCGCCCTGTATACCGTCGTACATTCGTATATCAGCGCGGTCCACCCACGCGACAGGACAGGAAATACCAATTTCGAGCGACAAAAGCCCAGTCACTCCAAAAAGAAAACAAAAGCTAAGCAACGTTATGTCGTGATGGGGATAAATGAGATTAAAAGCCCCAGACAGGAAGTCAAACGACGCGCTTTTGTTTTTCGGCCGTATGTGCATGTGCCCTTTGACAATCATCATCGTATAAGGGCGTTAATAATCATTATTATTGAATTACACCCGCTTTTGAAGAATTGCTTCAATTACACATATTATGGTAGCTTTTTAAAAGTTCGTTCATTCGGTCTTGCTGCTCATTCATTAGCTAAAGTTTATCTTCATTGAGAAATATGAACGGCAGGGGTATCAAGTAACGTGGAAAGCGGCATTATTTCGGTTATTTTGACACTGTAGGTTTTTATGACATGTAGGCTGTGGACATGTAAGTTTTTACATAATAACCCTGAGTGACATTGAGGCTGCTCATCGATTTAGGCTATACAGGGTGTCCCTTAACGATATGCGAATACTTATGGGTGTGAATCTACATGAAAAATTAGTGTTAGTTTGCTTTATAAACTATCATCATTGATTAACATATTCTACTGAACGTAGCCAACTATGTAGGCAAAAAGTGTTCTAAAGGATACTAGCCCCAACTCTGAGACAGTAACAGACCACAAAAATACCTTTGAAAGTCTACTTTGAAAATAGTGTTTGGTTCTGCTACTGACTAATAACCCTTTTTTGGGCATCGCCTATTTCAATTGGGTATCGTCAGGCATTGATTAACGTATTCGACCCCAACATAACCAGTTAAATTACTATCTTTTCAAAATATATTTCTAAATTCACTTTCTGTGTTCTGCTACTGTACATGGTTGGCTATCGTCAGGTATATTACGTTAATAAACGTTTTACCTATATCTATCTCTACTCTAATTTATTCCCTCGTAGCTTCGACCCTGTTACAGAAAAGATTTTACTTTAATTTCGTAAACGGAAATACTCTATTCGCATTTTATTATATCAGGTTCAAAATTGATTTCCAATAATTGTGTGTTACTTCCATGATTTTTCCAAACTCCCTATTCGAGATCCTCTTCAGTTACCCCTCCGTAACTGAAGCGTATTTATAGCTCAAAATTGATAGGAGCCACACGTGCTGTAATTTAGAGTATTGGTGGAAAATGTTTATCCTCTTAAATTCCTTAAATTCTGCTTTTCCTAAATTAAAAGGTATAATTATAGTACGAGGGTGTAGGAAAGAGCAGTTATTTAAAGAACAAAAACAGATGTTCTAATTCTTGTTAAATATGTCTAGGACACGGCACTTAATTTTGTGTAATTTGTGCTAGCTCCTGATTCGAACTTTGAATCCCAATGCTAATTTTCGTCAAACGATGCTCTTAATTATCTAGATGAGCAGGAATCAAAGAAATCATGGATTTTCATATTTTTGTATAACAAATTTGTTTTAATTTTTTTTTGATAGGGTAGTAGGAAACGTTACAATATTTCTAAGGTAGAAAGTACATCCAAAACAAACAACAAAAAGTTAATATAAACATATGTCTTAAAATGTCCCATCACCAAAATACAATGTTATCGATTTCTACGCCACTGATGAGACCGAATAAGGACTAAACATGAACACTGTTCAAAAGTCACCATAGTAAGTTAAGTTTGCTCTCATAATACACTACATACAATTTTCATGACAAACTTCAATATCTTCAGCATAAGCATAGCGGGTTGAAGTTGTTTATACAAATTTTACCACGTTTCTCCAAAAGGTCTAACAAAATCTCTCAAGAGAGTCGATTTGAATACCTTATTCAAAGCTGCAATAGAGTCAGTGACGTTGAACAACATTTTTATTTTTCTTCTGTAGGGGTCTAAAATTTCCCAATGTCTACGATACTTGGGTACTCTCAGGCACTATAGCTGTGTATTGATTATGATGTCAGTACTACATGTAAGTTTATAGGAGCGTTTCATGTTTATCTACTTTATGTTCTAGAAATATTGCCACGTATTGACATGCACATTACGAAAAACCGTCTGTCTGTCCATCTACTAATTCTTTACTTGAATTTGGAAAGTACTGCTCGGACTTTGGAGCTATTTTGATTCAAGATTACTACTATGTTTTGTGTGTTTTACAAATAAATCCAGTGGCGATGGAGATACGGGCAAAATATGTGAAAACCGCTAAAACTTTTTCGATACTTTAAAGACTTCCACTCATTTTCATAAACTTTATTTGGATGAGTTCAAAATTGGTGTTGTAAATGTTGCGTTTTGGTATCAGTGAAGAACGTTCTATTTTATTAAGCAGCTTCTGGTACCCGCGATGTAACCGTTAGAATAATAGTCACGCGTATTTTCCATACAGTTGCCATTAAAACAAAAATATACTTATCCTCTATAGGTTGAGATGATATATCATATGTGTACGTAAGTGCGAAGATGCCTAGTCAAGTTTCGATTCCGTTTGAGTGTTTTGGAAATTTTAAGATGATCAAACGCGTGGAAAATATAGAATCTATCTACCTGACGCTATTTTTTTTTTGAGGTATAACAGGTGGGCTGAAAAGTCCGTATCGTTTCTATGAGATGGCGCCACCAGAATAAAATCCATACGCTTCTTAGCTAGTACCAACCTTCAAAAGATGCCTGTCAAAATTTGACAGCTGTCGGATCATTAGTTTTTGAGTTATCGTATCGAGAGTGACGCTACTTTTGTTATTTTTGAAAACCATGGAAAGTCAAGAGTTTCGTGTGTTAATGAAACATTATTTTTTGATGAAAAAAAGTGCCGTCGAATGCAAGAAATGGCTTGATGAGTGTTATCCGGACTCTGCCCCGGGCGAAGCAACCATTCGCAAGTGGTTTGCTAAATTTCGTACCGGTCACATGTCAACTGAAGACGACGCACGCAGTGGACGCCCAAAAGAGGTCGTTACGGACGAAAACGTGAAAAAAATCCACAAAATAATTTTGGGAGACCGCAAAATACGGTTGATTGACATAGCTGAGGCCTTAAACATATCAAAAGAACGTGTCAGTCACATCATTCATGAATATTTGGATATGCGAAAGCTCTGTGCGAAATGGGTGCCGCGCAATCTCACAAAAGCAACAACGCATCGACGACTCTGAGGCCTGTTTGGAGGTGATTTTGCGCAATAAAACCGATTTTTTTCGCCGATACGTCACCATGGATGAAACATGGCTCCACCACTACACACCGGAGTCAAATCGCCAGTCGGCCGAGTGGACGGCTGCATCCGAACCACCTCCGAAACGTGGAAAGACGCAACAGTCAGCAGGCAAGGTTATGGCCTCTGTTTTCTGGGACGTGCAAGGAATTATTTTCATCGACTATCTTCAAAAGGGCCAAACTATCAACAGCGACTATTATATAGTGTTACTGGAGCGTTTGAAGGCCGAAATCGCCAAGAAACGGCCACAAATGAAGAAAAAAAAATCTTGTTTCACCAGGACAATGCGCCGTGCCACAAGTCCATGAAAACGATGTCGAAATTGCATGAATTGGGCTTCGATTTGCTCCCCCATCCACCGTATTCTCCGGACCTTGCTCCAAGCGACTATTTCCTCTTCTCAGACCTTAAGAGAATGCTCACCGGAAAAAAATTTCACAGCAACGAAGAAATCATCGCCGAAACTGAAGCCTATTTTGAGGACAAGCCGAAGGATTACTACCGGAAGGGTATCGAAAAACTTGAAGAACGTTATAATCGCTGTATAGCCCTTGAAGGCAACTATGTTGAATAATAAAAGCGAATTTTGACGAAAAAAATATTTTTTCATTGAAACGATACGGAATTTTCAGCCCACCTGTTAATATGAACTGATACTGAATATCTTGACCACCCTGTACAATCTGTCCGCTCCCTATTTAAATTTGCCCCCACGTTGGACGGCGTACGTGTGCAGCTATTTTTCGTGTCGCCCCTTCACAGCATCGCAAAGCGGTCTCTTTTGTTCCCGATCGTGGATTTTCGGACAGATGTTGGATTGCAACGCATTTTAATTCCGATTCCTATGCGCTACTGAACACGTAAGGGGGGTTGGTTGGTCAGTGTTTGTGCGAAAATTTTGCACGGTATGCTGCTGATGCGTATCTCATCTCTTGAGGGGTGTGGACATTTTCAATAACTTCTAAAATCATCTTTTTGTTGTGTTTTATTAATGTCTATATATATCAGTAGCCATTCAAATTAAAGGCAATGCGCTCACTTAGCCTGGTGGTTCTAAATGCAAGCTTTAGAAAGAGGTACTGTATAAGAACTAGGGATCGATCGATTTAAATATATTTGTATAACAGATTCGTGGGATATGTTATTTTTTATCATATATTATTTTTAAAATCCATTTTCGCAATACCTCAAAGTTTTTTAAATGTGTGTTGGTTACCTCATCCGATATTTCCATAAGACAGCTGCGATTGTAACAATCCTGTGTACAGTATCTTTAAGTGATATTTACTCAGGAAATCGTGAAGCCTGGACTTTGTAATCAGGCCTATCAATTTTCCATTTTTTTTTCATGATGTATAAGACGGAAATTTCGATTCGAGATTACAGTGTACATGTATTTTATCGAGATAAAAAAGAACGTCAGTACAGAAAGTCTATTTTCAGTTTCATCTCCTTGTTCTTACCTCAATTATACTTATATAGGCACGGCGATAATTCAAGTAGTGTCTTCGTGTCTCCACCATAATCAAATCTAATAGGCTAATAAAGTCGAAAGAGACGGCTCGATGGGTTAAGTGTAAGGCCAACAGTGCACGACATTTGCCCATTACCAAAATTGAATAATAGACGTTAAATTGTTGGTGTCCTGTGTATGCGACAACGCAAGTGGTCTGATCTGACACCAATTCATAGGTGAAGTTGCTAGGCTAGCTAACAGCTCTTATTTGAATTGAACTGTTTTCTTTGTATATACTCAAGAACTAATTGTACAGTTGTAAAAATTCGTTCTAATAAAATGTTGCATTAACAACACTGATTTCGATGAAATAATCACTTGTAAATATAGTGCAATAAACCTGGTTCAACAAAAATTGATATTTGTAGAAATGTAGTGTCGACCTTTGCTGAAAAGTATCAAAATCATAAGACTTTTGATTAAACAATTTTTTGCCAAACAGTAGGTCATAATGCGACCTATTTCTAGTTGCACGATTATCCTTCAATTTCCAGACAGCCTGTATACAGGGTGTCCGCAAAGTTGGGGTTTTCCTTTACACGACGTGTAGTTCTTGAAAACATAAGCAATTTTTCTTAGTACCATATACACCAATGTCTTAAGGGAACCGAGATAAAGAGCTCTGCAACATCAAAAATATCTGAATACCGTCCTGTAGCCGCGACATCCCCGAGTGGTACAAGGTCACTGGCTCAACCCGACGACAGAACTGGGTCGGGGTCAGTGTGTCAGGTCAGTATGCAACCTTCAACCGACGGTTAAGGTCACGCGTGTAGAGGTAATCGCGTAGACGGGAATCCCTCAACAAGCACTAGACACGTGGCTAGAGAAGTGCAAGTATCAAAAACTAAAGTGTGGCAAACTCTGCGTGAAGAGGGGCTGTATCCGTTTCACGTCCAACGTGTACAAGCCCTTCAACCTGACGATTTTCCAGCAAGAGTGCGGTTTTGTGAGTGGTTGTTGCATCAACATGACAATAATCCGGACTTTTTGAAGTGCATATTGGTGCCAGACGAATCTACGTTCACGCCTAATGGGGTGAATAACTTTCGCAACACTCATGTTTGGTCAGTAGAAAATCCGCACGCTGTCCGTCTGGCACATTTTCAACAAACATTTTCGGTGAATGTTTGGGCTGGCATGGTGAACGGTATGCTCATTGGACCATTTATTCTCCCAAATCGATTGGACGGGATGCAATACCTAGATTTTTACGCAACATTTTGCCTTCCTTGTTTGCCTGCGTCTGCTCGGTAGCGCATCAGCTGATTTTATTTTCTGTTGGAGCGGTATGATTTCGGGCAGATACGTACTTAGCCCTTCTCGTCAACTGGAGAGTGAGTACTTTTTCCTTTATTTTTTTTTACTTGGTCGCCCTCGTTTCATTACACATTACCTTTGTTATTTCAAGGGTAGTTGTTTCTGAAAAGGAAAACCCCAACTTTGCGGACACCCTGTATATTGATTGCCTACGATCAAAAACGAGCGACAGCAGGTTATCCAAGCTGGCACCACTATCCATTGAATCACAGCATGCATTAAATATGAGCTTAACTAATTTAATGAACCGATTTGCTTTCGTGAATGCACGAAAAGACAATTTTGGTTCTTTTTCAACTGAATTTTAGAATGTTTTATTTTGAAAATGTTACTTTATGTTTCATTTTAATAGTCTTACCTTCTGCCAGAACATTATTTTTATTGAAAAAAAAAAAAATGTTTTTGACCGTGATTTCACAAGAAAGTTATCCTATTTGTTTTTTTTTTTACTGAAATATCTTATTGTATTCTAAGCGCGGTTGATGTTGAGGAATCTACATTACAAATTGGCACTATATTTCTGATCTTTCTACAAAGTAAGAAGGTTGACTGGTGGTATTGATTCTTATTAGAAGCATAGTGGTGCAGCATTCTTTTTCGTATGCTTTCAGGCAGTGATAACCTCCAAGCCTTGCGTCAGAGAGGCAGTCAGTGCCAGTCTTTTTCTATCCAATAATATAGTACATACGAAATGTAACTATTTAGATCAGTTTGTCCTAAATATTTGAAATTCTTCGTTTTCACGCATGGGCACCTGCGGAAATTTTTCTCAGGGAGGGCTGATGACTTGCCCCCCAAAACTTTTTGAAAAGCGGGTATCCAGCAACTAGAATTTTACGTATTTTTAGACAGTGTTTCAAATGGCTCTGATACGTAAAATTCCACGGAAATGGGCACGAGAGTTTTGCGCACATTGACGACAAAATGTAATTAATGCTTTTTGTGTCATAGATAATAGGGGGTTCATGGGAATATAGTACGGTGTCGGCGTTACCTTCCATAGGCGGTCCTGTGATCCTGTACAGGATGGCCTCAAAATGTGAATTGTGCATTTGCATAAATTTCATAGGATTACGTTACGTGTAACTTTTACACCGCAAGTATTGTTATTATGGTAGAGATGGGTGGGTGGATGTATGCTGTATTGAACTCTCAAACATTTGTTTAGAGAGACAGATATAGGCATTAT
Organism: Acanthoscelides obtectus; assembly: GCA_963669975.1. Taxonomy (NCBI): domain Eukaryota; kingdom Metazoa; phylum Arthropoda; class Insecta; order Coleoptera; family Chrysomelidae; genus Acanthoscelides; species Acanthoscelides obtectus. The sequence goes on from CAVLJG010000008.1 coordinate 20,803,253, forward strand.
GTAGATTCATCTCAAAGTATAACCTATTTATTTCTTTACCAACGGGCAGCTGTGGCCTCATCTCTGCCAGGTTCCGAGGGCAGCTTTGCTTTTCTTGTGAAAATTATGTAACAAAACATTTTCTCCGCATATTTGGTACTAGCGGAATGTAAATACCACAAATAGCTTCCTGATAATGTTGACCTTTGATCGCAGATGCTTTGAAACAAATGCCGACAGCATGTGGGTTAGACGCGATCCAGTTGGAATCTTCATTATTAATATTTTGAGGGGCAAAAAATGCTGCGGCACCTAACCTCAAATATCCGTGTGCTCTATGATGGGACCTAGTAGCAAGCGGCATGCATAAGCGGAGTTATTTTGCGTTTGCTCGACTACTTACTAGGTATGACACTGGTCGTCTGCCCCATATTCTCAAAATATGTTGGAGATTCGATGGAGAGCACCCACGATTTTATTTATATTTATATCGCATTGTTACGGGTTGATATATCACTAATTGAACATATAGTCAATACGATTTGCCTAGGAACTCGCGACGAAATATTGCACTTAAGCTGAATTGTAGCAGAAATGTTATCAACAAAATTATTTACTTTTGAACAATAACATTTCAATTTGACAAGTCGATGGTAGAGAACACAGAATAATTATTTTTTCGATTCGTCATTCTCAGTCACAGTTCCACGCTTTTGCGCCATCTGTTACTAGTAGATTGAAATTTCACAAATCGCTGTAGCGGCGTTTGTGGTATTCTTTGCCTAGTTCATCAAGATCCTCTATAGATGTCAGCACGGTCAAATGTTATCGGTGGCGCCATCTCTTGATTATAATTGATAGGCGAGTGTGAAGTTGCAGTTACCATTCATGGACGGCAGAACAATCTGAATTGCTACGAAGGGATGACCAGAAATTCTGCATGATCTATTACGAGGGAGCTATGAAAAATTTTGTTCACATTGATACGAGCTTACTATAACAAACGTTTCAGTCACAAAGGTGATCAGTGGCCAGAGAAGATGGAGATTAATTAGCAAGACAATCAAAGGGAACGTTTCTGATATTATATCACTGTAGATACTTAAAATGTTCACAACTTTATGAAAAAATACGTTTTCCATAAAAACATATTTTTTTCAGTGCATTTTTGCTTCCTTTTTTATTTAACTTTAGCAGCAATTGTGAAAAATGTCAAATATTTTACGATGAACATGAATAACCTCAGTCAACCGCAACATCTACACAAAAACTATATCTGGCCATGTTCTATCCAGTGAGAAAGTTCACATTTCAAATATGAATTACGCGCCAACACGCGAGAAAGTGGAGAGAGGTCTTGATCGACGCGTTAGTCGTGTGGGTTAAATGGTTACAATGGAACGTTGGACCGAAGCGCAACGTGCTTTTGCTGACGAGGTTTACTTTAAGAGCGGTGATTCATATGCAGCTGCCCTTCGGAAATTTTTGTACACGATACTACATTCGCCGACCAAGAGATGCCTCACGTAAGAACCTATTGAAAAAGTGGATTAAGAAATAAATTAAGCTCTACTCTTAGTCAATCCATTCCTGGCCCCACACCTACCATATCAACCGAAAAAAATGTGCGTCGAGTAAGTGATTCGGTCATTGCAAATCCTCGGCGTTCTGTACGGAAGCATTCGGCTTCTTTGGGAATTCCTAGGTCAACACTGCAGGGCATAATGAAGAAAAAAAATGGGTTTTCATCCTCATAAAATCCAATCAGTCCATGCTTCAAAGGAAAGTGATTACGTATTACGGAAATCTTGTTGCGAACGGATGATAAATCTTTTTCTCACGCAGCGCAGATTCGATAACGTTGCTTTCAGTGACGAGCTCCATTTTCACTTAGACTGTTATGTGAACAAGCAAAATTGCAGATATTGGGCACCACCGACCCCAAAAGAGAAACATCAACAACAGCTACATAGTCCAAAGGTGACTGTTTGGTGCGCCATATCCTCTAGCGGTGTTATTGGAGCGTATTTCTTTGAAAATGAAAACGGTCATGCATTAACAATCAATTCCCAGCGATACAAGGACATGATTAACACTTTTTTCTGCTCCTATTGTAAGAACAGAACGTCGATTTAACAAAATATATTGTTCAACAGGATGGGGCCACTGCCCATACATTAAGAGAATCGATGACCGCGGAGAAAGCACTTTTTCCTCAAAAAGTTATATCGAAGTTTGGAGACATTGACTGGCCTCCTAGGTCACCCGACCTCACGCCATGCGATTATTTTTTGTGGGGTTATCTAAAGTCAAAAATGTATTCCAATAATCCATGAACACTGGAGGAACTTAAAGACAACATTCGACGAGAAATAAACAACATCACTCCGGACCCTGCAAGAGAATGTTTCAGAATTTGCGCGTGCGATTAGAAGAATGTGTCCGGAAGGATGGCAAACATTTGGACGGAATGATATTTAAAGAAATAAATTAAATTTATGAAAATGTTGATAGTAATAAATATTTTCTTGTCATTAAGTTGGTATTTTTTTCTTAAATCAAAAAGTGAATTTTCCCACGGGACTATATTACATTCAAATAGCACTGCTACGTTATTAGATACTACATTTTATTGAGTCAACACTATCGAACTTTTGAGCAACATTCATGGTACCTTGTTTGCAATTCCTCCATAAAAACCTTGTAAAACGTTCGCCGTCATGTGCAAGGCGTGAATAAAAACGACACTGATTTACGATAAAATTGATATATTTTTATACACAAGTTTGGATATAAATTACAATTAGGCATAAATTAATGGATTGATCTGTGTCTAAAAAGGCCGTTTTCTCTATTATTTCGCATAGAAATCATACCAATATACCTAAATACAACGGATAACGTTTGACTTAGAACTAAATATATAATTTACAACTTTCAGATCGAAAATTTATTCTTACACTCGAAAACATCAGTTGGAAAAAAATGGGAGAAGCGCGCTAATTTGAAGAAAAACCCAATCTTACAGAGTATAAGAATGCATTTCTATAAACCTTAATCCTAAAAGTATGCAAAACAATTCAAATATTTGAGAGAATGCTAAAATGGTAACGACATAAATAACGAAATTTGTATATCTACAGAAGTTCCAAAGGTATCAGATGTATTCCAGTATTTGTTACGATACTGTCGCTAGACACTATAGAGTTCAGAAAATGTTATTTCTCATTTTCATTTGGTTTTTTAATTTTCTGTTCAGTCGTACCTGTGTAAAACTGAAATTTGGAATTTTCTAACTTTTCGAACGAATTTTTGATATATTTAAATGCAGTCTTACTTCATTTCCACTCAAAGTGTTTTTTTATTGTTTAATATAAAGCTATCAATTCTGAAACCTTTAGATGCCTCGTCTTATACGTATATTATGAGTATGGATCCTTATCTTGCTCAATTAAAAAGTAGAGTATATTCTAATTGCCTTGCATACATATATACAATTATAAAATGCTCCTTTTTTATTCTATTCTTAGAGTATATTGATGTTAATAGTTCATAAATAAAAATTCTTTTATGGAAACATTAATACTGAGTGGTCTTGAAAAAGCCCATCACATGGATTTATGGAAAAAATTATCTGTGAAATTCATGAAACAAAAATGAGATCTTAGTTTAATTCAGTAAACATTTCAATCTTGAATAACTCTAAGATAGTATGCAAAGATAAATAGGTATAGTTTTGTGGAATATCTGCGTCGCTGAATTGAAGTATTTACAAAGTGTTCCATTACTATCAGGCAGACAAGCTGTTAAAATGGGAAGATATGATGGACTTTTTCATTACAGACCGCTTGAAGTGGCACAGCTTCAGACAACCGAAATATCAATAACTACTGCAAAACTTGATCTCCATTTATTTAAAAGGTTAACCAGAAATCTTGAGTCTTCAAGCTAGGAGTTTAAGGTTTCACGTCCCTTTTTTAGATTATTTTTTTTCATCTACCTGAATGCAGTAGTATTCTAAATCCTTTTCATCTGATAATTTCATGGTGTGTATAGGGATGACTAAAAACAATGTTTTTATCTTTTTGTCAAAAAATGCATTTTTCGTAAAATTTATTGTGCATTTTTTCTTCAGTCGGAACTTACAACAAATATAAGTACTGCTCTGAAGTTTTGTGTGAATATTCCTCTTTTATGGAAGAATGGAACAAGTGATTACTTTTGTTTTTATCCCTTTTATTTTTCGATTTTTTTTTGGAGCCTCGTCTCGCAGCAAGTAGAGTTTATAAGAAATGCAAAAATTTTTCGAAGAGAAAAAGTGATAAGAATAAAAGTAATCACTTGTTTCATTCATCTATAACAGTGGAATATTCACATACAATTTTACAGCTGTACTAATATTTGTTAACAAGTTACGATCGAAGAAAGAATCCACAATAAAATGCACAAAAATGCATTTTATGACAAAACAAAATTAATACGATATTTTTAGTCATCTCTATACACGTCATGAAGTAATCAGATGAAAAGGATTTAGAATATTTGCAAACAGGTAGTTGAAAAAAAGCGAACAAAAAAGAGACGTACGGCCTTAAGCTGTGCAATACTTTAGTTAAAAATGAGCGGTTCTTCAATTTATTATATCCAAGGCATACTCACATAGGTTTTTTAAATCTGGTTTTCAGTGTTGATGACATTATGTTGAGCTGAAGCTGAACAAATTATTGTGTCTCACACAATAAAACTAACATTACACATTTTTTAACGTTGCATTGAAAGTTCTTGGGGGTATCAAACGCCACTAATCACAATTCTAACATTCAATTATATTCTCGGTGTTGTTTCATTTATGTCTGTTTCAGCACATTAAACATCTATTTTTCTGTCATAATAGTGGTAATATTTCGGGAATTATTTCCGGCATATATATGTTTGCTTACAAGTTGTATGAGTACCTCAAAAATGTCTACTGGTCAACACAAAAGAACTCAAAAAATGGCATTAACATTTTCAAACTTTCGCTAAAATAAACCTTTTTGAAATACTCTGTACAAAATCGCGTCACCTCAATTCGTTGTAATGATCAACTTAACGAGTCAGAAAACGAAAAAGCGCATAAGTCAGAGGGTAGGGATGCATAAGGGTATATTTTTCGTTCCACATTAATTGGATAATCAATCAACGCTACTAGTCAGTATAGTCAAATTTCAACAACTATAGCACATTTTCTTGGAGCTCTCATATATTTTGATAATTATTGGACATTTTTCAAATGTGGAAACGAACTACATATCCCAATTCTACTTTACACGTACACGTTGGTTCCAGCTTAGTTGTTAAAAATAAGTGCTTGTACTGGACAATTTTTCTTCCCCTTAGCTTTTGATAGTTAGTTTTCTTTGACTCCTTTGTATACTTTTTTAAGCAGATATATGATATGTATTTATGGTTTGAAAGTGGATCTGTATGTTATTCTCGTAGATAAACATTAATCACATTTTTATAGAGGAAGAAAATGTGTCCAGGGAAAAGACCAATAGTATACAAATATATGTTTTTCTTAGACAGTCTAAGCATGCAAGTCTTACAGCTTGTGTGAGTTGTGTATATAAATATTTATTGTGTATCTTTAATGGTTGCAATGGGTTCTAAAGCCATCAAATTCAGCAATATCACTTTTCAGCATTATTTGTCAATTCGATCGAAACATTTTGTGTGCCAAGATGGTTTATGGCAATGAAATTTTGCACTAAGTTTTCATTCGATTCATTTTTCATCGACTTGATGGATGCATTCAAGGAGTTAAAACGCTTAGTGTCAGTGTCTTTTTGACACAAATAGCCGCAGGAATAAGGCAAAGCTTTGTCGTTTTCTTAATGCGTCCAATAATTGCTTTCGTCATGTTTTTTTCTTGTTAGCTGTATTCTATTTTATTCAATTTAAAACCCATCGCAACCGCAGGGGATCGGCAGATCTCACTACGCCCTAAACCTTAAGAACACGTATCCCTAGTGAACACTTGCGAATATCTTCATCCCTACGTACTGACTTCGTTACCACCATTGCATTTGTTCAACGTGCACGTGCATTCGTTGCTTGATATACAGCACGGCCAAGTATACGAACGAAGTGATGGTCACAAAGTACAGGAACGCTGATAGAATGCAACCTGAATCGTGCTGGTCGGGTCGATCTTTCAGATGCCTGGAAATAGTAATATTTTGTTAGACACAGCAGATTTAGGATTTCAACATTTAAATGTGTGACATTTTTTTTAATTCTTGAAATTCTACGTCTGTCATGGGACAGAATGATATTTAACAGTTCCCAGAAAATATTCAACTATACAGGGTGTCCGCAAAGTTGGGGTTTTCCTTTACACGACGTTTAGATTTTGAGATAATAAGCGGAGTTTCTTAGTAGCATATACACCAATGTTTTAAGAGAACCGAGATATTGCCGGTCCTGTCCTATCTCTCGATCACGTCCACAGCGCCAGCGCCAGCGTAGAGTTATACGATGTAAATAAGCTAGTATGCAACCTAACCTAGACGTCGGTACTGTTGGTCAACAAACCATTACATTGGTAATCGATTGCTGCTCAAAAAATAAAAAAGGCACACTCATACGCCAATAGCGAACTATTCGACATGCTGTTAATTTACGGTGAGTGTCTTCAAAATGTGACCGAGGCTTCGCGAGTGTCTGCAGATCGTTTTCCCAGACGTCATCATCCAAGGCCCCGTAGATTTGTTTTACCTTGTGCAGAGACTCAGGGATACGGGTCGTTTGGAGGAATGTCGAGGTGAGTTCTTAAATGAATCATTTCCGAATAGGTGGATCGGACGTAATGGACCCGTAGCATGGCCTCCGCGATCTCCAGACTTGACAGGGTGTGATTTTTTTCCTTATGGCGAGATGAAACGCTTGGTATATAAAATTGAGGTGCACACGGTTGATGAATTACGTATGATAATTGAGCCAGCTGCTGCATTCATTCGGGGAAATACGTTAACCAAGAAAGAGTGACACCGACGACATATTTTCGATCTCTTTTTTGTTATTTTTGTTACATTTGCTTCTCGGATTTTACGACAGAGCCGTACTTGGAATTTCAATTCAACTGAACAGTGAGTACTTTCTGATTTACACCCCCTATAAAAACAATGAATATATGAGATTAATTCAAATTGAAACAATAATATTTACCTAGCTTGTGACGGCTGTTTTGCTTCAATTTTGGTGTCATAGCTCTGGACGATCAGCCCATCGTAGTTGGCAGGTGCATCCATTTGATTAGAGTCCTTTTCGTTTTCATAGTAGAAAGCCAATTTGTAAGGTTGGCTTGGTACTGGTTCGTGATATAGGTTGAGCGAATTATCACTGAAAAGAAAAGTGTTGACGTTTACCTTGCTGTTAAAAATAATGCGATATGAAAAAATGCATGTCATTGAAAAACTGTTTTTAACACGCTTATATTAGCTTGGCCTGTATGTATGCATGTCACGGAATCTTTGAGCATAATTTTCACCAATTTCCAGAAGCTCACCTGAGTCGTTGGGTGATGGGTGCGTGTACCGGTGGTTCGATATGATCGAACAAATTGCTACCACTACTACTACTAGTGTACGGATGAAATTGGTCTGGAACGTTGAGAGTGCTTTGCAGAGGTGCGGCGACGGTTTCGAAGAGTTTTCCTTGTGTCTGCGGCACCCCGTCAGAATTGTGATTAGCGGCGTATGTCAGTCAGTAGCATTTCTTCGTGCACGCGCACTTGCGCACGATGTCCACGTCCTTCGTGAACCGCGTGCCGTCGGGACATATCAAGCGGACCTGCTTCAACAGAAAAAAAAACAAAGTCAATCCCTAGTTCCTAGATCTTCAAAGCTGCATTTTCAACGTACACCGTCCTAAAGTGGCACAGGGACCACATGATAAGTTGCAGCAGCTCAAACTTTAATGGATGCGAGTATCGCTTTTGCCTTTTTAAATATCATCTCGCATGTTTAAGTATCTCAAAATTATTAAAATGGAAATATTAAATAGGCTACCTGACTCATATTTAATTTCATATAATAAATAAATAAATTTCTTACAGTATCTGGCATAGGAAAATGAGATATATCGAGTTGTATTTTAAAAGCGCAAGATGGATTTACGAGGAGGTACTCAAAAATAACCGAAATAGCATTGCAGTGGGCGGAGCTTGTGTAGTACACATTTCTGCCGCCCAGAGGCGTACACCGCAACTCATTACCGGTTCAGTGCCACCTGAGTTGTCGATCTGGCTTGTTTCGTTCCTCTGTAGTCATTATTTTTGCTAGAACTGTTTGGTGCTTTTTTCGTTTTTTACGATGGCAAGCTTCAGTGAGCAACGTGCAGTTGTGAAATTTGTAAAAATGCTGCTGAAACTGTTTTAATGTTGAAAATAGCTTGCAAAGATGATGCTATCGGAAAAACTCAGGTGTACGAGTGGCTTGCTCGATTTTAAAATGGCGACATGTCGATTGATGACAAACCTCGCTCTGGACGTCCATCAACTGCCCGAATCGACGAAAATGTTGAAACAATTCGAGAGCTTGTGCTATTTGGAGGTTTTAAGACGATTGCGAAACAGTGTTCGGCAAAAAAGACGAGTGAGCAGCTGTCACACATTTCTAAGGAAGACTTCAAAAAATGTTTCGAGCAATGGAAGCACCGGTGGACAAGTGTATTAGTTGTAGTGTACACTACTTTGAAGGAGATGAGGTTACTTTGTGAAAAAGTGGAAAATAAATAACTTTTTAAATAATTCCGGTTTTTTTTGGTATCCGCTCGCATAAGTCCAACTTAAAAAAAATATTTTTTTTTTGATAGAAAATTCTACCGGCTATGATGTGACGTCATACAAATTGAAAGAAAAAAACTTCATCCGTATGTCACTCGTGGACTAACGCTGTCTTCTGTAGATGTTTCTAAAAGACTCATAATCAACGTAAATAGTTATTGTTTATTCGTTCTATTGAAAAAAAACACAATCATGGGCGTTGGATTCGCAAATTTGTCGAAAATTGGTGGATTGACAATTGGTGGTTGTTAATTTTTTGCCTTCAATCAAGATTTCCGTTCTGCTGAGTTGAAGAACATCAAGACTTCTAAGATCAGTGCATCTGATATAATGATAGACGTAAAAAGGAAGAAAAAGTAATATACAGGGTGTTCATTTGACAACTTCCCATCACAATTTACAGAAGAGAACCTTACTCCACGAGAGTCATACGGATGAAGTTTCTTTGTTTACGATCCTAATGACGTCACATTATGGCCGATTGTGTTTGCTATTAAAAATAAAAAATATATTTGTTAAGTTGGACTTATACAAGGTGTTCATTTGAAAACGTCCTACCACGGATTCATCGAAAACCACTGATTAAAAGAAAAAACGCCGAGACACGTTAAAAGATTTGACAAGGGGGACAACTTTTTAAACAAAAACTACCTCACCCTCTTTCACCCTCGGCCCCCCAGGGTCATTCCTTTAAAAAATTTAAATGACTAGGGATATCGAGTAATAGCTTGTTTGAAATGTTTTTCGGAGTCCTTTATTTTGAGTTTGATTTTTTTAAATCAGTCGATTCGTTTTCGAGAAAATTAGACTTAGGTACAGTGTGCCTAAATTGCTGTTTATGTTGGTAGTTTCCGTTTTAAATTATAAACGAATTGTAGATTTGGCAAACCCTAACGGGCAACATTTTGAACACTTATTGAAATAAGAAGGAATATTTTCGTGTTTTTGTTTTCTATCTGAACAAATTAAGATAAATAAAGATCTAATCTTTCGACGTGTCTCGGCGTTTTTTCTCTTAATCAGTTGTTTTCGATGAATAAGTGGTGAGAAGTTTTCAAATGAACACCCTGTATAAGTCCAACTTAAAAAGTATATTTTTAATTTTTAATAGCAAACACAATCGGCCATAATGTGACGTCATTAAGATCGTAAACAAAGAAACTTCCTCCGTATGACACTCATGGACTGACGTTGTCTTCTGTAGATATTTCTGAAAGACCCTTAATCAACGTAAATAGTTATGGTTTTTTTTCGATTTATTGGAAAAACAATCATGGAGGAAAGTACAAATTTGCCGAGAATTTGTGGATTGAGAATTGATGGTTGGTAAATTTTTTGCCTTCAACCAAGATTTCTGCTCTGCTGAGCTGAAGAACATCAAGATTCTAAGAGCAGCGCATCTGATATAATGATAGACATAAAAAGAAAGAAAAAGTAATATTCATTTGAAAATTGTTACCACGGATTCATCGAAAACCACTTATTAAACGAAAAAACGCCGAGACACGTCAAAAGACATGTCAAGGGGGATAACTTTTTAACCAAAAACTACCTCACCCTCTCTCACCCTCGGCCCCCGAGAGTCATTCCTATAAAAAACTTAAATGACAAGGGATATCGAGTAATAGCTTGTTCGAAAGGTCTTTCGAAGTCCTTTATCTGGACTTTGATTTTGTAAAATCAGGCGATTCGTTTTCGAGAAAATTAGATTTAGGTACAGTCCGCCTAAATTGCTGTTTATGTTGGTAGTTTCCGTTTTAAATTATAAACGAATTGTAGATTTGGCAAACCCTAACGGGCAACATTTTGAACACTTATTGAAATAACCAATGATGTTTTCGTGTGTTTTTGTTTTCTATCTGAACAAATTAAGATAAATAAAGATCTAATCTTTTGACGTGTCTCGGCGTTTTTTCTCTTAATCAGTTGTTTTCGATGAATCCGTGGTGGGAAAATTTCAAATGAACACCCTGTATAAGTTCAACTTAAAAAATATATTTTTTATTTTTAATAGCAAACACAATCGGCCATAGTTATTATTTTTTCGTTTTATTGAAGAAATTGGTGGGTTGAGAATTAATGGTTGATATTTTCTTTGCCTTCAATCAACATTTCTGCTATGCTGAGCTTAATAACATTTTATATACTGATAGACATGAAAAGAAAGAAAAAGTAATATATAGTATGTCCTGAACTTAACGGATGCTCCAAGCAAGATATAGTGTTGCGTATATTTATTTCCCTGGACAATCTAATCCTCAGCTGGGGTCATTATGTATGTGTTTTTATATTCTTGGACGATACAATAACGATAATTACTATATTTTTCATCTATTCTAGTAGAAGTCATGTTTATATGTTTACAAATTGTATGACGTCAGAGCACATTATATGAGCCAAACATGGCGGACAGTGTTTTTGACTGTTTAAAGAGAATATATTTTTAAATTAATGTTTTATGGTCTTTTAAGACTTAATAAACTCATTATCTTTTTTTTTGGTCTAATAGAAGAAATATTAACTATTTAAAACCTGCTTAAAAATAGCCTATTAAAATCTTATTGCAATAACATGTTTGTTTGAATAATTTTTGACTGAAGGAAGTATAGCGTTCCGTAGTTAAGTTGAATAATAATTAAAAATCGCTCATACCTTTCTCCGCTTGGTCTTCCTTGCATGGCAGCAACTTGATCCGCAGGTTCCGATACATTTAGCCATCTTCAAAGGTTTTCTTGAATGGCATCCATTTTCCGAGTAGTATTCTCGGATTTGCTCTTTCCTGCACGTTGGAGCTGAAAAAAAAAACATATTGTTGACTGAAATGCATTCTCATCACTTATGTTTTCAAACGTAAGCAGAAGAAAAAAAATATTAACATATGCATTTAAGATGGATTGCTATATAAAACAAGTCAAACGCTTGAGTTAAAACTAAAATATTGCATTAATAATTAGTCTAATAATATTAGACGAAAATACCCCTGGTTTGAGAAATAATTGTAAAGTCTGGTTCTATTGCTGCAGGTTGTTCAAGGGGGTATTCAAAACATGGACGCATAAAATGGGTACGCCACTTTTTGTGAGAAAACCTTTTATTCGTCAACAAAGAATGAGAAAACGTGTTTTTTGGGATTCAATCGAAAGTGTTGACAGGAACGACAAAACTCTTCATATAAGATTCTTAGGTATTTTAGAGACCTACAAAATGAGACAACACGAAAAAAGATCTCACTAATAATAAAGAAGTTATGGCCAAACTGCAGGTTTTGGCACTTGTTGGTAATGCGACGATAGTTTCTCGCAGATGGTAGAAATTCTTCAAATCCGTAGGATTCGTACTTCTAAATAACCACAATAAAATTGGAGTATATTGGTCAATTTGATATTGTTGTTATTTAGAACTATGAATCCTACGGCTTTGACGAATTTCAAGTAGTTGCGTGAAATAATCATCGCATTATCAACAAGTCCAAAACCTGCATTTTGCCTTTTTTCGGCCATAACATTTTTGCTACAAGTCGGATCTTTTTTACATGTGGTCTCATTTTGCAGTTCTACGGCAACAGTTAGAGAGATATTTAAAAAGCAAAACTAAAATAAAAAATCTCCAACATGCTCCAGATATAAGGTGAAATATTACTTACACTCATCGTCAGGTCTCTCGCAGTATTTGCCTTTATATCCCGGCCTACACTTACAGATGTATTCATCGTTGACAGTTGGTACACATTTGCTATCGTGCTTGCAGCGGTTATCTTGACAAGGATCTGGCGGTGCAGGAGGCTCGCCTGAAAATTCAATTATCAATATTTACAAATTTAGTTCAGATTTTATAAATCCTATGTGTGTTTCTTGGATGAAAAGGCACAAAATGGATGACAGTCAAAATGACTGTCTATAATGTCCGGCGCAAGTTGAGATGCACATCCGTGAAGTGACATGAATCACATCATATTAGGCTCGGAAAGGGGTCAATCACCTTGACAGGTTGAAGATTGTACATAAAACCGCAAACATCATCTCGACAACCGCTCAGTGACGAAACATCCGAATTTGTCTCCCAATTCGAATCTCCATAACCCAAGTCATGATACTTCACTTTAGGGACCTAAATCTCAGCTTACATCCGACCTAAAGGTGGCTACAAACACAACTGCAAGCTTGTCCAGCATGCTTATTCAATCTTTTTGTACAAGTATGCACAATTTGCTTTTGGCGCCACACGTACAAGCATGCTTGATAAAAATAGAGGTAGTTTAATTAAATATGTCGAACTTCGACGGCGATTCGCTCGCTTTGGCCGCTTTTGTTCTTGTGAAGAAAAGAAAATCCCGATTAAAAAACCGTGCGGTGTGGTGTAAAGAATGGTTGATAAAAGGGAAAACCTATTCTCACATTTACTTACTAAGTGAGCTGAAAATATATCCACGTGACTGGCACAATTATCTTAGAATGGATGAAGAGATGTATTAAAACCTTGTCTCTTGTATCACCTTTGATTCAAAAGCAGGATACGATCATCAACGGACCCCAACTTGTGCATGCTTGAAAATCTTGGGTACACACGTACTGTTTTGCTTGCGCAAGCGCGCCTAATTCAAGCATGCATAATTAAAATCAATTCAATCCTCAAGCTGCTTGTACAATTACAAAGCTTGCACCACATTTCCCTACAGACATTCAAGCGAGCTTGTACAAAAACATTGAACAAGCATGCTGGACAAGCTTGTAGTTGTGTCTGTAGAAACCTTAAAGGATATCCAGCTCACACGCAATTGCTTTTTGCTTGTTCTTTCGTAAAGACATACAATTCATATTTTCATAAGTAATATCATCATCATATCTACCCCGATATCACGAAATATTCATTAAACATCTATTTAATATTCAATAATATTTTTATCTTTCCTACTTAAATATTTGGAATATAATATTTTTATTAAATATTTATTCAATATCTTTTAAATACAATATTTATTTTATAATATTCATTAAATACTTTTCAATCAATGGAAAATATTAAATAATGTCCGTGTGAGCCCAAGCATCCAATAGCATAATGACAAGCCGACCTTAGCCGACCCGTTCGCCGGCATCCTTTTTGCCTGTGAGTTTCACTATGTATAAAGTTATTTACAAGACCATAAGTAACTAGCCTTGAAGTGTAACAGTTATTTGCGATTTGAGATTGGAGGATTTATCTGAAAATGGATACGAAAATTAAATTCAAAAACGCTAGTATCTAAATTATTATTTCAGCTGTAACTATTTTAAATTTTTTAAGCTCAACAGTGACGTTCCAAAATTTTAACAGTCGAAAATACTATATTTTTGTGCCTTGAATTATAATATAAAATCACAAAATAGCCCCCCCCACTACTGCAATAAACTCACATTTCAACAGAATCAATAAGTGGTCTATTTTTAAAAACCTTTTCTTTGAAAGTTACTCAAAGATCAAGTTGTGCCCATGGATATTTTTCATCAAGATATCAAAAATAACCTACCAGATTTTCTTAAAAATTAAGCAAATCTCGAACTCTCATAGGAAGAAAATGTGGGTTCCTTTTAGGTACATTATATAACTGCTTTTGAGTGACCCAGTTGAACTACCCGGAGTAACCCAGCAGTGCTCAGCACCAATATTGTTTCACTGCATTTTATATTCCCGTAAATACCTTTTCTAGAGTAGTTTGGGAGAATATCTCTCTCAAACAAAAGACCACTGGAAAGCAGCTTATGTATTCAATAATACTTCTTTCTTAGTAAGTTTGTTTTTTCCAGAGGAGTGGATTTGCAAGATGCAGAAGTGGCTTAGAATACTTTTGTAATGATATTTTGCTAGCAAATTAAACCATTATATACAGAATGAATTTTCTTTATGAAACCAATTTTATAAAAGCAGTCCTACAGATTTAAATAACCAACGAGACACTTTCTATATACACTGAAAATATGTATCAGATTAATGCTTGAAAATCCATATATATATTTACGAAAAACGTTAGATATTTCATCAAAATATATTGATATTTAAAAATCTTTCCTCATGTATTTTCTAAATATTTGGAAAAAATATCGCAAAAATATATGAATTATATATTATATTTATTCGAAATATCCATAACGACTATTTTATGAATATACAAGAAATATACTTATTAAATATACTAGGTGACATATAAATCCGAACACCCAGTTTAAATGGTTTTATTTTAATAAAATTTTGTATAAGTACTTAATGAAGCATAATAAGTAAATGATAAAAATTTCAAAATGATTGCACTGCTTTAAAGCCTTTTGATCTTTAATCATGTGTGGATGCACCCTGATGTGCTACGTATTCTCCAACGCGCCTAGGCATGCTTCTGATCAGGTGGTCAATGTCCTCCTGTGGTATCTCATTCCAGGCAACCACCAACTCCTCTCGAAGTGCTTCTAGAGTCTGAGCAGGACGTTGCAAATTGAGCAATATCCTACCCACCATATCCCACACGTGCTCAATTGGGGATAAGTCGGGAGATCTTGGTGGCCATGGTAACAATGTGACATCATTATGTTGAAAGAAGTCTATTGTGAGTCTTGCAACATGTGGTCGGACATTATCTTGTTGGAAAGTTGGATCTGCCAGGGTGTCAAGATAGGGTAAAAGATGGGGTTCTAGAACATCGTGGATATAACGCTGCGCGTTCATGTTACCTCTGATGAAGATTAAAGGTGACCTGGAACCATAAGCTATAGCACCCCAAACCATAACTCCAACAGTGTGATGAACATGTCTTTCAACAAAAAACTGAGGATTCCTCCTTTCACCACGTCGCCTTCTAACCCTGGCACGACCATCGTGCATGCCTAAACAAAATCGAGACTCGTCACTAAAGACAATACTGTTCCATTCCTGATCCCAGAGTGACCGTTGTCTGCACCACTCAAGGCGATTACGTCGGTGTTCTCGAGTTAAAGGGAGGACCCAGTGTGGCCGGTATGAAAACAAGCCAAAACTTCTCATTCGTCGGTAAACACTTCGCATGCCAATAGGTCTTCCGTGTTCTGCAAACCATTCATTTGCAATGGACCTGGTAGTGGAGAAACGGTCCCTTAAGGCCAATAATCTTAGGCGGCGATCTTCACGGTCTGTTGTTCTACGGCGGCGTCCAGTGCCCCTTGCTCTTTGCGTACGGCCTTCTCAAAGCCATGCCTGACAACACCTAACCACAGTGTCTACACTTCTTTGCACTCTAACTGCAATTGCCCGAAAAGAAAGTCCAGCTTCCCGAAGTCCCACTATACGGCCCCTATCAAACTCACTAAGTTGACGAAATCGTACAGGTCTCGGTACTCTAGGCATCGTAACCGATCGTAAAGGATGTCAAGAACCAAAATCCGCCAACGTTGATTCTTTACTGCGGCTGAAATATTCATTTTTAGAGCGTTAGTGAATTAAAAAAAAGCAGTATAAAAACCGGAATTTCCAACTGATAAGGCTGAACATTTTTTCACTTGTTATTTACAGTAAGATAAATACATTTACCAACTTTTATTAAAATAAAACCATTTAAACTGGGTGTTCGGATTTATATGTCACTTAGTATATTAAAAAATCTGCCGCTACAAATATTTAACACACATTTTTAAAAAATATTTCATAAACATTTAATGCTATCGAGATAATTTATCGCAAAAATATATGAATTATATATTATATTTACTCAAAATATCTATAACGAATATTTTATGAATATGTAAGAAATATACTTATTAAATATTAAAAAATCTGTCGCTATAAATATTTAACACACATTTTTTAAAAATATTTCATAAACATTTAATGCTATCGAGATAATTTTTCCGAAAAAAATCTAAAAAACACGTTGCTAAGTAATATTTTAACGATTCTGTTGAAAAAATATTTTGTGTATTTTCAATTTTTTTCATAAGAAAAAATTAGATGCCCGACTTTAAAAACAATATTACAAAATTTATTGACAATAAAATCAGGAAAATTATTTAGCTTCGTTTTATGGTGTCCTAGGAGATCATAATTACTTGTTATCAAAGGTGTTGTAATTTTTGGTGACAACAGATGTCAAGGTTTTCCGCGGGTAAAAAGTGCTGAAACGTACTGTCAATTTTTCCACCTAGAAACCATTTGTAATTCAAAATTGAGCGTTTGTGATTGGTAGGAATCAAGACGAGGGAAATAGTCACACAAATCTATCTGCTCACCAATCATCCCCTCGTCAATATCCTCCTCTTGCTGCAACTCCTCTTCCTCTCTATCCGCCTCGATGATTCCACATCCAGGTTGCACCTTCTGCTGCGTCTGAGCGTTACCAAAATCCACCGGCTTGTGGTTGATCCAGACTCCCTTCATGCATCCGTGGAAACTGGTCAAGTTCCTCAGGTGGAATCGCTCGAAAGCATCTCTACCAGTCCCTTCTGAGATGCCTCCCAGGTACATGGGTGTGCTTAGTTTGAGGTACTCCAAGGGACCTTGGTTGATAATGCTTCTGGCTACGCCACCATCTACACGTAGCGTGAAGTTCTTCTTTATGGCTATCAGCTCGGCGACGTGATAGTTGCCATCTGAAACCTGGAAAAATACGATTTCTAATAGGTAGTGTTTTTTATGTTGAAGATAAGTAAATAGGCTACGAAACGATGTACTCTTTTCAGAAAAGGGTGCCCCAAAATAAGATTAATCATGTTTCTAGTGGGAAAGTTCACATTTCAATTTGAATTACGCGGCAACCATATACGCGAGGAAGTGGGGAGAGGTCTTGATCGACGCGTTAGGCGTATGGGTTAAATAGTCACAATGGAACGTTGGACCGGAGCGCAACGTGCTTTTGATATCTACGCTTACTTTAAGAGTGGTGATTCATTCGCAGCTGGCCTTCGGAAATTTTGTACACGATACAACATTCGCCGACCAAGAGATGCCCCAAGTAAGAACATATTGAAAAAGTGGATCAAGAGGTTCCGTGAAACAGGATGTTCTCTTACTCAACTCATTCCTGGCCCCACACCTACTGTATCAACCGAACAAAATGTGCGTCGAGTAAGTGATTCCGTCATTGCAAATCCTCGGCGTTCTGTCTGGAGCCATTCCGCTGCTTTGGGAATCCCTAGGTCAACACTGCATAGCATAATGAAGAAAAAAATGGGTTTTGATTCCCATAAAATCCAATCAGTTTGCTTCAAAGGAAAGTGATTACGTATTACGGAAATCGTGTGCTGAAAGGATGTTGTATCTTATTCCTACGCAGCGCAGACTCGAGAACGTTGTTTCCAGTGACGAGGCCCATTTTGACTTAGACGGTTATGTGAACAAGCAAAATTGCAGATATTGGCCATCAACGAACCCAAAAGAGAAACATCAACAACAGCTAAATAGTCCAAAGGTGACTGTTGGGTGGTGGTATTATAGGGCCGTATTTTTTTGAAGATGGAAACGGTCAGGCATTGACTGGCAATTACTAGCGATACAAGGACACTTCTTTGCTCATATTGTAAAAACAGAACATCGATTTAATAGAAACACAACAGGATGGGGCCACTGCCCATACTTCCAGAGAATCGACGGACACGGTGAAAGCACTTTTACCTCAAAAGGTTATATCGACGTTTGGTCTCCTAGATCACCCGACCTCATGCCATGCGATTTTTTTTTTGTGGGGTTATCTAAAGTCAGAAGTGTATTCCAATAATCCATGAACACTGGAGGAACTTAAAGACAAAATTCGTCAAGAAATAAACAACACTCCGGAACTCTGCAAGAGAGTGTTTCAGAATTTGCACAAGCGATTAGAAGAGTGTGTCCAAAGGAGTGGCAAACATTTGTACGGAGTGATATTTAAGAAATAACACCGGCCGAATTTATGAATGTGTTGATAGTAATGAATATTTTCTTTTCATTAAGTTTGTATTTTTTTTCTTAAATCAAAAAGTGAACTTTCCCATTGTATTTTATTTGATCCATATACACTATTTCAGATATACCATGAATCGGATAACTCCAAAATTTTAATAAGGTTTAGCGTGACATAGTAAAGTTTCCACGCCATGTTCTTTAGACTGTGGTCCTTGTTCTGCCATGGAAGCTAGGCGACCCACAGATGTGAAGGAAATTACCTTTATTGTTTGACGTTGATAGTGTTTATCATGACATTGTATGGTCACGCATCCAGAATAAAAATCGTATCCTATTGCTTAATTTTTCAACAACACACGAGCGAGAAAATCTTGTTAAACCACAACATTATTGAAAATGGATATAAACTATATACTGGGTGATTCTCAAGCCGTGACCAAAAATGAAACATCATACACAGGGTCGCCTTTAAGGTCTTCTATGTGACATTTTTTCCTCGAGGGCTTCATTACAAAAATACGTGGTGTTGAAGTTTAAAAATTAAAAACAATTTTTCTTAATATCCTCAAAACCTGTTGACGGGAATGAAGTAAAATTGGATATGCGGATTTAAAATTGGTGTAATAACGATAACAACCGTATAACACGTAACTTTGACAAACTATTTCCCAAGAAACGTCAAGTTGGTATCAAGGTCTCCTATTTTATTTTGAAACTAATTGTATCTAGGCTCTTCATGAATGATCTAATTTATTTTATTCTTCTTTTTACAAAGACAGTGCACTCGACGAAAAAAATACAAGAGTAATTATTTGTAGCAAATTGAAGGTCAAATTCGAAAAATTGCGCGTTACGAAAAATAAAAACAGTGGCATACTACTTTTATTTAGAAAAATGATGTCACGAGTCCCCTGTATCTCCGCCACTGGTGCACGTTCATTTCAAAGAAGGACTTTTGAATGTGGACAATACTTAGGTAAATTCACATTCCAAATTTCAGTTTATTCCAGTTGACGGTTCTGAAGATATTAAAAAAAATATTTTTTATTTTTAAACTTCAACACCCCGTATCTTTTTAATAAATCCCTCGAGGAAAAAGTGTTAACGTAGAAGACCCCCTAAAAATGCGCTCCTGCGTATGATGTTTCATTTTTGGTTACGACTTGTGAATCACCCTGTATAGTTCTTTTCACGGTTTCTGGCCGTTACACACTAACTCATTGTACCATGTGCGGATCTTGACATTCTTAAAAAAAAGTTGAACACTGCGCAAGCCGGTACTTGACGCAGCTCTAATACTCCCGCTTGCACACACACACACGCACACATGAATTTTCCGAAAACACTCCAATAAATTCAACACAGACGTTGCTGCTGTATCTGTATCTACATTACATTGCTAAATTTTATATCGAAGATCAACAAACGGTCCTTGGTATAAAAGCTGTCATACCGACAGTGACAAACATAAATGTGGAATACGTTGACGAGAAAATCCTCAATGTGGCGAGACAAAACTAAAAACGTATCTCTAGGAGCTCATACAAAAAAACGTCCACGCATAAATACCGATTGCATCTGTATGTGTGAGGAAGATGTATGTATGAAACTAATTATTGCTGTTGTTTTACTGTGACCCAACAAAAACCTTCCACTTATTTAAAATGCAATTTTATCTCTTTCATCTATTGGCAAAACAAATTTTTTTACCACTCTAAATATTTCCTTTGAACAGGTTTCAAGTGATAACTTACCATTTCATAACTATACATTGTTGATACCGGATCGTTTCCGACGTCATAGCTAACTCTAATTCTCCCGTTGAATAGTTCAACAGCAAGATGTGCTTCATGTCCGTCATATAGTAGTACCCCATTTTCTTTGTCGGTGGCAAAAATGATCGTGACGTTGGCTTCGGGTTTTGTTCTAAGCGGTTCCAGCTCTACGTACGAATTATTATGAGTGAAGCTGAGAGACGTCAGATATTCACAACGTTTGCCTGAAAAATAAAATATGTAGGTTGATTCTGCACTTCCCACGCAACGCTGGCATCACTTCATGAAGAATTACGTGCGGGAACAAGTTAGATTCTTTGAGACAAAAATTAGCTAAGAATAAAACACTCAAACAGGCCAGTAGAATCAGTCCATAGACATTTTCCACTGCCCTTCAGATATTAGAGTCCATCTGGCAACGTCGCCCCCCCCCATACCCCACCTCCCGCCACTAGATACGCTGCGCCAAGCATCCACTTGTGAGACTCGGCAGCATTGCAGTTAAGTCAACGTCAACACTTACAGGCGAGGCTGTGACGTCACTGAACCCAGAAAGCAACAGACTCGTGTCGCAGATGTTTCTCTGTGATTATATTTTGAGGGCAATTATATGGGGAAATCTACAGGGTGTCCCAGAAATAACACGCCAGAGTGACAGATCAATCAGATAAAATCAACATGACCTTGGTAAAAGTTTTCTAGTTCGAGATATTGCAACTCGTCTTTTGCCTATTATGGCTATGAAGAATTTCTAACTTATTAGTTCTTCCCTGGGCTACCATTAATAGTTTGTTCAGACATAGCACGGTAGGCTAAAAAAAATTATATTTGGTTTCAACCCGAAACCCTTTACTAAAGTTTTAATAATTGCTGTGAAAAAAATGTACCAGACTGGCTCAGCAAATGACATTGAATAAGCTATTGAATGCTATTTCCAAAATAGTTTTACTTGTATAGGTTCTTTTCAATAAAAGCTGTATAATTCCAAGTTTTGTCATAAAAGTCGTAATACTTGCGAAATACTACAAATAAAAAATAATAAATGCAGTGTCTTTTGTGTCCAAATTACAACTTTGTAGTTGCTGTAATCGCGGTACGCAGGTACCACCTGAATGTTGTAAAAATCAATGGAAATAAAAAAATACAACCTAAGGTTCTGACCATGCCTGCATACAACAATGAATAAAAAAAGATAATGAAAATGATAATAAAGTTGTAATTTGAACACAAAAGACAGCTGCATTTATTATTTTTTATTTGTAGTTTTTCGCAAGTATTACGACTTAAATGACACATAGCTTGGAATTATTCAGTTGTTAGTAAAAAGAACCTACTATTTTTGAAACAGCGTTAAATAGCCAATTTTTAAGGTCATTTGCTGTTTCAGTCTGGTACATTTTTTTTTCACGGTAATTAGTAAAACATTGGTAAAGGTTATCGAACCAAATGTAATTGTTTGTTTGTTTGTTTAAGATTTATTTAGCATGAGTGCTACAACTAGATTCTTCTAAAAAACTAAACATTTACATAACAAACAGATATTAAAAAAAAATTGCATCTCCAAGAGTTTTCATTGTCCATGAAATATTGTTTTAATTTTCTTTTGAATATCTTCAAATCATGTCTCTAGACTTTATATCATTATTTAGTTTATTAAATTCAAGTTAATCCTTTCTGAAATATTTACTAGCTATTTTACTATTATTCAATTCTATGTAGTGTTCTAAATGTTCTGGCAAAAGACGATTTTTAATCTTAAATATAAAAATATGAACAAATATATGAAATTTTTTATATCCAACCACTGCAGTTTTTATAACATAGATTTTATTGTGGTGTACTTATTTTTATTCAATATTATTCTCATATCTTTATTTTGCAAGACTTGTAATTTTGAGAATACAGCTTCATAATTTAGTTTTTTTCAGCATACCGTGCTAGTTTTGAATGAAATGAATACTCGGTTGTCTCAACCAACTGATAATAGTAGCCCAATTTTTAATCCCTACAATTTCTTTTTCGAAAATGACCAGGACGTCAAGTTTGCGTGACTTTTTTTTCGTTTTTTACTTACTTTTTTACTAACTTGTGTTAAAATCTGAACGGTATTTTCCAAGTTTTACACGTGATAAGGATAAGGAAAGAGAGAGACCGACGGAAGTGCGTGTCATGGTTTTTCGTGGTGTGCATGTCATATAAAATTTAAAAAGAAATACCTCATTTTTGCAATTTTTCGCGATACAATACTTCCTAGAATAGCATAGTTTCTTTCTGAAGTTTCTGATGAATGAAGTACAAGAAATGAAATATAAATAAGAATTTATAGGTACCTGAATATCCTGGCGCGCATTTGCACAGATAGTCGTTAGATCCCTGAGGTTGGAAACATACTCCATGAACGCAATCATGGTGCTGACACGGCGACGTTTGTGGATACATCATCGCTACCTGTGGCGTGATTTCGCAGAACTTTCCGCTGTAGTCCCCATTGCATTTGCAGGTGTAGTCGTTTATACCGTCTACACAGGTTGCCCCATTCTAGAAAGAAATTGTATGGTTTAAGTATTCAGGAAAATTATCATACTAAATTTTCAGAAAAATTCACAGCAGTATGACGATTAATGAATTCAAACTAAGCAGAAGGTACAAGCCTACGATTTGTCTCAAAGATCCCAGTCTGTAGGCAGGGTGAATGTGCGTACTACAAGTGCGCTTGACAAAATAATTTTTTTGCATTTTTTTTTTAAATTTGACTAGTTAAATTTATCAAATGCTAAAAGTGCTCCAATATATTTTGTTACGTCAGTCACATCTTATAAGTAAATATTAGAATTACAAGTATTTGTTTTTTCTTAAAATCAAATATCACCAGGCGCCACTAACGTTAACATGCGACATCAATGGAAGACGGTTCCTTCAGATTCATTTGACCTTTAAATAATCTTGATGCTCATAGTCACTCATTTGCTCTTTTTAATTTTGCTGCCAAAACAGGAATTTCCATCTAAAAAACAAGCTTGAAGGTCATAGTCCATGTCAGTTATAGGGCAGGTGAGTCTTTTCAAACCTTACAACTTTATTATGCATGTTTCTTTATTAAACCTATTCTGATGCTACGATTTCGTTGCACCTCGCCCGGCTACCCCGTTGGTGAAATCATGAACCAGGAATGAAAAAACTCACGCTTGAAGCTCTGGACACAACACGTCGGCTCCCGGATCTACCAATCGATCGCGCGGTCGACCAGAGGTGAAAAAGACATTAGTTTCGTTCGCGGTTCCGATTCGGGATTGATTCTGAACCACTTCGCATGCGCACTTCAAAAATCGGCGTTCGCGGTAAGAAAATTCAGAATTTTTAGTTACAGTTCTGCGTTCGCGGATCATATCGAATTGGTACAGAACTGATTCCGAATTGGTCCTGACGGTTCTCAAATTTTTGGTGAGACTTAAAGTTCGATCCGGCTGATCATGCGCATTAGCATCGTTATGGACATTTGATATTTCATCTTCTGCTGCCTCTGTTCGGGTTTAAAGTGTTTAACCTATTCTGTGAAAATCTGTCACCTGTGCTTTTTAGTGCTTGCTGTTGCATACATATGTTTTGTGTGTTCCATCTCAAATTCTTAAGATTCAGTGCTTAAGATGTCGGACCATTTATCGTTTAGTGATGATGATTTGGAAGAACTATTGGAAGTTATTGAAGTACCGACAACCCCTGGAAGCTGTCAATAGTGTCAATCGAATAGCAGCTTGGCAACAGCACAAAATAGAGGGCAAATTGGCAACAGTGTTGAATACGCAAACAGTTCCAAAGTTGTTCGCCGTAAACGAAAATCTCGAACTAGAAAATAACTGGACATGCGCATTTGTGTAATTCTGGATGGTTCAGTTTTAGTTCCGAACTGGTTCATTTTCTGACCCGCGAACGCAATTATTACTAACCTGTTGAATGTATCGCTTCTACATTATAAGTTTGTATCCAGTCCAAACCCAATAAACGTTGTTTCAAGAAAATAAAGTGTTATATGCGACATGACGAGCATACACAACAGATAGTTTTGCTCAAAATATGGGCCGACATAGTGGAGCTCCCAGAACTGTACGTACAGCTGAAGTTGAAGAAAATGTTTTAGATGCTGTCTTTGAAAATCCTTCAGTTGGAGTTAGGAATGTAGCACGACTATTTTAAGTTTCCAAATGTACAGTAAATACCATTTTTCAAGAGCAACTGCTCCACCCATACCACCTGACAAAAGTACATGGTTTAAGCGCGGATGATGCACCCGCAAGGGTAGAAGTTGGTACGTGGCTCTTAAGGAAGTTTAACTAGGACAATGGTTTCACTTAGTTAATATTATCTTCAGACGCAGCAGGATCTGGAAGGGATTGGCCCATTAACTCGCATAATCTTCACATTTATGCAGACGAAAATTCTCATACAATAGTACAAACCCGCCACCAAGTACAATTTAAAATTAATTTATAGGCAGGAATAATTGAACAACATTTAATAGGACACGTTGAGTTGCCACCTAGACTAAATGGCCAAAGGTATTTACAGTTTCTTGAAGAACAATTACCCACTCTGCTCGAAGATCTTCCATTACAAACACGCATGAATATGTATACCTCATCTTAGTATATTAGTTAGAGAGCACCTAAATAGAGTTTATCCAGACCAGTGGATAGGCCGATCAGGACCTGTATCGTGACCGGCTAGATCACCAGATTTAAATCCTATGGATTTTTCTTCTGGGATGATTTGAAACGACTCGTTACGCCAGCGGAAACTGTAGATGATCTTCGACAAGGAATTTCCCACCATAGTCACGAAATGAAAAATAAGATCCAAATGCTTTGGAGAGTGCAGCAAGGTGCAGTTCGTCGAGCTCGAGAGTGTGTTAGGCAAGGTAGTGCTCAGTTTCAACAATTTTTCTAGTTATTATTTCCGTTTATTAGTTTTCTTGCCATCCTCATTTGTTATTGTTAAAAACCCTAGCAACGCTACTCAGATATTATCCAAAACAACTTGATTATCATGTTATAAAAATATTTTATCATCATGGTACAAATAATGCATTGGAACTTTTAAAAACAAATATCTCGAAAACTACTAGCTTTAGACACTGCTAACAAGTAAACCTTTTTTGTTGTGGAAATGCGAAAAAATAAGATGTTTCCGTCAGTTATTGTAAGTTTGGCCATAAAAAATAACGGATTCTTGTTTCTCATACTAGATAACCTCCCTATACCGAGTTTTATGCCAAAGTCTGAAATACTTCTCAACCAATAAGGAAAAATAGAAAATAAAATTGTAACTTTGCCACTCTGTATCTCGCAAACTATCAACTTTTGGACAGAGGTATGTCCAGGTCAATTCACATATTTTGGTCTGTAGCATCTCCAGTTTCAAAATTTCCAAACCTTTCGCAGACACCCTGTATAATGACCACTTCCACGCGAGCGGAACCGCGGGTTTAGTCTAATAATATACAGAGAAATCCAAATATCACTCACGTCCTAATAAGTAGAAGATAGATCCCCGAGAGGCGTGCAATACGTATGTTAGAAAAAGCGCGTCGATAGCAACGCGGCAAGCCACAGCTGCGTCCGTGGCCGTCGCTCGGGTTGCAACGTGGTGCTTCTATCTCCTTCTAGCATACGTATTGCATGTTTCTCTCGCGCTCACATTACGACGTCATTGGTATATGGATTTCTCTGTATATAGATTTAAAAGTAAGAACAGTAGCTTACCTGGCACATGTGGTTCTCGCAGTCGTCGACGTTGACGGAGCAGTTATGCCCCTTAAAACCAGGTAGACAGTCACAGCTATAACCAGTACCGTGATCGATGCAGCGAGCGTTATTTTTACAAGGATTGTATTCTGGTGTACAAAAGGGAATCCTCGTTTGGCACTGATCGCCCATGTACCCCGGAGGGCACACGCAGCGATAGGAATTTATTAGATCTACGCACGTGGCGTTATTTTCGCATTTGTTCTGTAGACAGTCGTCGATGTCATGTTCACAGCGTTGGCCGGTGAAGCCAGGAACGCAGACACAGCTGGAAATAACAGAAAATCTAACATTAACATCCTCAGATAACATGAAAATAACAATTTTAATAATAATAATATTTATTCGCCAAAATACAAAAAATGGGCAAATAAATATGAAAAAACCACAGGAGAGTCTGTGTGTGGATTATATCTTAATAACTAAAAATCAATAATATATATCAATAAGAATTATTGTTAATTCTAAAAAGTATTAATATAATTGGAATTTTGCAGTTTTAGTTTTCTATATAATTAAATTGAAAATATACTTAGAGAAGAAATGACTGTAATGTATGGAGTTCCACAAGGGACAATACTTGCGCCCCTTTTTTAATTTATATACCAACGACTTATATAATCTATAAACAAAAAGTGAAAAAATAGGATTTGCAGATGACGCCACTATCATCCATAAAACCAGAACTTGGACAAAAATAACAGAAGAAATTGAAAAAGATTTAGTACAGATAACAGACTGGTTTGATAATCAGTTATTAGCTATTAAGTATAAAAAACCTACTTTATTCCCTTCACCTCTTACATAAATAGATTACTGCTATATAATCAGCTGAATATAAAGAAAACAAAACACCAAAATGAATATATATATATATCACGTAAACTAAACCATAAATATCTCGTAATTGTTTTTGTTTATACCGTCATCTTCATTGGGATGAACATATCCAATACATTAAAAAGAAACTTAGATTTATATTATGAATTCAGATACTACAGACAACTTTTCAATGAAACTCAATTAAAATGTATATCAAACATTAGTTGAATGCCACATAACCTTTGGAATTATTATCTGGGGATCCACGAATAATAACCATCTAAATTCTTTACAAGCAATGCAAAAACAATTCATAATAAACCTTTCCTATATCCCTCCAAATCACTGTTCATAGAATCAAAACTTTTAGATATAAAAAAATTATTCTGGTATAGTGTTATACTAGAATTCCATAAAAACAAACATTCGACCATTTATAAAAATTATGATTATGATACGAGTAATAAAAATAAACAAATAACTGTTGCAACACAAAAAAAAAAGAAATGTTCAAATCTTCTATTTACTTAGGTCCAAAATTATATCATAACTTACCAAAATATTTTAGGAAAAATATCATTATTAAAAATTTGAAAACTGATACAAATATGATGTAATTTACGAAAGTCTAACATGTCTTTTCTTCATTGTTAGACTATGATCCAAAATTAATGTAAATATTACACTTATATAGACTTTTTTATAGTTCAATCAGTTTATTATATACTGCTATGTTAGCATAATATCCACAAACAAGGATATTTTCATTTTGTGGCATATGCATTTGTTCACAATTTGTAATTGATGTGATTAAATTATATTATTATTATTAATCGTTATTTTTTAATATTCGTAAATAGTTGCGTTTTTTACTCGATATTGCGGCACTTGCCAACATTTTCCCATGACACGCTAATCTGGACCTTACCTGAACCTTCCTTCTTCTAACAATTTGCATGTTCCTTGATTCCTGCAAGGATTTCCATAGCAGGCATCAATCATGAACTCGCAATTTTTCCCATGGAATCCTGGAGCACATTTGCACTCGTAGTCCCTGTCAGGCATTGTCAAACATTTGCCGTTATTCTGACAAGGGAACGTGTAGCAAGCGTCGCACTTTGCCATTATTTCGTTACTAACTTGGCCTAAAAGCAACAAAAAACATCTTCAAACTCTATTCAAATCTCGTTTACGCTGCGACAAAGCAATCACCAGCACACAATCTTCAAATCCTCGCGCTCCTATTGGCTGGTGGGTTATATACCTATAAATGCCCGGACACGCAGCGATATGCAATTAGAAGCTGCAACCCAGTAGCTACTCGTAAAGAAGTTTAGGTTATTCCACTTGGAACAATGTATATTGTTATCCCGCATGACTGTTTTATACTGTCTATATTTCTAGTTATAATTTGGGAAAAATATAAATAACCCTGGGCTCAGTTGGTAGATAATGTGACCTGAGAGTGTAGTTCTTTGTACTTTGGTCTTTGATATAAATGGTTGAGGTTTGCGCGCCACCTAGTTCCAAGAACTAGGAACCAGACATAACAAGTAGTGTCTTTAATCATATCAACACTCAAGAGAAAAGGACCACAACAAAAAAATTCACCACTGGAGACCCCTATCAAAATCTCCACAACCCGGCAAACCAGCACTGGGTGTGAAATTATTTCACTAACGAAGGTTGTGACACGACTCCGACACGAGAGAACAATAAAAAAAACAGCCCCAAGTCAAGTTCAGTTCTCGTCGACGGAAATTATAAAAAATTACCATTAACGAGATGGAGATTTCCTATTATAGAATTATTATAACAAGAGAAGTGTTTTGATATAAAAGTAAAATTCAATATTTTTGAGAACTGTTCTAAAATTATTATTCTAAATAATAAAACGTTTTACTAATGTACTTTATCAAGATATAGTTAATTTTTAGTCGACCATAAAAACAAACTGTAACAATATACTAGCCGAGAGAATTAATCTCAGAGATTTTAGAATATTTACTGATATAATCAAGCATATTTGTTAATTTGATTGAAGACAAATATATGTTTGAATAGATTTACCTTTACACTGGAACTGCGATGAAGGAGTAGACAGTATAGACTTGTCCTTCATGTTTGGAGGTTCTGCGCAGTGTGCTATCCCTGGTTCAACATAATCTACTTTCACCCAATCTGAGAGCCACCTTAGGGTACAATCACAATACAATGGATTCGAGCCCAAGGCGCTGGAAACAAAAAAATGTTTAGCATAAAAAGACTGTCAGTTTTGAACATATCATATCAATACGCGCTACAACCATAACTTTGAGGTCAGCTCCTGGCCAATTGCAATATATATATATCAGCTATCTTGGTTTGGTGATACACTCATAGATGGCTCGACATTCTGCCAAGGATCCGCGTGTTCGCTTTGCATCTACCGATGCGGTGTTGCCAAACTGTCATAAAATGTTTAGAAAACGGTACATTTATAATGAGCTGAATGGAAATAAATCAGTTCTTTCAACATTGTTGGTAGTTACGTCAAAAAGCCATAGGAAATAAGTGAACATATCGTCTTGAGGACAGGCTGTCAAGATAACTGACAAATACACCTACAATTGATCAAATAAGCAATTTGAGCTTAGAAACAAAAATTGAATTTTAAGCAGCTAGTCCTCTTTTCTACTAAATCGTGTAGTCGTCCCAAAAGTTAGATAGCTGTGTGATAACTTACAGGTTTTTGAGAATAACATAAAGAGACAAATCGTAAAAAGTGTGATTTATAACTTTATTGAATGAAAAATATATTTCGTAGGCTGCAAATAGAGAGACAGGAATTAATTATTGTCGCATTGTCACTCGTAGTCAAACATTAGTCGAATTTGGAATTGTTTTACATAGTAACATATATCTTTTGTATTTCAAGTTTGATACTTACATATGGGTGATAGATTTCAGATCAGCAAATGTACCTTCTGGTATTAGTGATATCTGGTTTCCGTGTAGAGAGCTGAAAAAAATAAAAAAGTACATAAAACAGATCAATTCTTGAAAAAAAAATCATTTTGTGTTACGATACTTACATTATTCTCAACGAACTCAGTCCCTGTAACGCATCCTTCTGAACACATTGAAGCTTGTTGTAGCTAATGATCAACGTTGAAAGCTTTGACAGGTTCGTGAACGTGTTGTTTGATAACATTTGGATTTTATTGTTGCTCATATCCCTGAAAAGAATTATGGTAAGTTCGAAAACACTTTATAAATGAAAGACTTGTCTTTGGGGATATCGACAAATTATATAAAGTGTACCTTTCTGACTTACAAATACTCAAGCTTTCGACAGGCTATATGCTGTCATCTTCAGGAGCTAAAAATAAAATTGAAAATAGTAAAGAGCAAACTATGCTCAATTGATTATCATTTAATTATTTACTTCGTCAATAAGGTTGGTGCTAGTGTTAGATCTATTAAATTTGGAAACATGGCTAGATGATAAAAAACTGGATTTACGCGGATCCTTTTTCAGCAACGATGGAGGAAATAATTATGTTTAAGTGATGAAATACGTATGGATTGGGACGAATATTCTTGATTGAATGAAATTGCTTAAATCTTTACAGATTCACAACATCTTGGGCTAACCTAGAATTATTGGTGTGTTCGAGAGGTTCGGATTATTGTGTGATGTTGGTACCATTTGCACGTGCTTTGCAAGTATGTTTTTGAGAAAAAAAAAATGATCCGGGTAAATCCAGTTTTTTATCATCCAGCCATGTTTCCAAATTTAATAGATCTAACACTAGCACCAACCTTATTGACGAAGTAAATAATTAAATGATAATCAATTGAGCATGGTTTGCTATTTACTATTTTCAATTTTATTTTTAGCTCCTGAAGATAACGAAAGCTTGAGTATTTGTAAATCAGAAGGGTACACTTTGCTTAATTTGTCGATATCCGAAAAGTCAAAAGTCTTTCATTTAACTAGTTATTATCGACAATAACTATGAATCATATTATATATATATATATATATATATATATATATATATAAAAAAAAATAAACTTTGATCCATCATCCAGTATTTGTTCATTTAAACGTCAAACATGTATACCAGAATTTATTTCGTTATTTATAATTATTAGCAAGACATATTTGTTTGTTTGTTTAAGATTTATTTAGCATGATTGATAGTATTACATTCTTCTAAAAAACTAAACAATTACATAACATACAGATATTCAGAAAAAAAACAAAATTTGTATCTCTAAGAAGTTTTACTGTCCATGAAATATTTCTTTAATTTTCTTTTAAACATCTTTAAATTACAGGTAGACTTTATATCATTATTTAGTTTATTAAATATAATTGTATTGTAAACTATTTTCTTGGAATATGTGCCAAGAATATGAGTAAAATAAAAATAAACTCACAATCTGGTAAGCGACTTCAAGTGAGATATTCTATCAGCTTGTATCCGTGTGATTTCATTGAAGTCCAGATACAACTCTGACGTTTCTGGTGGGATTCCACGAGGTATTTCCTTGAGGTTAGCGTTTGAACATCGAACCACCGTTCCCGTGCATGAGCACATTGGCGGACAGTAGTTTTCGCCAAGACATCCTTGATCATTCTCACCTATGAATAACAAGGTTTACATGCTAGATCTAATCGAATTTACGTATATTGTATTCTATAAGGAAATGGCCCTAGCCTAGAGATACAAAAAATTTTGCTGGCTGATATTTTTATTAACGATAAAGTTACGAATTATTGGTGTAAGTGGTTCAAAAAAGTTTACAGGGGATTAAAATCAAAATGAGACATTACTCGGCCAATTTGTCGTGACTGTTAATTTGTTATCAGAAAAAAGCTTTAGAAATCGTCGATTTATACACTTTTTTTACTGGAAAATGCGTAACCGTAAATCTGAAATAACAGGTAAAAGTTAAAGTTCAAGGCGCTTAACATCCATAAAAATTCTATTCACGAACGCTCAACTGTTTCTGGAATTTTCTAATTGCTATTAATTTTTCCAGAAGAATGGACCTTTTGACGAGCTGCACAGTGACTTTGGATCAAACAAACAGCCTCATAATGGGCTTATTCTCTTGATAGAGGCTTAGTTTAATACCATGTAAGTTAATAGTTTAAGAAACTAAAAAAACACGCTTTTAGTAGTAGAGGGTCGAACAATCATTCATAATTAATGAACACAAAATAAAATTATAATAAGATTTAAGTTATTAACAGAATAATTCAATTCAGAGTAAAAAGCGTGGGTGCTTGATATATTAAATGTTAGAATACTTCTATTGGCAACTATCTGTGAGAGGAGAGTTATGAAAATTTAGTCAAATGTTTTTTACTCTGAATTTAATTATCTGTTAATAACTCAAATTTTATTATAATTTTATTTTGAGGTCATTAATTATGATTGATTGTTCGACCATCTACTACTGTAATATAAACTCTTTGTAATTAAAAATGTAATTATATATTATGCTCAAAGATTCCGTCAAGGTCAAGTTTATAAAAGCGCGTAAAAAATGTTTTTTTTTGACCACTTATACCAATCATCCATAATTTGAATATACGCGAAAAAGAGACTTTTCCAACTTTTTTGTATCTCTTGAGGAGCCTTGTCACGAATATAATTCTTCTGGGTAGATATTTATTGAAAATTACGTATACAGAAATAATCACTTGGATACCAAGAGCAACTATACTCACTAGTACACTTGAAATCGTTCTTAGGTAGCTCTCTAATAAGGACATCTTTCACTCTTTCAGGACTGGCACATCTTGGAGGTGAACCGCTAAGTCCTTTGTTCTTCAGCCATTCGGAGAACCATGCTAGGTGACAGTTACACACGAATGGATTT
Source organism: Acanthoscelides obtectus (assembly GCA_963669975.1). Classification (NCBI taxonomy): domain Eukaryota; kingdom Metazoa; phylum Arthropoda; class Insecta; order Coleoptera; family Chrysomelidae; genus Acanthoscelides; species Acanthoscelides obtectus. The sequence continues at coordinate 20,836,207 of CAVLJG010000008.1, forward strand.
TGCACCAAGTTCCTGAAACAAAGTTAGTGGACTTTTAACACATGAACCTCATACTCACGCGTATTCTTTAAAAAAAATTTGTAGCCATTGGTCACGTTCACTATAACATACCGCTACTCTAACGATCAGTAGCAATATTCTTATACGCGGTACCATGAGCTTCAAACACGCTGAAAAATTATTGAATGAAACTTACAACGTATGAAGAGACTGAAGGGAATCAAAGGATCCAGGCATTACACATGTTATTTGATTATTATTCAGTGACAACACCTTCAAATTGTGCAGTCCCAGAAACATTTTGTTGTGGATTTCTAGAAGCTTATTCTCCGATAACAACCTGTAAATTAAAAAAATCGGATATAGTGAGCGTCACGCGATAAACTAAATCAAATATAGTCCCTTTACTTACAATTCGGCAATTTTTGCAGCTCCTTCGAAAGAATTTTCTTCAATTCCGGTAATTTGATTCCTTCTCATGTCTAACTTCACCAAATTAGGCAATCTTCCAAAGAGGCCATCTGACTTTATCCTACCCAATTCGTTGTCGTGTAGCAATCTAAATAATGTTGATTTCGTAACAGTAAGTGGCAATTTATTTTATACAGGGTGTACCAATAATAGACGCAGATATTTCAGAGGGTGATTCCTTGTTAAGAAGTTAAAAAGTTAAAAATGTTTCTATAAACATGGTCCGGAAATGCAGAGTCTTCAAGATACACGGTGATAAATTAAAAAAAATATTATTTCTTTTAATCTCTTAAAACATATGTACTCGATTCGTAGCGAATATTATTAGCAAAAAAATGTACGCCACTGTATTTTTTGTAACTTTAATATTTGTTGTTTGATTAAGCATCTAAAAATACGACTACTTTGCCTCTTGTATTTTTCTCGTATCTCACTTCGTTTTCGTGAAAAAAAAAATAATAAAAACCGTTTTATTGCATGTCACTGGACAAAATTAATTAAAGTAATGTTTGCTAAAAAAATCACAAGTGCCTTGGGGAGTGTATTATTGCAACTTTTCCAATAGGTGCATGACAGAGAGTACAATACAACAAATTAATAAAACATTTTTTCTTAATATGTTACTCTGTACCTTGAAAGCTCTGCATTTCCGGATCAATGTTTACAGAGACCTTTTTTCACATATTTTAACAAGGAATCACCCTCCAAAATATCTTCGTCTATTTTTCGAACACCCTGTATTTTTGTTATGAAACTTTGTGCAAACCATCTGAAATAATGATGAAGAGCATCTAATCTTTACATTGAACATACGTGTAAATAGTTAATGAAAATCTGAATATTTTACTGTAAAATGTGACTTACAGTTCTGTAGTATATAGAGGAATATCTCTAGGGATTTCTTTCAAGCCTCTTCCGGAACAGTCAACAATTGTGCCGTCACAGGAACATCCTGAGGGGCACGCATTATCTATGAGGCACTCTCCGGCGTATTTTGTTCGGAATTCTTCTTGACCTAAAGTTATAGAATATATAATAACGTTATCACTTAACAATGGGAGCGTTCAAACAACTGTAAAGCAGGGCTGAATAGCTACTGAATAACAGTACCAGTGGGATAGCTTTGTCAGTTTGATGGCAGTCTTTACTTGCCTGTCAGATTTTTCTGTGTAATAGCACCAATTTTTATTGTAATTAATCGCTTTTATAATATTTTAACCAACTCTATTTATTATAAATATTAACTTCAATTTTATTAACTCGTTATTTTGCATTTATTGCCACTTAGTGTTTTATGTATGTCTCATTTACGTATTGTTTGTTATTTTTACATACTCTTTTATGTTTATACCTTAGCTGACTTGTGCAAACACATTTCTGTGTGATAGCACCAATAGATTATTATTATTATTATTATTGTTATTATTAGTTTGTAGATTAAATGAACATAAAAGAGCTGCATCGCTGTAATGCTTTACGTTGGCTGAACGCGCTCATTATTAAACCTGAAGGTAGCTCTTGAACCTGTCTGTTAGAGGATATACGTGTATTATACTTTCAGAGACTGTAAGCCTAGAAGAATGACCTTAGGTAAACAAACCGGTGACAAAAGTCAAGTTACTATATGATTATGATTGGTGAATACAAGCTTCAAGTACAGGTAGGGAATTATAATAAAATAAAGACAAACGTAAAAGCTCCACAACAGAAAACAGACATTATTAAGCCCCGCTTATCAATCTCTGTTTTTCTAGCCTCGGAATCCCCAACCTGTATGATTATTCACACGATATAGTCTTTCAAAACGTATGAATAGCTATTCCAATACATGTGCTTCCGCAGAGGGGGGTGCCAGGGACGCCGCTTGCAGGCTCTCGCTGAAAAAAATTCCTGCGGACGTCCATGTCCCTGTAGACCCAAATTAGAGACGGACATTGTTTTTTAATGTCTAAAATGGAAAACCGAATCGCAAAAACTACAAGGTCCCAGGTGTGCTTTGAGATATCTTGCAGGGCACTTACAGTTTTATTATTCGAAGTCCTAGTCAATGGTTACGACTATAAAGCATCGAGTTGTAACGTAAACACTGTTTTACTGTTCAAAGCCTAATTTATTACCCTTACACCAATTTATAACAACTTGCACTAATTTAGTAATTTATAACAAATTTATAACCATATCGGACTATCCCGTTATGAGGTCATCGCCCGCTGTCGACTGTGATTGTGCTTTTGCTATCTGGTCGTGTATTTAACTTCAAACAATGAATTCCAGTAGCCTTCCGGATCGAGCGCTAAACTTGATCGAAGTAATCTAAACAGTAGATGCATCTCCATTGCGGTAGATGATTCCCGAGGGTGTCTAACGTTCCCAATGTCGTCACGAACACTCACTTATTCTGGCTGCAAGCTATACCGCCCTTGGTGCACCGCGGTATAACTCTGGTTGCCTAAGAGTCGACGTTACGAAGGTACCTCATTGTTCCAGTTACTAGGGCGTTACAGAGTTGTCACCATGTCATTGACCCAATCGATTCTTAATGGGGCCAAGAAAAATTGATATTCCATAACATTAAGATTTTTCAAACTCCCGAAACGCCTTCGAAGCGAAAATACCCCTGGTTTGCGAAATAATTGTAAAGTCTGGTTTTATTGCTGCAAGTTGTTCATTAGGGTATTCAAAACATGGACGCATAAAATAGGTACACCAATTTTTGTAGGGAACGTGTTTTTTTGGGTTCCAAGCGAAAGTGTTGGCAGGAACGAAAAAACTCTTCATTTAAGATTTATAGGTATTTATGAAATCTACTAAATGAGACTACTCGTAAAAAGATCCGACTAATAGCAAAAAGGTAATGGCGGAAAACCGAAGCAAACTGCAGGTTTTGGCACTTGTTGGTAAGTCTCCTTTTTCTCAGTATACGTGAGGCCCGATCGTGTGGACTGCGGATAAGCGTGATTATGAATGTTAGATGAAAAACACCGTACCCACTGGCTGTAGTGGAATGGTGCTTACCCTTACATTTGAACTTTTCGTCCTTGAGTGATTCGATGCGCCTGCGTTGCATCCGCTTAGGAGTTTCACATCTGGCCCCTGAAGTTTCTATAGGATTGCGGTGCAGGTACTCGGCCAGCCATTTCAAGTTGCAGTCGCAGATAAACGGATTTCTTGCTAAGTGTCTGAAATAGACATATACAGCTTAAGTTTGATTTATATAATGTCGGGGCACCTCGGCTGCTATAAGGAGTTTAAAGACACTTTGTTAATCCGATTCTTGAACTGCCTAACTGGGAAAAGCTTCGTCAGACAGATTTTTCCACAATCTCGAAATCCTAGGGACAAAGGAGTGGTCGTACCAAACAGTTCGAAAAGGTTGAGATGGAAGGCAGAAGCCTGGTAGGTCCGCCTGGCAGGCTCAACTTCTGGTCACGTCATGAAGGGGAGCCTTTATGGAAACATCTTTAGCGTTCGTACAATTCCTTGAAACTTATTTCTACGACAGTTTCCAAATTAAATTTTTAAGTGGCATGATTTTCAGTTATTCAATTGCAGGGTTTTTATTTTGGAAATGAAAACTATAACTAAGTTAAAAATACAAATATTAATAATTTTTCTACATAATACTTACAATGTTTGTATGCTCTCTAGTGAATCAAAGCTTCCATTAGCCAAGGACTGTATATTGTTGTCGTAGAGAGACCTGGAAGTGATTCCAAAGATCATATGAATGCCGAAAACAAAACAAAAAATGAATACTTACAGCAAACTGAGACTATGTAGATCACGGAAGGTATCTTTTCTTATGCAGGAAATTTCATTCGCGTTGAGCAACCTTTGAACAAAAAATATTATTTATTAATGAACACGTATCTACCATTCCAACAAGGCAAAAATTATGATCGACAGCGATACTTACAGAAGTTGTAGAGACACTAGTCCTTGGAAAATTCCAGCAGGAAGGTCTTTTATTTTATTGCCGTAAAGTACACTGAAAATATATAAAGTTTATAATTAAAACAGTTACATATACAGCTAATTACTAAGTACTTACAGTGAGGATAGCGCCTTTAAACCTTGAAATGCGTCTGCAGATATCCTTGATATCTTATTGTTGCTCAAATCTCTGAAAAGATAAAAAACGGGTGAGTTAGAATTTGAATTTAAATGTAAGATTTCAAAACAATAGTTTTTATTTTGTCCTCTTGGTATTAAAAAGTTCTCTACATGTTATGAAATTATTTAAAACTTATTAATCTTATACTAAAAATTTTAGTTTTACTTACATCCTTCTCAGTCTTTTGTGAGCTGAAAATGCCTTAGGTGGAATCTCGGTTATTTCATTTTGCTCAAAACGTCTGAAAAATCAATATTTTTCCATGAGATATACGCTTCTCTGTATTAAGATTAATATATAATAATAAAAACTACATATAAATGACTGCCATGCTGTCAAAATTAGTCAGTTAAAATAATTGAAGCAAGGCGCAGAACCAATAAAATTGGAACTATTTGTTATTTAAGCTTCTCTTGTTAAGCATACAGTGATACATAAGATGTCGTCCAGCCCGTTAAAACAAAATAATTCAGAAAAGACATTAATAAAAAAACACCGGTCCAATTTATTACAAGCATCTGGGCTCAGTCCAATTTACTGACGTCCGTCAACCGTTCCGTATAATTTAGTGCTTCCTCGATAGATGGAGCAGAGCTCGACTCGATGAGGTATCTTCACGTATTATCGATTTTTGCAGACCAGCTGTTTCGGTCAGCATCGGTAAGATCGCGCCACTGATGCGCCATGTATGCGAACTTCAGATTTTTCTAAGTAGTTAGCTAAACGCGTGAGTATTCTATAAAAGGGTGCTTGTTACTGGATAGCACACGAATCCTTTGGGTTCGTGGGGTATGGCAATCAAGACATACCCAGCACGCAATTTTTGGAAAAGTGGGGCTGTTTCTTGGCATTGTTCCAGAGGCGCCCCCTATAATTTAATCAAAACAAAATTATTAATAGCAGAAAGTCATCGGTCATCGGAGACACGGAGACTCTGCAATCTTCATATTAAAAGAATTGCGATATTGCGAAATGATGGGAACTGGAGCTCTGCCACCAAGTTGCGCAAATTTCCGAACATGTGTTGCATTCTTGTATGTTTTGTGGTGACTGACCATTTTTAAATTGAATATCAGTTTAGTGTTAGTTTTTCTCGTTTTATCAATCTGTTTACGGCGTATACATGTCCAGTGTTTAATGTCGTCCTGTCGTCCACCATTCGTATTTATTGATAGCCTTAACGCCTTAACCGACGTTCTAGCTCCACATTTAGTAAATATCACTCCATGGTAAATACTAAATACTGACTTCCATCAATATACTATCCTGCACATTCAGTCAATATCACGTTTCATGGTAAATACTGATGGATGACGGACAGTACAATATAAAATAAAATCGTAGGCATTCGACTTATTTTAATGGAATTACAGTCGTTGCTGTTGTTACGGACATTAAAGAAATGGTTCCACAGACGGAAATGGGTGTTAAGTGTTTTGGTGTTTCAGACATCAGGGAACATCTAATATTTGATTTTGAAATCTACACAACGACAGAGTCTCTTAATTATGATTTTCTATTTGCTGCACCACCACTCAGGCACCACATAAATCGAAATTTTCTACTAAATGGTACCCCAAAATTCATGCAATATCTGAATTAAATAGTTTATAGTGTTATCCCAATGTTGAATCGTACGTATAGCGGATATGGTTACAATGAAATAATACATTAGGCTAATGACCTTCCTCAACTTTGTCGGTAAATACACACTTCTTTTGAGGACACTTTTTTTGTACGTAATAAATGTGGCTGAATTTTGTTGAGGCAGGGTTGCATTTTCTTTTACCATGTACAGGTGTCTGCGGGCTTATTGGAGTAGACCTTTGACTTCATGTATAACTCTATAAAAAGAAACCCAATGTTGTTAAGTCACACGACATAGGCGGCTAATAATTCTGATTACTGAAACATGAAATGTTTCATGCATCAACTGAACTTGTTTGTCTGGTCGGTCCGTAGGATCTTTGCGCATTAGTCACTGTCTAATGTACATTAGTCGAATCTGTCAGTCCTGGTTGCCCAGAAACCAGACAATGTCAAGGAAAAAGAGAAAGCGAAAGACAAGAGCAAGTGTTTAGTTTAATAGGTACTTGGTACACGGATTGCTTTTGAGGTGAACTAAACAAAGTTTGATTCGGTTTTGTTAGAGTGTAATTTTAAGTTTACTAAAAGTTATCGCCAATTTTTGATTACAGTGCTAGCTGTGGCCTAGCATGCTTACGAACTTGCTCCGCTGTCTCGTGAACTGTTGGGCATGCGGTAACTGAATTGTATCAGGGGGTCTGTACCGTGTGACACATTTTTTAAACCACTTGTCTGACCCGCATCAATATTGTTCAATTTAGACAGAAATAATGTGTACTGGAACAAGGCAAATTTCAGTGCTGCATTAACTGAACTTGGCCACATTTATGCAAAATGACCAAGGAGAAATTCGATGAGACATGACGCATATGCCAGCAAAGTCAAAGTAGAGTTTAGGTTAAAATTGCTGCCCGTATCTTGGTGCTGAAATACATTGTAAAACCTAATTCGTGGAGAGGTGTAGCAATCTATATTTTTTACATGCTTGCTACAACTATGGCGCCATTGGACAGAACCAGGACAGGAGTCTGACAGCAGTATCGTTTTGCTAATGTGGAGAGTAGATATTGTGATGCTGTAATATCGATCAAAATGCAATTTATTTTCAGTACCGTGCAACATGCAGGCTTCTAATTTACGTGAACATTGTTAGTTTTGTAAAGAGGAGTCTCTACAAACGACGGATAGAATGCGGAGCATCGGTGATACATTTTCTGTCCCTATACCGTATGAAGTGCACTTCATAATAAATGCACAAAAAAGCAATTCCGGATGAAACTCGTACAGGTAGCGATATTGATACTGAGCTGCTAAATAAGTCTGGGAAACTACTTTCACTATAATATGTCTGTTATGTTTGTCAAAGGAGTAAATAAACTTTCGAGGTTAATTTCACTTGACTAATAGTCTGGTGACTGGCAGGTTGCGAAGTTACTTTTAACGTACTAATATAGTGTCTGGCGACTGGCAAGTTTAATTGACAAACCCATCAAGTAAAAGCTATAGTCTGGTAAAATTAACTCTGCAGGTTAATTTGGCAAACAGCTCGAACGGGAGTAATAGCTGGCGTCAATTGGATTGTGTTGATTAGACAGCGCAAGTTGTGTAAATCATAAATATTGGTTTAGGGCTAGTCCATATTGACGATCTAAACGAATCAATTGCTTTCAATGGACACCACGATGTACTTTCAACTGGTTATTAAGCAGGTAAAAAAAACAAATTTCCAGTGGCGTCGTTTAGGGGTCAGTATGTAAGTATTTTGAATACGGTCAAAAGACAAAACAGTCTTACAATTAGAATAGTCCAAAGAATTACCCGTCAAAGTTTTGATTCAGGCGTTGCAACTTCCTCGGTTTAGAAATATCAGCATTTCCCGTATTTTCACAGTGTTGAACTAAAGTAAGGATCTGATCCGTACAGTATGAATACGTCACGATCAGGTGTTTCATAACCTCCAAATACAGGGTCCGTCAGAAAAAAACGCATGTTTTTCGAATGGGTACATCGAGTGGGCTGGTCCCGTGTCCGTGGGCTATGGCGTGTTGGATAGTGGGAAAAGTGCCGTTTCAGTTTTCAAGATGGTTTCGTGAGCATCGTGTGTTCACTGTACGTCGGTACTTTCAAACCGCAACGTGAGTTTCGCGTGCACTTTCGTGTTCCACGTCGTGGGACAGTACCAGACCGTAACACCATTTTGAGATAGGTGGAAGCATTCAACACATCAGGTAATGTGATGAAGAAAAAACCGCCAAGGCGAAACCGTACTGTTAGAACCCCCGAAAACGTAGACACAGTGAGTGTTGATACGCTGCAAAGCCCGAATCGTTCCGTCCGTTTGCGTACCAGTTCCCTAGGGATCCACGCGTCCTCTGTACGTCGCATCTTGAAGAAGGATTTAGTGTTCCATCCTTACAAAATCCAAGTTTGTCAACAACTGTTGCCATGGGATTATGCACAACGTCTTAATTTTGCACAGCTCATGATTGAACAGCTGGATAGCAATGACATGACGTTGTTTATGACTGATGAGGCACATTTTCATTTACATGGATACATCAATAGAAAAAATTGTCGATATTGGTCTCCAGAGAACCCCCAACAGTTGCATGAGCACCTCCTGCATACCCCAAAAGTTAGTTTGGTGTGCAGTAGGTCCAACGATGATTATTGGCCCTTATTTTTTTGAGGATGATAGAGAAACAACTACTGTGAATACAGAGCGTTACATCCACATGCTGAACAACTTTTTTTTTCCGGAACTTCGACGTCGGCGTGTCGGTCTCAGAACAGTGTTGTTCCAACAAGACTGGGTAACATCTCACACAGCTCGCATTTCGATGGAACTTCTTCGGCAAAAATTCCCAGACGTCTCATTTCATGGCCATATTCCATGGTCCCCTCGCTCCCCGGACCTGTCAACGTGTGATTTTTTTATGAGGCTACCTGAAATGAAAAATTTACCAAAGCAAGCCTCGAATCCACATCGATTTGAAGGAGGAAATAAGAACAGAAGTAACTCAAATTCCTGCACGGATGCTGGTCGACGCAATGGGCTGATTTCGGGAGAGGCTTGATTCCTGCATTTCGGTTCAAGGGCGCCATATGGCCTGCATAGTTGTTAGAACGAAAATTTTGTTTTACTAAAAATGGCATGTATTTCTGAGCACTTTGATATAATAGAATATTTTTTCCCATACTTATTTTGACTGTAATACTCATTTAAAAAACATGCTTTCTCTCTGACGGCCCTGTAGAACGTCGAATATACAGTTTGCCCAGTCGGAACGAATTCATGGCGGATCAGGCCCTTTGAATAAAAAAATGCGGTCAACATTGTTTTCACTTTCGACTTTGGTTGCTCGACTTTCGATGGCCTTTGCGCACCTGGACTCAACCAAGCAGCGGATTGACGTTTTGTTCGAGGATCGTACATGAAACACCATCTCTCGTCGCCCGTTACGATTGCTTTCAAAATATATTTTAAGATGAACGCAAAAATTTTTCGCACTTTTTGTTCCATGTCCCGGATTTGCACAAGGCATGAGACCTGCAAATCCGCGGAACACAGTTTACACGGCTGCATGTAACTCGGAACTCGAGACTGGAGTGACCAAACGTGGTGAAATTTGGCACACACACACACACACACTTCAGACAACGCGCTACACAGTTCGAGAGATCGCGCAGCTTGTATCGAATACAGCAATTCAGATCGGGAACTTTTCAAACATACTGTGTATTCTGCCTGATTCAAAGAGATGCCCCGCTGGCAGTGGCCTGCGATGTGTTTTGCTGCTCTCTTCCTTTTCGGTACCAGAGTCACGTAAGTACAGATTATGGCCAGCTTACATATTTGGACACCTATTCTTGAAAATGAGGGAGTAGGAAAATTTCATCTTTAAAGTTGACACCGATGGACGACGGCGAGACTTCCGTATTTTTTCTCCCGAGAACCACTCGGCGAGCGGCTGTCTAATCAGTCTTCAAGAATATACAACCACTCCCACTTTCTTTGTGTTGTTCTAACTCCTCATTTCGAAAATTAACCCCTTGTAGAGAATCCTTCAAGAAAGCAACGCCTACGGTTCAGAAAATTCGGGAATGAGGGTAGCTCTCTGATTGGCAGTTTGCATTTGTTGCTGCCACAGTGTGGCTACTCCTATGAACGAATTTTTCCTCAGCAGTAATTTTTTCGATAAGAAAACTTGATCCATGCAGTCGAAGTTGTTCTTTAAAAGCATTAAATTCATCTACTATATCGGGCATTTTTTTGATTTGGCTACCATGCACTAGATGGCGTTGTAACTTTCTACTATCACACACTCCACAAATTTCAATGACTACTTGAAGGAATCTGAAGAAACCTCAGTAAACCTCGATTTTAATGGGGGGGAGTATATTTGCTTTTCAGCAAAAGAATGGAATACGCAATATTGCTATCTAATAAACTAATTCAACTGTAACTTCTTTTTCATCAAAACTGGGGGATTTTAGTCCCCCTCACGACCATTTAAGTTTCTTGATCTTCAAGGATGTGTTAAATAATTGAACCACCCAAACCCCGACCAACCGCCCCTCAAAGATTCTCTTAGCCTAGTTAAATTTTGTGGGCCTTATGATAGTAAGGATTCAAAGCGCCACCTATTGGTCGGTAGCAGAACTAAAAATTACCACCGCTATCATGTAATTTTTTTCCATAAAAAAACTTGAAACGTGAATTCGAAGATATTGTTTAAAAGCATTAAATTCATCTACTATATCGGGCATTTTTTTAATTTGGCTACCATGCACTAGATGGCGTTGTAACTTTCTACTATCACACACTCCACAAATTTCAATGACTACTTGGAGGAATCTGAAGAAACCTCAGTAAACCTCGATTTTAATGGGGGGGGGGGGGGTATGTTTGCTTTTCAGCAAAAGAATGGAATACGCAATATTGCTATCTAATAAACTAATTCAAATGTAACTTCATTTTCATCAAAACTGGGGGATTTTAGTCCCCCTCACGACCATTTAAGTTTCTTGATCTTGAAGGATGTGTTAAAAATTGAGCCACCCAAACCCCGACCAACCGCCCCTCTAACATTCTCTTAGCCTAGTTAAATTTTGTGGGCCTTATGATAGTAATGATTCAAAGTGCCACCTATTGGTCGGTAGCAGAACTAAAAATTACCACCGCTATCAATTTTTTTCCATAAAAAAACGAAACGTGAATTCGAAGATGTTGTTTAAAAGCATTAAAGACATTTACTATATCGGGCATTCTTTTAATTTGGCGTACGTATTTCTGATAATCCATCCTACTACTACTCCTGTTCGAGGTGTTTGCGAAATAAACAGAATAGACAAGTAGAAGGACAGGGAAAGGAGGGAAGGAAGACAAGAGAAGAGCATTCAGTACTTTTAAAGCTTCTTTTTAATCCTTTATTTTATAAATACTTATACCTGCATTATTGTAAATAATTATATGCATATATAATATGTAAAACAAAATGTTACATATGCACAATTTGTGGAGAACTTAACCTTTGACCGTTGAGACAATAATAGTATATTACATAACAAGGTTAAAAATTTAAGGCATTATTGAGAGAGCATAATACAAATACCTTTCAAAACACACACTTTTTTGTACATTTTTCATTTATTTACGATTTGACAAATTTTCATGGAGTAAAAAATCAATGACTGGCCAAGAAGTGTCGAAAATAGTATGACTGTCCGGATACTGCCCATCTAGCGACAAAACTCGACTGTGATGATGCTTGAGTTGTAAAGTATTCGACGTAATATACAGAATTAGTGTAAAGCCTAACGTTACTTTGCAAAGATAACTATCTTGGTACAATATTTTTTCATGCAAGGCTAAAAACTAGTAAATACAGATATTAGGTTTGCGTTTAAGATGGTTTAAGCAAAGCCATGCTGAACAAGCAACCAAAACAAGCAGCAACAGCATGTTTTGACGTGACTCACAGTTCCGTAGTGCCTTCAGGTAAATGGTCAGGTATTTGGGTGAGACCCTTTCCGCGGCAATCCACAATTCCTTCTGCGCATCGGCAAGGATGAGGGCACTGGGACTCGCTGGCACATTCTCCAGTTACAGCCCTTTCTACCAAACCTAGAAAGAAAAATACGTTCAAGTTTGAAGCGACAGTTGACAGTTAGGCTTTTTGCACAATTCTTTATTAGTCAGCGACTTGTGAAAGGCAGGACACTAGTGAAAGTAATATTTTCTTAAATAGCTTCAACTTACATGTTTTGAGAATAACAACCCAGTAAATAAAACAAGACCTAGATTTTTACGAAAATTATCTATTACGAGCATATAACTCATAAATTGTTTAGTGTTATATACACATATTTAAAGCCTTTACTATGTCATTAATTAATTAAAATCGTTTTTGGTCTAAAATGAGTTTTTTATGATTGTCAAAACTTTAAAGCATAAGCTCAATAATTTTTTTCCTGGGTTGGTTCCTTTTTGCAAAATGCTGGCCTTTTATATTCTGAATATGGTCTGTTCAGTCAGTTCATAAGTCAAAGAAGTTCTAGATGAATGCGCAATCTCACTATTTACCTAGAGATTTTTTATTATCATTATTTACTTAGCAAAGAAATGTAACTTCTCCTTATATGAATGTGGTAAAAAATGGCAATTTCTCAGGTTAGTAGTGGAAAAAAATATTTACCTGAGCATTTAAAATCGGTGTCCTTAAGTTCAACGACGCTGTGTCCCTTTAGATGCGTGGGTGAGTGACATCTAGTGTACTGCGCTAATCGGGGTGAATGACGCAGGTACCGTGCCAACCAAGACAGTTGACAGTCACAGTGGAAGAGGTTGTCGTTCAGTCTGAGCGTGCGCAGTCGGAACAGGTTACCGAACGTTTCTTTGCCCAGGAAGGTCAAATTGTTGTTGTTCAACGTTCTGTAAATAAGGAAAAGTCACTTTAGCGTTGTCTTTATGACTTTCATTATTTATACAAGGTGGCGAAATTTCTGGATAGGAAAGTGCATTCCAAAAAAATAACATAACATGATTCTTTTAAATATTAGTCCAGGAAGTATCTATGTATCTAGTCAGAAAAACATTTTGATCCGATTTTTTTGCATAACTACATTCTCCTTTTGAGGAATATACATATCATCAGGCCCGAAACTGCGCCAAAAATTGTATAAACATTTGTCTAAGAGCATTCTCTTTTTTTTAATTTTGAACAAAGTTTTTTCCATTCTGAACAAAAAAGTGCCAAATCTGCCATTTGCGACCCCGCGTATCAAAATGTTGCTATTGAGCGCGCACTTGACTACTCGTAACAATTAAAGATGAGGGTTCACAATACCAGTAATATAAAATATTATTAACGGATGTTTGAAAAATATTTTGGAACTTTATAACATTAAAATTTTGGTTTCTTCATATAGTGTTTCGGGGACGATAATGGAACATTTCGCACTTTTTCAAATATTAAATCGCTTATATCGCTTATATCAACTGCAGAAGCTATAACTATACACGTTCATAAGAACTTTTTTTGGTCAGAATAAAAAAAATGCTCGGAGCAAAATATCAATTCTTAGAGTTTGTTTAAAATATTGTCAAAACACCGGCAGTATCGTTAAAAGAAGTCTTCCGAGCAGATGAGGATATACAGGGTGTTCATTTGAAAACTTACTTAAACCACGAATTTATCGGAAACCACTGATTAAAAGAAAAAACGCCGAGACACGTCAACAGATTTGTTAAAGGGGACAACTTTTTAATCAAAAACTACTTCATCTACGTCCACACTCTGTCCCCCAGGGTCATCCCCTTAAAATTTTTAAATGATAAGGGGTATCGAGTAATAGATTGTTTGAAAGGTCTTTCAAAGTCCTTTATTTTGTCGTTTCATCCTTCAAAATCGGTCGATTCGTTTTCAAAAAAATTAGAAAAATCTTTATTTGAATTTAATTGGTTCAGATAGAAAACATGTTGTGGAATATCATGATGCGTTGATGACGTTCATCCAAACTTTGAGGTTGGGGAGTAAACACAATAGATTTCAAATGGCCCCATAGGAAAAAGTCTAACGGCATCAAATCATGAGATCTAGCAGGCCATTCTATAGGTTCGCTTCGTCCTATCCATTTATCTGTAAACTCGTCGTCTAGCCATTGCCGAACCGGAAGAACATTATGAGGAGGAGCAGCGTCTTGCTGGAAATATATTTCAGCCTCATCAAGTATAGGGTTTCTATCCTCTTCGATTTGGTTTTCAATGGTTTCAGTGATAAGCGGGTTGATGGTATTTTGGTTTTCCAACATATTCAAAGAAATGTTGCCATCCAAATTTCCATTAATAAACAATGACCAAATCACTATGTTTCCTAAAATGCCTGCCCATACATTAATTTTTTGGGGGTACTGGGTATGCCCCTCTACAAAAGCATAAGAATTTTCATTGCTACAAAATGTGCATTCATCACTGAAACAGATATTCTTTACATGAATGGCATTATCATTAATCGCTGCAGACAATTCAACTCGCCTATCGAAATAATCGTCGATTAACTCTTGCAACATTTTCATTTTGAATGGATGAAATTTATGGAGTTTAGTAACTGTGTGTACAGAGCCTGATGAAATTCCAGTCGCAGCAACAATTAGTATTAGGATTTATTCCAAAATGACCCAAAACATCAACTTGAGCGGCTTCTTCCAAAACTCTCCGATGATCACGTTTTTTATTTGCAACAGATCCAGTTTGAGTAAATTTAGTAACAATGTGCGAAGTTATCTTCCCCGGATGTCTGGCCTTAAACGTGACGACAGTTTGACGAGCACATTGATTTTGGGCACCATTAATTAGAATCATTTCCACTCTTTCGGCTAGTATGTAAACTATTTTAGAAGTAAAATCTGAATCAATAAATTAATTTTCACTATCCCAGTATTGCCACAAAAGGTAGCTGACAAAAAATTAAATTCTTTCTTTCCCTTAGCAACAAATAACTAAACAGGTATAACAATAAATACAACTGGTCTAGTATATCTATGTTGATGAAAAGAATGCGGAAAAAATTCGAGTTGTTATTTGGTTGGTGCCACGTCTAATCTTCCGAACTGCTGTTTATGTTGGTAGTTTCCGTTTTAAATTATAAACGAATTGTAGATTTGGCAAACCCTAACGGTCAACATTTTGAACACTTATTGAAATAGAAAGTGATATTTTCGTGTGTTCTTATTTTCTATATGAACAAATTAAGATAAATAGAGATTTTCCTAATTTTCTCGAAAACGAATCGACTGATTTTGAAAAATCAAACATCAAAATAAGACTTCGAAAGACCTTTCAAACAAGCTATTACTCGGTACACCTTGTCATTTAAAATTTTCAAGCGAATGACCCTGGGTGGCCCATAAGCCGAACCTACGTGATGTGACGTCACGACCAAACTTAATATTATTGTGAAACGCGTACGTGTAAACGTGTTTATCTCAGCAGGCATCCTCTTTGTTTGCTAATTCTCCTGAACTATCACGCTACCCTCGCCCACCCTTTCGCGAATCGGAAGGGTGCAACAGGTCCTTCAGCATCGCTCCTTGCATGGCACATCACGGTGCAGGGTTCGCGTACTAGGAACTTTGCTTTACGCTCGTCTGCCAACGTTGCTGCAGCTCTGTATCTACTTCATTATTAAGTTTACTGCAATCTGGAGTCGGCAAAGGAGGCATTATAGAATGCGATACCAGGATAAATTGGAAGGTTTTTTCTTTGTAACGCAATTAGGTTTAATGGAACATGCGAAGCACTACGGCTTATTTAGTTATAGATGCGTGTATCGAGGAGGAGATGTCATTCCGAACGATGGCTTTTTGAGGGATCAATAGATGAGGGAAGGTGCAATTGCGAGAGATCTTCAAAAATGTTCATATAGTAATGTCCAATATTTTCTCCAAGGAAACTATCAGGTAATCAAATAAGTTCGTGCGGTTGCTGTATATCGCACATTGCCATGGATGTTGTTGTTGTCACTTTAGTATGAATCCTTCTTTTCTCACACATAAAAAGTTGCTGAAAATTGTTGAACGAGGATCAGGTTGTGGACATAAATTCCAGGACAACGTGCCAAGAACTTGCAGAAATGTTCAGAATGAGTCCTGAAACGATTCGTTTGCATCTTCATCAGCTAGGAAAGACGTGGAAGTTAAGCAAATGGGTCCCACATGAACTGACAAATGATAACAAATTAAGTCGTCTTACCATTTGTTTAGCGAACATTTCACGCAACGCTAATGAACCATTTCTTAATCGGTTATTAACCTGCGACGAAAAATGGATCTTGTATTCGAATTCTAAGAGTTCGTATCATTGGCTGTCGCCTACTGATTCGGTACCACACACGCCCAAGGATGCCTTGCTCCCAAACAAGGTTTTGTTGTGTGTTTGGTGGACAGCAACTGGAATTGTACACTATGAGTTGTTGGAAAAGGGTCAAATCATCACGGCTAATTTGTATTGTAAGCAGTTTCAACGAGTACAAGCAGCACTAATTCAGAAACAGCCTTCTTTGATCAATAGGAAGAGGGTGATATTCTTGTAGGATAACGCCAAGCCTCATACCGCAAAAGTAATTCGAGAAAAAATTTCTGAACTCGGCTGGGAAACGTTACCGCACCCTCCGTATTCTCCGAACATTTCGACCAGTAATTAACACCTTTTTCTGTCACAAAAGACCGTGGCTCGCATTGTGATCAAAATTAATTCGTGAACTTAGAACAACCAAAATTGCAGCATTTTGACAAAATCCTTAGAAAAAATCGAATATTTTTAGACCATATCAAAATCTGTGAAGTGATTTTCACAATGCCTAAACGCTGCCTATGCTAAACGATTCTCTTCTTCCCCTTTGCTCTCCTTCTTCCTTCACTCCTTTCCTTCCCTTTTTTCCTTAAAATTGTTTTGTTTCTGGGTTACGGACCTAACAGACATACAAACTGACACTGTGACTCAAGAGCTAAGGTCCCACGGACCGCTCTGACAACCAACGATGACTTGACTTGACTGACCTTTTTTTGTCTCTTGACAACTGTATGAGACACCGACAGTTCACAACTCGAGATGGTGTAATAAATGCAGTCCGCCAATTTTTTTACTCCAAATCCAGGGAGTTCTACAATTCCGGCATACAAAAATTGGTTCCACGTTGGCAAAAGGTCATTGAATGTGATGGACGAATAAAAAATGTCTTATTGTTTCTCAATAAAAATTTATATTTTTCTACTAAAAACCGCACGAACTTATTTGGTTACCCGATATATTATTTCAAATTTTGAAAAAATCTATTTACTTCCTACGCTACTGGATAGAAAGTAATATGATCGCAAAAAAATTCTAAAATGAGATGTAACGTTTGTTGTTACCTGCGACTTCGTACGCCTTAAATTGTTACTAACACGTCACATTATTTTTGAGAATTACTATAATTGCATTGCATTAGTAAATTAACAGTCAACTTGCATGCTTGGGAAATTTGGTCATTTTATTAATGGATCTACCTATAAGCTGCGGGGATAACACGCTGGGCTGAAGGCTTACAAATTAGAATATAACTTAGCTGATATGTTTTATACATAAACTACCTCTTTGCGAAATTTATTGGTCATAGGTTAAAAGTGGCTAATTTGTGATGGTTTCTACCCATAACCCTTTTTGACCCAACCCTGTCGCAAAATTAGTTCTCATCTGACACTTCCTGTCCATAAACTGCCTGCCAAATTCTAAGTTCATTGGTCAAATAGTGTTCGAAATAATTTCTATAAACTTGCAAGGTGACAGATTCCTATAGAAATGTTCAACCCCGTCCTACCCCATCTTGAGGATATAATTCCTGAAAATCTTTGTTAAAATTTATCAAAATCGGTTCAATTCTTTTGGCGTGGAAACTGAATATGCAATTACACATACTCAGTTTCATATCACGAAAGACCGTGTCAGTCCGTTTGACTGTCGGTCTGTCCATTGATCCTTGACCCCTCTATAAGAATCTTGGTGAAATTTTGACAAAAGATTGCTACAATGCCAAGGACGAAAAAGCTTTGTAGTTTTTCGAAAATAGCTCCAGTGTCGGAGGAGCTGATGACAAATTGGGGATTGGAGGTTGTAGGCGATGGGGAAGGGTATATCTCAATTTTTTGGCTTCCAACCTCAGTAATTCTACACACCTATTAGACATATTTCATAGTTCCTCCTATATTTACCCTTAAACATTTGATGGAGAAATATTTTCACGTTGTTTCTGTAACTGATTCTATTCAATTTCTCAAGTCACGCATCTCGATAGATAAAGTAACAATTATATCTTTATACTTACAGTATTTCTAGATCCTTCAGATGGCGGAATGCTGCTTCATCTACGCATGTGATTTGATTATTGTCCAGTTGTCTGAAAAAAAGATATTTGATTAAGAAGTTTGAATATTTAAGCGATATTTCATTTTTTGCTCTAGCTGACCATTATTATTTAAATCATAATACATCGTGTACCTCGTACTCAGTTTTCAATATACAAACTTCTTTTGAAAACTGACTTTATGTAAAAACTGGAACCTTCTAGCCTCCTTTATTAAATTTACTGAAGATCAATAAATACAGACGAGGCACCAAAAATTTTAAATCATTAAGAAAAACGATTTGTTTAAAACCTCAATATTCTATGGCAAGCTAGATCGCCAGATTTTAAACTTGTTAAATTGTTCCCTTTAGCCTTTATTGACGTATTTCTCGTATTCGACATGATCAATTTTTTTTTGAGTTACGTCACGCAAAAATTTAGCAAATTTCTACATTAACAGCCTAATAATTTTCACGGAAAATCGGCATTACATAACTCGACTCAATGAATCCCCTTGGCCAGATATTTTATTAACACCATGTAATACAGGTTGACCCGCAGTACACGAGCAGCTTCAAGGTTTTCTGATGAGCATAAATAGAATTCTTAGATAAAACTACAACAAAAGCCTGATCTGTTAGGTGGAAAATATGCTTCAGTTTGATACCAATAAAATGGACCGTTTTTTGTCATTTCTATATTTTTCAGAAATGGCGCATTTATCGATGTTGCGCAAGAATTCAGTTTTATAGGCTGATGGATCAGGCTTTACAAAAACACTTAACATTGTATTCTAGTTAACCCCATCATACCCCAAAACAATTGTCAATAAGAACATTTTTTTGTACGAACTTCTTACATTATTTTTTTAATCTAAAAGCCGAGAAAATGTCCACATATTTTACTACTCTAAGAGTACGATACACCAACGTACTATACATTACTATATACTATGCAGGGTGGCGAATCGAAAATGAAACAGACGCATTTACTGGCAGCTCAGTTTTTTTTTAAAAAACGCTCAGACCGGTCGTTTTTGTTTTCGAGGGGGACACAAGTTTGGCAAAAAATCACGTTAGCACGTGCAGCCCCCTAAGCGGGGGTGACACCACCCCCAAAATCTTAAATGGAAAGGGGGGTCGAGTGATACCTTATTTTAAAGGTCTTTCAATTCCCTTTATAACGATATAAAACTATGTACTTCAGTTCAGTAGTTTTGAAGATTTATTGATTTAAAGCTTAAATAAAACTAATACATCATCATTAGTGGAGATCAATAAATTTGGCAGCAAAGTAATTTAAAAATGAAGAATGAACTGACCCGTTAGGCAAGTAAATGTTGAAAATGGCCACCATGACTCTCCATGCAATAATGAAGATTTTGCTCAAAACGTACATTTTGCAATATTTGAGAAGTAATTTGAAGGCACTCATTCACAATTCTTTGTCGCAGGTCTTCTAAGGATGTTGGCTGAGTAGCATAGATTTTGCTTTTTAAATGACCCGACATAAAGAAATCCAAAGGTGATAAATCTGGCGATCTTGGAGGCCATTCAATGGCACCTCTTCTACCAATCCATCGATCTGGAAACGTCTGATCAAAATATTGTCGAACACGTAATGCGTAATGTGGTGGGGCACCATCCTGTTGGAACATCAACCTATTCGCAATATACCGCCGATCATTCTGATTTTCAATTATGGCTGTTAATGCAGGATCTATGGCGTCTTCCAGTAATTCCAAATACATTTCACCGGTCAAATTTCCAGGTAAGAAAAAAGGACCAACTAAATGATCGCCAAAAATACCAGCCCAAACATTTAATTTTTCTGGCTGCTGTGTATGAACCTCATGATAAATTCTGGGATTAGAATCGGACCAATATCGGCAGTTATGACGATTTAATACGCCATTTAGGAAAAAGGAACATTCGTCGGAAAAGCAAGTGTTGAATAGAAAATGTTCATCGTTTATAATTCGTTCACTCATATTTTCACAAAATTGTAATCGCAGATCAAAATTGTTTTCATTAAGTTCTTGTACCAGGTGAATTTTATACGGATGAAAACTATGGGCCTTTAGAATCCCTTGTACAGTACGTCGACTAACACCACACACAGTCTCCAATTTGTGGGTACTTAACGTAGGATCTACATAAACTTGCCCTAAAACCCCCACCCCTATTGCTTCGTTCCTTATGGGATTTTCAATGTTGCGTTTTTTATTGGCGACTGACCCAGTTTCCCGAAATTTAGCTACAAGTTCTAGAACATATTTTCGATGCACGTTACTGTTCTCATGTCATTCATTAAATATTTCTGCTGTTCTATTAGCGCACTGATTATTTCCGAAAAATATTTCGTTACTTTCAACTCTTTCTGCTGTGGAATATGCCATGGTTAATTTATGTAATAAAGCGTTCCAAGTTATTTTAGCAACAAAGTTTGGTCAAATCAATCGCAAACTATGTACTAAATTCCTATTTAAAATAAGTACGAGATATTTCCTTATGTTTCTTCAAGAAATAACTTTTTGTCACAAAAAAACGCTCCAATAGCTATTTTCAACAACAAAATGATAAACAAACCATGGGCGTAGTGAAGAAAAGCATTTCCTTATTAAGTAAATTCTTTTAGTCAAATTTCTTTTGAAAGTAGTACAAACTAATCTGATGTACCTATTAAAGTCTACTTTAAGCTTTAAATCAATAAATCTTCAAAACTACTGAACTGCAGCTCATGTATTTATCATCATTATAAAGGGATTTGAAAGGCCTTTAAAATAAGGTATCACTCGACGCCCCTTTCCATTTAAGATTTTAGGGGGCTGCACGTGTTAACGTGACTTTTTGTCAAACTTGTGTCCCCCTCGAAAGCAAAATCGACGGGTCTGAGCGTTTTTCAAAAAAAAACTGAGCTGTCAGTAATTGCGTCTGTTTCCTTTTCGATGCGCCACCATGTACATTATATAATAACAAACACGTTAAGTTCCTATGAATAACGTACACTCTTTTTCCATTCATTCGCAGCATTAACAATTGATTGAGTAGTTACAATACTTACAAAGTTTTCAGAGACGACACACCTTTCAAAGTCTTCCTACCAATCACCGAGACTAGATTATGGCTGAGGTCCCTAAAAAGGAAAAAAATGCAAATGTCACCAAATTGTGGCTCCAACGTGTCGTTATTCAGCGTCCCATTTACCAAACCAGCAGATAAATGAGGCAAATTAACATGGCAGAAGTGGGGGCCGTTTTCGGTTAAATAGCCTTTTTAAGGTGCATATTAAGCGTGGAACATTTACATAAACCATACCAAAGCGAGTACGAATATGCATGATATCCCTCGCCTCGAGTGTAGGTTTGGTTGGTTATTTAGTAGCATGTCAGGTGATTATGCGCGGTTGCAGGTTAATAACAGTTGATTGTTTGGCGCCTTGTTCTACGAGGTATAAGCAGAAAGTGAGGTACAACATGAAACATTCAGTTTTTACTAATATCTATCGCGTATAACATGAACGAATATATGAATGAAATAAGATGTTTTTTACTCATTTAGCCACCACCATCATCAACACGTGATGTTATTATTTGTATAAGATTCGACTTATCATGAGCCACTGCTCATATTTCCACAAAACTTACTTTTTTGAGGAGTTTCCAATACAATAGAGACGACGTTGAAATGGAATAAAACAAGTTGTGTGTGAGGTATCAACAAACATGTATGCCATTTTATATGAAATACAACATCGGTAAAAGATTTGCCGCTGCACTGATCCCAGAAGTCCAATTTCTTTAGGAATCTGCCACGCAGAAAATTCAGCTGTCTTTGAATTGCTTGATTACGCTGAGTGGATAGCGATTTTTGGCAAAGTCCTGCTACTTGAGATAACATGCTTAATGTCGTCCACGTTTATATCATTCAAACATTGATTATAACACAGCCCAAGAAAATGAAATACACTTTTGATACCTGTGAATTTAAATATTGTCGATGAGCTAGTTTTAAAAAGCCTTTCATTTTGTCGTAGCGGTCTACGTAAGTTTTCGAGTTATAGGCGATAAAGTATTTAATAAAGTACAAAATGTGCCACTCACGACCCTGAAAAACAATATGAAAAAACGAAAATTTTAATGTCGCCAAAGTTTCTAAATATCCTTCAGACTCCCATTGATAAAATTTCAAACCATTTTTGGGGGTATTGTTATTGTAAAATTGTTTTTAATTGCTTTTAGTTGATTTACCATGCCAATTATGTTCGTTACATGGTGAATTATCTTACATCTTAAAGTGGCAGGACATACGAGTATTTCAAGGTGTAAACTCATTAATCATTTAATAAGCATCATCGACATGATAAGTCAATCATATATAATGAAAAAACAAATGTTTATAATAACAATACCCCCTAAATTGCTTTAGCAGTTAATGAGCGTTTCAAGGATATTTCGGAACTTTGGCAACATCAAAATCAGCAGCTACGATTACAAAAAAATTAAGACATTTTTGATATCCGCGCATCAGCAATTTTGAAGGTCAGCACCAAAATGAACTGCAATAATTGATCTGTGGAGCTTGTCGCTGACGGTGATCGTCTCATTAATACTATTTTTGAAAAAGTACATCGCTCAAGTTCTGCCGTATCTATGCGGCAGAGTTATTGAGCTCACATTCCACACTCAAAAAAACAAAAAAAAATTTGATATCTCTCGCACAGTTTGTTTCGTTCTCGTTCTTATTGGGAAACACTTAGGTACACATATTTTTACGTTAAATGAGCCAGACATGGATGAACGATGAGACACAAAAATGTCAGAAATGAAACAGTAAAGAGATAAAGTAAGACAGTGCGATAAGGTTAAAGTTATTACAGCAAGCTTGAGTTATTACAGAACCTACTAAACAGTATCAAGCAAGGCGATTATTAAGTTATAAGGCCGCCAGAAATACTGTAATTATGAATGTGGAAATTTTTGAGAAGTTGTTCAAAGTGTTAAGATCAGAAGTTAAAGATTTAATACATTTTTTCTCATACAAAACATCAACATTATTTTTTATTGAAATGCATATATGTTTGTAACTAAAAAAATATATTTGAAAAGGAATCGTTAAGGATACAATAAAATAACGTGGAACTAATGGAATCACAATTGAATTATAGAACTTATACACCAATAGTCGACTGTTCGATTCATTGGAAAACTTTATGGACATAAACGTCTAGAATAAGGCTCACTATATTGTGAATATCCCAAAATAATGAAAAAATGAGCATCTTAGGAAAAATGGGTGCAAATCAATAGCTGAACAGATACTCAGTATTACTTAGTAAAATAAGTCCGTGGACACCTTGCTAAGCCCCCTCCTGGGCCGTTTTCTGCGTACGCACATTACGGGGGGAAAATTTAAACAATCGTGGAATTGCAATAATTAGTTCAATAAAGTATTGTAAGCTTACTGTACTAACTTAGTGAAGAAGGAATACTACAAAGAGACCCTTGCACCGAGGAAGAACACATATGTAACTACATGTTAGATCGATTTTGTTCATAAATGGATACATAAACAAATAGACGGAAAAGTGCTTGAACAACTGAAAGTACAAACCGTCACCCAAAAGCAAAACGATAGCGAAAGAACGACAACAAATTACTTACAAACGGAACAAATTAGGCACTGTGGAAAATAAATTCTCCGGGATGTGTCGTATACTGTTGCCGTTGAGACGTCTAGATGGGGGAAAAAGAAAGAGAACATTCGTTAAAAGGTTACACTCTGGCCGACTCTCTCCTACTCGTTAGTCTTACTTACAGTCTCTCTAAATTTATTAAATCCTGAAATGCCTCCCGTTCTATCGTATGTATCGCGTTGTTTGTCAGCTGCCTGCGAAAAGAGTCAAGCGTCACGGAACAACTTCTCTCGAGAATTGCAGTTCGGTTAATGGAGAGACGCTAGCCGGCCGAATATCAAAAGGAACTGAAAGGGCGCTAAGGAACATTGGGTTCAAATTTGTCAACTCAAAGACCCTTGCACGAGTCAGAAAAACATGTTTAGTGGTACATTTGGTTTCTGGTGCCGTGATTGGAACACTAAAAACTATTAGATAAGGGCAAATCAGTATCAGGGTAGTTACCCTATTGTCAAGGACGAGAAAACATTGTTTCCTAGAACGTGGTTCGAACGAGAAACCTTTTCACTTTCAAGGAAAAAGATTGCGATCCATGAATAATGGCGATTTATCAGGTTTGTAGTGAAAAAATAACTTTTTGAATTGTGTTTGTAGTATTTTTTTGCAACTATTACACCTAAAGACGGCACGAACACTATGGATGTAAGTCATTTACAAGACCGTTTGTACACTAATGTAACTTTTAATTAAATATGTACGGGTACTAAGATTACTCTAAGTACCTCCATTTGCTTCAGAGGAATGTAAGTCGAAGACGGACAAGTTTACACCAAGTTTTATGGAAACGAGGCACTTCCGCAGCTTTGTTTATATGATTTCTTTTGATACTTTCACATGCTGAATTTGCCCCCCAATTTTCCTGACAACATTTAGTGACACACTGTAGAATGAAAGGTAGAAGTTATACGGGAAATATTCGACTAGGGTATTTTGGAATTTTGTCATTCAGTTCAATTTGATATTTTGCGTGGCCATTTAATTTTAAGAGCACTAAGCAGCTAAATAATTTGTGTGTAGTGGAACACAACAATTCCATTATTTTTTAACAAAAAATGCAATTTATGGCACATAGCAAGTTTAAGCTGTGCTTAATTTTCAGGTTCAGGAATTTAGCTATGCACATTCACCACATTTTCAAATACATACCTCTCCCGCCATAATTAAGAATATGCTAGATTCCGAGAGTATTTTTTGTAATAATAGGACGTGAAAAAGTATTTCATATAACAGCTCTGTCCTTCCACTACACACCAAATACCATTTTTCTTCGAAACATATACCATAAATCTAAATAGGATCTGGAAAGACGATAGCAATATGTCTACACAGAAATATACTTACAGTATTTTCAGCTTGGCTAGATCCTGGAAATCTGTCTCGTATATAGTTGTGATGTTATTGCCTTGAAGGTCCCTGAAATGAAAGAAAACGGAAAGCTATTAACCTATTTTTTGTTTTCCTCTATGTGTGTTTTCGGAGTGGACCATAAATCTTACTTTCTATAATATGATTGGACGACTCTAAGGTCATTTGATTGAAAACACTCAAGCGTTGTTTGAGTTTTGAGATGACTGTTCTGAAACACAATGTTTTATTTCTGATCAACTTCGATTTTCATATAATGATCAGAAGCGAAAAAAGCTTAGTATAATTAATTCGCACAGTACAATGTAATAAAAAACAATAACAAACAGAAAAACGAGAAATAATAAATACTATGAATTATTAATAATGGCAATTATCTAAGGCCGATAATATTTGCATCCCAAGAGTAGGTTGAATTTTTGGTAAATGCCCTTGAAAGTTAGGAAGCTAACATAACTATCCAGCAGTACTTGAAATATTATTATTTTATTCGGAGTCTTTCATTAAGTTTTTCTGCAAAACAGAATAGAGGTAAAAAAGACAAACTCTCGCACCACTTCCGGAAAAAATCACAGCCGTCTATTTAGCAGCTAGCTGCAGGTGCGAGATAAGTTTAAAATCACATGTTTTTAAAAATTAACAACAGTAGAAATATCTCCTGAACTATTGAGTATTGAACACATATAGGGTTTAATCCTATAGGAATTGTGTTCATCTACCATATGATTCTTTGCTGGTCCACCCATAACTTTACGCCCACTATATGGCAAAATCTGGCTCCCAATTTGAACATAGTGTCATTAAGCGTCTACTCCCAATTTTACCATGATTTTTCAACATTTATTTATTTATTAATTTATAGGTAGATCTATAATTGCTTTGTCTTACCGTTTCCCAAATGTACAGCTGTTGGGACAGTCTATAATATTTGAACAAATTTTATATATATATATATATATATATATATATGGCGAGTTTCTGCAACCTAAGGTCGCTTCTCGCAAACCATACGCCATCGTATCCTATCGTTCCAGTCTCCTTCATGTAGTCCTCTACTTTCCATTGCGGTATGGATGTTTGAAATCCATTTCCTTCGTGGTCTTCCTCGTTTATTTCTTTGTGCTGGTGTCCATTTCCAAACCCTTAATGGTATCCTTTCTTCGTTCATTCGTTGCAGGTGTCCATACCATTTTAACTGCCTCTCTGTTATATCGTCCATTATTGTATTTTCGACTTCCATTCTTTCTCTGATGGTCTCATTTCTAACATGGTCAAGTAAAGTTAAACCGGAACATCTTCTCCAGTACATCATTTCGGTTGACAGAAGCTTTTGTGACATATTTTAATCTACAACCCAAGCTTCTGACCCATACGTCAGTACTGGCTGAATCAGAGCCTGATATATAATTTTTTTTGTTTTCTTTGTTAGGTTCTTACTCCACAAGATCGGATGTAGTGCTTTAATCATATTTTTTCCTTTTCCTATTTTCCTTAGTATGTCTTTATTATCCTTTCCGCTTTCATCTATTGTAACTCCTAGGTACTGGTACTGTCCGACGTTTTCTATTTTTCCGCTTTTTGTTTCGATGTCTTGTCCTGTGCCTCCTATAGTCATGTATTGTGTCTTTTGTATATTTATCTCCAAACCCCATTTAGTGAATTCTTCTATAAGTTTGTTTATCATGTAAGTCATGTCTTGCTGGTCTTCTGCAAAGACTACCTGATCATCTGCAAAGAGGACTGTATACAAGTGAAAGTCCTCTAACCATATCCCCATGGGGCTGCACTTTCTTATCCACTGTTTTAAAGCGCTGCAGAGATAAATTTTAAACAGGGTTGGAGAGAGGCAGGAGCCCTGCTTAACACCTTTTGTTTGTGGGAAAGCCTCAGAAATTTGATTTCCGACTTTAACGACCACTTGATTTTCTCTATACATTGCTTTTACGGCGTTTATGTATTTGCTATTTATGCCTGCTTCTTTCATTGCGATCCATAATTTCTGCAAAGGGACGGAGTCGAATGCCTTGCGGAGATCTATAAAAGTAGCGTGTAGCTCCATTCCTCTTGCTAATCTCTTTTCTGTCAGTTGTTTTATTGCAAATATGTTGTCGACACAGGATCGCCCAGTTCGAAATCCACTTTGTTCTTCAATTTCCGTGGCTTCGTCTTCTATTCGGGCTGTTAGGACTCTTTCGTACAGCTTTCCGATGGACGATGTAATACTAGTACCCCGATAATTACTACAGTCACTCCTGTTTCCCTTTTTATAAATGGAATTTTAACTTACGAAAATATAAAAATAGCTTGCTTTTGAGACCTCATTCAACCGACAACGCATTTAATACCCCATGAAAACGCAGCATATTATATTGTGTAATACATGTTACTGTAATAAATTTTAATAGCCATCTCTCAGAGTTTTGCGTATACACGTTGGTACTGAAAATGCGGATATAACGAATCTACAATTAAAATTAAATATAAATGCCGTTAATCGAGCGATTTAAATTTTTCAAATAGCGCTTGTACGAATAAAATTCGAGAATTTATAAAATGGAAACAATACCCGCATCAGGCGAGGGGATAATAATATCAATGGAATATATGAATACATTAACGCGTTTTTTGGGTTTTTTGCATCGTAAATTTCAGCACTAGGGTGAGTTAGCGTTCTTTTAAATTAGTATTTTTTTGCGAATGTATATGGTTTTTTGAGTGATGTGCGGAAATAGGTGTTTATTCGTATGGAAAAATGCATTTTTATACAGTTATTTACCGGACGCGTTGGCGATGATGGCTTTTTATATTCCATGAGCGGAAATTGGTATTCTGAAACATATATGTATGTGTGTAAATGACAATCCCGATTTAGACAAACAGAGACAAAGCGAGTTGATATAGTTGGTTAGACCATAACTATTATAAAAATAACTGTACTCCGTCATGTACAAATTTTGTATATAGTATTTAGATGCATTTAAAGCTATTGGTCACGTTTTTGTATGTCGTTTTCTGTGGTTGCGGATTGGATTTTGGTGATAGTCTGTAGTGGTGTATGCTAAGATGGTGCCATTATTAAGTTTTTTATACTTTATTAAAAAAAAAGCGGGAAAGTTCGACGTTGAAATGGCACAAAGAACGCGGTGTAGGAGGTGTTAAATCTTTTCTTTATGTGAAATCGGTTTATTGGCAAAGATATGTGACTTTCATGTGGATTTTGGGGCAGCGACGTGACTGGTCCTATTCCGCTGAGTATGACAGATCAGTGATAATTAAATTGTTTTGGTGTGCAGTGATGCAATAACTGACATCCTCCATCAATACGGGTCATTACGAATAAGCTGAAAGATTCCGATGCCCTATGATCTAAGCGGCAAATTCATTGATGATTTTATTTTATTCAGTTCTGATAACGACCCGTCTTTATTGAAGAACCTTTTATACTTAATGAATCTTTAATCTGTGATAAAGTGAAAATTGTTATTGGGAGGATTCAGCATAAAGTAATATGAAAGATCACGTCAGCAATTGGAACTTACCCCGTATAATATACAGCAACAATATTTATGTTTTCTAAATAAGATTTAGTAACTAAATGAAATAGAATAGATTTTCCAATTTAAAACTTCAGAATGATTTAAAGAAACTCTTATAATTCGGTTTCTGAACTGCGTAAGGTTAGTGGAAAAAGCCTCCTCATCTAGATTGTTGATTGATAGACTACAAAGTAGCTTTAAAGGCATAACCACAAAAAAATAAGCTGTCCAATGCGGAAGATAACTCTCGTCTTGCAAATGATGGAGATGGCATCTCGAGAAAAGAGAAGGATATAATTTCTAGAATCTCCTGTAGTTTTTCACGCTAAGCCTCATCGTGCATCATTGTGATAAAAAATTTCCTAGCATTTGCCCACCTGGCAACGTGATCCCGCCTTTATAGCAAGATAAACCTTCGAAATGTCTTCGTTTAAGTATGCGCGTACATTTTCTCAGATTTATCTACCTCATTAGATTTTCGCATTTTTCGCGATGTGGGTCAGAACCAGATCCACGGTTGCCAAGTGATTTTTTTAACGGTTTACAGAGCTTTTCAATTAGAATTTATTTAAAACACACAAAAATGCAGTGGATTCCAAAAATTTAATTTTATCTGCAAGTTTCGTTTATGATATTTATATTTCAAAACTTGGTAACTACAAATGCATATAACCTTAATTTAAAAAAAAATGATGATTAACCGACATATCCTCACTCTTGGTTATGCACACTACATTTCGCTACCTCTTAAAAGAAACTAAAAATGGAGAAATGATCAAAGACTGATAGTTTACAATATTATAAAAAATAGGACGTTGCTAATCAAAAAAATGTTAAAATTTTCTTCCCTAAGTTCTCATTTACTCAATTTCATCAAAATCAATGATTATGTGCATTTTATGTGTCCAAAAACAGAAAATACGTATAATAGTGATGTAACGAATATTAGTTTTTAACTATTTGCGAATACGAATTTTCCTTTTTTATACGCCATATCAACACACACTTTAAGGAGAAAAGGCTGTGAGGTATTTTTTGAGGTTTAATATACCACTAGTTCCAGGAAGTCGCTATTTATTTGTTGTTAAAAAAAAAGAAAAGCTTGTTACTCTGTTTAAAAACATTTTTTTCTACTAGGAGATTTAAAAAGAATTGCTTATTTTTATTTCTTATTTGCAACATACATCCAATCAAATTGTACAAAACAAAAAGTGAACATGTTTTTGTTTTTTTGAAGTCGTTATTTCATAATTGTTTTCTAATGAGATATATTTGATTATTCATAACACTATAGAAATTTATATGAAGAATATAGGTTTTGCTTTTATATTAGAACATGCTGACTTTACTTGAGATGGGATTCCAAATTAAATTGCATGTTAATAATGCCACCTCTTATCTACAAAATGGCATAATTAGAATTGCAAGATGAAGTTTCGTCTCTTGACCTCAAGCATTAACTTCATTTTTTCTTATTGCATTTTTGATGCAGATAAATGCAGTATATAATTCTGATTTCAGGAATAAGTCATACATTGACATTGTCAAACTTTGATTATTCCAGAAAAACAGAAGTTCCTGGGTAGGTCTTGAAATTATCAGATTCCATTTGCTTTGTATACCCGACCAGACCTCAAATTGAACATGGCTACAGAGTTGGAAGACTCCGAAGAAGGAAAATGAATCGAACTGTGTACAGAGAAGAGTCAGGCTTTGTCTTCAAAAGAAGGAACAACGTTTTGAACATCTGCTGTGATTTAACATCGCCATACGCCAACTTGTAGAGGATAATGACTAACAATGACAACATGAAATTTAGTTTGAAGTCTCATCTCGAATGAAGTCAGGAAAAAAATAAAAGGAATTTTGGGATAAATCTGGTATGCAAAACTACTACGACTATCTGATAATTTCAAGGCCTACCTAAGAAAAATAAAGTTGATGCTGGAGGACAAGAGACGAAACGTCGTATTGAAACTCTAATTATGCCTTTTTGTAGAGGAAAAAAAGGGGAAATCTTAATGTGCATTATTTATCTCAGTACAAATAAAGTCAGGAAAAAATTAAAATAATTTTGGGAATACATTCGGTTTTTTCTGCCTGTCTCCGGAAGTAAAATGTCGAAACTTTCAGTGGCATTTTCTTGATTACCTAAGCAACTTTGCCCGAATTTGAGCGACTGTATATGGGTTGTCCAATAGGGACGCAGGAAAGTAAACGTCAATTTGACATAGACGCCATCTTTGTTTTCTGTCACCGACATGTAATTTTGTTAGTTGAATGTTTACCATTGATCGCTATGGAGTCGTATTCGATTGAAGACCGCATTAAAGTTATTCAAGAGCACTACAAAAATGGTGCAAAAATAAAAAACACGTTTCGCGCGCTTCGTGAACATTTCGGTCGCAACAACCGCCCAAACGAAACAACCATCGGTCGTCTGGTGCGTAAATTCGAGGCAACAGGTTCTGTGGCAAATCTGTCAGGCTCTGGCCGGCCAAGGAGCGTTCGCACATCGGAAAATATTGCTGTTGTGAAGGAGAGTGTGAGAGACGATCCGAAACAATCAACAACGCGTCGATCCCAAGAATTGGGCATTTCGAGAACCAGTTTGCTCCGCATTCTCCACAAGGATTTGAATGTACACGCCTACAAGATCCAATTGACGCAAGAGCTGCGTCGGGCCGACCATTTTTCGCGCCGACCGTCTCAGATTGGCTCCTTGAACACCGCCAAATTGATGCCAATTTTTCATCAAAAATCATGTTCAGCGACGAAGCGCATTTCACTTTGAATGGGACGGTAAACAAGCAAAACTGCCGCATCTGGGCGAACGAAAATCCCCGTGAGTATCAAGAGCAGCCGATGCATCCTCAAAAAGTGACTGTGTGGTGTGCATTGTGGTCAAAAGGCATCATCGGACCTTACTTTTTCGAAAATGCGGCCGGGGACGCCGTTACCGTCAATTCTGAGCGATATCACGTGATGATAGAGGACTATTTTTTGCCGCAACTTGAAGGAATGGATATGGACGATGTTTATTTCCAACAAGACAGTGCAACATGCCACACAACCAACGTCAATATCCATCGATTGCAGTCTTTCTTCGGTGATCGCGAGATTTCGCGCAGAGGAAATGTGCCATGGCCACCAAGATCGTGCGATTTGACTCCCTTGGACTTCTTTCTATGGAGATATTTGAAAAGCAAAGTCTACGTCAACAAACCAGCCACCCTCCAAGAACTCAAAAACAACATCATTGCCGAGATAAATGCCATAGAACCGACCATGTTGCAAAATGTCATTGAAAATTTCGACCATCGCGTGGACGTCTGTAAATCCAGTCGTGGTGGACATTTGAGCGATATTATTTTTCACACATAAATGGTATAAATGAACCTTCAAAATAAAGTACCCAACTTGATTTGAATATCAATCTTTCTTGTTTTAATATGCGTTTACTTTCCTGCGTCCGATTTGGACAACCCCATATATCTTACGGTTTCCGAAGTCCAAATTGTGAGGGTCGAATTTGAAACATCATGTATAGCTAAAAAGAAGTATTTAAAAGCCGCGTCTTGAAGTGGCAACTCTGCATTTTCCTAGATAGCGTACTGAACATTTAATGCTACATTGTGTCTGAGAAATTGAAGAAATAATAGGGGCTTAAACGCAAAACGTGTAATATACGCATGGTTTAAAGTAAGATGTGCTATAAATCCTACAAAATACAGGATAAAAATATTCCACGTAGATATATATGAATAACATGAGAGCGTATCATCAGTCTTACAAGCAAGATACTGCTGATGTAGGAAGAATTATTCTTGATGATTTTGATACGCATCCAAACTCCGAAGTCACTACTACTTCTGAAAGGCGTATTTTCTTTTATCCTTTAAAAGTGCTTATATGACAGTGAATCTAGGATTGAAAAATATCTTCTAGTTTGTGACAGTGATCTGTGGTGCTGAAAGATAAGTAGTGGGTGACACTTCTGAACTGCACCGCAATCAGTTCAAGTACCTGAATGCCACTCCATGTCTTGTTCCATAAAATATTTTGAGTCATTGCCGGATTGCTAAGTTCACTCATTTCAGATATGTGCAAACTTGAAGTCGATTTTGAAGATGACATCAATCAGGCTGCTTCGCTGTTACCATGCAGTGATATCAGCTCAAAAATAAAGAGACTGAACTTTTTTAACACCTAGCCCTCCTGACGTAAGTTCCGTAAGTATTTTTTTGAAACGGTGGTAATTTCGGAAGAAAAATAGGTCTGATATCAAACGAGCCCCGAAATTGACAGCTTTATTACGCTGGAGTCTGGAGCGACCCACAATAGATAGTTTTTCAACCAACTTCAAAGATTTTTTCCTAGGTCTCAAGCTAGTCATCGTATTTCACCATATAATACGAAACGGTAAATATATGAGCCTCACGTAACTAATATACCGTCATCCCATCATCTAGCACAATACCCGTTGCAAATGTTCTCATCTAGTAATACGTTAGCCGTATTCCACTCTAAACACCTGCTAACGTAGCGAGACCTTGCATAACTCACAGTACGCCATCTACAATTTCTGATAAACAACCAATTAAAAGTTATAAATTGCTAATCTCAACTTTCTGAACGGTACAAATTGCTTCTTGACGTGTCGCTCGGCCCGTTGTTACGTGTTGCTCCAATTATATCGCCTGTATATTACGCCTTCCCCTGCCCCACTGTACCTCTCTTCCCATGGCTTCTTTACACCTAGCTGCGTAACTTCAAAGATCGTCCTTAATAAGAGAGCTCGTTTCGTATAAAAATGACTCCTTGGAAGTTATTAGGAGGCCTTCACGAGAAACATGATGTTATTTGGTTCGAGGGAGGTTTATCAAAGGCGTGAATGACGCTTTTAGTCCGATGTAATATACTTTTTCAGGGAAAATGAGCAGCCTGGGCCTCAATTTTGAGATGTAACTGAAAAAAAATTCGGGGTAAGTACCTTAAAGTTTCAGATATCATCAGTCACATCAAAAGAATTCGAATAGGTTAGAACGACATACGTCAGTGCTTGTTGTAAATATCGGGTGATTTTTTAAGAGGTATAGGATTTGATTTTCAAAAGAAACACAAAAAATTGGAAAAAACGATTAAATCTTTATTTGAGTCGATAGAACGGTCGATATAATTTAATGTTTAAAGATTATTCCATGTAAATGTTGGCCGCGGCTGCGCTTTAGATGGCCCATGCGCAAGGTCCAATTTTGGCACACTCTCTCCAACATTTCGGCCGGTATCTCACGAATAAATGCTTCAATATTGGCTTCCAGTGCGTCAATCGTTGCTGGCTTATCCCTGTAGACATTAGCCTTAACATGGCCCCACAAGAAATAGTCCAACGGCGTTAAATCACACGATCTAGGCGGCCAATTGACGGGCCCCAAACGTGAGATAAACTGTTCACCGAACTCGCCTCTCAATAGGGCCATTGTTTCGTGTGCGGTGTGGCATGTGGCACCGTCTTGTTGAAACCACATGTCAGCCAAGCCCAGCTCTTCCATTTTGGGCAAAAAAAAGTTTGTTATCATCGCACGGTAGCGCTCGGCATTCACTGTTACGTTCCGGCCATTGTCGTCTTTGAAGAAGTACGGCCCGATGATGCCACCGGCCCATAATCCACACCAAACAGTGATTTTTTCGGGATGCATTGGTAGCTCTTGCAATGCTTCTGGCTGGTCTTCACTCCAGATGCGGCAATTTTGCTTGTTAACGTACCCATTCAACCAGAAATGAGCTTTGTCACTGAACACATTTTTTTCGATAAAAATGTGGATCTTCCTCCAACTTTGCTAGCGCCCATTCACCAAATGGGAAACGTTGTGGGAGGTCGTGTGGCGTCAATTCTTGCACCAGCTGCATCTTATAAGGTTTTACATCCAAATCCTGTCGCAAAATTTTCCACGTAGTGGAGTAACAGAGGCCCAACTGCTGCGAACGGCGGCGAATCGACATTTCACGGTCATCACTAACATTGGCGGATACAGCCGCAATATTTTCTTCAGTCCTCACTCTACGTCTGCGTGTTGGTGGTTTAATGTCCAATAATGTAAACTGGGTTTGAAATTTAGTCACAAGCTTCCGAATAGCTCCCTCACTAGGCCGACCAAATTGCCCATAAATTGGAAGCAGTGCTCGATGCACTCTCTTAACCGAGCATGAATTTTGATAGTAAAATTCAATAATTTGCAAGCGTTGTTCGTTCGTAAGTCGATTCATGGTTAAATTATAGACCAAACTGAACGAGTTTGACAATGACACAAGACATGATTCACGCGTCATCTGTCAAAAACAGTGGTGCCAAAAAGATACTAGCAAAAAAAATCACCCATTATTTAGTGAGAAATTTTGACTGACTATTCGTCATTTGTTTGTCTGGGCGGTTCGTAGGACCTTTGTCCATTAGTTACTGTCTAATGTACGTTAGTTGAATCTGTCAGTCCTGGTCGCCCAGAAACCAGAAAATGCCAAGGAAAAAGAGAAGTGCTTAGTTTAAGAGGAAACTCCTAGGCTGTTTGACTTGGTACACGGATTAATTTTGAGGTGAACTAAACAAAGTTTGATTCGGTTTTGTTAGAGTGTAATTTTAAGTTTACTAAACGTTCGCGCTAATTTTTGAATACAGTGCAAGCCGTGACCTTGAATGCTTACGAACTTGCTCCACTGAGTCACGCATCAGAGGGTGGCTGTGCGATTCCGCTTGACTATAACGACGCTGCGCCTGAAGCTTGACGAATCCCTCAAGTAAGGAATGTCAAGGTCTCTGTGTAGTGTCTCGTTTGAGACATACCATGGAGCGTTGCAAATTGTTCGCAAAGTTCTGCTTTGCTGCACTTGAAGACTTTGCATGTGTGTCTTGGCAAGAAAACACCAAGCCGCACATGCATAAGTAATGGCTGGTCTAATAATCATTTTATATAACAAAGGATATAGTTGCCAAAACGCAAGGAAATACCTTGTTGTACATTATATGGCAGTTACTGCTTGAATATCATTCATGTTTAAGGATATGCATTTTTCTGAAAGGAAAATTTAGAACATTTTCATTTCTTAAGGGAATTACAGCGAGTCTACATAGCAACATGGCTGCGATGATGGGAATTGTATATGAACGTACCAAGACAGTATATAGTCTGGCATTATATACTCGTAGATAATACGTTAATTAATGTTCTAGACAAGAAGTTCCGAAACTAAAGTTTCCGGATGTACGCCACTGTCCTCCCTAGGTCCATCCTTCGGTCTACTCAAAACGATGACCATGTGCGTATTAATCACCGCTCGTTCATGCGTAAGATAAATCATAAGAGGAATAATTGGCTTTGCTGCAACATAAACATGCATCTATATAAGACAAGCGCGCGTATGTACCCGCTGCATGCTGTATTAAATTTTTGCGGAATACTTTCTGTACATAGAAATTACGCATACAAGGGAGAGGGCACACGGCAAGGGTTGAACGTAATGGCCAAACGAAGCATACCACGATTTTTTATGCAAACAGCCCTTAGGGAGGGCCGGTGTAATTTTTTTATACTCGGGTTTTAAGGGCATAATGGAAAATCCAAACATACATGATGTACCCAGTACGTATATCGGGTAATTTATTCGTATATGTATACGAGGTGGCACCCAAAAAAAAACGGAATTATTTTTTAAATGCTATTTATTTTCAACTTTTTCACAAAGTAACCTTATCTGCTTCGAAATATTGTCCATTACAACTAATACATTTGTTCCACCGGTGCTTCCACTGCTCGAAAGATTTTTTGAAGTCCTCCTTAGAAATGTCTAACAGCTTCTCCCTCGTTTTTTTCTGACCTTTCAATGTCGTCAAAGCCGCGTCCTTGCATGCCCCTTTTCATCCGTGGAATTGAGAAAAACTCGCACGGTCAGGTGAATAAGGCGCGTGAGGCAGCGGAACCATGCCATTTTTAGCCAGAAACTATCGAACAGAGATGGCTGTGTGCGCAGTGCACAGTAACCTTGAATTTGAAATCAGAGGCCTTAAAGACCCTGCTGTTCTGCGCATTGTGGAAATACCATATAAATTAACAGTTTCAGCAGCATTTTTACCAATTAGAAAGCAAACTTTCACAGCTGCATGTTGCTCACTGAAGCTTGCCATCGTAAAAAACGAAACAGCTCTAGCAAAAATAATGACTATAGAGGAACGAAACAAGCCAGATCAACAACTCAGATGGCACTGAACTGGTAATGAGTTGTGGTGTACGCTTCTAGCAGACATGTGTACTACACAAGCTCCGCTCACTGCAATGCTATTCCGGTTATTTTTTGGTACGTCCTCATATGTCAAATAATGAAATAAAATACAGCATTTTCAGTAAAATTAGACACTCATTTGTACGTACGAAGATGAAACCTATGTCAACTCTGCATACAAACTTCATGCTACATCTTTGTTGAGATTTATGAGTACAAAATAGGTCACAAGCCAAGTTTAAGATATGTCAGTAGTATAAAAAAACTTTGTGCTTCACAAGTTGCAATAACGTCGGTCTATGAGGTAGATCGCGTGTGTATAGCCCTAATTACTGAGCATGCTTTGAAAGCCTAAATACACTGCTAGTCAGAACGGCATGGACTTACGTCCCATATCGGGTGTCGGTTGTTAGTTGCTGGTTGTCGTCCAGTTATAGGAAATCGTGGCTAGCACTCAGAAACAAAGTAACGAAGATACATGAAATTCATTACGTATTTCGGAGTGAACACCTTAAATCAGCAGTCGTCGACCTTTGAGAGTCAAGGTCACAAGGTGTCAAAATAAAGAAAACTAGAGCCACCACTCTGGAATGAAAAATGAATATTATATTTATGAAAAATGAGGAATAATAGAGCAAAAATGAACATAACCACTTTCTATGACATTTTTTTATGTGTTTAGTTACGTACTTATAACAATTCAACCTAAAAAACGTCAAAAAAAAGACAAAATGTCACCTTGTAAACTAGGTAGTTATTAGTGTGCACATAGTTCATTCCACGTTTGCTCGCTATGACCGCTGAGAGCGTCGTCAAAAGCGTCCATCTACGGAAGAATGACTCAACGACACGACACGTTCAAGCATGCATTATTGGATGCAGAGTAGTGTTTATCTTTGAGAAGATGTGAAAGAAAGTTGGTTGAGTAGCAAGATCGCATCTGGAAGATTATGTATTGGTCTGCATGTGTATGAAATCAGTGATATTTACTATGTGAGAAAACGGGTTATTTATATGTTGTTCTTTCAAAGTCATATATTACGATTTTTACCGCGTTTTTTTTGTATTTTCAAAAACTATGAGAATTACGGGAAATCACCACTAGGTCCGCGTTGTGTGTAATTACTGTTAGCATGTATATGACTTGTAATTCGACAGTCTACAGTGAATATAATTGCAATATCTGGCAGTATGTAAGTATAAAGTGTAAGATTCCACATAAAGTTAATTACTTCACCAACCAAGAATTTTCTTTTCTCTCCTATTTTTTAAATTCAGCAAATTTGTATATGTAATTTCCAGAATGAATAAGAAAAAGTGGATGTGCAACTTATTTCTAGCTTTGATTACATCTCAAGTGAGTGTATTTAATACAAGATACCAATAGAATTATCATCAACCCAGATTATTTATTATTATTATTTTTCCTCACCCTTTGATGTTACTATTATTCGAAGAGATTGTTAGGCCCTTTGTCTGAATTGGGATCAATCATATCTGTGTACTATAGTACTGCCAGACCAAATCTGGTGTTGGTTTTTGTTAACTTTTACGAACTATTGAGAATTATAACCATACACTAGTATATTGCCATGTTATGGTAAGTGGTCAGGATGGACTACTCAACTTGTTTTCAATTTGTCTCTTCAGTGCTCTTAAGATGACCTACAAGTGCCTTCATAAGATAAAATGATTTTTGATTTGAAATAGGCGACTACAAAAACCTACGTGTCACTTGTCTGGATCTGATTGCTACACTTATTTTGCTTTTATCATTGTAATGATCTTGAAATGATTTTCAAATGCGATTAGAAAAACCTGAATGTTAGATTAAAATGCTCGGCTTGTTGTTGTGAACATGCCCTTGGAATGACCATAGTGTGACCTCAAATGCCCTCGTAGAGACACAGTAACCTTGAATTTGAAATCAGAGGCCTTAAAGTCCCTGCTGTTCTGCGCATTGTGGAAATACCATAGAAATTGAATTCTTGTCAGTTTTTCGGGGTTATATTTCTGTATAACCATACACAGCAGCTCGAAATGAAGTAGCGCATCGGATTTTGCAGTTAAGTAGGCACAATTGTTCGGACCTCTACGATCCTGAATTGTTATTTATTATGAGTCATATTAAATTTGGCATAGTGGAATTATTATAAATGAGGAGCTTAAAAAAACGGACACTTATCGTCTGCACAACATAAAAAAATACATGTGCACCGTGCTTTTAACGTAGTGTTTTTAGCTACGTATCACGCCATCTATGAAATGAAGCCTCATTCGAGGTAAAAGTATACTATATTTTTTTTTAACATACTCCACATTTCTGAAAAATATTCTCGTGAGTTCTAGGGAAAACAATGTTTAACTAGACAATAAAGCCAACATTTTTTCCAATTTACATGAGATTTTATCATCTAAACAAATATACACAAACATCGACAAACGCTTGAGTATAACAGTCGGTTATATTGTACAAATATTTACGGATTTTGGTAGATCATAATGTGCATGCCTGGTTTTCAAGGGTTAAAATTATTATCGTCGCTATATATCACTATATATGTGTTTGCTGTTCGACATTTAGAACAATAAGCATTAAATTATCGTAGCGTTATTATAACGGTATAGGTTTCGGATTTATTATGCATAATATATCCTGGTTGGCTTCGCACGATTTGTATAATACAGTTCCATGGCGTGATCATTACATAATAGACATAGTCATGAATAAGCTGCATTAACAAGAAAATTGAAAAAATCAAGCTTGACAATTTCAGGTTGTCTATGATTTATGTTGACTGTTTGGAAGGAAACCTCCTGGAGCGGAATTTTTGAGAAAACTATACTATTTTTATTGTCCACCTGAACAAAATGCATTTTCAATAGCTAAAATGTACTGTTTAAATACATTTTCAAGGATGATGCTGTTTATTTTCATTTTTTATTTCCCACGCTTACTGGCAAGAAGAGGGATATTATGTTTTTATTTCAGTCGGTCTCTCAGTCCGATAATCCTTGATCTCTTATATAATTTTGAAATTACCACAAAAAAGTTTCTGAAAATCGGTTCAATGGCGGCAGAGCTAGTGGTCAAACACAATGAAATTAAAACAACTCAGACTGTTTTTGACAAATTTTTTGAAGAATGACAGGTGGCCAGATCCGAGGAAAACTCTACGAAAACACCGATTCCCGCTGTAATTTATTTGAAGTCTTGAATCTCTAATACAGTTAAATATTCCATTTTTTCATATTCAATTTATCACATTCATATCTAATACAATCCTGCAAACATTATACCCAACTAGCAAAGTAGTGCGATAAGCTTTTGGTAAAAGAACCGTTCAGCCATAAAAGCTCTCTATTGTTGTTGCCTGAACACCAAAATGCTGGCTTAATGTTGTGTGGAATGCAAATTTGCTTTCTGCAACATATTTGCTCTAAAACGAGGTGTTTAAAATATTCTTATAGCGTAGTTATACAACACCTTATAGGGCAAATTTTTAACTGTTGCATAAACGTTTATACAACTATTTTATACGGCATATTTGCAAGTTAGTCAAAATGGTTGTATTGTGGCACCCATGCTAACGTTTATAAAACAAACCCGAGCCTTGTTGCTTTGCTGTGCAATTTACTACATTAGCCAACAAATTGCTCCCAACGGAAACACTTATACAACTGTTACATATGCTAAATATGTTGGTAAACAACTTCACCATAACCTAACTTTCTGCTGTCATATTTTTGTTAAAATGCCATAACCAATGTTTTAAGACAAACAACGCCTGAATATTGGTTAAAAAGGTTTTATCAACTGTTCAAACAGAAGATATAGATCTGGTACAAATTCTAGGTAAATCATTCGACTCTGTCGGTATTTCATTTCTGACATTTGTCAAATTGTTGTATAAAACCTGCAGGCAACACCAAAATATTCTAATAAACTAAAGACAACATGGACGATGCCATGATTATACACAACCACCCGCCATATTGGGCAAACATTTATTCCTCTGTTTGCTATTAAATAATTATGTTTCAGTTCGAAATTACAGATATAAAGTGATAAACATTAGTGTAATTGTGTCTAAATATAGGATTTGTGGAAGATTTAACGCAGATAATTTCAGTTTTCTATCTTAAAAATCTAGACTTACTTTTGATCATTATCAAAATATGAATCAAATACGAAGCTCGTAGAAATTGCGTAACTACTTTGCACGATAATCACAATAAAATTTGCTGCGCAAGTAATTCAATAGCCCTATATCACAGTGTAGAAGTTTATCATATACCTGTGTATGAAATTCACAATGGCCGATATATAAGTAAACAAGAAATAGTTTGGTTGCAATAAAGTAGAATCACGTAACAGAATAGTTGTATAGTTGACAAAAACTGAATCTTGCACTGATGCAAATGTCCTATAGCGGCTGCAAGAGGCTTACACTTTTGTTGTATAACTGTTACCTGCAGCCCTTATACAACCTCTTAAATGACTGAAGTGACCTATTAGGTGTGCCCATTCCGCTTGTATAGCTGTTCTAAGATGGTTTCGCCAATGTTCTTACAGTATACATATACAATGCTGTGTAAGGAATACTGCAACTCTAATAGGAGTGATAATTGTTAGTTGGGATACCGATCTATGAGTACCCCTTTTGCTTATGTTCACGTGTAAGCAGCGCTTCCCCCATTCTTAAAATAAAGTTTCTGTTGGAGCTTATAAACTTTATGAGTTCTTCGATGGTTTGATCACTTAGAAATTAGCATGAAACACTAACCTTTAAAGTAGATATCTAATCAGTACGGAGAGGGGAAACATAGCTGTGACAAATTCTCATAGATGACGCTACGGTATTTCATTCCAACTCGGATATTCCTTTGGACGTGGGAACATAGCATTAGGTAGAATTCGTTGATTAATATAGACGCAATCGCTGAGTGGTTCAGACACCAATACTTTCCTTTCTTCTCCACACTTCCACTCCCTCGTTCTATTTGCAATAACTAGAATTATGTCTGAACATGAAACCAGGCGCCTCAAGATCGTGATATCTGCCAGTATCAAATCTGGCGAGCATGAATATGAATGATGCAAGACGGAAGTGCTTTCCCTGGCAGCAAATGACGCGCCTCCTCGTAGCCTACTATGATGCAACACGTCTCTATAGCAGGCAACACAGGGAATATTAAACGACATGTAAGACGCACGCCTCCCTTCTCAAGGAAAAGGGTATGACATTTGAAGGGCGGTTTGTCTAATACTTTATTAATATTTTACCCGGGCGCGGCAAGGCAACATAACGGAAGCAATGTAGCGCTGTCGCCATATGTTAGACTTTATCACTATATTTGGTGAATGCTGTAACTTGATTCAATATCATTGATAGATTTATTGCTTGTCATAATGAAGGTACCATCAAGGTGATGATGCATATTATGACAGTTGATGTTAGATTGCCGCACTTAAGAGCTCACTCAAATGTTTATAGTTCAAATTTCGTTGGAAGGTTGCGGGATACTTGTTAAGGCACGTTTACAATATAACAAGTTGCAGGCACATGTGCCACATATTGCATACATTCAGCACGTCTGACAAATGTTACACAACATATCCCCGGATATTCTATCTGATATTTACTACATTTTCCTTGCAAAAGTGTTGTAAACTGAAGTGTCTGCGGCATATGTTGCAGCAGATGCCCAGATGCAGGTTGAGCGCTGCAGTCACTTGTCGAGTTCTTGTCCCCGGCCCTTGTTACATGTATAAAGTTCTGGCGTATGTTCCGGCACATGACAAGGGCGCATGTTGCGGAGTATTTGAATTTGAATTTGTTGTAATTGAAAAGTACCTTTAGAAATAGTAAATATTGATATAGAATATTCAAAGATCTGTGAATCAGATAAGATATTTAGTGGATATTCCTCCAAACACCACCAGCGTAAACCATATTAAAAATTGTAAAACATGAGCAATCAGCCAACACAAAGTTGTCCTGTATGTGTACAGTAAGACTTTTCATACATTTTGGCTTTCTTGAGTTTTCTTAATTAAACTTAATGATTTTCTCTTGGAGCCTGAATCTGAGACCACTTAGTCCACTTAATTGAAAATTAATGATTTGCGAGAAATTCCTTGAAAGTGAGTATTATTGATAATTAATCCAGCAGGCTTTTTTGCCCTTTTCCATGCATAATGTAAACCTACCCCGCTCAAGTCGGGTAATTAAATTTACTGCCCAAAGGCGCACCAGGGCAACTTAAAAAATGGATCGAATATTTCGATTGAGTCTAGCGCGCGAGTATTGCACCTGTATACGGAAGAAGATGATGCAGATACCAACCTGACAAAATTCACTTCAAATGACACAAATTTCACCAGAGAGACTACTCCGATATTCCACTATCAGGTTGGCGATATTTCTTTTTTTGTCCACCGCATGCACGGTGACATATTTAGTTTCCCTCACTATGCACTTCGCTCCTGGCGAATATCAATTTTTTCAAAATACCATTAAAAATGTGACGAAATAAATCTGTGTAATAACATTCTTATTTTTCAAAATTTTTAATCTATCACTATTTCTTTTATTATGTAACTTTTATATAGGTGATTTTTGATATATCAACTTCTTTTGACGAGTCCTGCGAGCAGTTACAATAAATGACTCAACTTTGAAAACACTCTGAGTAAGAACTTGCAGTGTAATTTAATGAGGTTACTTGATTTCGTGAGGTAATATTATATAGTATATACGCGTATAGTATACAATTATGTCTCAAGAGCTCTTATAGTCAGATATCTAACATTGCTGACAAACAGCGTTACACAATATACGTCTTTTTGATACCATCGAACTACATGGAAAATTGTGGTAGAATGTTCCACCCCTTATTTGGCGTAGGAAGCAGGAAGATTACGTTCACTATACGCCACTGAGCACGTTCTGGGGTGGTTTTTATCAGAAGCTGAAGGGTTTGTTGATCGGTAAGAATCGGTGTCGGTTTGCCGGAAGTTTTAAACTAATTAAATTTTAATCATTTTGAGGGAAGCCCAAGCGGACGAAGCTAAAGTGGCCTTAACAACGTTAAATACACCCGGATGGATGGTTGGATGTTTGTAATAAGCGTTTAATGAAAGTTTTCAGACCCCCTGGTCCCCCTTTCAACAGGAAAGTACTGGAAGAAATCAAGTGGCGTTTAATTTATTGAGAAAGTTTGGGACGTTTCGCATCAACTACAAGTTTACAGAAGTTCACCTGGCGGTAGACACTGTGTGCAAAAAAGTTTTTTATACCTGATTCTTAAATTCCGGAAACTCAATGAAAAGGGTTTTTAATAAAAGCTTTGAAGTGAGTTATGTTTACAGAAACATTTTTGGTAGGTAGGTTAACGT
Organism: Acanthoscelides obtectus; assembly: GCA_963669975.1. Classification (NCBI taxonomy): domain Eukaryota; kingdom Metazoa; phylum Arthropoda; class Insecta; order Coleoptera; family Chrysomelidae; genus Acanthoscelides; species Acanthoscelides obtectus. Next base: position 20,881,030 of record CAVLJG010000008.1, read on the forward strand.
TACCGAGAATGCTGTACGTGACGCATTAATATATAAATATAACATAGAAAAGAGAATCCTCCTTTTATAACACATAGGCTTGCCTAGAATGCAGACGTTTGTGAGTTTGACTCTCTACAGCGATGTTTTTTTGTAAGGATAGAAATATTAGCATAATTTCAAAAGACTTATAACTATGGGTTGTTGAGGGTAATCAAAACTGCAAAGAACTTTTTTCATCCTAGGGTTTTTGGTCAGCATGTTGACCCACCATGTCAACCCAGCGGACTGCTGGAAATCAGCTCAGAACTTCAACTAAGCCGCAAGAGTAGAGATGCATCGAGTATTCGGGTGTCCCAGGTATTCAGAGTACTCGGTCAATTTTACAGAGTACATTTTGCCGAGTGTTCATTTACTCGGTCCGGTAATTACTCAATCTGTATGCAAGGCACAGAAGTTAGTCAAAGGAATGCAGATGCGATTTGAAACCATAAAGGTATTTTCGTTTTCTCCCCAATACCAGAAATCCATCGGATTGAGGTCAGGAGACCTTACTGGCCATGTTCGAGGATCAGGAGCATTTCGACCGATTGAACGATTTGGATAATGTTCATTCAAATACTGAATGACGCCTCTAAAAATATGTGGTGGTGCCCCGTCATGAATAAACTACAAATTCTGTCTCCGTTGTAGTGGCATGCTGTCTAAGGTCTATTCCAAAAGTTCTGGTAGGTTATTGGCTAGAAAGCTAAGGTATCCTTCTCCTGACAACTTCCTGTATCTCGAAGTCTTTGGTACACTTGCACAAATGTCCTTCTGTCTGGGTGTACTCATTGGCGAAATCTGTCTGCAAGATTTGAATTCTGACGAGCTTCACCGTAAACTAACAACAAGTTGGCGAACTCTTGATTCGAGAACATTGTAAATCAAGACGACGACGTACGCGAACAAAAACAAAACAACATACTAACCACTGTTACCGTTTGCTATCGACGCGCTGTTGTCATGTGTGTTTTAAATATTTGATTTAATGAAACTTACTTGCTGACTACAAATTTTGGCTTAACTTAGAAAAACTTAATGCCATTTATTTGTTAATTACTCAATTTAAAAACGTTTTAGATTAGATTATAAAAAATTAGTAAGATTGTGGTGATTGTGGTCGATATAAAGCACTTAAAGTTGTAAAGTATAAAGCCATTTAGACAAAAATCTATTGACTTTTGGACCATGGGTCATATGAACTTTTTGACTTGTTTTGACCACCCTGTTACCCATTTCAATAATGACTACCATAACGTTTACACCCTGTATATCAAAATCAAATGTTCCAAAAATATGGTTTCAATTTTAAAGTAATACTGCAGCTGCTGAATTCCATAGTAAAAAATGTATACCTAGTAGTTGCAAAACTGCTAATTATTAAAAAACATCACTTTTAAAAAAACCGTAAATGCCCTTTCTTACAACACTTAGCTGCACAGTTATGTTTTTGTTGTACCTTGAAGGGTATATCATCTTTTTTTTGTGCCTGCAATATAACTTCGAGCATTGTGTTACCATGCATGGCTCTGGAAAGCTTAGTAGCGAGGCATCTGGTATCATTTTAGTGAGGGTACCGGGGTACGCTGGGATAAAGGGTAATGGTATGGCGGACGCTCTTGCGAGACCAAGAGCAAAGAGCAGACTTCTTGGGCCAGAGCCAACTCTAGGGGTGTCCTCGCAAAAAGTCAGGAGGATAACGAAGAAGTGAGTATCTAGACAACATTATCTGAAATGGAGACGTATAAGGCTGGAGGCTTTTGCGTATCGTTAGATAGAGTCAATCTAAGGATGGTGGTGGGACTATTGTCTGGGCATAACACGCGCTGCGGGGTAGATGAGGAGACCTCGGCGCATCTTCTGTGTCGTTGCGAGGCTCTGAGTTAGTACAGGCAGACTATACCGGGGTTCAACACTTTGGATCCCCAGAATGTTGAGGAGCTATGACTCAAAGATCTTCTCAACTTTTCTAGAAGGGTGGTGCTTGAGGTTTAGGGTGCATAAAGGCCAGTCATGTGGACTATGCGCCGGCTCCTCTTGTAGGCTGTTATGCCTCCAATTTCATTTTTTCTTCCAAAAACGCAAATACGAGCATAATCTAAAGATCATCAACGATAGCTAAAGTAACAAAGCGTAAGTCCGAGTACTCAGCTTTGAGAAAACAATGATTCCTGATGCATTCTTAGTTAATAAAATACAATAAGAAATGTAGCCTTGATATCACAGTAACTATCAACTGCTGTCTAACCTATAGGTTCGTCCAAGCATGACCGCCTCTTTTGGCCATCCAGCGCCAACATTCACCATCCTAGCCCTATAGCAGCGCTACTGCCCACCTCAGATAGCTCTAAAGAGTAGCTCAACATTTATCAGTCGGTGTTACAAATGACAGTATCATTCTCAAATGGTCTTACGATTGTGCCTTTTCGTTAAGTGGTCATAAAAAACCTTTTGCAGTGGGAATCGAGTAAAAAAATCACTGCTATCCCACAAAGTAATTATAACTGCCCGTCTGCAGCTTCCACCGTTCTGGTAAAGGGGTGGGGGTTGAAAGGAAGACGATTAAAAGCAGACCGTTCTCCCGCCCGGTTCATTTCAAGGGTGGCCACACACCCCAGCAATTCACGGCCGATTATGTTTGAAACAACCACCGCTAGTCTCTTCTGTTAATTCGGATGCGTACGAGTGGAAATATTGGAATTTGGACCCACTGGAGAGTATTTGCTAGACCCCGGTCGTTGGAACGCTTATCAGGATATGAATACATATTTTCACTGTGCTTAAGCAGCCATATTTGCTTTGAGTCTGATTTACCATATCAAAAATAACAAGAGTGGGAAGAACTGATCTTCAAAGCTATCGTTCCAAGACAAAATAATGAGAAATGTCCCATTTTCACCTCTCCACCTAAATATTTCGAAAACTGCTCAGTTTAGAATAACAAGTTTTAAACAAAAGTTGTAGGGTCTCAAATGAGTAAAACGATGATGACCTTAACGACGATGACGACCTTTAGGATCCTTACAAGTCAAGTTAATAGTGTCGAATCGAATCCGTTCTTTTTCGCATCGGAATTGACAACAGGGGCAAATTTTAGGTCCGAATTACCTTCAAGGTCAAATCAAGGCAACGAAAACAACTTGCTTCAACAAAAGTGTTCGACAGCACATCTGTCAGATCTGTGGGGATGATCCAAGGTCTAGTCGAACTTTCCAAAGCGAACCCATCATTTTGATATTGGAGATCGAAAAAGCAGGAAAATTCATATCCGAATGTGACCTTGACCTCAAACATAATTTAAGCTTAATACAACTTCAACGCCAAGGTCACATTGGGACGTAAGATTCCCTGCTTTTTCCCACAAAAATGCGAGGTTTCCTTTGACAATGTTGACCTGACCTTAGAGGCCATGGTCAAGATCACCTATGATCCCGACAAACCTCACAAGTGTGATGTGGAACATTTTTGCATGAGCAAATTGTTTTCTGTGTCTTGATTTGGCCTTGAAATGACAGGGAATGGTCAAAGTCATAGTCGTTCGTAACGTTCTTACGAATATTTGGTTTTCATTAAAATTCCCGTGTGAAAAAGGGGGGTTCCATTTAAAATTATTATTTGATCTTGAAATGAACTCGAACATCGTAGTCAATGTCATTGTCAAGGTCACCGTGTAGAATCACATATTAAAACTTGTGTGACTCTATGGTCGTTAACTGTGGGGCTCTCCGAAGAATTCAAACATTGCAATCATTTGATGGTTCCAAAATAAGTTTTGAAGTATATGGCCAAAGACCCTTGGTGTATTCGTAATGGGGATGTTCATCGATATTTGAATATCCCTCTGGTTATGGAAAAGGTTAAGAAAGTAGCGACCAGGCACGAGAAAAGTCTGCATCAGAACCTCATTACAGACGTTTTTCAGCTGCTGGGCAGCCACAATGCTGTCCGACTACGGAAGAGAACCAAGCCGTATGAACTTTTGTAGTGTATTGTCTCCAGAGCAGAGCATTTGCGCGAGCTGTTAGTGATAGTCTTAATTATACGTTCAGATTATATAAAAAAGCGTAAATGGATTGCCTCTCGTGATAAGTGTTAGTCTCAAAAGAATTTTTCTCTTGGCTATGAATATTGTGTTTGTTCGTAGGTGGTAGACGGTCTCTGAATGTCGAACGGGGAGATAGCACCCGGTGCACCTCTAAGGCGGGGCCATAACGAGTGCTAGAGTCCCTGTGACGTCTCCCCCTTTTCCCTTTATCCCCCTATAGTCCCACGGTACCCATGGGTGTTTAGCACTTAGACATTCGTGGTGGTTCAATTATAAAAGAAGATGCATGAACATTAATGGTGGATTAAATTAGCAATCTGATCTCAACGTGCAGCCTATACGATACAAATAGTTAACGTTTTGTATGTTGGTAAGTCTGTTAGGTCTGGTTGCCCAGATATTACACAGAAAATGCCGAAAAAAGTGAAGGAAAAAAGCATCTTGCATTGTTATGTAGAATTCAGAAATTTAAGTTGATCAGATCACTATTTTTTAAATTCGCGATAGTTTATATACTAAGTGACATATAAATCCGAACACCCAGTTTAAATGGTTTTATTTTAATAAAAGTTGGTGAATGTATTTATCTTACTGTAAATAACAAGTGAAACAATTTTCAGCCTTATCAGTTGGACATTCCGGTTTTTATACTGCTTTTTTTTAATTCACTAACGCTCTAAAAATGAATATTTCAGCCGCAGTAAAAAATCAACGTTGGCGGATTTTGGTTCTTGACATCCTTTACGATCGGTTACGATGCCTAGAGTACGGAGACCTGTACGATTTCGTCAACTTAGTGAGTTTGATAGGGGCCGTATAGTGGGATTTCGGGAAGCTGGACTTTCTTTTCAGGAAGTTGCAGTTAGAGTGCAAAGAAGTGTAGACACTGTGGTTAGGTGTTGAAAGGCATGGCTTCGAGAAGGCCGTACGCAAAGAGCAAGGGGCACTGGACGCCGCCATAGAACAACAGACCGTGAAGATATGGTTTGGGGTGCTATAGCTTATGGTTCCAGGTCACCTTTAATCTTCATCAGAGGTAACATGAACGCGCAGCGTTATATCCACGAAGTTCTAGAACCCCATCTTTTACCCTATCTTGACACCCTGGCAGATCCAACTTTCCAACAAGATAATGCCCGGCCACATGTTGCAAGAGTCACAATAGACTTCTTTCAACATAATGATGTCACGTTGTTACCATGGCCACCAAGATCTCCCGACTTATCCCCAATTGAGCACGTGTGGGATATGGTGGGTAGGAGATTGCTCAATTTGCAACGTCCTCCTCAGACTCTAGAAGCACTTCGAGAGGAGTTGGTGGTTGCCTGGAATGAGATACCACAGGAGGACATTGACCACCTGATCAGAAGCATGCCTAGGCGCGTTGGAGAATGCGTAGCACATCAGGGCGCATCCACACATTATTAAAGATCAAAGGGCTTTAAAGCAGTGCAATCATTTTGAAATTTTTATCATTTACTTATTATGCTTCATTAAGTACTTATACAAAATTTTATTAAAATAAAACCATTTAAACTGGGTGTTCGGATTTATATGTCACTTAGTATATTTGGCTGATACAGAAATTATACGATTTGATTTTGTTCATAAAGAGATCGGCTTTCCTGATTCTTTCAGCACCTATCTTATAAATGGTAATCTCATCTTTTACGTATTTCCTTAAAAAATAGCTTTAAACTCAGTAGTTTAACACAGTTTAGGCAGCAGCGGTGGCCGCAGTAGTAGACTCTTCGGTCTCCTGATCAGTCGCCGTGCGCTGTGCGGGTTCGAGTCCCGCCTCAGGAGAAATTTTTCTCTTGGCTATGGATGTTGTGATTGTCCGTAGGTGGTAGACAGTCTCTGACTGTCAAACGCGGAGGTACCACCCGGCGGATCTCGTAGGCGGAGCCAGAATTTGTGCATGTTGCATGCACACGTGTTCCCTCGCCAGAGTCCGTGTGGCGTTCCCCCTTTCCCATGTATCCTCCTATAGCCCCACGGTACCCAATGGTTGCTTAGGCCTTAGGCCTTCGTGGTAGTTGGAGTATAAAAAAAAAACCAGAACTTGATTGTATATTATATCAACCTTCTTTCGAGAAAAAACACCTAACAATGCATGCAGATATGGTAATTTTAATACTGGGAAGGTGAAAATGGGCACTATAAGCAGAACAGAGCTCATCCTTTGAACAACAAAGTGCAAAAATATGTCAAGCTTCATATAGAGGAATTTACTATATTTTTAATTGTATTAAATACCTCCCCTATATTAGCATATTCTTACCATTTTTTATTGTTATCAAGAGATGAATCACGATATGAGACTCCACATTGGGGCGTCCTCATTAGTACTGAATGTTTTTAGGTGCACCTTTTGACGGAAAACGGAATAAGATAAATGCTTCATCCACGTACCACGCCGTGCAGTTGAGCTTAGCAATAATAAACCTACTAACAGAGTGCATGTTCACAGTAAAATATCTCGCACACTGCATGAAATACCTGGTATCATATTGATCATAAACCAAATTCGTCACGGTAATATATCTTGCTCGTTTCTAGAGGCGACTCTCACCGCACGTCCTTAGCTACTAATTAGCTATTAACTAGCGACTATAATTCATCCCCGATACCCGCCTATGGGCTTTTTTATTCGGAGTTTGAATGTCAGGTCCCCCGTTTGGGGTCACTCGATGCTTCCTAATCGTCACGAAATTTATAGCCCGAGACTTGACCCTCGGGCAGTTGGATGCATTTGATGTATGGGTGTCAGATTGCGCTTAGGGCAAGGAAAGAGCTTCTAGTTCTATTACTACTAATCACTGATTAGGGTGGCTATCTCCAGCAGAGCCAAATATAATTTTAACAGAATTTTTAAAAATTAAACGCTCGCTATTAAGTTGTACCGTGTACTATGGACATGATGTTTGGATAACGGATACAATATGGACAAAATAATATATAAAACTAGAGTTCGGGTGGGGTCCATGGGTCTCGAGGGGTGGTGCATGCGACATTCATGATTCTGATGTTTTCTAGATCGTTGTCAACATATCTTAAAAACAATGTTTAAGCCTGAGCAAACCGGTAACTTTTTCATGCTTACATGGACTTATATTTTCAACTTTTATGGATCTTTTTAGAGGAGAGTGACAATAACGATGTAGGCTTGCTTATCCGAGCAGGAAAAATGCTTTCTTGTGTTTTTCAGAATCTTTGTTCTAGAAAATTTGCCAACGAGTAATTTTCATATTTTCAGGAAGCAAAGTAACGTTTCTTTCCACATATTGTGTGACCCAGCACACCATTTCTAAGTACTCACGTGTAATTTTTAGAAGTATGACTATTAAAGCTTTGAAACAGGATTAAAATGCTTAGGGGAACCATCTACGAGTTTGAAAAAATCATAACACCGCAATTTGTGATACATATCGATGTCAGGCTGCAAAGCCCGAAGAAAGAGATACAAATGACACACATACATTTGGTGGCCTAACAAATACTTTATCGGTGTTGAAATATTAAAAAAAAGCTGAGGATGGTTCCCCTTATTTCCGAAAGATGATATTTTTTATCACATTTTTTGTTTTTAGAGAGACTTTGACGTCTGCCTTACTTTGAGCAGGAAAAATGCTTTCTTGTGTTTTTCAGAATCTTTGTTCATAAACTACTTACTAAAAAATTCGCCAACGAGTAATTTTCATATTTTCAGGAGGCAAAGTAACGTTTCCTTCCACATATTGTGAGACCCATCACAAAACTCCTAAGTACTTACGTATAATTTCTAGAAGTATGACTATTAAATCTTTGAAACAGGATTAAAATGCTTAGGGGTACCAAAAACGAGTTTGAAAAAAATCATAACCACAATTTGTGATACATATCGATGTCTGGTTGCAAAGCCCGAAGAAAGAGATACAAATGACACACATACATTTGGTGGCCTAACAAATACTTCATCGGTGTTGAAATATTAAAAAAAAGCTGAGGATGGTTCCCCTTATTTTCAAAAGATGATTAATTTTCCTGTGGTTTCTCACAAACGAATACCTATCACTAGAGACAAATCGTTGATGTTTTTTAGGTGATCTGCCCTAAGAAGTCGAGCTCATGATCTGCTTTGGATTGATCTCGTCGTTACCTAAAGGAATATTCAAATCACGATGAATATCCCTATTACAAAAATAACAAAGCGCATTGACCATGCTCCTCAGAACTCTTTTTTGGAAATTTTGAATAATTTGGATGTTCTCTATCCCTGATAACAAATAATGTTGCATGTAGGAAGGTTCACCTGTTTCCTCCTTTTTGTGGTATGGTACTTCCACTTGAGTCTGATGTCAAGGGTCGTACCAAGTATTTAGCGTTTGGCTTCAATGATAAGATGGTGTCATTGAGGCAAGTATCACACGATCAATATTTAGAAATTGACCATGTAGCCAGAACGTCAATAATTATTGACGCATATGGAATCATCAGAATATACTGATGATACGGTCAATATTGATACTGTGACATTCACCTAACGCTTAGTTGAAACGTACTAGTCTACTTTCGATTCGTGAAGCAAACGTGGATCGATTTCAATTTGCTCAGTTTGATTTTTCATCTCTGCGTATGAGATATTTGGCATTTGGCAGTTGTAAGATTATCCTTTATTATTTGAATACACTGCATAATATTCCGGGAGTAGTTAGGGCCATATCGTCAGTCGTTCCTACAATTGTATGACGTCTTTATGGCCTCCTTGATTCTCATAGCCTTTCCTCTCCTCCAGAAAGGCTAGGGTGTTTCCAGAGTTCTACTGCTTTCTGTCAGCGTCAGCTTGTAAGGCTTTGTTTTCTTTTTGAACTGTAGGAAATGTCAGGCTGATTTAGAACAGATGATATAAATCAAAAGCATGAACAATTTGATGCAAATAGAAATTTGTAATATAACCTCGAAATAGAGCGCCGTAGAAAACTATGAAATTACGGCCCTTAGAGTGGAAACTGGAAGAATTTAAAAGCTTCCAAAGTATCAAAAAAGTCATACGTCAATAAATTATAAACCTTTACTTATTTATAACTAACAATACAAATGTCTAAGTTATTTTTAAGTTGATAAAAGAAGAGGTATACATGTTTCTTATGTTCTAACCACTAAAAATAAGGGTAATAAAAGTAAAATACTACTAAACTATACGGCTACTAACCTTATACGAAAGGTGGCTATATACGATATTGAAACATAAAAGTGTGCAGTTTAATTTAGTAAACATTTCCCGTTAGATGGCAGGCAAAGAATAAACTTGTAGGTAGAGAGAAACCAATAAATAGGGCGTTTATTTCCTTATAAAGCTCGAGGTAAAATGGAAAAGTGATGGAAAAGACGGTCTTTTAGACGCTGGTTGATAGAGTCTACGGCATAGCGTGCCACGTTGCGCTTTGATGCGACAACCAATGGCGTCCTGCAGGGATAAACTGGAGAGAAATCTCTATGTCATTTTCATAGATTGGCCCTTCTTCCACATCTCTAAGGTACCTCTCAATGACAAAGAAAACAGGACACCAATTAAAAATGATTTTATATGAATGAAATTCTGTACGAAGTTAGACATAAGAAAGAGGAAGTCGGGATTAAATTTTGAAACGAAAATATTTAGGCTATATCTCTATATTTTGATACTAATATGTTAGTTCACGTTGAAACCGTATACATTCGTCCAGTCGTTAGGGGATTCTACTGATGAGGTATTTTAAGTATTCCTGACTTACCTCATATCAAGCTAGCTATATGATTTATGTTCTTACTAAAGATAGTTCTAAAACACTTGATGTCTTTATTAGAAAAGAAGAACAGCTCTAGCTGATTTCGCCCCAGGTTAATAAAGGCATTTTATTTATTATTTGATTAAAAAAGAATGCTGGTGGTGGATCAGGCAAAGAGGTCGCTCTTCTTCCCATCATGTTCCCCACGCATGCTCAGTGGGTGAATGGTCCTGAGATGTAGGGGGACAAGGAAGGAGGTTGATTTGACTGTTATTAAGGTAGTCTACTGTAGCTCTAGGAATATGGGAGGCCATTATCTTGCAGGAGAACAGGGTTCTCAATTGTTCGGAGAAATAGTAAAAATAAGTTTCCAGTATTTCCTGGATATACCGCGAAACTAGAGGTGATTTAGTACTATATCAGCTGAAAGATTGCTGCTCGCACATTACATCTCCCGACCGTTATGCGTTCAGGACATAAAAGTGCTGCTCTGCCAGGGATACTTCACCATTAAGGTATGTAACGTACTATTAGACTCTGGCGTTTAAAGTTTCAGATATAATGTATGGTATAAGGGATAAGCATTCTCAATAAAAATATCGGCCTTAAGACCAAAAAGACGGAAACCTGAACAAAAGCATAATCGATATATGGTCAATACTTTTCTTCTTTTCTAAGCTTCTGATTTAAACGTACAAATATTGAACTGGCCCTCCGGGATACGCCTATGATTTTACAACCTAATAATTTTTCAATATGGTGCCGATTTTACGCTCGAGCAGTGTTTTATTAGAGTATATTTTCGCGCAGTGAATCATTTTATATGAGCACGAGTTTGTCGATCTGGATACCTTTTAGACACTGCATTCTTTCAAATGGCCAAGATAGAAGAAATTTGACAATCTTATACATCCACATATTATTTTCAAGTATATTGGCATAGGAATTTATTAACGTACAGTATCAAACAACCAACCATCCATTTCTTGCTTTATCAAGTTTTTACTCCCATTTACATTATATGATATTTCAGTTTTGTAGAATTTATAACAAAACGTATGCAACATCAGATTGCAAAGGTACTGAAAGAGCGATCTAATATTTCTTATAATATGCGAGCTCCATCCCACTCATACACCTAAACAAAGTATTGATCGTAAAACATAACAATGGACGAGGAAGGAACTGAATCAAAAGCAAAGCATAACTGTACTTTGAGACTAAAATGGAGAACTTGGTGTTACACTCCTTACCAAAGATCTTAATGGAACTACCTAGAGACCTAGACCTCTTCAAATAAATCAGTGCCATTTCTTAAAGAGCTAGATCTAGCAACTTCAGTACGTTAGTTTTTAACATATTGAAGTGGTTGGTAAAGCTCCTCGGTTATTCACAGGATGTCATATTGTTTAGACAATTATGGATTAACAAGCATCACATGGCGATTTTTACTAACAGTTAGCTTTGGAAATAGTATATTAATCTATCATAATTTGTTAAGTCTATTTTTCGTAGACCTAGTTAGAAAGCAAAAGGATGGCACATTTGAGTAATTCCAACATCCTGAAGAATAAAATAATGAACGTCCTTTTTGTTGTAGATTGTAGATGATCTTACTTGGTAAAATTCTTGCACCATGTGATCAACTTTCTGTACACGTATTATTGACAGTTAAGATTTTCTGGGGGTGTCCCTCATTCCATTGTGGCTACAGCTACAAAAATATTCCCGTAATAAAGAGAAAAAATGAGAATAATAGAAAAAAAGAAAAATGCAAAAAATCAAGTGCTATAAGAAAATGATCCCTAAACAGGATGAACGAAGCAATATATTCAAGGACTTCAACGATTACTTTCATGTTCGGACTTAGGTAGTTCGTATATAACATAGGTAGGCACTCAATGTAAATGTAGGTATCGTTGCTTTTGATGTAAAGAGATACGCGGTACGTCGTGTATTGTGTTATACATAAACTAAGAGAAGTTTGGGTCCCTCTAGGTATGAGAATGTCTTTGGGAAAATTTTATCTTTCCAGTTGGCTAGGTCTAACACCTACAACGCGACGTGACAAGTCGGCTTTAATAAAGAAATAACTCAGTGTGAGGCGTCCCATTATGCGAATAAGAAATCTGAGTTTCAGGAGACAATATGCAATAAATAAAATCGGACACCCACTACTTATAATATATTTTCGTTGCCAAGTGTATAAATACTTATTATATAGCCAAACGAAATAAGGAAGACTTTTGCCCAGTGGGTCAACAAAGAACATATAGATGGTTTTAATGACTTTATCTGCGGCAACTGTACTTTCGGCGAATGTTACACGATCAGCATTTACTGTGAGTCCGTTAGTATTTATCATCGAATATAATAATAATAATTTATTCGGTATCCACCTTTACAACTGCATGAGCATGTAACACAAAATACTCGAATAAATTAAGTATCCACAGAAAGGATCATACATTCCTTGTGCGTGGGTGGTATTACTAATTAACTAATAAGGAATGCATAACATATGTATATAAAAGATAATATTGTGAGTTAACTGAAATTAATGAAATATGAATAGACGAATGAAGTATACTAAATACCAATGAACTAAAAGAGAAACATGAACAACTACATAGTCCAAAGGCGACTGTTTGGTGTGCCATATCCTTTAGCGGTATTATCGGGCCATATTTCTTTGAAGATGCATTGACAGTCAATTCCGAGCGATACAAGGACATGATTGACACTTTTTTGCTCTTATTGTAAAAACAGAACATTGATTTAGTAGAAACACAACAGGATGGGGCCACTGCCCATACTTCCAGAGAATCGATGGACACGCTGAAAGCAGTTTTTCCTCAAAAAGTTATATCGAAGTTTGGAGGTATCCTAGGACATCCGACCTCACGCCATGCGATTATTTTTTGTGGGGTTATCTAAAGTCAAAAGTGTATTCGAATAATCCACGAACACTGGAGGAGCTTAAATACAACATTTAACGAGAAATAAACATCACTCCGGAACTTTGCAAGAGAGGGTTTCAGAATTTGAGCACGCGATTAGAAGGTTGTGTCCAAAGGGACGGCAAACATTTACAGGTAGACGTAATGATATTTCAAAAATAAGACCCGCTGAATTTACGAATATGTTGATAGTAATAAATATTTTCTTTTCACCAAGTTTGTATCTTTTTTCTTAAATCAAAAAGTGAACTTTCCCACTGGACATTTAGGATGCACCTTGTCTATTTCACACCATCGATTTTATCTATCAATGTCTCAATCGGGAATTAGATTTGTCATAATTATGTATTTTGTTGTCTCATTATTTTATATAGCTGTTCTTTATATCAATCGCATTATGAAAGACTGACCGATTTTTTGACAGTATCCATGTCTTTACGTCAGTTTTGAATCTATTTATATTATTGTTCTTCTTCATTTCAGCTGGTAGTAAATTATACGATCTTTGTGATATGCTTTTTTTCTGGTAATGGTACTCTATAGTTGTCTTTGTTTCTTGTGTCGTAACTATAAGTGGTGTAATCTGCTATGTCAATGAATGTAATATTTATTTACCGTTTAGCCAGTAATGTGCTTTCTAGTTCATTTCGGTGAGATAGTTCAATATCTTGACACTGTAAAATTCCGCTGTTCATCCGATCGCCAGAGCTAAGCAAGATCTCATATTGCTGATTTCTTTGTTTTTTTTTATTAAGATGGATTTTCTAGTCGTCTCAAATTATGTGGGACCTATTTTTGTTTTCTGTTTTCACCAGTTCAGATTTTTCATCATTAATACAAACCTTTAATTAGGGTTGCTTTTTTTCTGGTAATGGTACTCTATAGTTGTCTTTGTTTCTTGTGTCGTAACTATAAGTGGTGTAATCTGCTATGTCAATGAATGTAATATTTATTTACCGTTTAGCCAGTAATGTGCTTTCTAGTTCATTTCGGTGAGATAGTTCAATATCTTGACACTGTAAAATTCCGCTGTTCATCCGATCGCCAGAGCTAAGCAAGATCTCATATTGCTGATTTCTTTGTTTTTTTTTATTAAGATGGATTTTCTAGTCGTCTCAAATTATGTGGGACCTATTTTTGTTTTCTGTTTTCACCAGTTCAGATTTTTCATCATTAATACAAACCTTTAATTAGGGTTGTTTTTTTTTTGCTTTAGGACCTAATCCATGCAGCCAGAAACTAGGTTGTTATATTTTACATTTCTAATTATGGACAAACACACGACGTCACAACATCCATGGCCAAGGCGAGATTCGAACTCGCGGCCCGGCCGACCGGCTGATCAGTAGCACGACACTCTGACCCACGCGGCCAACCGAGGTCCCCCAATTAGGGTTGTTAGATGTCATCTTTTCGGGAGAACAGCTTTTTTGAATCGCAGATGAATGCCAAGCGGGAAATGAACTGAATAGAAAGAAAACATACTCAGACCTTTGGGACCACTTTGACCTTGAGGTAGAACATCTTTTCAGAGTTTCACACCAATTGCTTATAGACGAAATGATGGTAGAAATAACTGAGGCGTTTTTTTTCTCAGTTAAGCATTCAAAAAAACGTTAACATCTTCTGAATTACATCTGTTCATTACTGAAAATTTAACAAAAACAGTTTAAAACTCTTATTACTTAAAATGCCGTAGCATAGACATAAGGACGCCATGTCAAATTTATCAATGCAGCTATGTACATAAGAAATTTCAAATATTCAAACTTGTTGAATCGTTTTTTTTTTCGAATCCAACCCCAGTCTCAGCACCCTTGTTGCACCAAAATTACCATAGCCTCATAAAAATATATCTTGATATCTTTCCGAAACGAATTTTGACATTTATCCGGTGCGGTGGTGCGTATATTAATTTCAAAGCCAACCCCTCCTGCCTCCCCCGCGTTTACCCTACCCCCTTGTGTACATAAATTTTAATAAAGCGAAATTAAGTTTTCTCGGCAGCAGTAATTTAGATGTATACAAATATGTTTTCCTTGGGAGGAATATAAGATTTCAGCATACTAAGATGTGGTGGAAGGGTAGCTCGCCTTGATATACTGTTGCTCTCTAACTTCGGTTTGGATGCCTTGAAGTTGATTTTGATATCAGGGCCAGTGGTGTACAGATAATTTGTTCAAGATCATTCTTCTGTTAAATGCATTTAAATAAGTTTGCAGTAAGTATTTAATGACGCTTCACCATAGAAACTTGTCAGAGCTAACGTTAGTTAATTTTTTGACAACAATTTTTTGGAAAAAAAACGTATTTAAATATTTATTCAGGAACGGACTTCGCTTAAATACAAATGTCATCGATTTTGAAATGACGTTTCGATCACGTAGCGAACGGGGAATTTAAAGAGAAATTACAGGAAGGTAATGAGATTCTAAGACAAAATGTTTATATAATATAGTTTTATTGGGATTCGTGACAATTTTGCTTGCACAGATGTAACTCTGAAAATGTAAACTGAATTTAGTAACACGGTAATAAACCCAATCTCACTAAAAGGAAAACTCTACCGTATTTAAGTTAAAACTGCAATATTCCACGAATCAATCGGTTGAAAGTTTTTTTGATAGGTCCCCACTAGCAATTTCGGAGCAGGTTAGTATATCCCGAGTTAGAGCCGTTTTATAAAGAAGAGAATTACTCCGAAAATTATGGTCATAATTATGCCGAAAATTTTTGCTGTCGTATTACACGTAAAAGAATTCTTGTGAAAATTTTCATGGTAAAAATATAAAACCCGTTCTATAGAATATGCGCGAGAATCGGCGCAGAGGGTTATTTCCGTGCATGTCAATATGAAATGTCAACGTCAACAACATAACCTCACTTAACATTTGTGGGTGTGGTCCTGTTCGAGTCGAACGAAGAAGCGTTTATTGTTATTGTTTATTCATAACGTAGTGGAATCGGGAAGAAGTTACACTGTTGTTGGAGGAGTACCAAAAATTGCCAAACCTTGTACAAGGTGAAGTCATCCAATTACAAAAACAGAAATTTGCGGTGTCAGGCGCTGGATGCGCTAGTCCAAGCGTTGAGACGTTTTATAATATTATCCAAGATCTCGATTTCAAAAATAAATTTAAATCAACGACGTCTGTTGTCTTTCCGATTATATTGGACTTCATACCCGTTTAAGGTTATGTCCATTCGAAAATATTACTCTAATGCGCAGGCGTATCATATTAATTACTCCGAAATTTTGTTTGCTTGTGTCATACAGGTTGTAGAGAAAATCTTCAATATTTTTTCCATGCAAATTTTCAGCATAATTATGACCATAATTTTCGGAGTAATTCTCTTGTGTGTAAAATGGCTCTTATATTTTAAAAACAGAAAATAATATACCTGAATGATGTAATGCATCAATTTTTAAGCATCTGAAGGCTGTAAAAATACTGAATATAGTTTTTTTTATACTCCAACTACCACGAAGGCCTAAGGCCTAAGCACCCATTGGGTACCGCGGGGCTATAGGGGATACATGGAAAAGGGGGGGACGCCACACGGACTCTGGCGAGGGAACACGTGTGCATGCAACATGCACAGATTCTGGCTCCGCCTATGAGATCCGCCGGGTGGTACCTCCGCGTTCGACAGTCAGAGACCGTCTACCACCTACGGACAATCACAACCAGTGTTGCCAGAGCCAACATTGAAAATTCCGCTACTGGTATCGAAAAAATCCGCTACCCCGGGGATTATCGTCGAAGGGGGAAGGGGGGAAGGGGGTTAGGTTGCATTAAGACAGGGGGGCATTTATTATATAGATTGTGTCAAAAAAGGAAAACAAAAACCAAACAGCGTGATAAAATATAACATAAAACTGTAAGAAAAAAAAACATTTGACTACAAAAACCAATACAATATTACAAATAACTGTCAAACAATACAACATTTATCACGCAGTCATATTAAAAAAATATCATAGGAAACTAAGAAATAAAAAGGATATGACTAAAGGCCATTTCTGTTTTGCATAAAAAAAATGAAGTTTTTGAGTTACTTAAACTTGGTCACTGTCTGTATCAGATTCTTCCTGTTGCATTTCTGTTCTCCCTATACTATATAAATTATTTTTGTATTATTTTAAATGTTTTTCACCAAACTCGAAGTCTAAGCAGCAACATTTTTTTGTATTGTATCCAGTTTGATAATTATCGCGAACAAAAGTTAAAGGTAAAATACGATTCCTTTTCTTTGCTTTGATTATCTCCATATATCAAAATGTCCACTCGACATCTGCATTACCATGTGGCAAAAGTTAAGATTATTAGCCATACTTTGAAAATACACTTCACAGGTTGTGTTCTTACCACCTACTACCATCTATACGCGTCTCCGTTGAATAAGAAGTACAGACCGGTAGTTACCACTGTCGATTGGAAAGATATCTGTATTTAGATTTGGTTACTAACTGCCCAACTTTTTTTCTGGTAAAAATATCCACCTAAATTGCAAAATTCCGCTACTTTTAGCAAAAAATCCAATTCTGCCGCTACGCCGCTACCACTTGAAAATTCCGCTACCAGTAGCAGAATTCCGCTACTTCTGGCAACACTGATCACAACATCCATAGCCAAGAGAAAAATTTCTCCTGGGACGGGACTCGAACCCGCACAGCGCACGGCGACTGATCAGGAGACCCAAGAGTCTACTACTGCGGCCACCGCTGCTGCCTTATAATATAAACACATTTCAAACTTCAAAAAAAAAATTATGAAATGGAGTAACATGCTCAAAATACAGTTAAATTCACCCGTTTAAAGAATCATCCATGGAGCATGATATTAATTTCCTGTGGAATTTTAAGCTGAAACGTATGTCCGGAAACAGCCGGTATTTTCGGATGAATCCCTGAATTTTGCATCCACATTGTTACAAATGCACCAGCGACCTGTGAAACTCACTCGTTTTAACTTTGTGTGTATGTAGATACGTATATAACGCATCACTGATTAAAACGTTTTTTTTTTTTGCTGGGATAATAGGAAGAATTTCGATAAAAGCTAGAGCACATCCAATATTTAACCTGTTGTGTTTTTGCGATGGCGTGTCATTTCCAATTATTACGATTTTTCGATTAATGCGAAAAACTTGATTGAATGAAAAATCTATTGGTATGTAATTATTTAGGATTTAACAACAACCAATCAAATTAGGCGGTAGGCTATTTATTGCTCAAAGTGAGCTGAAGTATTAAATATTTTTTTACTTTCATAAGTCTAATGATCTTGGAGGCTAGACTATATCAGAGATCAAACATCACCATTTCTAATATAACTCCTTAAACTTATCCTGTGACTTTCACGTTCGTAGGACTCAATTGTCATTGTACATACTTGTTAAAGGTCACCCTGGTGGTTGAAACGTCGTATAATAAACAGAAATAAAAACATATGTTTTGTGATTTGGCCAAACAATGGAGTCCTACCATCATTTTTTTAGCTATGTGAGACGTTATTTTGTGCTACTGGAACTACATATACGTATATGTTTGAGGTTAAATTGTTGAATTTTAGAAGTCACAATTTCGCACCATATCGCGCTCGCAAATGGCAGTAAGGGAACCATCTGCAGCTTCTTATTTAAAGACGCTACCAGAGGCAGACATCATTTATCATACATAGCTCCCAACTTTCAAAAATCACGATAAATAATTGGATCTATTCCTATTACGTTTTAAAGATATTGGAGAAACAAATCAGCCCTATAGTTCAGCACCATCTAGGGGCTCTACCGCACTCTAATATCATATCGACAAGTTCGTTCTTGTTATAGTAGTGTGGCATTTCGTTTTTCCAGCTCCGACTTATAAACAAACATATCGGTTTACCTACACGGAGAGTCATTAGTCATATCTTTTCACTTAATCAGTACCTGAAGGCGAGATCGCATTTCATGTCGCAGATTTATTCAAAATTTAATATCTCGATTATCTTAAGACTTGGTACATGTGGTAATGGAAAATTTTGCTTATTCTGATAAACACTAACGCAGTGTAAATGGAAGTTTCAATTTTCGGAACGAAAATCGAAAGAACTGATATTGGTAGCTCTTCAGAAATGTTGCCACGCAGGTCTATCAGCTTCTTGCTTAATCAACTTGTGCCGTAGAGAATAGGAAGCAGAAGAAATGGTCGTCATAAATGATTTTATCCCTACTCCCACCTTTAAAATGAAACATCAACATACGAACACATCTTAAGAAATACTCCCGCTTAAGATATATTCCAGGTAAAAGACGCAATTTCCTGCACAAAGGAGCAACGGTGAGCAAAACGGGCAAAAAGACAACAAATAATCACGTATTCATGGAGACGGAGGTGGCTTGATATGAATACAAAAATTGAAGGGAAGGCAAACATGCACCGACAACTTTACAGCCAAAATTGGATTTTCTCCAGCTATATATGAATCTCATTTATGTTCTGCTATTTATGAATCGTTTGACTGTTTGCCTTGCACAATTTCCTGCTTATATAATTCGGAGTTGCGATAGATCATCACTCCTTTGTTTGCTTTGGTATATAAAATTCACGCCATTCGGATTTTGGTGGAAGAAGTTTGTCTGCGATACATTTGCAAGCTGTAGACAAGGAACTTCGTGTTTTTTGATCTCAGTATTTGATTTTTTATTCCAAATATACTATTCCACTATAACTGCAGCTATGTTGCTAGTAAGAAAAATGGGTTTAAAGTGAGACGTTCTTTAAGGAAAAAAATGAACGTATTACATTAAAATAGAAAAGCCCTTTCAAATATAATGCCTAGTACCTCATACTAGTACAAACAAACTTAAGCCTATTGGACCATTCTTAGGATAAAATATAACCATGTATGGATAGTAGTTGTTCAGCACTATGTTGAACATGTAACAGCAATCGAAAGGAAAAGGGTAATGGAAAAAGCATCAGTTCAATCATTTATCAACAGTCGCGAAAATAAATGGAGTTTTATCCAAGAGCAGACAGAATACGAAATTCTGCGAATATCAGTGACGTAGTAGAATAGATTTATTTTCCAAAGAACTTACGTATTATTACTATAATCAGCAGTATCGTCCGGTAAAAAAGGTAAGATTAGAAATTATCTTTCTAAATACGATTTCGTGGAGGCACCATCCAGTCTTTCACAACATTGTTTAAACTATTACAAGCATACAGATTTGTTTACAAAAATTCTCTAACTTCAAATCTGACGAGTCTATTTTGCACACACGGGGCCCGCGTGGTGACGTCACAGAGACGAGCTGAGATGAATGTATTCCACTATATCGGTAGCAAAACGATGAGGGGCGCCGCGATTAAAAAAATTAGATACCTTGTTCGTCCACTCTTTCAATTGTCTAGGATCAGTAGAGTGTGGAAAGTCCCTCCTACAAGACTTTTTCACAATGTCTAAACAACGCAGTGTCCGATATAAGTATAGATAAATGAGTTCAACAAAGACAGAATGAGGAGCAAAAGACTGGATGGTTCGTTGAGAAGCTTAGAAGAGCAAAGTACCGGTGAAAGAAAGCCGGTTACTGACAACATGTCAATGTGAGAAATGTTTGTTAAAGAAATATCATCGGTTAGTTGGACAGTCAGTGCAAAATCAACATAGGTACATCGTTGGATCTGGTTGATTCAATAATCAGTTATCAGTAGATGGCTTGTGAAGTACGTTGCGGGTACTACGCGTTCTTCGGCAAAAAGGACCTGAGGCCTAATTGCTACTACTACTATTATGGATATTGTGGTAGGAGCAATATCTCGACAAACTCTTTCAGAGCGACATGTTGCATAGAGTGATAACCACTTCCTCCTGCGCTCTTTCATTGCTGGAAAAGGCATTTATTATTCAACACTTAGGCCAGATTTTACTAGGCCGGGAAGCATAAAAGGGCGTGAGTTGCAAATTCAACCAATCAGAATGCGTCTTTGAAGTGATGGATCTAATGAATATGGTCGATTTCCTGTAAAATGTCTCCCAAACTAGAGAATAATTCTACGGTTTGTGTAGTCATAAAAAACTTGGTTGGGCTACAAGATCCTCCTTCTTGATTTGCGTCCGGATACTAAATTAGCGTTCATGGCCATAAAATGCACCAATGAAAACGAAGCTGTTGCGCCATATTTGAAGCATGGACACAACATCATTTTTTTAACTCACAGCGGCATCGACTACTAGGTCATTAGCCGCATCACAGCAATTAAATATTTTATTGAAAATAACAGTATCTCACTGTGGCTGATTGATAAATTCTTAGAAGACATAAGTAAAATTACAAAATATCGAGTAAATATAAAATTTACACGACTACCGTGCGAAAAGCCCTGTTCCTCAAGCCAGCCCTGTAAACACGGACGTCTTGCGCCCTCTACTGGGCGGTAGGATCACCACTTTTAGCCTTGCCATCGCCACCGCCGCGCGGCATGGTCACGTAGTCGTTCGACCATCCTGTAGAGCGCGTGACATCTCCCTGTTAACTGTTAACAGGGCTGGCTTGAGGACCACGGTTTTTCGCACCGTAGTCAAGTAAATTGGTTATTTACTCGATGTTTGTCAAAACAACAAGCATGCTGTAATTTTATTTATGTATTTAGAGAATTTATTGAGCAATTTTAGTACTGTAACAGTGAGGCACTGTTATTTTCAATGTTGGTGTCATCACCACCTATTGTGTCAGGTCTGATCCATGCTTCGAGAAAGTCACTACTCCTTCTTTCCGATTTCTCGAATTTGCGTCTACACGCAAATCCATCTTGATGATTTCTCGAATTTGCGTCTACACGCAAATCCATCTTGATGATTGGTAGAATTTGCGTCAACATTTGTCCGGACACAAATGAAAAATACGTATTTGTACCCGAAACATGTGACATAAGAAGTATTTCTTGATTTAATATGAGAACTAGGAGGTCATCTTACACAAATCCTGTGTCTTCTCATTGGTCCAATTTGTTCTAAGGGCCCAGTTTTGATTCCCGCGGGTCCATTAAGATTTAGAAAAACGCAAAGCAAAACAAATAACGCCAAAGTTCAAAAGCCTGAACCCGTAACCCCTAACAGTTCTAGGTTCCTCTGATATATGTTTTCCTTATTAACCACATGTAGGTATTCCGAATTGTATTTTTCGTAACTTGCGTATCCAGTTAGTTAGGTCCGCCACTGTTGGGAATTCCCGGTTCCATTTGGAAAGCAATCTGTCTCCATTGACACCTCCGGAGAGCTGTAAATAATGCTCTTTCCCGTCGTCGCCCACACGAGTTCCCGACATATGTTACGAAATTTTGCTGCTGGACGCATTCACCGAATGCCATCGCACATCTTTTTCACATAAACTTCATGAACTTCATTCGAACATAGGAAGTTGGACAACGAGGTTCATTTGAATAGGCAGAATAGGACTGATAAGAAAAGTTATAGATGCGTCTTGTACATGACGTCTGTGTCATGTCAGTTTTGAATAACTTTAAAATAGGAGAGTGAGCTTGTTAGCCCAGGACGCATCTTTGCATATGCTGAGAAAAATATTCTGATTTCGTTTTTTGTATAGGCTTAATCAAGAAGGACCCTTTTTAATGAACCTGAATATTGCCAAGTCCATATATGCGTCAAAAATTGTTCACATTATTTTTTTGTAAACAAATTGATTTTTACTCCGGCCAAAGTTTTTTGAAGTCATTCTGAACAAGAAAGGTTGTTATGAATCTTTATCTATGGTATTCAGTTTTTGAAATATAAGCAGTTCAATATCAAAATAATCTGAAAAACTGCAAATGGATGTCATTTTCACCGAAAATTTTAATGTTGGCAAAGTTCTTAAATATTCTGGTAGAAAAAGATCGTCAGATTTTTCGCATACCACCACACATTCTTTGAACATCGATTTACAAAATCCCAGAGCATTTTAGGGGTTATTGTTATTATGTAGGGTGGGTTATTTTTTAATTGCTAATCGCATGCTCAATACACAGGATGTTTCGTACTTAAATGAAAATAGTGAAGTGGTAGATAATGTGGACCCAGACATTTTTATATCTGAAAATAAAAAAGCTCTAAATTCAGTTTGTACGGATATATAGGGTAATTTATCTAAACCCGCCAAATCTTTATTATTATATGACCCAGACACTATTGAACCGATTTTGTTAAAATTTTGAACGATAACAAAGTTGCCAGGGAGAACGTAAAACTGGATGAACGGTTGGACAATCCAAGGCCTGACTCGATTTGTTTTTTTATCAAAGCTGAATATTGTACAAATAAAACCATTGAATGGTTCTAATTAATTAGCAAAACATATTGAAATATTTTTATTTATTCAAATATGTGATTTTTGGCAGTTCATGTGACATAAAACTCAAACTCTTCGACTTATCAGATTGTTGATCTCCTTGTATTTTTTCAAGTGCAACGCCATATAAGTTGCAAAAAAAAGGAAAAATTAATCTTTTGTGCCCTATTCAGTTTTTCAGTAATTGATTGAGTGAATGATTCAATTCTACTAACTGATGTTATACAACAACATGGGTCTTGCATTGGGGAAAAGGCATTTAGTATACAAGCACACTGTATTTGATTTTCCCGACCAATTCAAGATTATGATGAAAATGTAGGAAAACTTAATATACAGGATCGGACTCAGCTTTTTCGTTTAGAAAATTAGATGTCAAGTCCGGGACAGCATACTACGTTTTTGTGGATTTCCACAATACAGTCGGCCTGGAAGGTGGAATCGCATATTTAGCGCGGTTTCCCTTTTAAGCAGAACTAATGTCGTTGTAATAGCAGATCAGCAGAATTAAATCATTAACACTTTATCGAAAAAAGTAGATAAGGTGCATAACATTAATTTTCCCCTTTATTTACATCATTACTGCTCTTTCTTCTGCAACATAATAATAAATGCAGAGTATAACTTACAAGACGTTACAAGGAATAAAAAAAAACTGAATCCGACCCTGCTAAATATGAAATATTTGAATTATTAAAAAATTAATGTGCCTAGTCAAACATCTCAATAGTTAGCTTAAAAGTTGTTGATTTTGATAAAAAAGAAGAAAAGTAAAAAATCATCCCAGCCCTGGATTGTATAACCGTACTTCTAGGTTTACGTTAGTCCTACGTAACTTTGTTGTCGTGCAAAATTTCAACAAAGTCGGTCCAATAGTGCCCGATAGATGTGATATTGAAGGTACGGCATGTTTACTTAGACCTTTTTTATTTTCAGATATGAAAACGTCTCTCTTACTATATCTATTTAAGTACAGAACACCCTGTATATACTGCCCGAGAGGAGATATATATATTTCCGAGGTACCCTGTATAAGAATGGGTTGTACCGTAGATCATCTTATTATGTTTCAAGTGTAGTTGTATTAGTTTACTGGTGGTGGTGGTTCATTCCAAAACTAATTGCGTTGGAGGTACAACCAATATACTCGTAATACATGTAGATAGCTCCAATGTTAACAGCCTATTATCTTCAAATTCCTGATGAATCTACTTATGTGCCCAGTTTGACAAACCTTCGCGCCAATTTCATGGCTCATATCGTAAAATGCTCGATGGTACATTCAAAATGCAGCGAAAGTAATTTTGCTAGTAATTAGCGAGTCTGGTCGTGGTTTTATTGTAGCGGTTTCTGCTGCAGTATGTTCATCCTCTCTCTCTCTCTCCCTCTCTCTCTCTGTGAGAGCTCAGGAAATGTCATTGCAATTACACGCTAAGTGCCTCGGCAGGGCTTTGAAGGTGGTACATCGTCGAGCTGAAATTTTTACTAGGGCGAGGCGCGGTTTCATTTCAATTAGCGGTTTTAGTGCTTCTGATGGTTTGATCTACAGATACCGATACTTACGCTTTTTTTTTATTTCTACTAATCATTCCAGTTTAATAAATAACATCAATCTAATTTTAACATGCAACATTATGTTTAAACGCTTATTTTTTAAAATCAATTTGACTGCTTTATCAGTCGCGCTTCCTTGAAGAAAAATGGAAAGAAAAACGTTATGTAGACAAAAAATAAAGAAGTTGCTTTTTTGCCATAAAGCTTTAGTGGAAGTAGAATATGTAACACAATATAGGATGGTGTCTTAACATATTATTTTGACCACTCGCAGAACAATTTTCAGGATACGACATCCGTTCTGTAGTAGCTTGATGTTTCTTTGACTTGGGACATCAAATCAAAAAACTTATTCCTTTAAAG
The DNA here is from genome assembly GCA_963669975.1 of Acanthoscelides obtectus. NCBI lineage: Eukaryota > Metazoa > Arthropoda > Insecta > Coleoptera > Chrysomelidae > Acanthoscelides > Acanthoscelides obtectus. Next base: position 20,906,061 of record CAVLJG010000008.1, read on the forward strand.
AGTAAAGTGGGATATAGCAGAGTTCCTTAGACAAATAGTAATACAATCAACAATCCTCAGATTGTTTCTTAAGGTATTAATGGCCATTCGGAAGTAAAATTTCCCTCGAACGGCCGACCGAACAACCTAGTAGCAACGAAATCGGAGTGTACGTGGATAAGGTGAAAAGTTTTGGGCCTGACCCAGGTACATGACGCTGCAATGAGTGAAAATATGATATTCCTGCATGGATGCACATGCCATTGATGTATAAAAAGTTTCAACCAAACAAAACTTGTCAACGTATTCTATATATAAAATGACTGGACTATAAACAAGATACATGCCGATCGATAAATAATACATGGAGGACGGGAATGACTTAATATCTATCTGCGAGAAAAACTGAGGATGTGAGATGATTTATGCACCTATCATAAACATTAAATGCCGACATCTATCGTTTTTCATAGTGTTTCTGTTCAGGTGTTGGGCACTGATAGAGATAAAATACATCATGAGTTATAGCTGCAAGTTGAGGTTGACTCGGTACTTCCCACACATTAATATAAATTCATTTTCGATTACGCTAGCACACAAGTAGTTACGAGTATTATAAATAATATTTTTTGACACTGTGTAAAAGTATCATCATAATTGAGGTTATGAGGTCAACACTCAGAAATTAATTTCTAGAATATTAAGCATGAAGAAGGATGCAAATATGGGGCTTAGGAAAATAAAAAGATAGGACTCGGTACCATAAAATAATAAGAGACCTAAATAATTTGTTTGTTTTTTCAAAATATTACTACAATTTTTTTGATACTAACTAATCGATTGTGCTAGCAAAATGGTAATTCAGATACGTTATAGTATTGTTTAATCCATTTCTCAGTTATTTCACTGTATAAATATTTGCAAAAATATAAAAATATAGCAGCATTACCTTGTACTACCCAAAAATCATCGCATCCATTAAAATCGGTGCAACGGTTACCAGCTTACGTGGTGAAAAGGATGTTGTTGATTATGCATTTTTCGAGCATTTTTTTAAAAGAGGTGCATTTACCGTTCACTCTTTCAGCTTTTTGCGATTGCATAGTGATCAATCCATTTTTAACCAGTTGAGCAGAATAAACACATCGTATACTACCCGAGTAGGACATGTTTCTCACTTCTATGACCATAATAATCAACCATATACGAGTATATCGTTGTCTTATGCTTTTTAGCAATCATCGGAGATGGATGAAAGCAGGAAAGTACATACTACAAGTGAAGCTGACATAAGTAAATTTTTGACAGTTCTGTCATTAAACTTGTTTTTAGTGTTATTTTTTGACGATGTCAGGGTATGTTGCTTCTTGTACAATTTGCAAAGAGCGACAAAAGCCTGATGAAGGTAGATCTTCCCATCGGTAATTATTATTATTATGTTGATACAACTTTGTCACTTTGAAAGGCGCTAGAAGTCAAACGAGTCAAGTATCTGCACTAAAACTATATAATGTTGGCAACAAACAATGCAATGCAAACATATAGACTTGAATCCTTTTAATTTAATACAAGTGGCGAGGGCAACAATTCTTTTTCTCTATAAGCTTTCATTTTATTCTGATTATGTATACCTCACCACTGACAACCGCGCAACTGAGATTGAAGGGATTCCGGCGGCACAGCGGCGAAATGCCGATGACACAGAGCACCTGTAAATTCCGAGTATAGCACTGGTTTTAACATTGAACACCATGAAACAGAATTTGATGTACCACTCGATCAAGGGGGAGCACATTTTGGTTAAAAAATGGCAATTGCTCACAGTGATCGTGTGCGTTCAGAAGAAAACTTATCCCTACAGTAGCGCTCATTGTGATGAACAGAACGATTATTAAAGCCTAGTTTGACTGTAGCATGATCTATCGGCGTACATGTCATTTAAGTAGATATTGGCGACATACATCACTGTCGTGTGCGTTAGAAGGGGATCCTATGACCACCCGCAGTGAAGGGCACATGTTTTTTTTTCCGGTGAAGGAAGAAGAGAGGGGGGATATTTGTTTGCCGGATCTATCGCCTCGGTAATGAGACAGTAGACGCGGTGATTGATGGGGTCGGTCACATCAAGAGACATCACGCTGTTTCTTCGAGATACCGCCGTTGATGCTGCTCCCTTGGTGATTAAGTGGCATTTTTTAATTCCAGATAAAGAAGAGGGCTTTGATTCTGGTGTGTTGGAATACGAGAGGGTTTTAAATTGCTCTGATTGACTTTTGATCGGTGTCGCTCGTGCTAGGAGATTAAACTAAACAGAACATGATTACATTTACTTTAAATATGTAAAGGGTTGTCCAATAGGGACGCAGGAAAGTAAACGTCAATTTGACATGGACGCCATCTTTGTTTTCTGTCACCGACATGTCATTTTGTTAGTTGAATGTTTACCATTGATCGCTATGGAGTCGTACTCGATTGAAGACCGCATTAACGTTATTCAAAAGCACTACAAAAATGGTGCAAAAATAAAAAACACGTTTCGCGCGCTTCGTGAACATTCCGGTCGCAACAACCGCCCAAACGAAACAACCATCGGTCGTCTGGTGCGTAAATTCGAGGCAACAGGTTCTGTGACAAATCTGCCAGGCTTTGCCGGCCAAGGAGCGTTCGCACACCGGAAAATATTGCTGTTGTGAAGGAGAGTGTGAGAGACGATCCGAAACAATCAACAACGCGTCGTTCCCAGGAATTGGGCATTTCGAGAACCAGTTTGCTCCGCATTCTCCACAAGGATTTGAATGTACACGCCTACAAGATCCAATTGACGCAAGAGCTGGCGTCGGGCCGACCATTTTTCGCGCCGAACGTTATCAGATTGGCTCCTTGAACACCGCCAAATTGATGCCAATTTTTCATCAAAAATCATGTTCAGCGACGAAGCGCATTTCACTTTGAATGGAACGGTGAACAAGCAAAACTGCCGCATCTGGGCGAACAAAAATCCCCGTGAGTATCAAGAGCAGCCGATGCATCCTCATTGTGGTCAAAAGGCATCATCGGGACCTTACTTTTTCGACAATGCGGCCGGGGACGCCGTTACCGTCAATTCTGAGCGCTATCACGTGATGATAGAGGACTATTTTTTGCCGCAACTTGAAGGAATGGATATGGACGATGTTTATTTCCAACAAGACGGTGCAACATGCCACACAACCAACGTCAATATCCATCGATTGCAGTCCTTCTTCGGTGATCTCGTGATTTCGCGCAGAGGAAATGTGCCATGGCCACCAAGATCGTGCGATTTGACTCCCTTGGACTTTTTTTTATGGGGATATTTGAAAAGCAAAGTCTACGTCAACAAACTAGCCACCCTCCAAGGACTCAAAAACCGACCATGTTGCAAAATGTCATTGAAAATTTCGACCATCGCGTGGACGTCTGTAAATCCAGTCGTGGTGAACATTTGAGCGATATTATTTTTCATACATAAATGGTATAAATGAACCTTCAAAATAAAGTACCCAACTTGATTTGAATATCAATCTTTCTTGTTTTAATATGCGTTTACTTTCCTGCGTCCGTGTTGGACAACCCCATATATATATATATATATATATATATATATATATATTGCCGATTAAAACACACTTTACAGGTCCTATCAGCTTATCAGTGATGTACAAATCAAGTGAGAATGATGCAAGAGTCCCAAGGATCGAATACGAATCTCTATTATGTTATACAGTATTTGTCATAATTCCTTGATGTCAATAGAAAGAAGTTATTTATGTACAGAGACATATAAATGAAAAAAAAAACAGAATTTTGTCTACAAGCGGCTCAAGTAAAAAGTAGGTTTTAGGTACAATTAACAAGAATGAATAGATCGTACCCAGTTGTGTCGGTGCCTAGAAATGAGTAAATACAGATAGCTTCAAGGCCGCCACAGTGTGTTCAAACCATTGATTCAACAATTTTACCTAAAGATAATCAACCATGAAAGGTGGGCATGAAAGGCTCTGAAAGATATTAATGCCATCTACGAAATAGTAACATAACACAAAAATGAATTTAAGAATTAACTTTGAAAATAGTGTTTGGTTCTCATAGACGCCGTTAGGATCCCGTGTTGACTCCTCCAATGCGTATTTTAATGGGTTATCTTCAGGCATTGAATACAGTATCTTACCTGAAGATACTCAAGTAAAATAAGCATTAGATTAGAGAGGCTAAGAGGGATTGAAGATTGTAACGCCATCTATAAGACAGTAGCATAAGCAAACACTCTAACTCTTTCCAAAGTAGATGTCTAGATTTATGTTTGTGTTTTGCTACTGTCTTACAAATATATGTATATTCGTATGATGGGAATTTCTATGTTGATAATGAAATTCTGGCATGTATTTTATTATATATGATGTCTTATCTGAAATAAGTATCTTTTATGTCGGTGTTAGTGCTTAAAGTATTAATTAATGTATATGTAAAGTTAGAGTATTAATTTTTTTCAGAGCCCTGAAGAAGGAAAAGTGGGCAATTTTGTAACTGGAAACTGTGTTTACTTGGACTCCAAATCCAATTAGTAATAATAATAATAGAATTTATCTGCAGCTATCACTACAAAAACATCACATAATACGGAAAAGCAGCTGGAAAAAGGAAGAGAAAGCAGTCTAAGACTGATCAAGGTACCAGCCCTGTCATTAACACTCGTTATAATAGCACATCAACATTTTCGCGATTATAGTACTTCCCCGCCAGTGTTATGGAAAGTATAAGGCACATTGCCAAGCGCCTAAGTATACTAATTGATATGAAAACGAATACCCCCGCACGAAGAGTTTTTAAAACAATGTTCACTCGAATATCCAGACTAGGTCCAGGCAATCACCTTCGAAATTGAGCCTCGAATGCCTGATCCGTCCCTTCTATCCCGAAATGAAGTTTTGTTTGCGGGGAGCGATCAAATATTTGATGACAAGGTAATTAGGTAGTAGCTACTGCTTATCGCCCTGTGGCAGAATCGACGAGAAACCTCCGTATAATTGGGAAAGCATTAGGATATCAATCATATAGCCTGCGATCCTGTTTTGCCCCGCTCCCGTCATATTATTGTGGATTGCGGCTGTTTTGGGGGACAGGGAAACGTAATAATGAGAAGAGTATTAGCCAAATATTTACGGCGTTAATGTGTCATACAGCATCAATCTTGGAATTGGTCATTATTGAATTGCTGAAATGACTAAGAAAATGGAATAAAGGGCAAAACAGAATTATGGATTGACCGATAGACGACTATATAATACTGACAATTAAAGATTTAGTGTAGGTACTCGCCGGGAGCGAAGTGCATCGTAGGGGGAGTGAATCGATAGACGCGCACGTGGCGGATAGCAAGGGGAACATCATCGGATTGATAGTGAAATGTAGGTGTGGTCTCTATGTGGTAAACGTGGGGTCAACTCAGCCCTGGCGGAGCAAATCCTTCGCTGAGAATTGTTCGATTGAAATTAAAATTTCTAACCTAAAATCGACTAAATGTCTGTTATTTTCATGAAGCTCCACTACTTTCTGAATACCGCATCGGGCTCTCATATTGCCTCTGATTAAAATTAGTGACATAAGCAAGAGCACCCCATAGCATAAGTCCCAGAACCGGCATTCGTGACTAAAGACCACCTGATTCCATTCCCGGTCCCAAAGAATTCTTTCTCTACACCAGAGCAAACGGTTACACCGATGTTCAGTTGTGAGAGGTAGCAGCCAATGTGGGCGATAAGAAAAAACCCCAAACTGTGGTGTTCGGCATATCAACCGTCCTTCTGTAACGCTTCCTTTCCGCAAAAAGTCCAGAAAAGATGGAATGCAAAGAAGATTCCAACTTTTCTGCACAATCACAGAAAGGGGGTTAGCATTAGCTTCCGGTAGCTCAGTCGGTGGCATGAAGACATCTACAGGCGCGTAGCTATATGTCAACCATGGCATGGCTAGGGGATAGAAGAACAAACGGAAGACAAAAATTTCACAGATTTTATTTAACAAAAAAAGCATTTTCATTACATTTGAAATTGAAATTTTAAAGAACAAAATAAGTTTTAAATCTTTGGCGCTGCTATAAAACTATACACTTATCTTTCGCTGGTCCATTTTGACTGGACTGAAGCGAGGATGGCCAGGTGCTTGAAGTGGAGGTCCCAGTTATGAGGGGTGACCTCACATTTAGTGGCTTCAAAACTAGTTGTAGGCGAAGTTGAACTTAAAGGTGATGGCGCTGCAAGGCACATGCATGGGTGAAGTGATAGGCCAAGCAATGCAAAGTCAAAGACAAAGGCAAAAGCAAAGTCAAAGACAAAGGCAAAAGTCAAAGGCAAAGTCAAAGACAAAGGCAAAGGGAAAGGGGGTGGCCCCAATCATTTTGTCCTATTCGGACACACATTCTACAAACCGCTAGCACATGGTGCTATATGACCTCATGCTACAGAGAACAAAATTCTTGTTCGATCGGCGGCTCAAGTGAAAAGGAAGCGCGAGGAAGATCGCAGATCAGGAACTCCGCATCAAGCGCGCTCCAAGCGGAAATTTTTCCAAGTAAAAAAAGCTAGAGATGGGATTAATGAAATGATAATCGAGAAGTGATTTAATAAACACGATCGGACGGTGAAACCGTTACACTTCCATGCTCTTCGAATCACTGATTAGCGATGGCTCGAGTACTACTGAATCTCTCAGAGCCGGAAACCTTAACCGGCGGTCTTGTCACAATATGTATTAACTTTATTTGGCCCATCTGGTAAGCCTTCAGGCTGCAACCCACAGCCGATACTGGACACCATGGAAAGTATAAATAGATCATCACTCATTACCTGTAGCCTGTCGCTTAGACTGAGGCTGGTCGGACACCTAGACCCCGTCTCGAATGAATGAAGCAAGTAAAATCAGTGTCGGTTTTAACGACACAGTATAATTTTCAGGATGAAACTGCGTACTAGAAGTGGACTTAACATTAGTTAACTTTTCGGTCGTTCTGTCATTAAATTTGCGGTTTTAGTGTTATTCTTTAAATGTGCGAGTGCAGATAATTGTGGTGGTAGATCATCTCAGGGCATTTTTTTTCATACTCCAACTACGTAAGTAAGTAATATTATTATGTTGATACAACGCTGGTAGGCAATGGTAGTCAAATGAGTCAAAAGTGTGCACCTAAACTACGCAATTTTGGCGACAAAGATACAGGCTTCGATCCTTCTAATCTATGCGAATACTTTCTGCCTCAAAAATAATATTTAGGGGGAGCTTCATTATTCAGCCATGTAAACATGTTCTTGTAAAATAAGCCTTGGAGAAAAATGGTATCAATGAAATAAAGTAGTGAAGTATTGGCATACTATTAACAGAATCCAAAACTTGATTAGGCGATCTGAACATTCATATCATCGGTTTTTTCTGGTCACTATTAGAATTACTGAAAATTCAAAATGGCGGAACCAATGCAGTATATCAAGTACGAAAATTTATTGTAAGCGGTTCTTGTTAAAATCAAATCAGAGTATTTCTTCAACTAAAATATCAGCCATTTTTTCCCTGTTTAGTGGCAATGATATATCTATATTTATACTTTACAGTATAAAAAAAAACAAAACGAACGATTCTATGCAGATAGGACTGGTACGCTACTGACATGAGTAGGATAGAATTTATCGCTAGTATCGGAGACAAAGCGTCTGGCCTGGTATAAATGCCGGGTATTACATCTCTTGAGGAAACTTGAGAGAGTGTTTGCCTTGGTTTTTGATTCAAGCGAGGCCGGAACCGCGGTGGTGTACTCGAGTTTCAACAGTCGACGGATTACTCGACGATGTTCCTCGGTTGTCTCGGTTGTGTATTGCGGTAGTAGACGATTTCCCTGCAACTTGCCTCAATTTGTTTCTCTTTTGTCTCGTACCATCTACATTACATGTCCGGTTCAGGCACATTTTTTGACCTTTACTTCCCACGCCACTAGCGAGGAAGTATTGTAATAGCGAAATCTACATCACGAAAAACAATAGCCTATTTTGATGAGAGCATGCAACTTCATTTTTTCAGATGCTCGACACGGGTATTACTTACCCTGAAAAGTGACCTTGTCACGATTTTTTTGACATTATATTGGTTTTTTGTGACATGATGTAGGTTTTTCTACAAGATGTTAACTTAGCACAAGCTGATGGACACTTGAGAATTCGTGTTGTAGTTGTACGTGTTGCCTAAACATCATTATGGTTCAGTTATCAATGTTTGGCTCTGATGTCATGTAAAATCTGCTTCAGAGATGGCATTACTGGAGGTCTAAACTGTAAGCTAGAAGGAAACGGCAGCGCATAGGTGCATAGTGACGATTTGTGTGCTAGTAATATGTGAAATGAACTATTTGCACCCTAGAAACTACCTACTCTGCAAGATGACATTTTATTATTTTTTTTGACGTTTTACAGGTTTTTTTTACATAACATTCGTGCGAATCTATTTAAAAAATAGGGGCAAAAAATGGTAGGTTGGGTGTTACAGGGTGTGGAGGAAGGAATATCTAGATTTTTTGGTGTTATATTTTTACGCTTCCAGCCCCGATAATTCTATGGATATTAGATATATTTCACACACATATTTCGCTCTATATTTGCCCTTAGGATTGATAGAGACATATTTTCATCACACGTGTCTCTGATCTCTGGGAATACCTGCGTCGAGGATTCACCGATAAGGGTGTAGTCAAACATTGTTTTTTTTATACCGAAGCAGCCGCACAGGCAGACGCCTAAATGCCGGAACACCACGGCTGCTATGATGATCCCTAAGAAATTTTGTTAATCCGATTTTTGAAGTGCCTAAGGTTAAGGGAAAAGCTTCTTCTTGTAGATTGCTCCATAATCTCGACACCCTCGGGACAAAGAAGCGATCGTATCGACCAGTTGGATGTACGGCTTGTCACTCTGAATTTATGCATGTAGAGTGCTGTCATCAGCGAAGCTGTGGATTGGGTTGATAGTGCAGGGAAGGAGTTCGTTGATATGTAAGAGGAACGGTGTCAGAGCCAAGACCGATCCCTGGGAACACCCGCGTTGACGTTGTGGGATGAAACCATACTGCCTGTTGCTAATCAAGCCGAGACGTTTGAGGTATTCCAGAAGCTCGCGATTTACGCACCTCTCCATCACATTACTTTCACAGAAAGCAGAGCTATAGGCCTGTAGTTGTAACAGTCGGTCTTAGATCCTTTTTTTGGGATGGGTTGAACATGAGCAAATTTCCAGTTTTCTGGGAAGGTGCCGGATTCATACGATATCTGGAAGAGATGCGAAATAACTGGAGCAAGCTCCGCTGCACATCTCTTCAGTACAATCAAGTCCGGACCAGAAGCTTTGTTGATGTCGAGCGAAGGTAAGCAAACTCAATAAGTGTTAAGACTTTTTATCAAGTTACATAAAATTAAAATAGCCGTACAGCATGAATCTACATGATTGTAGGTATGAGAAATTTGAAAATCGACATAAATGGACGTAAACAAATTGAATCAATGAACAGCCTACGAACTAGATTAACATATTAATATTATTTCAAAACTATCAAGATAAAATAATCTTAAGATGTCCATTAGGACTGTTAAGCCGCGTACAGACCGAAAAAACAACACCGAGAAAATGAGTGCAAGCACCATGTGACGTTGGCGTTTGTTGTTTGAAGGTATTGGAATGCTCTCGTCTACACCTAAATTTAGTTTTATTTTTTATATTTTCCAAACAGCAAGGAATTGAAAAAACACGAGTCTCCTCCCATCGAATGCAGACAAACGACTAAATTCTAGAAGCACAACAAAATCGTTGGCTTATGTTGGCTCGTGCCGTACACACCGATTCGAACACCTCCAAATCTGTAACCACATGTGCCTTGGCTTGCGTTGGAATCTCGGTCTGTACGCGGCTTTAGTCTGTACAGATAAAATAAAGAAAACTTCATTCACGTTCATTCTAAGAAGACAAACATACTATGTGAAATTCAGTTATCGCTTATGCCAGTCTCACCTCCATCCTCTATCCTAAAGAAATATCAAATTAACCACCTCCATACATTTGGCGTCGACCCTAGTAAAAATCTTGTCACCACCGTGCCATCGTATCCGGTTCCTTGTGTCCGGTTGATGGACCGAAAGACATTATCTTGGCAGGATTCTTTATAAGAGCTATCTTGAGAGCTATCTCCCGACCCGCCGTTCCGACGGCACTCGAAGAGGACTCTTTCGCCATTTTGCGGCATTGCTTCTGGATTTTCCATCTGTCATGTTCGATTAATGTTCCCGTTTCCGGTGTGCGGATAGAAGGAAGTGACAGCGGAGGGACATAAAAATGGAGGTATGCAATTCTAAGGCCCAGAGCAGCTGATAGCTTTCAGGGTGAGGCGCAATCATTCGGTGTTTGAAAAATATGGTGGCCTGGAATATCTTAGGTTCGCATTTATAAACGTTTCTTGAGGATTGAGGGAAGATCTCTGAATTTTGAACAATCGCTTCCTTGAGGAATGTTAAAGAGAGGGTTTAACATTTGCATTTAGCAGTAGGCGATAACAGTTGTCATCACTGACCTTCATCGATGTCAGAAAGATTTTCCTTTGCTGGCTGTTCTTACTCAAGGCATTTTGATAATACATGTTGAACGGTTTGTTTTTTTGTGTTGAATTTTAGTGAGTTATCCAAAATAGCAACGAAAATTACTATTAGAGCAGCTAAATGGACATAGGCAACCATCATTGCAAAGTACCATTGACCAAGCTGTTGTCAGTTTGAGCGTATTGTTCAAAATTTTCACTATTTTTTTTTCATCCTATTTCAGTCATAATTATAAATCCTCCTAATAGTATCTATGTATTCCTTTCTTGATTAATTTGCAGCTTGTGAGTAAAATAATTTTCAAGCTGTATGAATGCGTTGGAACTGTCAACTGTACCTTGCAATGTTGGTTACCTATATTCAGTCAGCTCCGCATTGTGGGTTTGTTATTCGCTATAAAATTGAAAAAGTTAACAATCTTTTATTACTTTTTTTGCATTACTCAGTAAAATTTAGTGCAAAAAAATCTTTCTTACATCGATCACAGTAAGTGTTTTGCTTATTTAAAACATCATCCTCAAATGGCACTCAACCCTGAAGAAAAGTTTATAAGAGAAAATGAGGTGGGCTGATAAGAGACACTTTTCGCCCATCAGCGAATAGATATGATATATATATATATATATATATATATATACTTTGAAGTTGAGTCATTAATTTTCAGATAATGATTGTAGAAGGAAGATAAACCAAAATATGTGTGTAAAAATAAAATAAAAAATAAAAAAAAATTTTTACCTTGTTTTATAAAGTATCCTCCCGACAAGTATTTCAGTGCGGACCTGTATTTGATCGTGAGGTCTTGGAGCACCGGCATGCCGTCCATATGTGAGGTCTTTAGTCAAATGATTCACGAACCCGTTGTACTACATTAACAAAGGCACGAGGGGTTGGTTGCACTCGATTGGGAAACCGATCCGCATAAACATGTGCCATTTTTTATTTCGTTTGAGCCACGCAACAGACACCACTATCCACTATCGACTGACACTGACTGTATACAACTGAAATACTGAATGAAATAATTGTAAAAACATCTTTCCAAATTCTTTCGCTTTTTTGCTTCCGATGCGATGAACCGATAAGGCGAATTATATCCGTTGTCGCCAAACACGAGCACATAATATTATTATTGAGACAGGGCGGTACTCAAACTTCCAAAGGGCTATAACTTTATTACTTTAATTTTACCAGAAAAATGGTAAAGGAAAAAACATTTCTTTTGATCAGATCTACTCACTGTTAAAATAAATGACTCAACTTCGAAGTCACCCTGTTTATAAAGAAAATGATCATGCGGAGAAAGGTATATAACAAAAAGTAGGAAAATAATGGGCAAAATCCGCAAAAAGGAAGAAAGTGGATTCTAGCAGAAAATAGGATAGGTAACCCGAGCGATACGTATTTCTGCTGGTTGGCTTCATCAGGCCCGAAATCAACACACATATGAAACTATAAAAGTAGATACACATGCCCACACATCCGGATACGGGTGTAACCTGAGGAAACGAAGATGGAGAGAGAAAAAAACTACACACGAAGTCCACAACAAGAGCCAATCTACACATTGTAGTATAAAATGGCTAGAAGACCTCTAATTTTCAAGGAGACATGTAACCACAATCATGCGCCCGGTTATAGTCACTTGTTGTGGGGTACTTCAAGCCCAAAGGATCTACAAAAAGAAAATGATCATACGGAGAAAGGTATATGACAAAAAGTAGGAAAATAATGGGCAAAATCCGCAAGACGGAGGAAAGTGGATTCGAGCAGAAAATAGGATTGGTAACCCGAGCGATACGTGTTTCTGCTGGTTGGCTTCATCAGGCCCGAAATGAATGCACATATGGAACTACAAAAGTAGATACACATGCCCACACATCCGGATACGGGTGTAACCTGAGGAAACGAAGTTGGAGAGGGAAAAAAACGACACACTAATTTTCAACGTTTACTAAAAATAAACACATACAACATACAAAATTGACGCAGACCTGGACTATGTTGACTCCAGAGGGTAAAAAGAAATATATTTTCGAAAGCTCTGTTTTTTTAACATCTATTACATTTTTAAATAAGGCATTTGATTTAATATTTATAGAATACACGGTATTATTGAAATACGCGATCAGACTTTATTGTTTGACTAGTTGATATAATTATGATATTAAAATGCCTCCTTACGACATTCAGGGTGCTGTTACCATTTCGAAAAAATATATCTCCGGAGGAAACGAAGATGGAGAGGGAAAAAACGACACAGGCCGCAGCAGTGGTGTAGTGGTAGACATTACGGTGTCTACTAATCAGTCGCCGTGCGCCGCGCGGGTTCAAATCCTGATCCTGTAGTATGAGAATTTTTCTCTTATCTATGGATGTTGTGATTGTCTGTAGGTGGTAGACGGTGCCTGAATGTGTGCATATTGCAAGCACACGTGCTCCCTCGCTAGTGTCTGTGTGACATCCCCCCTTCCCCTTGTAACCCCCTATATAGCCCATCGGTATCCACGGGTGCGTAGGCTCCTTTACCTCTAGAGTGTCAAGATTGTGGAACAATCTACAACAAGAGGCTTTTTCCAGTTCTACTAACCTTAGGCAGTTCAAACATCGGAATAACAAATTCGAGATCTTCATAGCAGCCGCGGTGTCCTGGCATTTAGCCTTCTGCCTGCGCGGCTGCTTCGATTTAAAAAAAAAGAAAAAACACTACATTTCACAATTACATTACTTCTATCAGAACCAAACGTGAACGCTTGGCTAATCGTTACTGTAATCAGTGGAAAAATCTCTTGTCTGCGAAAATCGATTATTAAATTTTAATCAAATGCGGCCAGATAGTGATAATATCCAGATTTAACGGCTGACTGCCCGGCAGTTGTTTTAATTTCGTTCCACAATCCACAATCGACGGCGCATATTGGTCTCGCGTTCGTTTTATATAAACGGGAAGGTTCTGACATTTACTACACCAATATGATATTTGGGCAGTGTTTCAATATTCGGAAACATTTCTAAAAATAATGTACCATTTGCCGCTTTGTTAGTCAGTAATACCCTAATCGGTGCAGTTAGAAAACACAATATGGCTTTGTTACTCGAGAATGACGAGTCGAAAAACGAAGCAACAATATTTGGTTGATTTGTGTATATTTCAAAAGGGAGACGCAAAAATATTACTTATGAAAGATAGACAAATAAGATGTTACAAAATTAAGCAGTTCGTATGTGCAATAATGGCTTACTTAACTGTGAGAAAATTTCAACAAAAACGTCACATTTATTCACTGTACATTTAGCACACCCTTTCCATTCAGTCTCACGTACACCGTCGTACTTCGCGACGATCTAATCAAAATTCTGCTCGCGACCGAATTAGCCGAAAGATGGCGCCGCGATTGAATTATAACCCTCAATCAGACCCATTCTGATGGTGATTTATCAAATTATCACCATTGTCTTTGCTCAGCACTCGGCCCGCACTCTAGATGCACCCTAAACAAAACAATAAAACTCGTTTTGACGTGTGGCTCGGTCGCAGATTGAGTGGCTTGAAAGCTGGCTCTGGTAGCAACTATACGAGTTAGAGTAAAACAAAAATGACATGACAGTATCTAAAAGGATACAATTGCAAAAAGAGAAATGATGACGAACATTTTATACGTGTAATATTACTTTCCCTATCGACAATTTGTACTCTTTTACCTTGACTCTCAATCTGTTTGAATGACAATCGATATTAGTCCAGGAGTGTTTCCAGCAATTCATGTTATGTATTTTCGAAGAGGTTATGATAGTCATACTATGGTAGTGAACCTTTTACGACTCTTTCAGGGGTATCAAAATTTCGGAATCTTTACAGAGGACTGGAAGTTCGACATTATTCAGGTTATCGAGAAAGGTATGATTGAAATGAATAATCTCTATGGTAAAGTTGAAGAAAAGAAAATTGGTAGGCATTGACGCAGCAATTAGGAGCAATGCAACATGATTATGAATTAGGCCGCACAACTTCAGTCAAACTATTTTCTGATTGACCGTTCCTAGCTTCTAGTCACGCCTTGTTAATACAATACATAATAATATATATTAATAATAATATATATTTATTTCCAACAGGTATACACCCAATCACAGGAAATCAAAACAAAATGGTACCATATATACACATGAACACACATATATACATACATATGTACACACACATACATATATACACATATACATATATATATATATATAGACAATGAATCAGAAAATAATAACAAAAAAAAGAAAATAGAAAAACATTAGTGATCTGAATGAACACATAATACATAGGTGAATAATTAAACACTTCACAAAAAAAAGAGAAGAAAAAAAACATAAAAGTGCTCAAATTGAAGAATAACAATAACTGACACCATCAACAAAACGATTTTATCTCAATTGCTCCCTGTAAATGTTTAATATTTTATTAAGACTGTCATGACATACATCAGCTCTGTTACAGATTGAATTGAATAAGGTACACATTACCATTACTGGGGATCTGCATAAAATATTCGTCCGTGGTGTATCACAGTAAAATATGTTATTATGCCGACCAACTAATCTGGGAGCATGAAAATTAATCTTACTCAGTAGGAACCCACAATCAATATGATTATTCACTAACTTATAAAGGAAAGTGAGAGCTTGAGCGTCACGACGATTCCTTAGTGATTCAATGCCAAAAAACTCCAACAAAACGTCATGATCAAATCCTCTTTCTGGGTATCTACCACTGCACTTAAAATACCAATACTTTAGAGCTTTACGTTGTACAGCCTCCAGTTTACCGATTGCATTCTGATATAGGGGGGACCATACTAAGGACGCATACTCTAACTTAGTCCTGATAAATGAAAAATACAGTATTCTTAAACAGTCCACATTAGAGAAACCGGACCAGTTACGTACACAATAACCCATCAACCTTGATGCTGATGATACAATATCTGATATGTGATCGTTAAAAGTGAGTTTGTTATCGAACACTACTCCCAAGTCTTTAAAACTTGAATCTCTTCCTAAAATGCTTTCATTAAGGTTATAGTTGTATATGATGGGGTCCTGCTTCCGACTATACGACACCACTTTGCATTTTTTGACATTTAACGTTAGCAGATTTCTGTTGCACCATTCATATATGAAGTCAAGCTTGCTTTGCATCTCCACACAGTCACTCGAAGAGTGAATTGGCGAAAATATCTTCAAGTCGTCAGCAAAAAGCAAGTGCATACAGGTTAGCTTCAAAGACAGATCGTTAATGAAAATAAGAAATAACAAGGGTCCTAGGTTCGAACCTTGTGGAACTCCAGATGTTGCTGTATAAATTTTAGACTTACTTCCACCAAATTCAACATATAATGACCTATCAGCAAGGTATGATTGCAAGAGGGTCAACATAGAGGCTGATAAACCTAACGCTTCAAGCTTTGCCAACAATATATAATGATCAACCCGATCAAATGCCTTCGCAATATCTGTGTATATCACATCTACTTGACCCTGACAATCAAGTGCACTAGCGGCAAACTGAGTGAAACAAGCTAAATTTGTGACCGTAGATCTGCCAACCATAAAACCATGTTGATTTTCAGAGATGAGAGATCTTACGGAGCTGAATATTGTGTTATAAATTATTATCTCAAACAATTTACTAAAATTACATAAAATAGCTATTTGACGATAATTACTTACATCTGAGTTGACACCACTCTTAAATATAGGACAAATTTTTGTCATCTTCCAAATTTTAGGATAACAACGAGATTTTAAAATCAAATTGAATATATAGCGAAGAGGCTTAGCTAGGATATGAATACAATCCTTAACTATGAAGCTAGGTACACCACAAAAAAAATACATTTTATTAATAGTATGCGGTCACACGTCATTGGTTGACTATAGGATGAAAAGTTGATATAATTCTGATCTCAAACTGCCCCCTACTGACACACAGGGTATTGTTATAATTTTGGAAAAATATGTCTCCGGAGTGGATATGTCGACTTAAAATTTTCAACATTTAGTAAAAATAAACACATACAACATTGACGCAGACCTAGAATATGTTAACTCCAGCGGGGAAAAAGAAATATATTTTCCACATCCCTGTTTTTTTAACCTCTATTACATTTTTAAATAAGGCATTTGATTCAATATTTATAGAATACACGGTATTAGGACGGAAGGTTGATATAATTATGATATTAAAATGCCCCCTTACGACATACAGGGTGCTTTTACCATTTCGAAAAAATATATCTCCGGAGTGGATCTGTTGACTCCAGTAGGCAAAAAGAAATATATTTTCTACACCACATCTACTACAGTTTTAAATGAGGAATTTAATTTAGTATGAGATGTCTTTCTTGAAAATTTTAGTTATACCGTGAAAAAATAGAATATTTGGAGTAAAATTCACATAGAACGACTTACACTCTACTACTTAAATTTCAGGTTCATATGAATATTTTTCTTAGAATATCCCAATGAATCAACTCATTGAAGTTTCGCCAGGTACTTCATTAACAGTAAATGATTAATTTTATTCAAAACTGTCAAGTTGAAATGATCATGCATTTCTTTAACAAACAACTACGTTTAGTTTACAATTCTTCTATATACGTTTTAAGTATGTGCTTTAATTATTTTATGTTTATATTCATTATGGACAAGCGAATAGTCAGAAAACAAAATTAATGGAATAAACTTGTGTTGAGTCGTCCTGGACTACAAATTAGGATCATTTTAAATAATGCAGTGCAGCGAAGCTGAGGCCATCATTACGGACGAGTATTCAGATGAATTATGCAGCATTACTTATCGACCCAGCTAAATTGCCAACTTACATTATATATGTATGATCAAAAGGAATACCTTATGCATACGTAGGCCCCTATCAATATTGCACGAAATTCCTTTCTTTCCTAGAATAATGGAAAAGCATCACGTATTTTGTTTTTCTGCCTGGACCCTCAACTTTTCTGAATGTTCAATATAAGATTATAAAATTCTTCTTGTCTTCGTGTCTTCCGCGACCGAACAGTACATATCGCACAACATACACCCGGTACATCTAGTTCGATATCTGCAAGATTTTGTTGATAAATTCCTGAAACATGTGTCGGCATATGACGCAGTACATGTTCCACAGCAAATTTGTTGTATTGAAAAAAGACACGTACATACCCCAAGGTCCTGTGTTGGTGATGTAGTCGATTTGCACGTTAATCAGTTTTTTAAAGTAAAATAATGCCTAAAATAGAAGTTCAAAGTGGTTCATTCCTGAGACTGAGGTACCAACAGCATAAGAATCTTCAACCTGCAGCGGGTGGTCACGATGTAAATTGATCCAACCCTTCAACCGTTTAGAAAGAAAAGTTCCATACAAAAGCTACAATATAAGAATTTTAATGATCCAATATGCTTTTTGCTACTATAGGAAAAATTGTTATTTTTTTAAAGAACACTTGTACATTTTTTGTGAATATGATGGCTCTTTTTTTCTGATTCCAATGCATTGTTTGATATATATATATATATATATATATATATATTTATTTTTAACACTCTAGTCAAAAACGCAAATTTCATCATTCAATCATGTATATTCCGACATATACTGGATTGCATAGGCGGCTAGATGCAAGCTACTTTAAGCTTGGGTACACATAAAAAAATGACAAATAATTTAAATTTTTGACTAAAGTATATGTATATTTGGAATCAGAAGAAATCGGCTACCATTTTTACTACAAAAATATACGTGGCTGTTGAAAAATACAGCTTTATTCAGTAGCGCCTTTCCGGGGCACCCTCTACAGAAAAAATAAATTGAACGAAAAACTTCATATAAGACTAAATCCTTTTATCTAAACGATCATACCAAAAATGTATTTTAGACAGCTCGTCGTCTGAATCACATTCAATGGTTAGCTGTCTTTTGTGTCTATTATGTATTTGATATCACTAATTCCACTTCTTTAAAAAATAAGCATACAAACATGATGTTACAAAGTATAAATTCATCCTCACATTCAAGTGACTACTTTTCTCTCCTTTTTCCACATTCCATGTGCCCGGAAAGCAATAATCTCTCTCCCTAACCAACAAACTAAATAAACCGAGACGATGAATTGAAGTCGAAGATCCCAAGTAGAAGACGTCGTCTTCCACAAATATTTGATGACATTTGTAAGTTTGATTCCGTATAAAGTCGCATCCGGCTACGGTGGACACAGTTCATCGAAGTTGTATTGCTAGACGCTAACCGAATTTTCAAGTTTCCAAATTTAAAACAGCGCGGTGGTGTAGTGGCAGACGCTTTATGTCTACTAATCAGTCACCGTGAGCTACACGGGTTCGATTCCCAAGAGAATCTTTCTCTTGACTAAAGATGTTGTGACTGACTGTAGAACGAGGATGTACCACCCGGCGTATCTCTAAGGCGGGGCCAGAATGCGTGCATGTCACGTAAACGTCACAAGTACAAGTGTGTACATGTCTTCTGAATCATGCATACATACAAATATCATCTCAAATTATTATTGACATATGCAACTAAAAAAATTAATCTTGTCATCACTCATGAATCCATAAACAAGCAGCAGCGGTGGCCGCGGTAGTAGACTCTTTGGTCTGCTGTCAGTCGCCGTGCGCTGTGCGGGTTCGAGTCCCGTCCCAGGAGAAATTTTTCTCTTGGCTATGGATGTTGTGATTATCCGTAGGTGGTAGACGGTCTTTGACTGTCGAACGTGGAGGTACCACCCGGCGGGTCTCGTAGGCGGAGCCAGAATGTGTGCATGTTGCATGCACACGTGTTCCCTCGCCAGAGTCCGTGTGGCGTTCCCCCTTTCCCCTGTATCCCCCTATAACCCCACGGTACCCAATGGGTGTTTAGGCCTTAGGCCTTCGTGGTAGTTGGAGTAAAAAAAACGATCAAAAATGACGGAAAATAAATACTACTCCAGTATTTTTAATCAACCAAAATGAACCATTTTTAACTACGCCCACTTATAAAAAATATGCAGAAACTTTTTGCTTTCAAGTATTAACGCTCCCACCACTGCACCGGTTTTCGAGGATAAAGCAGCATTACCTACTAAAACTCTATATTGACGCTTCTCAAATTCCGTCAAAATTTGTGAAGCGCTTGCTGACATTACGATGTTAAAAGAACGCCAAGAGTCAGGCCAACGGAAATGAGTAACATGAATTGTCTAATATAGACGAAACCAAACATCCAAGAAATATACACATATATTCTAAAATGTTCGCGCTGATATTTTCCTTGCTTATGTGATATATTTTCCTCTCTTTTGTGAAAGTGAAATAAGTTACCTTGTTAATTAGGGCCATGGTATACGTAAATGAAATAAAAGATAATCATCTCAGTACAAAACGGCACAGTCAGGAGTGTCCTTGGGATTACATCTCGGATACCAGGGTAGCTGTACAGACTTGATATTTTGACTGGAATACGTTTGAACTATTGCATATTGTCTATATATTAATTTCGCCTGCTGTTTGATTTTCAATTGTTTTTTAATTTTCCAAAATTTCATTATTATGAATTCTGTTATTCATACTCATAATATACAAGCAGTTCCTGCCTTTTACGTCTTTATTTCTGAGATACAGGATATTCAAGAAACTTTTTTCCAGTAGACGTACTTTTAATTTAACTTAAATTATTCTAATGATTCAGATGAAACTATATGGATCGATGACGGGTGTTGACTATATCTGACTCAGTTATCCCAGGGTCGACGCTAATAAAAACTTCGGAGCAAAACTATGTACGCCACTGGTTCCTTGGTGCGTGTGATCAAGAAAAGTTTAGAAGATTTAACATTAATAAATTGACTTTTTGATATATCGTCCAAATAGTGTATTAAAGTTCAGTATCTTCGTTACTACTAGGGTTGCAGAAAACAGTTAAATATAAAAATGGTAGGCAGAGATAAGGGCTACAACTAAAGATTATTTTTAGCTATATAGGCTGTCCCATAAATTAGTGTTGATATAAACTAGTATTTTTTTAAATGGGATACCCCGTATTTCTGTTGTTTTTAGAAGTGCCTTCTCTTGGCTATTCTGCCAATGTATGGTTTCGGGGGCTTATACTGGGTATTTCAGAATATATCTCCACTTTTTCGTTAAAATCATTGTACACTTGACTTCCCGTATCTTAAACACACTTTAGATAAAATCTGTTTTATCATACTGAGTGATGGAAACAGTAATAGACATTCATATCCAATGTTTCGTACGTACATGTTTCATCCGAGGCATACAGGGTGAGACAAAATGAAAAGATGTAATTTTGTAGAAAAATTTAAATGCAACATCTTGTATGTTATATCTCTATTCAACGGGTCTTTTGATGTCTTTTCAGTTATATTAAGCGTTCCCTATACTTAAACCTAGTATTTTTTGAGTTACTCCATGTTTTTTAACCGAAAACCATCTAATCTAATCTACCTGATTTTAGAATAATGGATCTGAAAAAATACTGAATTCTAGCTGGCAAACGTCTACGGGTAAAAAGAGATCTCTGACATCCATCCCCTCAAAGTATCGTACGCCTCCGGTGCGACCACAATAAGCAATCAAAGATCCCTTGCAGGCGCTGTGCTCCGGCTCGACTCCTGGCTGCCAGTAATAAGACCTTAAAAGAGGATTATTAAAGCCGCTACCGACATAGAAAGGATCGATAACTCCTCTATAGTAGCGAGGTTTAACGCAATTTTAGATCGCGATGTAATAGGGTGTACGAACGGTGCGGTAGAAAAGGCTTTAACTGCGGAATAAGGAAAAACTAATTTACCGCCATTTTCTCAAATGACAATTATAGATCAGCGGTTTGATATTTGAAGACAAGCTCTTAGCTTGCGTCACTGTCGAGTCTTATAGTGAGACTCATGTCGTTGCTCTTGATGTCACGAAAGTATTGGACCGGCTGTGGCATGCTCTTATACAAACTTCCATCCTACGGCCTCGCGGAAAAGCTTTTTTCTCCTCTTCATTCCAAAACGTCAACGTGGATGTTCCCCAGGGATCGGTCTTGGTTCCGACATAGTTACCTATTGCATATCAACGACCTGCTTTCCTGAACGATTAATCCGATCCACAGCCTTGCTAATGACAGCACTTTATATGCAAGAATTCATAGTGACAAGCCGATCTCTGCCGGCGAGCTGGAGAAGACAAAACTAGCAGTGGCTTCCTCTCTGACGAGAGACCTGGATCTTATCATTGCTTGGGGACGCCACAATCTGGTACAGTATAATGCTTCCAAAACAATTTGTTTGCGCTGGTTTATGAGAATTAATATTTTGGAATTCATTTTGTTTAAAAAAATTTTTTTATTATTGTTATTATTACTTCATCATAATGAGTAGCTACAAGGATCCACGAAAATGTTGGGCCAAATACTTCATGTAAGGATGATACACGTGAAGTCGTGGAGGGAGATTAGCAGCCTTGCTAAAAATGCGATTATTGTACTTGGTAATGTTGCGAGACTGTTAAATTCATAAAATGATCTAGATTTTATATTCGCGAAATCTAGAAACAACAACGTCCAGTAGACTCCTCTTAGAAAAAAATTAAGTACGATCCTGTATAGCAGATGAATTAATAATAATATCTACTACCCATCAGACATGTATAAAACATGTATAGGGTTCGTCAACAAACAATTTACAGTATGAATATACATAAAAAAACAAACAGTAAAATGAGAAGCAAAAACAAACAATAGCTCAAATTAGATATTTAAAAATGGACACCATGGGCAAGCAACACTAGATAAAATAGATTAGCTTTCCAGCAGTTAAAATTATTTAATTAACAGAAATACAATATAAAACGGTATAAAAGAACAAACAATAAGTGGATAACAAACAATACAAAAAGAGAACATCTAAATATCCACAAAGTCGCTGATGCCGTAGCAAGTCTTATTAATTAGGTATGTTTTCAAGTCAGCTTAAAAATTGTTTAAGGAGTTAATTTACTTAATATACTCAGGCAGCTTATTGAATACTTCTGGTCCTTAAACAGAGGGAGATCTACTACCTAGCTTATATCGAGCAAAGGGTAGATAAACGTCGTGCTGCCTACGTGTATTGAATGTATGTATATAACTATTCAAAGTGAATTTGTCTCTGTTAATATACGTATACAATGCCATTTCATACAAAAACAGCGAGGGCAGTGTTAGAATTTTTAATTTCGGTAACAAGTCTCTGCAATTGTATACGAGTATACTGCTATGCACCTTGTTATTCTCTTATGACGTGTCGAAATACCTGTGAAGCATTCACCGAGGGACCCCAGAAATACAATGCATTCGATATGACTGTGATATAACATCAATAACTGGTCACGTGTAAAAACTGTTTTCAGATTTTCAGATTGGTAGCAGGCGATCTAAGCTTCGCAGACAAGTAGTCACAATTTCCTTTAAAACTGACTCGCTCATCCAGGTGCAGTCCCAGGAATGTTGTGCCCTCACTGATGGGCAGGGCTGAGCAGTAGAAGTATTGATTTTTGGGCATTGTGGAATCTTATGGCTGTTGTATTTTCACAATTTAGATGCAGCTGGTTCTCCACGAATCAGTTATTGATGCTATGTAACAAGCTATTACAGCCGTTAACTAGGGTAGCGTCATCTTTATTCGATGGAGTAATCGATGCGTCGTCCGCGCATAAGGTAAAGTGTGCTCTGGGAAAGGACTGCCCAACGCTATTGACATATAATGCAAACAGACCAGGCCCCAACATAGATCCTTGTGGAACGCAAACATCCATATTTATCCCACTAGACTTGACTTGCATTAGATGTCGTACTGAGCAGTTGTGGGTTATTGTCACATACTGCGATCCGTTTTCTAAGGATTTTATCCAGAGGCAAGCTGGTCCACCGATTCGATAAGTTGCCAGTTTTATCAATAACAGATCATGGTTGACAAAGTCGAATGCCCTGCTTAGATCACAAAATATACCAACAAGGAACTCTCCTGCCTCGATGTGGCATTAAATGGACCAAGTCAGTCAATCAGGCTCACAGCATTAGTCCCCACCTTTTTGACAATATTTCGATTTAGAAACGAATAATGTGTTGACGTACTTAGCATCTTCTATTTTTGTTGAACGCTATCATGTAGCGCCAGCGTCCCTCTCCTACGCATCGGTTTGTCATGCAGCCATTGCGTTGGATTTCTCTGACAGTGTTGCCAGTCTTTAACGAAATTCTCAGATATGCTATATTTCATAGTACTGAAAACATTTTCTGTACATACCTCCCTTGGCGCTATGCGCCTCGAGATATATAGATATTGACATACTTCTCCACAAAGGTAGGTAATGTACAATTACCTTTTGGACTTTGCACTTTAAAGAAAATGCTTTATTGGTCCGGGCAGTAAGGAGTGCAAACAGGGAAAGAAAAGTTACGTCAAATTAGACGTCAAATCACACTTTTGGAGATATGTTCCTAATATGTCCGAATGAGGATAAGCTGAAGAGATGGTAATGCGACAAATTTCAGAACGATTGTGCGGTCTGGACAACTGATTCTCTTTTCAAAATGAACTCATGTTTGCTTCTCGGTTTACACAGCTTGGACCATAAAATTCAACTCATGAATTAATGTATTAATTCATATTTTTAATTGGCCAAGTAACTGACGCTGTCACACGAGCCACGCCTGTTAGAATAGAATTAACGTAGCAGCCGATATGGTGTGGCACTGTGGCGATCTTTATTGGATTACGCGTCGATTTTCATGCTGTCACATACACAATTCTACTACTACTGTTATTCGATTATCTGTTTCATATATAACTTGAAATCTAAAACACAGTGCAGCTGGAAAGCAGGTAATTTGTAGGATATACACTGACCAAGGCGTTCTCGAGTTTCTTTGCTCAACGTACTGTAATAACGTAGGCAATAAGGATGTCCCGAAAGTTGCCAGTTTCCTTCTTAGAAATAACTGCGTAACAAACCTAATTTGCGATAAAACTGACGGTGAAAACGTAAAAAATAAATTCAAGGAATTTCAAGAACTACCCTGTCGCGCTTGAAGTGTACTTACTGCCTGAAGTTGTCGTCATTCGATTCAAAAACACAATTTGTTAACATCTTCGTTTTGCAACATTTGTGGTTGTTTAGGTCTTCTACTGTGTTCACTTCGACAGAGACTGTACGATATAAATAAGCCCACGCATCTCCGGATGGAAAAATTCAAGTAACTGATTTGTAAAGACTCGCCAGGTGCCAATAGCGTCTTGAACACGCTCAAGGTAAACCAACGTCAAATCGAAAAGTGAACACGTTATTGCTATTGGAATGTGCTGATATCTGTTTTTCAAACAATAATATAATTTAATGTAAAGTACAGGTAAATCCTACGTATCGGTGCACAACAAACATTAAGTACCCAAAAAAGTTTGCATATAAATACTATGGCGAATTGAATTAATATAGGGGTGTTAGGAAAAAATCCAGACAGTTATACCTAAACTAAAAATATTATTTATATAATATGATAAGTGAAATATTATTGATTTTGATATTTATTTTTCATGTCTAAAATCTAATGGATGGAACATCTTGGTTGCTGTAAGATTCATTCTTTGAGTTTGTTTTTTTTTGAATGATATAATTGATTTAATTGCTTTTAGTGACTCTGTTACGAAGAGCTTTGGTACCGGAAAAAAAAGAGATCGTTTAGTAATGGTTTTTGATGAACATACACTGATTTTAGAATGAATTTTGTTCAGTAGTTATGAGCTTTAACTATTACATATGTTTAATATAATGTACTAGACCACTATAAAAATAAATTTGTCAGACATCTAATAGTCGAGCCCCCATATACATAGAATGACATGAACCTTTTTCTAATCAGTATTCATAAATTGCCCAAGCCAAAATTCAGAAAAGTAGTAGAGGATAAACAGGAGCATAATAAAGATTGTAAGGTTATTTTTTATCTAAAATATCTCTGAAGTATCTGAATTCGGTAATAATACACGTAACTCTCTTCACCAGGTACTATGTCTGAGCATTCCACTTCAAGTGTTTGTCCCAAATTACTCCTCAGCACCTCAGCACTTTATTTTACCGGTAGACTAAGGCCCAATTTCACCAACAACAGTCCGTTATTCTCCACAGGTAACAGACCGTCAGATACAGCGAATGAGCTTCAAGTTCCAATCAACAAATTTTAGCAACCAATAGCTATGAAATGTTGAAAACAAAATACTGTCAAAGTATGAGATGACAACTTGTCATTGAAACATTACCAGCTTATTGAATATTAAGAAATTACATATAATTCAGTCAAAATTTTAAGAAATGTTTGATTTTTGAATTAAATTCATGTTTTAATTATTATTGTTGATTTTTTATTCATGTTTATATTATTTTCTTCAATTGATATGTGATACTGGGTGTTTTTTCCTATAAACATCTTGCAGATAGTCATTAAGCACCTACTTGATGACAGGCTCTACCAAAAGATATTGCTCGTTTCCAAACATTCATTCATTTACTTGCCGTTCATCAGAACCATTATGGCACCTTAGATTGACATTCCCACAAAACCATTAAGGTTTTTTGATATCCATACATACATAAAGTTGAATATTTTTGGTTGTTCCACGAACTGAACAAACATCCACAGTATATTCACAGCGATTAAAAATTCCCAAATATATGCCTTAAAGCTACCAGCAAACCTATAAAACCTGCAAAAAAACTACAAATTTGCCATATTTTTCTTTTTTCACGAGTACACATTCAAGGTTATATTTACATATATTAGACATTATTTGAATACAGCTGATTATTCCATTTCAAGGAGTGACACATGTGTGGGATCTGTCAACTTTTGGTACCAGTCACAAAACATACTCTGAAGGTTTAATTCCATGCTATTCAATCACAACACGGTGACTTGTGTGGTTGTCAGTGGCCATTTTGTGAGGGTGCGACAGGGTTGCCAGATTGTGCATTAACATCTCGTTTCACCCTCCTGGTCACAGTGGAGTAAGTTCCGCCAACTGTTGAAATATACTCTACTATGCTTTATAAGACTATTCGTGACATTTATCCCAAAATCATTGCACAACACTTGAAAAAATGCATATGAAAATTTAAAATTATTTCCATGACGCCGCAAAATAGATCCGTCGGTACCTTGGGTTATACTTGACAGTAGGGATGTTCGATAGGATCCTATATTTAGAAGTATCAATACATTTCACGAGTATCGTCATCTTTCGATCCGGACTGTGTCCGAAAGAGTGACTGCCATTTGGCTGCGACATTACCCTGCCAAATCAGACATATCTTTCATCATTTTCAAAGAAATTGTACAAAATCTTCAAATTTGTGAAGCTAGCGAGTTTCACTTCATACGTTGTTACCAGACATGCCCAAATCATCAGTTGCATCAGCGGGTTACGCTATAAATCATATGTCCCAGTGTTTGTGCACTGATTGCAATGGTTAGATGATACCAAAAATATTTTCATAAATAGGAGATCTTTCCCAATCCGGATCGAACAATCTACCAAAGATACTTATAATCATGATACCAACTAAATTTTCACGAAAAAAGCAAATGTAAAAGATTCGTTTCGCACCCTCCACCACGGGACATGATCGTCGTTAGACTTGGCAACCCTCGAGTGAGAGATAGATATCCCCGTCAGTCAACGACCGCCAGTCAAAAACACAAACAATAAACATTACTAGTTTTGATGATTTTTGGACTTAAAAGGACATTATTTGTGAAACATTTTTCATAATTTTTTGTCTATGTCCATAGTAATTGCATTATGCATCAGGGAGATGTAGGGATTGACACGTCTTACACATATTATCTGTGTTTTAGGATGGAGAGGACATAATGTTTTTATTGCTTTAAAGAAATTCATTAACCCATAAATTAATAAATGATTATTACTATTATGACGTAAAGGAGTATGAGGAATTAGATGGAATGTATTTTATATTCTATTTTCTTGCAAAATACAGACAAATCCACACTATTCAACAGGTATGTAATGATAACTTTCAGTATAATGAAGCTGGTAAATTCGGGAGTGCCATGCATTAACAAACGTCCAAATCTGCTTCCAAATTTTACAGCTAGAAAATCGACCTATTATTTGCCGCATTCCCATTCGCTGAGGGGGATAACGGATTGTT
Organism: Acanthoscelides obtectus; assembly: GCA_963669975.1. Taxonomy (NCBI): domain Eukaryota; kingdom Metazoa; phylum Arthropoda; class Insecta; order Coleoptera; family Chrysomelidae; genus Acanthoscelides; species Acanthoscelides obtectus. The sequence goes on from CAVLJG010000008.1 coordinate 20,933,935, forward strand.
AAATGTAAACCTATAACATATATCAAAATACATGAAAGTTGTCCTGTTTTTTCTGTACAAAAGCATCATGTTGGAATCAAAAAGTGGTCTTGTTTATAATACAGTCGAATTTTCACGATTTTATTCAATATTTCAATAGAAATCACTAATATTCAGAGACCTTTGACAGCTTCTGTCAAATTGCATTTCGATAAGGTATTTTCCTATCGGTCCATAGTATTAATGTTGGTGAAATCGGCCCTAAGTCTCTTTAAAACCATTGCTTGTATGAAATTGAAGCTTATTAAAATGTTGTGAGAGCCTAACGTCACAAGAAAATGCTAGTGTGTTTTTTGTGATTAATTGACATAGCTCTTTCAAAAAAGCGAGAACTTTACCCGCACTACTTAATTTGAACAAATCGTTGATAGATTGAATAAAATGGGCAGGTACTTACCTTGAGGTACACGCACGATGTGAGGTACCCTAAATGTATTATTATTTTTTTACGCACTGTGTTAGATTCGACAGATAATTCTTTATAAGTTCGTATCCCACTCCACGAAAACCTGAATGCGTTTTGCAAGTACGTTAACCTACACACCGCGCAGCGCCTCATTTGGATACTGATGCACGTTGTACTTTTTCATGATGGATTATTAACGTATTCTACATAAAGATAGCCAACATAATATTAAATATTATCCGATATGAAATGATACTGTAGCATTATGTATGGGAATTTGGCCATCTTTAGATGAAAAACTTTAAGCAACGGTTGGTTACTGCGCCGGGTTGGCACATTAAGATTTTTTTGGAAACTTCATTTTTTAAGATTTTGATATACAGTAAAATATTTACCTAAATACCTTTATAAAACGAATTCATACTTCATTGCTCCATAAGCAAATGCGTTATTAGTAGAAAAACTAAATTCCTCGTTTTTACATTATCTGCAATGAACACAATACAAGTCTGAATATAAGCACTTTTCTATACCTAAGGGACAAAAATATGTAGACAAATTCTTTTGAATATTATTTTAGTACAGTTTTGTGTCAGAAGAGGATTAGTTTGTGTTCATCAAGTATTGTGGAATAAGTTGAGTCATTTTAAGACCATGCCGCGTGGTCCAGAAATTTCTTTCGATGTGAAAACTAATATCATTGAGTTATACAAAGATGGTCAACGTCAAGTCGACATTGCCAAAAATTTGAAGCTGAAGCGTAAAGCAGTTTGGGCAATATTGAACAAATATAAACAAAAAGGTATGTTGGAAGCCTCTAAGAGAAGTGGTCGGCCTAGAAAAATAAATGCTAGATCAGTTAGATTAATAAAAGTAATTTCGTCCAAAGATCCGTTTAAAAGCCCAAGACAAATAAAAGCCGAAATCGAGACAAAAAAATTGTCAGTGTTTCTACGAAAACTATAAGTAGAAGATTGAATGATTTGAAGTTATTTGCACGTCGCTCGTGAAAGAAGCCGCTAATCTCGAGGAAAAACCGTAAGGACCGATTACAATTTGCACAGTTGCATCTTGATTGGAGCATCTGAGATTGGAAGAGGGTATGTTTCAGTGACGAATCCAAGTTCAATATGTTTGGATCAGATGGTGTTCATTACGTTAGACGTCCTAGTGGACAAAGATTGAACCCAAAGCACACTTTGCCCACTGTCAAACATGGAGGCGGGTCTGTTATGGTTTGGGGGTGCTTTTCGGGGTTTGGGATGGGACCTTTACATAGAATAGATGGCATTATGGATAAGTTTGTATACAGAGACATACTAAAGCATGCCATATTACCCTATGTGGCAGTATGCCCTTAAGATCAATCTTCTAGCAAAATAATGACCCGAAGCATACTTCAAATCACGCAAAGAAATTCTATCTGGATGAAAAAATACCAGTTCTCAAATGGCCTTCACAGTCTCCCGATATACACCCCATTGAAAATCTATGGGAACACTTAGATAAGCAAATACGAGATAAAAATTATTCAAACAAGGATGAACTTTTTGCCGCTTTAGAGCAAAAGTGGAGACAGATTGATGAATCTTATATCAAGAAACTTCTACAATCTATTCCAGGCGGTGATTGATAATAATGGTTATGCTACAAAATATTAACACAAACATGGTTGGTTTTCTATAATTCAATGAACTTTGTTTCTTTTTTCTATAATTGTTATGTTTTGTCTATATATATTTTTGTCCTTCATAGTTCCAGTTTTTTTCAATTAATTTGTTATCGAAGGCAGTCTAATGAATTTATTTATGTATAAGTGAGTATTATGCTTTAACGAATTATGGATACAGGTTGGTGTATTAATAAAACAGGTTAAAAAAGGAATACAGCACAATATTAATTTTTCGATATACTTTTGTCCATTACTGTATGTGTTACGAGGAAAGCTTTGATATTGTTACATGAACTGTATACTGTGTTAAAGGAAGTCCCAGCATCAAAAATCCCATGTTTAATCAAGTTTGCCTAAGATAAGAGCCATGAGATGGCAGAAATCGTTACTAAAGTCGGATATCATTATACATCATAAAAAATAAAAAAAAATCTAGGATCAGCAATAGAATTAGTTAAAAACCTGGAGTAGTTTTCAAGAGGACATAGAAATAAATAATTCGGCAGTATTATATAACCGAATGCCAATAGTTGCAGTCTTTGGCTAGCAGCAAATAAATACGAATAATTTTCATGATCCATGGGCATCGGTCAATATAATTCAACTGGATCTTCACAATTTTGCTACTTCAGAAGTTACAGTGACCAATTCGTAAAAAGAAATTAACTTACTTGGAATGTAGTACACAGGTTACAAGCAACTTACCTGGAAGAGAACACAACATTAGTTAAATAGCAATTGATAATAATGTTAATTATGTATGTTCAACATAAAGTTTAAAAATCGATAATATCTAATTTGGATATGTATAGGGTGGACTCAACTGGCGTCATTTGCGACAAACATTACGGACCAACGGTAGTGATGGTTGGAGATATGTTGCCGGTCTGTACATTCAAAAGTTACTTATCTGCACTTGTCAACCACTTAATAATTTTGCATAAATTGGATTACTCATTTTCAAAATTTTAAACTTTGATGATCTGACATATACCACAAAATAACGGTTGTTGTAAATACTCATGGTTGTATCTACCAGGATATTTCAACAATGACTCCTGATAGTGCCGAACAGTCATTCATCACGTATTTGATTGATATTATTTCACAGAACTTAATATTCACAAATACCAGTAATTATCTGATGAATTTTGTTAAACCCTGTTGTGGAACCAGAAAAACCTTTGTAGAAATTCTCGTACACAAGACGGTTTTTATATGAATCGGCTTTGGGATGACCTATTTGCGATAAATTAAATCTAACGTTATATTACACGAAAGCATGCAAGGAATGAGGTAAACGCAACTTGAGCCATAAACATAAGCAACCGCCGATACCGATAAATAAGATATCAGAAAGCAAGGCGATTTATCCAACGAGAGTCACGAGAAGTAGCGCTAGTCAGGTATTGTATTTCATTGTTACACGGGAATGTTCAATATTTGAAGTAGATGTTCATGTAGGTGAAGAAGTTGTTATCGTAAAAGTATGCATTTTAGGGCAGCAAGCCATAAAAGTGTCTGTCGGGAAGCCGCAGCTACTTCTAGGAGGTAGATAAAAAAATGGAATCCAAAATAAAAAATCCGGGAAAATGAGAATGGATAATTTACTCTTGTAACTCGTTGATCTATTCTAGCCTAATAACTTCCTATTGCAGTATACTTCGATCTCTGTTACTTATTAGTAAAATTGTTGAGTATAGTGAAATATGTTTATAGAAATTTGATGGTCGTTATTAGAATCAAAAAATTCAGAAAAGTCGCACCTTGTTTATAGATGCAGTGTTTAATCTATTTTGCAAGACAGTGACATGAGTTATCACGGATCTCACGAGACACAAAGCGAGCGTCACGAATTGCACAGAACACGAAAGTTCAGACGTAGAAGAGACGTTGCCTCGTAATTACAGGTTGGTTGAACTTGAAAAACAAATTTTCGGGCAACTTACAGTTAACTTTCAAGTAATATACTAAGTGACATATAAATCCGAACACCCAGTTTAAATGGTTTTATTTTAATAAAAGTTGGTGAATGTATTTATCTTACTGTAAATAACAAGTGAAAAAATTTTCAGCCTTATCAGTTGGACATTCCGGTTTTTATACTGCTTTTTTTTAATTCACTAACGCTCTAAAAATGAATATTTCAGCCGCAGTAAAGAATCAACGTTGGCGGATTTTGGTTCTTGACATCCTTTACGATCGGTTACGATGCCTAGAGTACGGAGACCTGTACGATTTCGTCAACTTAGTGAGTTTGATAGGGGCCGTATAGTGGGACTTCGGGAAGCTGGACTTTCTTTTCGGGCAATTGCAGTTAGAGTGCAAAGAAGTGTAGACACTGTGGTTAGGTGTTGTCAGGCATGGCTTCGAGAAGGCCGTACGCAAAGAGCAAGGGGCACTGGACGCCGCCGTAGAACAACAGACCGTGAAGATCGCCGCCTAAGATTATTGGCCTTAAGGGACCGTTTCTCCACTACAATGTCCATTGCAAATGAATGGTTTGCAGAACACGGAAGACCTATTGGCATGTGAAGTGTTTACCGACGAATGAGAAGTTTTGGCTTGTTTTCATACCGGCCACACTGGGTCCTCCCTTTAAGTCGAGAACGAACACCGACGTAATCGCCTTGAGAGGTGCAGGCAACGGTCACTCTGGGATCAGGAATGGAACAGTATTGTCTTTAGTGACGAGTCTCGATTTTATTTAGGCATGCACGATGGTCGTGCCAGGGTTAGAAGGCGACGTGGTGAAAGGAGGAATCCACAGTTTTTTGTTGAAAGACATGTTCATCACACTGTTGGAGTTATGGTTTGGGGTGCTATAGCTTATGGTTCCAGGTCACCTTTAATCTTCATCAGAGGTAACATGAACGCGCAGCGTTACATCTACGAAGTTCTAGAACCCCATCTTTTACCCTATCTTGACACCCTGGCAGATCCAACTTTCCAACAAGATAATGCCCGACCACATGTTGCAAGAGTCACAATAGACTTCTTTCAACATAATGATGTCACATTGTTACCATGGCCACCAAGATCTCCCGACTTATCCCCAATTGAGCACGTGTGGGATATGATGGGTAGGAGATTGCTCAATTTGCAACGTCCTCCTCAGACTCTAGAAGCACTTCGAGTGGAGTTGGTGGTTGCCTGGAATGAGATACCACAGGAGGACATTGATCACCTGATCAGAAGCATGCCTAGGCGCGTTGGAGAATGCGTAGCACATCAGGGTGCATCCACACATTATTAAAGGTCAAAGGGCTTTAAAGCAGTGCAATCATTTTGAAATTTTTATCATTTACTTATTATGCTTCATTAAGTACTTATACAAAATTTTATTAAAATAAAACCATTTAAACTGGGTGTTCGGATTTATATGTCACTTAGTATAGTTACCAAACTTGAAAGTTAACTTGCGATTGCAAAACCGGTACTTAAAAACACGCTTATATGAAAGGTTCAGGACGAGCTAATTTTCTGTAAAAAAATATCTGACTTATGAACAGACTTCTAGATCTATTTACTTTAAATACTGAAGCCATGTTTTCCCATGTAGGTTTTCGGCTAATGACAAATGTCTGTTTTGTTTAACTTTTAATTGCCGTTATCTCATTCTGAGCACCATTTTATGAAAAGAAATGACAAAACTTCCACCTACAAATAGTTCGCCAAAGTAGCCCATATGCTGAAAATTACCGAAACCTCTTACGCTTCTGGTTTACACTGAAAGACAGTTACCGTTCCATAAACGGGTGGATATCACCCACCATCATTAAAAGGACGACCCGTCAATCAGATGGGGTACGAGGTAACCTCAAGGCTACCAGCAATAGGGTGCTATGAGAAATTGCAGGCTGAGCTGAATATGTTTGCCTTCAGTCTTTGTAGCCATGAGCAACTGCATACAGTATTGTTCTATCCTTATTAGCAATCATCAACACGGTATAAGTCTAGTCGTTGGATATAAACAAACGGAAAGCAGACAAGCGGGTAAGGTCTCACTCATGATATGTCATTCTTTGTGTGCACCACTAAAGCTACCATGTGCGGTGGGCGCCCATTAGGGGAGGCAGAGGGGTCATATGCCTCCCTGGTTTCCGCTTGAGAAATAAAATATTCTTAGGGTGGATTTCACCAGGATTGTCAAATCAACAGTCCGTTATTCTCCACCTATAGGGTAGCAGTCCGTCAAATACAGCGAATGAGTTTCAAGTTCCAATCAACAAATTTTAGCAACCAATAGCTATGAAATGTAAAAAAAAATACTGTCAAGGTATGATATGACAGCTTGTCACTGGAACATCACCAGCTTATTGAATATTAAGAAATTACATATAATATAGTCGAAATTTAAACAAGAGTGGCTAACTTCAGATTACTTTTCTCCTTTGTTTCCTTACGTTGGATATCGATAATTTTATTCCAGCATTTTAGAGTATCGATACTTCCTAAAACGATAAGAATCGATACATGTCGATACTTCTAGTGGATCTAAACATCCCTAATCTTGACAGCTTGTCGTTCTTGTCAACTGGGCTGCAGGGTAACGGTGTTGCCTTACTATAAAAAGGAGTTTCCCGAATGGTTGCAAAGTACGTTAAAAGAGCGACCAGTATGCACATTGTAGAAGTTGTAGTATAGAACTATGCCATCAAAAAACATGTTGTGTGCGCGACCAATACAATAACAGACGTTTTTCACGACTCAAAGGTCCCTGATCTACTACTGATCTTGGGACGGCTTTTACCTTATACCGAATTCAACGACACTATCTACCGATTCCGTTTTTTTGCCGGTTCGGCAACACTGCAGATGTGCAGATCACTTTAAAAGCAATTGATATCCCAGATGAGTTATAATAATAGAAATAAGAAGAAAATATAACAATGTTTGGAGATATTTTTTCATAAATCGGTATTTTTGATTCTGTCTTATAATATCTAGACGATGAATAATAGGTGGACTATTACAAGTATCGATGTTTTAGGACCCAGAAATGCAGAATGTGCTGTTTGTTTACGTTTGGTGTGGATTTCTAGATCATAAATTGGCAAAAATTGTTTTTGATGTAACAGAAGATGATGAACCATTTGGAATACGTTTTATATGCTTTTTTGCAAAATAACAAAAATCGGTACATTTCTACAGGTACGTATTATGTACAACACCCTGCATGTGATATACAGACAAAACTAGATTGACATGCATAAACAGTTGTCAAAAACAGTGAAAACATCCTACTAAATATAATAGCTAAAAAATCGACCTATTATTTATCTCATTTCCAATCGTCCATTTAAATAACTGACTGTCTGCTGTGAAATGAATAAAATTTGAAATTCTATGGTAGTTATCCTAATTCTAAAGCACAAAGACATAATATTACATCTATATTGTACCCTTATTCATAAGGCAACCATTTTTTCACTACTTTCTTCAACATTTCGATTGAAATCACTGATATTCAGATAGCTTTGACAGCTTCCGTCAAATTGCATTTCGATAAGGTCTTTTCCTACTGGTCCAAGCGACCGTTAAATATTAATGTTGGTGAAATTGGCCCTTAATAGAGTACCCGTTACTTGGACAACTAGTGACGTGTGTGTTTTACTCCGCACGACAACGTCACGTAAGTATTTCTGGCAGACTGCAACTCTACTTCAAATTGATTGACTAGGCCTGCAAAGTTACTAACCAAAGCATGAATTTTGAGGTTTGAATTTAAGTTATATTTCATTATTTGTGGGTACAGTTTGACAGACCGGAATTCATGTATAACAAGTAGTGTTCCCACCATTCACCTTGCCTTGTCTACAACCTACAATTAACGTTGTTTTGAATCACCCTATATGGGGAGCCTCCAGCGCTCTGCTTATTATTGCGGATATTTTTAACTAATAATTAATGTTGAAAAGGAACTTGTCGGGAGTAGAACTTCCCTTTGAATTTGCATAATTATCAATTTATATGTATGGAGGCGGTCGCCGCATCTCAGAATTCCTTTTGGCTACAAGCGTTCATTAAGATGGTTATAAGGGGAAAACTACGAGGATCAAAAACGTTATGAAAGTGTTGATAGGGCTATAAATGGATATTGCACGAGTGTTGCGAATGATACTTTTTATATCGGTGCAGTGTCGGCGGAGTTATAAGCAAAACACAGGAATGAATGAATGAAATAAATGAAATTAGATGAGGCCACCGAGATATGTCGAGCGTTTTTGCACCATTACATTCCCTAAGCCTCAAGCTCTCTACCCTAGCGAAGTTGAGTATAGCCCTAAGTTCCAGCTCCTTAACATTCTGAGGATCCAAAGGGTAGAACCCCAGTATAGTCGGCCTGTAGTAGCTCAAAGACTCTCAGCGACACAGAAGATGCGCCGAAGACTCTTTCTGTACCCCGCAGCTCTTACACATAGAAAAAAATAGGAAAATCTCTAATCATTTGAAACTTCGTTTTTCTGTTTTACAATTTTTAGTCGTAGTCAAACAATTCTTTTGAAGTCATTATTCTTCTAATTTGAGAAGATCCCGATCATTGTAGGAATATACAAAATTTTTTTAGAGAGCTTAAAATTTTCCCTTTTGTATCGAGGATTTACAATGTATATGTAGACGTACAGGAAAACGTAGAGACGGTACCAAGTCAATCAACCTATCTAACATTTTTGAGAATAACGTTTTATGAAACACTTACATTTAAAGCGAACGTATTTCAATACCTGACCTTGTCGATATGCTGCATATGCAAGCACGAATATTACAAATACACTAATCAAAAAAATTAAGGGTGCAAGACAAAAATCCATTTTTTCCGGCGATCTTTGACCGGCTCTATTTCGGAGAAAAATGGTCGTATCTACCCTAAAAAAACATTTATGGTGTCTTTCAAAGTCGAGTTTCAAGGTTTTTTAGCCGAAAACCACATAGCATGAGAAAATTTTTTAGCAAAACTTTTGCCTTCTTCTTTTTAGTCCACGGGCTTTGAATTCTTTTTTGTTAGGTCATCATATGGACAGATAGCCCGTTTAGCCAGCTTCAATATCCTTGTATAAAATCTCGTTACGATCATTTGGAGTGGAGACGTTTGATTTTGAATGAAAAAGGATTCTTTTATCATCGACCACTGAACCACTGATATTTCGGTAACCGAAAAATGGAATACATTTCCCATAAGATTTAATTGCAATCTTTGAGGACTTTTTTGTGTTGATTTTGCCTTGTTTTGAAAAATCGATCACAATGCTGGGACTGCTAATGAGAAGGCTAATGTTTTTAGGCTTCTTCATACTTCAATGTACCCTTAATAACCCTGCATGATGGCAGATCGATCCACTGTATGGTTTCCCGGACCGATTGATCAAAATTTGAAAGAAATCAATAAAGCAAAATTGTATCAAAACATCCTCTGTCATCATTTTCATTCTTTTGTTGTCACTATTGGATATCTGTAACACTTTGAAGTTTTAGTTTTTATTCATGGAATATCCCGAAAAACAGGGGCGTTTAGGAATTCTGGAGAAACCGTACAATGAATCGATCTGCCGCCATGCAAGGCTAATAAGGATACAGTGAAGTATAAAAAAACCTAAAAATATTAGCCCGCATTAGCAGTCCCAAAATGCGGTCAATTTTCCAAAACAAAAAGTAACTTTTCTTGAATATTTTAAAATCAAAACTAAAGGAAAAGAGTTGGGCTAAGAAACCTGAAAATTAGAATCCTAAAGCTACAAAATGCTTGTTTCACCAAAACATAGCTTGTCGAAGATCTGTGAAAAATTTGGATTTTTTCTTACTCCCTTAGTTTTGTTGAGTAGTGTAGATAACTAACATATGTTTTCATTACTTACCTGAAACATAGATTCGCAGGACGAGCCTCAATGAGGCGAATATAGCCAAGAATGTCGAAATTTCGAGTTTCTTGTGTAGCTACGAATCATCCTGTACAAGAGCGTTTTAATTCGATTTTGGCAACAGTAGGGCGTAAATTGATCGTACAGAAAGTTTATCGGCCGCATCTTTCCGCTCATAATTGGACTGCAACTGGTTTTTATTTATCTCTGTATTGATCTAGGCGATGAGAAATTGCCATACGCTACTTTTTTACCTTTTTATTCCTTTTTGCAATCTGGTGTGAAAGGTTTTCGTGCATATTACCGTATGCGTTTTATATTTGGTCCGTAATTGGCTATATAAAGATGAATAGAAGGATGTACTTATATACACAGAGAATATATCTGATATAACTAGATTATGTTTGAAGAACTCTTATCACTTATATCACTTCCCATGGTCGGATGTATATGCCGTATAATTATTTTCTATCTATACTAAATATAACAGAAATGGAAAAAGAACTTAAAATTCTAGATATATTTCCAGAATGTGGCATAGAATATGCATCGCGAAACGATGGCAAGTAGGTTGACTCTGTACTTCCCACGCAGTCAACCTACTTGGAAATTATTTTTGACACACCAAATATAATTTCTATTAGTTTTTTTTCTTCTTCATATCGCGTGGAGTAGGTGATCTGTCGTAGTAGTTGTGGTATTCGCTGAAACGAAAGTGGGACAAATTAGCCCCTCTTAGAAAGAAAACCTTAACTACGCACATGCATAACAGCAAAAAGGTGCGATCAAGTTAGTGTATACAAAAGCCTTAAGTCAGGGTTTCATAGGGTATGAAAGTTTAGGACAAATTTGGATTTAAAACTGATAATTTTGTTTTGATATAGCTCGTGTAATCTAGGGCCCTAATAGCTAATCAGCTAGGTGCCAATAGCAAACAAATTCTGTTTCCAGAAAGTTATAACTCACACTTTCCAAGTGATTTTCCCAAATTTATTAGAAACGTAAGCTATCGTAAAATCTGGAAGCTGTGACCTAGCTAATTAGCTTTTAGGGTCCTCTGCATGAGATTACGCGACTCTGTTCAATATCAAAAGAGAATTGACATTTTGAAACCTCAATACCTTACCTATCCCGCCTTAAATGGTGTCGACGTTTGACTATCCATTTCCACATACCGGGTGGCGCATCGAAAATGAAACAGACGCATTTACTGGCAGCTCAGTTTTTTTGGAAAAACGCTCTGACACGTCGATTTTGTTTTCGAGGGGGACACAAGTTTGGCAAAAAATCACGTTAGCACGTGCAGCCCCCTAAGCGGGGGTGACACCAACCCTAAAATCTTAAATGGAAAGGGGGGTCGAGTGATACCTTATTTTAAAGGTCTTTCAATTCCCTTTATAATGATGTAAAATACATGAGCTTCAGTTCAGTAGTTTTGAAGATTTATTGATTTCAGAAGAAATTTTTACTAAAAGAATTTACTTAATAAGTAAATGCTTTTCTTCACTACGCTCGTGGTTTCTTTATCATTTTGTTGTTGAGAATAGCTATTGGAGCGTTTTTTTGTGCTGAAAAAGTTATTTCTTGAAGAAAGATACGGAAATATCTCCTACTTATTTTAAATAGGAATTTAGTACATAGTTTGCGATTGATTTGACCAAACTTTGTTGCTAAAATAAATTGTAACGCTTTATTATTCTTTCCAGATGAATTTTTGCTTGAACTTTCACCATATCTGTAAATACGGAAATAAATCTGTTTCTGTTTATGTATATCAAGATTTCATACAAACCCGACCAGTTCTTTCCAAGTTACCGAAGGACCAAGAATTACCGGACAGACCAGACAGGCAGAAAGATGTAATCAGGAATGTACACATCATGTAACATCCAAAAAAAAAAACAATCTCATTTTCAAAATTTTCTCGATTACAATGGGTGTAGAAAGTACAAGTGTAGAATACAGTCATTCACTGTGATCACCCACTCTATTTGAAAATTCCTGGTTTCTCTATTTCTGTATCTTCGAAATTACTGTTCTGACATTACAGCGTATTCGTGAAATGACATTTTTAACGCATATTCATATTACATATGGCAGTTAATCCTCGGCTAATATGAGATCAGACTAACGGTATCGCTCTCCATAAATAGCGTGATAAACGCAGATAAAAATACTGACAAATTCCATGTTTTAACGCAAACATGTCATAATAATTAATAATTAATCCTGGATTTGGAAAAGCATTATAGAAAATGTTAAAGAAAGCGACGTAATCTGTTGATAGCGTGGAACATCCGATTCTTCATCATGTTTTGCCTCGAACGGGGGGATTATTATAGGCTTATAAATAATTAGAATATTAAAGTTTATTAGTTATGCAGTTATTCTCATCAACCAAGAAAGATTTAGATCCGAAATCAATTTGTTGATAGTCTTTCCGCAGTGGTCGATGCTGGTGTGATAGATGGCGCTTTGCACTTATTTCGATCTCAAATATGACCTAAAACTTGACCTCAGAGGTCTTTTGGAGGTCAATTATGTAAATTCAAGTAGTTAATGCGATTTTAGAGAGCAGGAGATTGACATCAGAGTGTAGTCTCATAAATTACATCTGATTTTACAAACATGATCTCCAAATGACCTCTAATTTAAGGTTATCGACAAATTGCTTTTTAGATAACTTAAAACATTTCTCGAGGTGTTCTTGATCTTTTCTGTATAGTAGGCCATAAAGATAGAGTCAATTGACCGCTTGACCTCGTGTAAAAAATGCACTTTGTAAGATCTCGAGCTCGACATGGATTTGCTGTCAAGAGTGGTGGCTGCTATTTGAATTTACAATGTTCACCAAATGACCTCCAAGGTCATTGCCTAGGTCATATTTGAGGTCACCGACAATTTGCATTTTTGATATCCTGCAACTTCTCTTAGAATCCCTTCCCAATAAATGCGGGGTTGCTCAGGTATCTAATAAATACTATTAGACATTTTGAGGAATACATGTGCCCAGTTATATAACAAATTTTTGACACTTCGGAGTCAACAGTAAATAGATCTACAGACAGACTGACGGAGATGAATTTCATTTCATTTTTGGAATTTTTGCCATTAAAATTCTTTACCAGTGACGCGTCAAGAAAAAATTAAACAACTTCCGCACTAGAAAGCATTTTGCAGGTCCGTTTGCCGTGGTTCCAAAGATCCATCGAATAAAAAGTATAAAGTTGGAACGAAATACCCCAAATATCCTACCGACTATTCAAAAAGGTGAAAAAGGGTAAGAGAAAGACAGCAATATTTCAAGAGAGCGCTCGCGCAATACAATATAAAGACAAACTAAAGGATAATAGCTCGGTAGATGATGATACCCCGAAAGTAAAGCAAATTTACACTTTAAATATTTAACTTCTGACATAATGAAGCTCTCAGACAGTGCGCGAGACCTAGCGAACGGAGAAGCTCCAGTATAACCGATTACTATTATTATTACGGAGAAGTTTTCTCAGAGCAGGCAACCCAGAGCGTAAAAATAAATGGAAGGGAAAACGGGACGGGGAGCTTAGCGTATGTACAAGTAGGAGCATCATGCGGGGGTTTGAGTGACGTACATTGCCAGGCAAGGAGTAGGGCTTTGCGAACAATAGGTAAAAAATCTGATGATCGCCTCCTACCTATGGTTCTCTAAAGCTAATTTTTCATCATTATCCCGTACGATGACGACTATAGAGAGTCACAGGAAAAAAAATCTTTTCGAGTACAATATATTGGTTTACTGTCATGGGAAGTGACAATGATACTAAGTATCTTTAGAAACGTATCGCAGCTGCGTTGTTCTTATGTAAAATCGAAGTTATCGCAGTAAAATTCTCAGAAATGACTATTCTATAACTATCTAAAACTGTAATGACTCATCGATGTTCACGTGAACATCACTTAACTACCAGTAGTCGGCTGTTCATAGGCGGGGTATGAATGTTTAACATGGGTGAACTAGATTTGTCACATGCTTAATAAAGAGTGGTTTGAAACATATTGTAAGTCAAAAATTTGGGAATTACCTTTATTCATCGTCGCTTCCACTTACATCTGACAGTAATAAACTGTCGCTATCGCTTTCCTCGTTGAAATTGACTATAACTGGCTCTATGATGGTGTCGATGTGGTGGTCAAGCTTCCACATTTTTGTTTCTTCCTTCACAACATGACGGATAGCATTCTGCCAAGCTTCGGACATTACTAGCTGTATGGAAGTCTCAAGTAAAACCTTAACGTCTGGTAATTTGAAGGTTGTGTTATGGCGCGCAATATAACCCTTCACTTGAGCCCAGATGAGCTCTATTGGGTTCAGTTCACAGTGGTAGGGCGGTAACCGCAGCACAGTGACACCACATTGACGGGTCATCTCATCAGTCACGTAACTAATGTTCGCAGGTTTGTGCTGTTTAATTTTTTCATACAATTCCGCTTTCACACATGAATCGTCAAACGGGATTCCGTTCTCGCGCAACCATTGCTGCATGTCACTTTTTCGAGATCCCATAGTCGGTACACGTTCGGCTCGACGACTATGGTAGGAAGCATTATCCATGACGATCACAGAGTTGGGCTCAACTCGCTGAAGCACCCCTTGAAACCAGCTCTCGAAGCAGCTGGCATTTATTTCGTCATGGTAATCACCTCCTATCTTAGAGGCGAAAATCAAGTCACACTCTTCTAAAAAGCCACTATCGCTACCAATATGAGTTACGATCAATCTTTGACCTTTCCCTGACGGTCCACGAAGACCTGTTGACAAACCTTCAAAGCTTGCTTGTCGGTTACTCACTACGTTTTTGTCTATCCAGGTTTTTTTAACTGTGTGACCTGCATTTACCCATGTCTCGTCCAAATAATAGATTTTTCTGCTTTGTCGCCTACATTCAATCATTTCGCGTAGGTATTTTCGACGCCAGGCGACTATTTCAGGTCTCTCTATCAATACTGACTTCCGATTACGCGTTTCGTAACGAAAATTAATTTCGTGCAGGGATTTCCTCATTACCTCGACGCTCATTTGGGGTATAATTTCATTTTCCTTGATCGCTGCATGTACAGCCTTGAGGGTTGGTATCTCATTCCTAAAGAAGAATGAATGTACGGTTCGCCTTAACGCCATTTTGCTATCGTCATCCAATTTAACGACCTTTCGTCCCTTCAAATTAAACTTTGGATCAGTAGTAGCTCCAGTTTTCTTCTTTTCATGCACCACCCTGCGAATGGTCCACTCTGGAACGCCTGTCATACTTTCACAACGCGCGAGTGCATCTCCCTGCGACATAGTTCTGTTCAGACAATTGAACACGTTGAGCACGATTTCTTTCGCGTCCCTCTTCAGTGCTTTACGAAGCCGTCTACTTGTTCCCTGGCTTTCAGTACTTCCACTCGTGCCATTTGTACTCTCCATGGTTGAGTATAACCAAAACAGTAACCACAGAAACCACAACAATAAAAATCACGCAACAATTCTTATAAAAACACCCAATATGCGATCGCTCAACGAAACACGTTCCAATGCGTTGCCGACGCCTATGAGTCTGCCAGTCGAGGCGCGTCTTTGATTTCATTGGTTCCACCGGCGGAGAACAATCAGCCATTATTTCCATCTCTGTCTGTGCTGTTGACCACCGCAAAGCCACAGAAATGACAAATGTCGTACGCTATACGGCTGTACTGGAAGGAAGCCGGGATCGAGCTCTGATCACGTGTTGATCACGCGTATGAGTCATTACAGTTTTAAATAGTTGTAGTATAGCATCAATTGTATCAGCTCATCATCAAATTTTTTTATACAGTGGAAAGCTTACATAAGGCTGAGACATGTTTGGGAGGTTTTAGCTGTCACTGTACCGTGAGAATTGAATTGTTTAATTCTTATCCATACGAAAAATTCGAGCAAATTGAACTCAGTAGTACCCACACTGATATAAATTTATTCAGAATTCTAGCTAGTTATTAATGATAATTGTAATTTGAGACATGTCTGATTTAAGCATTGCTGAAAGTTGAAGAATGATGATAAAGTTTATAAGAAGCTCAAAAAGCTTTTGGTCTCGTCCAAAAATGATCAGAAATCTGAAAAGCTTCGAAAAATGAAGTTCGGGTAGGAGCTAAAATTTTTGAAATTTTAGTAATTCCGGCACTAGATTGCTTTTTAAAATCCACAAAGCTTCTTCACCCTTGGCCAGCAGCCAAAAAACGACAGACAGACAGACAGGCGAGGCGATGGAAATAAGTGTCGTGTTTTTTTGTAATATACATCCAATGTAACAATGAGGAAAAATATTTAGTGGCAAGTTTCCTAATGTACAAAGAACATAATTATTTCTATATTTGTAGAAGGAAAAATATTTTTAAAATGAGCAAACTTTTTCGGGTCAGAGCATATTACAAAGGAATTTATTTCTGAATAGGAAAAATCTATTCCAAATGACAATACCAAGCGAATTTATGCTCTTGAATTAAAGGATAAAAACAAAATTTGAAATCTTCTCTCCCATCAGGAGGTAGCTCTTACAAATTTCTTGTTGAATGATCAGTACTTCCTAGATTGCAGAAGCATGAACATGATTGCAATACTTTCAGCATTCTTAACATTCTCCGATTTTCCTTATAGAGAAATGAACTGTAAAACCTCTGGCTACGGTCCTGGTATTGCACCAACTGCACCAAACTCCATCTTAGACATCTGTTAACTGTATGCATATATGCATTGCTATCACACCCAACTAAAAACAAAAAAAACGAACGAGCGCAAAACATCTTTCCGCCAAAGTTCTCGTGAAAGTTCGCTGTCTGTCTGGAAAGAAAATGCGGGTGTACTTTTTTAACGATCCTCTTTGAGCTCTATTGCTCCATCTTGGATCTTTGTTCGGTGTAAAAGAAGCGCAAAACGGGGCAAAATGCTGCTGGAAACGCGATATTAGATATCAGAGGTGAGAGCCCTAAGGTTTTTACACACCTTACTTAGGTAAACAAATTTTACGTTTAGAGATAAAGATCCCGCAGAAGCCTTATTGCAAATGGCTTTTGGTTAATTTTTATAAAAATTTAGTTTGTTGTACGCCACCTACTGGAATGCGTGTATCAAAAATGGCGCGCAATTTAAACCAGTCAGTTATACAGGGTGCCTGCGAAAGGTTGGGAAATCTCAAACCTGGAGATATTGCAGACCAAAACATGTGAATTGATAGGGTGTCAAAGTTACAATTTTATTTTCTATTTTTTCTTATTGCTTGAGAATTATTTCAGATTTTAGCATAAAACTCGGTATAGGGAGGTTTTCTAGTATGAGAAATAACAATCCGTTATTTTTTGTGGCCAAACTTCTAGAGGGCTCCATTTACAGCACTATTTTGGTAAATAACTTATCATAACTTTTTTGTGCCATCCTGTATACAACAGCTGGCCCTACCCTGTATACAACAACTGACCGAAAACTCTTATTTTCTCGTATTTCTACAGCAAAATAGGTTTACTTGTTAGAAGTGTTTAAAGTTAATAGTTTTCGAGATATTTGCTTTTAAAAGTTCCAATGCATTATTGTACAATGATGATGAAACAATTTTATAACATAATAATCAAGGTACTTTGGATAATATCTGAGTAGCGTTGCTACGGTTTTTAACAAATACAAATGAGGATGGCAACAAAACTAATAAACGGAAATAATAACTACAAAAAATGTTCAAAATGAGCACCAGCTTGCCTAACACACTCTCGAGCTCGAAGAACTAATCCTTGCTGCACTCTCCAAAGCATTTGGATGTTATTTTTCATTTCCTGGCTATGGTGGAAAATTATTTGTCGAAGATCATCTACAGTTTCCACTGGCGTATTGTAAACGCGTCGTTTTAAATCACCCCAGAAGAAGAAATCCATAGGATTTAAATCTGGTCTGGATAAACTCTATTTAGGTGCTAATATACTGAGGTGGAGCGCTGTCGTGCATAAACCACATATTCATGCGTTTTTGTAATGGAAGATCTTCCAGCAGAGTGGGTAATTGTTCTTCAAGAAATTGTAAATACCTTTGGCCATTTAGTCTAGGTGGTAACTCAACGGGTCTTATTAAATATTGTCCAATTATTCCTGTCCATAAATTAATTTGAAATTGTACTTGGTGGCGGGTTTGTATTATTGCTTGAGCATTTTCGTCTACATAAATGTGAAGATTATGCGAGTTAATGGGCCCATCCCTTCCAAATCTTGCTTCGTCCGAAAATAATATTAACGAAGTAAATCCGCTGTCGTAGTTAAACTTCCTTAAGAGCCATGTTCACAATTCTATCCTTGCGGGTTCATCATCCGCGCTTAAACCATGTACTTTTTGCATGTGGTATAGATGGAGCAGTTGCTCTTGAAAAATGGTATTTACTGTACATTTAGAAACTTGAAATTCTCGAGCTACATTCCTAATCCCAACTGTAAGATTTTCTAAGACAGCATCTAAAACATTTTCTTCAACTTCAGCTGTATGTACAGTTCTGTGAGCTCCACTATGTTGACTCATATTTTGGGCGAAACTACCTAAAACCAAATTGTTTTCACTACTCAAAATAAGGCTATAATCATTTCTCACCAGTTTCTCGTAACCTCTGATCGATTCGTTGGAAAGTTTTTGAATTAGGCAGGTGCCTATTAGGCAATATGTCAGCGTACAATTTTCGTGCCTTTAAAGCATTACATCTTGCCAATCGGTACACTAAATGCATCTCAGAATATACATCAACTTATTGTCAACTTAAAATTATTCATGAAGTTCAAAGCAATATTATGACAAACATTAGAAACCATAGCAGCACTACTCAGATATTATCCAAAGCAACTCGATTATTATGTTATAAAACTGTTTTATCATCATGGCACAAACCATGCACTGGAATTTTCAAAAACAAATATCTAGAAAACTATTAGCTTTAGACATTTCTAACAAGTGAACCTTTGTTGTGGAAATACGAGAAAATAAGATTCTTCGGTCAGTTGTTGTATACAGGGTAGGACAAGAAAGTTATGATACGTTATTTACCGAAATAGTGCAGTAAGTGGCGCCCTCTAGAAGTTTGGCCATAAAAAATAACGGATTTTTGTTTCTCATACTAGAAAACCTTCCTATATCGAGTGTTATGCCAAAATCTAAAATACTTTTCAAGCAATAAGGAAAAATAGAAAATAAAATAGTAACTTTGACACCCTGTATCTCGCAAACTATCAACTTTTGGACTGAGGTATGTTTAGGTCAATTCACATATTTTGGTCTGTAGTATCTCCAGTTTCGAGATTTCCCAACCTTTCGCCGCTCTGTATATATCGCAGATTCAACGAATCCCAGCACCTACTCTGCAAAGTGTAGTACATACATATCTATCCAGAACTTAAAAATAAATTTTTGCTACAACAACAGAAGATTCTATCTAGTATCTTCAAACTCGTTAAAATCCACATTGTACCTGAGATATGCCCGGGGAACAAATACAATTTGCAATAATCGTAATAATAACCGTAAGCCGCAAGATAAAGTTTGCGTGTTGAAGTAATACGGATACGAGAATTAAAATCCTGAGCCCTTCACAGTTTTCCCTGTAGCTCTAATAAAAAGTGTCGTATCGCGTAACAATGTATTCAAAATATACACCTAACCTGTCCCGTGTTCCCTATCTGAAATTCCGACGTATAAAACGTATACGGATGATAAACCTGGGAGTGGTGGCTGATAAACCGTATAATAACGAAAACGAGCTAGAGAGCTTATCTAGATATTTTTATTGAATGCATGAAAAGAAATAGTGATTTAGATTAATTGCCGTATGATTAGACACCTACGTAGTACTATTTTGTTGAAAGCCAGAAGTAATTAGATATACAGGTCAGTCGTACAGGTTTGAATTCGATTGTGTGCAAGGGACAGAACAAATTATGTAATTATGAACCTCTAATAATAAAAACCGTTTCATACCCTGGACTAAAATATTCACAGACATAAACAGTACTTACAGAACTGACTTTAAACATGTACGGAACTCTACAAAAATAACAAGATATACGGGGTGAGTCGTCTAGTGTTTCACATTTGAAGTAGTGGTTATGTTGACATCGAAAGCTAATTATGACGTGTCAGAAAATTAGTTTGTGATTGATCTTTACGAAATGGACTTACCGATACGTTTTCGGTTCGCCCAGTGGGCCGAAAATCACTTGATCGAAGATGACCATATTTACCGGAAAAAAATCAAATACTGTCATTGTGAGAAGACCACCTCTGCCATGGAAACATTTACTTTAGTGTTAATACATGTGGTTTTATTGGCCATACAAGCATGGAAGATTATAGACATGTAAACCACGGGATAAGTTTTAGATGTTACATTAGGTAATCAAATTATATTCAACAAATGATTTATGCAATTTCTTACATACTATCAGCCATTATCTCAAAGCTATCAGTGAGCACTATAAAATCACGCATTGCTATTCTACTCGATATAAAATACGTGTAAAAACTGTCCCTAGCCCTCATAAGACCATAATGAAGCGATAATATCTCTCATCTCTATTTGGCTTCAAAATTATACGAGCACGTTCGAAAAGACTTAAAACGGTAAAGCAGTTTTGAAATAAACATAATTTTATACACTGGCGGAATTAGAACAGGGGGGGGGGGGCGCGGCGGGAGTGAAATGTTTTCATTCTGGAAATTCGATAGATTTCAGCTTTGGGTACCAGCCCAACCTCCTTGTAGATAATTTTTGTTAGTTCTAATATATACGACATCTTAAAGCAAAAACTTCAAAATAAATGTCAACTGACAGTAAAGTAAGCAAACAAAGGCAACTTGATATTATTATGTGTTTTTTAAAATTAAAGCCAATGAATTTTGTGCCAAAACTTTAACATACGTTAATGTATCATATACTATACGTTCTATACGTTGAAATTGTCAAGGCAAGGAGCAAAGGCAATGTCGCCTTCGTTATAATAGGTCACATATCAACGTAGATCCGGGCTGATAAAATTTTAATCCTACCAGACCAGCTACTTAGCATTATCGCAATGTATTCCAGAATACCAATGAGTTTACGCCTTATCGATGTTTTAGTTTATGTTGGAAAATGTCTCACGATTTTTATAAGCATACAGAGTGACTCTGTATATCATCAGAAAAAAAAAACGATAATTATGAATTACCCTTAATGAGGTCAATGAAATACGAGTATTATGATTCGACAAGAGAAAAGTTGTCTGATTTTGAACTCCAGGTTGAAAAACAACGAAAACTCACTTGTTCTATCGTGCCCTATTGAGTCTTATTTTGCAACACTGTGACGCTGTGTTATTATAACTGGGGAACAAGTATTAAAAAATCACTAAAAGCCCGAGAATACAAATTCCATAATCATCCATGTTTGTCTGACCGCTTAATGAAACCACATCTGTTTGATTTCGTTTATCTGAAAGAAAGATAAAATATATTGTCAGCAAAATTGTCATTGGTACTTAAAAAAGGCCACCGTGGTGGCCGAAGCGTCATGACAGTAAACAGGAATTCAAACATATCGTCGTCCATAACACGAAGTGGCGTATCTCATTGTTTCCAATTTTACAGGAAAGCGTTTTTAATATCATCACGAGATTTGAGTTGTTGCTGACAAAAAGGTATTATTGCTACATAATTGAATTTGTGGATATATATCTGCTCATGTTTGCAGGCTTTTCAAAAATGAGCAACGATTAACTTATTTTTCATTTTATGTGTTCGAAATTTCCAAAAAAGTTGATACGCCATATTGTGAAATCGAACAGTCGTAGTCCATAGAATAAAGACTTAGTTACGTCCGGGTTATATTAAGAGATGAAGAATCAAAACACATGAAGTTTAAAAGAAAAAAACTACCAGAAAAGTATGGAGGATGGAAACAAGAGAATAAGTGTCAGGTGTTCAATTTTCTGACAAAAACATTAGGAAAAACCGTAGAAGCTGGTGAAAGAGATGCGTAGGCTTTGAAAAAGGCTGAAGTTGTTTAACACTATAAATAGAAACGATCATTGGCCAATATTCAAACCACGAGACGATATTCTGGAATACGACAATAAGTAGCTGTACTCGGTTAAAAGAACAATATTAATGTTCATTCAAAACTTCATGAAAGCAAAAAACGGTTGAAGCATTTCCTTCGTGAAAATATTGAACTCTGTTTTATAAAAAATAAGAGCCACCCTGTACATGTTGAGCTCGCGAATGCGTTCATATACAGTGGACTTAAACCTGCCATAGTACATGGTTTAGTACTCCTGAATGAAACACGCGAACCGAACTTGAATATATTTAAGAAAATGAGAAGTTATGCCAGGTCGTGATTATCTTCCACTGCTGTAGAAATAGTACAGAATCGTACTAACAATGAGCGAGTGAAAAAATTATTGTACAATGAAGTGTTTTGAATAGAGAGCGTGATGATACGAATTTTTGAGCTGGCTATGATTAGTGAAATCGGACAATACTTCTTTTGGTAAATAGTTACACATTTCCGCTACATAGGGAAATAATGTGGGATTATATACGTCAGCCATAGTTTGAAGAGTATGAGTCAGCAATCGGCGTATTGGAAAAAAACGCAAGCTCACAGCTGCTTAGGAGTTGCTTTATTGTCTTCCTCTCAACAACATCAAGTTAGAGCAATGCATTTATTGATAGCTTTGAATGTGCAACCCTGCTTTTCCAACGGTTATATCATTTGAAGAGAGTAGTCTAATCATATTAGCTACTTTCCCCGAAATAATTATCAAGTCTGGTTTTATTGGTGCAAGTTGTTCAAGGGGGTATTCAAAATATGGACGCATAAAATGGGTACACCAATTTTTGTGGGAAAACTTTTTATTTAACAACAAAGAATGAGAAAACGTGTTTTTTTGGATTCAATCGAAAGTGTTGACAGGAATAAAAAAAATATCATTTTTAGGTATTTAAGAGACCTACAAAATGAGACCACATGTGAAAAGATCCGACCAATAGCAAAAATGCTATGGCCGAAAAACTAGGCAGATGCAGGTTTCGGCACTTGTTGGTAATGCGACGATAATTTCACGCAACAACTTGAAATTCCTCAAATCTGTAGGATTCATACTTCTAAATAACAACAACAAAATTGGATTATATTGGTCAAGTAGCTTGTAGAGAATTTCTAATTGTTTATACCAAAACACCTGTTTTACGGCCATCACTACTAGTTTATTGAGCAATATACAGGGTTTGTTTAAAGAGCATTTAATAGCAAAATACCGTTTACCTTGCCGATATGAATTACAAACCATTCCGAAATATATAAATGTTATTTTTATACGAAAAAGAAAAGTTACGTTTTTTCTTCTAAACAAATTCAAACATTTCAAATTTGTGAGTAATTGAACAAATGCGGTACGATATTCGAAAAACATACGTTAGTATACACATTTTAAAACAAAGCGGATGTGTCTATCATCTTTTGTTGCGAATTACTCACAAACACGAAATGTTTGAATTTGTTTAGAAAAAAAAACGTAACCCATTCTTTTTAAAATAACATTTATCCTCCGGAACGGTTTACGATTCATATCGGCAAGGCACTAGGCTAGCAGTGATGGCCGGAAAACAGTTGTTTAGGGATAAACAATTAGACATTCTCGACACATAGTCGGATCTTTTTACGCCTGGTATCATTTTGTAGGTCTCGTAAATACCTAAAAATATTATACGAAGAGTTTTTTCGTTGATGCCAACACTTTCGATTGAATGTCAAAAAACACGTTTTCTCATTTTTGTTATCGAATAAGTTTTCCACAAAAACTGGGGTACCTGCGTCCATATTTTGAATACCCCCTTGAACGACTTGCAGCAATAAAACCAGTGTTTACAATTATTTCGCAAATCAGGGGTACTTTCGTCTAATATGATTAGACTAGAGGTAACATTGAATCTTGGGTGCAGGAGCACTTAACCTTGTGTTAAAGTCAAAGTTGATGGCAATTTTTATCTGTGCAATGAATCTGCTGATACAGTTTGATAGTCCGATTGGTAGTAAGAATTTAACGCGAAAGAGAAATGGTTATTAATGAGAATCAGAATCAATAATCTACAAACGATCCTTGTGGAAGAATCGTCGATAACAGATATAGTTTTCTGTTCTAGATACGGCAATCTGTCAAACCACTAATTAGCATGTTCAATCACTTGGAGAACACGTTAATCAATGGTTATACAAAATGTTTGTCCCGAAAGGCCGTACATGTTTGTTCGAATTTTGAGCATGTAGGTAGAAAACTATAGTTAGCCTGTATGCGCGGACAATCAACCGTAACTGTTATACAGGGTGTCCGCAAAGTTGGGGTTTTCCTTTACAGAAACACCTACCCTTGAAATAACAAAGGTAATGTGTAGTGAAACGAGGGCGACCAAGTAAAAAAAAAATAAAGGAAAAAGTACTCACTCTCCAGTTGACGAGAAGGGCTAAGTACGTCTCTGCCCGAAATCATACCGCTCCAACAGACAATGAAATCAGCTGATACGCTACCGAGCAGACGCAGGCAAACAAGGAAGGCAAAATGTTGCGTAAAAAGTCTAGGTATTGCATCCCGTCCAATCGATTTGGGAGAATAAATGGTCCAATGGGCATACCGTTCACCATGCCAGCCCAAACATTCACCGAAAATGTTTGTTGAAAATGTGCCCGACGGACAGCGTGCGGATTTTCTACTGACCAAACAAGACTGTTGCGAAAGTTATTCACTCCATTACGCGTGAACGTAGATTCGTCTGTCACCAATATGCACTTCAAAAAGTCCGGATTATTGTCATGTTGATTCAAAAACCACTCACAAAACCGCACTCTTGCTGGAAAATCGTCAGGTTGAAGGGCTTGTACATGTTGGACGTGAAACGGATACAGCCCCTCTTCACTCAGCGTTTGCCACACTTTAGTTTTTGATACTTGCACTTTTCTAGCCACGTCTCTAGTGCTTGTTGAGGGATTCTCGTCTACGCGATTACCTCTACACGCGTGACCGTAACCGTCGGCTGAAGGTTGCATACTGACACTGACACTGACCCCGACCCAGTTCTGTCGTCGGGTTGAGCTAGTGTCCTAGTACCACTCGGGGATGTCGCGGCTACAGGACGGTATTCAGATATTTTTGATGTTGCAGAGCCCTTTATCTCGGTTCCCTTAAGACATTGGTGTATATGGTACTAAGAAAAATTGCTTATGTTTTCAAGATCTACACGTCGTGTAAAGGAAAACCCCAATTTTGCGCACACCCTGTATAGTTGTTATTAACAGTAAAAGGTAGTAAAAAGGTAAGCAGCGTGACGGGGTAAAATGAGTCACAATTATATTGATATTGTTACTCCTGTAGACATGTAAGCTACACATGCAACTCTCAAAGTGATCATGAATCATACCAATTTCGCAACATGACTGTGCATGCAGTAAACTTTCGCTGTAGTGATAACGCGGCAGGTTCAGTAACCCTTCTGGCAATCGTACAGCAATATTTCAACGGGGCGATGCTGTCAAAATCGTATATAGTTTTATCTGTTTACCTTCTGGTGTCCATAAAGAAGCACTCATGTGCTAAAGA
Organism: Acanthoscelides obtectus; assembly: GCA_963669975.1. Classification (NCBI taxonomy): domain Eukaryota; kingdom Metazoa; phylum Arthropoda; class Insecta; order Coleoptera; family Chrysomelidae; genus Acanthoscelides; species Acanthoscelides obtectus. The sequence goes on from CAVLJG010000008.1 coordinate 20,959,559, forward strand.
GGCGAACTCTTTTGAAAAACCCCACTGCAGATAAGCGACGCGGCATTTCCTCTCTCTAATTGCCTTGGCCAACGATGAACAGACGCTGCTGCTAATATCGCTTGCTAGCGCTGCTGCATTAGAGGTGGGCGGTGAGTTCAAGCGGTCCCAATACACTTTTTACAACTTCTATTAGATGCAATATTATCGAATGTTGCGGAGATTCTACATACAAAAACACTGGTTAATGTACTTCGTTATGATGAGTAGCGACGCATAAAAATGTCACTATGGCCCGATTTTACTGTAGAAAAATAATCTTTCAACACATATATGTACAATCTCCCTGACCTTACATCAAGTATGTGTATCACAGAGTCCAATCAAACCTAAGTCGGCGATTAGACGCCGATTTTACTACTGAACCGTGAGAATCAAAATTTGCTCCTATAGCACAAATCTGACCAATGAGAAGGCATTTCTGAAGTAATGGATCTTAGGAATATGGTCGATTTCAAACTAGAGAATAATAATACAATTTGCGTAAGATTGACTACTAATTCTCATAAAAATATTTCATAAATCATCTGGTTCAGCTACAAAAACCTATTTTTGATTTGAGCCCCAACACAAACTTTGCGACTGCGACGTAACCTCAAAAACGCAAAGCCCTACTCAAAGCATGAACAAAATCTAATATAACATCTAAATTGATATGACAGCAATTACTGAGTATTTTGTCGAAAACAACAGTGGCACTACCTACCTGAGAGATAATTCAAAAAAGAATATATTTTTAACAATCCGTCCACATTTCATTAATTCTAATGATTTTTCAGCAGATGTACTGCCGGTACGCATAGACATTAAACTGTTGCTGTATTACATTGATGTAGATAGAACAATCTACACGCGTTCGATGGAATCCGGAGATTTGTAGCGCAACAATTTGGGTAACCCCTCTGTCATAGAAAAGGTGTGTGAATTCAGCAATCTGTTCTATTCATCCGACAGTCCATTCTAAGAGCCTACACATCAGTATAAAAATCAACTTGACTACGTCCAGCACATGTACGTGTGTTTGAATCTATCGCAGTCAACTTTGAACAATGACAAAGATGTACTTGAAATATCTTTTCCATGAACGGCAAATACTTTTTAGTTTATTTTTTTTACCTTTCCTCTGTTGTTTCACCACACATTAGCCTTGTTATTACAAAAGTCTTCACCTTATTATTCCCACTATTAATTCATATAACCTTATTAGAAGCATGGCTTTTTAAGATAGGGTAGATATTTGTTTGCTCTATTGTCAACTATTCCTTTTAACTTTTATAGTATTTTTACTAATTACATCTTGCTCTTTTCAAATTTTCTTTGAATTCACTGACACGAACGTTCATAAATGTGAGTCCGGTATTGCTAGGAGATCAAAAAAAAGCCAAGAACATCTGGAAAGGCGCAGGAAAGTCAAAGATCAGATTTAGGCATCTTAAAGAATATCCAGACATTTAAAAATGTCAGTGATTAGCCTTCTCTGCTTAAACTGCTTTCGATGATTAGTTGTTGAACAATCAACTCCTTCATCAGAATTATTGATGACAGCTTAGGCTACGGGTACTATGGATGCGAATTCCTACGAAATTTTGTTCTGTCACTTCTGACGGATTCGTCCAAATAAACAAACACCAGTTTTCCAATGAGCGTGCCATCATAACTATTTGAGCGTTCCATCAGATTTGATTTGTTCGTACGACCTGCGTTTGTTTTTGAGTACGTATTAGTTATTTCACCATGGATAACGATAAATTGATAACTCTTGTGGGATATGAGAAACAAAAATTATTATAATAGAGATATTTCTTGGCAAAAATTGGGAAAATAGGAGAACTCAACACTACCAGTAAGTATTTTCTACTATTCTCATGTAAGTACATTATTTATCAATTGACACGTGACACACACTTACTTTCATTCTTCAAATAACATTTCAAACTCCCCTTTCTCGGCCCGACTAGAAAATAAAGAAATGCCGATTTTCCACCATTTAACGACAGTAACTTTGTTTTTTAGGCTGATAACAAAGATGCATCTTGAAATGGATTTGAGGAGGTGTCATGTCATATTTTTTTGAATTATTCAGAGTCAACTTATTAGCAGTAAACAAATTTCCTTAGTTTTCCTTCTAAGCTAGACTTTCTGTTAGCAGTGAACTAGACGAAGTGTGTGTATTAACCATCGCTGTGACATCAGAAAACCATTTTAAGTTATTTATTACAATTTGGTGAATCGTTAATTTAAAAGTAAAAAGCCTTGGTCAAATCGGAGAAAAAAGTTTCTATGGGCATATTGATAGGCTGTGAAGTTGAGCTGCTTTTTATGAAGCTGAGCAGGCAGAAAGCAAATAAATTATTAGATTAAAAGTATTCACATATTTGATCCCTAAGTAGTATTTCCAGTATTTTTCAGATAAATCGAGTTTGTTGCTTCGTCTTAAAAGCCTTGCTTAAAAATAGGAAGAACGTTTACAATTTTTAAAACGTGGAGAAATATACAATATAAATATTGAAAGGTATAGACAAAAAAATCATAATTCAGTTGGCTATTGCTTTTATTATTTTTGTATCCAATTTTTTAGTTTTTCAGTTTGAAAATGGCTTCTCTGACCTGGTAAGTGACTTCGGTAAAACGGAATTCTAAATGAATACCTATGTCTTTTTAAATATCTTTATATATTTCGTACAAATTCGCATCCATAGTAACCGTAGCCTTAGCTAGTAGTGCAACTTGAACTGAGTAACATAAGCTTGTCAAAGTAATGACGATTTTCAAAAAATATCCGAAATAATAACAAGACTATGAAAGTTCTGGTATAATCCCATCTCTATTCGCAAATATGGGCTGAAGCAACAGTTATTGATTGACCGATAGGAAAGGTATGGCAGTGGGCCAACTACAACAAGAGACCAACGTTTCGCTTGACGCCATTGCCGCTGCTGCCGTGCCGCAGTAACGCGCCAACGAATTGTGCTCTCCATGCCCGCCGTTGATAACGCCTTTTTCCAGAATGGAACGTGCAGTTTCGGAATTTTATCCACGGTTCATTGTCAGAGGGTGCATATTGAAAAGCAGATGCTGCACGGTAGAGGTAGTCAGTACAGCTGTGAGGGACGAAAAATGAGCAAAACTGGAGCCAAAACTGGTTGAATAGGAACGAAAAATTATGGTGGCGTTCATTGCTGCATTTATATCGAATAGATACATTGAATTCAAGACTGAGTACAAACTGATTGTAGATACAACCTCTACTATACACAGATACTCAACGACATCTTCCCTGGAATACTTTCATTTCAGAAGAGTTATGATACACTCTTCACCAGTCACTGCTTAGAAGAGGATACATCAAAAAAGAGTGCAACGAAAGCACCGATTTTATTGCAGAAAGGCTTTTAGAAGAAATTTACATTCCGTGTTGTTTAAGTATCTCAACTTGGACTAACTGTTTCCGCCAACTGGTCGGGTATTTATCCCTCCTCGACGCGACGAGACATGTTTTAGCGTTTTCGAGTCATGAGCTCCAATGAAAAAGGTCTAGATGGCAGCAGGTGCCTTTAGACGGAGGTTCTCGAGTCTCTGCCTCTCCCTTTTTAGACATCACCGCAAGCGCTCACATGAGGTTGCGTAACTGGTTGCCTAAGCGTCCACTCTAAGCGTTGGTGAAGCGATCCTTCGACCTAGCTGGATCAGTGCTTCACCCGCGATCAAAGATCCAGTTTCGATCTCAGCCGTACGCTTTGTTCCAGTGGTCACGTGTTACTGGTGTTAGAACCAGTTTCCAGACAACCACTACAGGGATTTGACAGATTTTTGCTGTAAATCAGACCATAACCCAATTTTTCTACTCTTGGAGCATATTTGTATTGGATATTTAGAATCTAGCACGAACACATGCAATTCAAACTCAAATCCGGTTCGAAGGACCAGTGGCGATACCAGTTTCTTGGTCTTTCTATAATAATTGACCGAAAACTATATTTTTTATTTTTGTATTCCAAAGGGTAATCATGGGTAGGGGAATTCTTGGAATAGGAGAATTAACACAGAAAAAATTTAAATTGTCTCAAGCTACGTAGGGACTGAAGGGGCCCCAGTGCAGAGCGAAATCCGAGGCTCCGGTAGACACTGATTTTTGGGGATTTGGGGCCCCCATCAGGACGAGGCCCTGAGTCCGGGACCCATTGGCCCAAACGGTTGATTTTTATTCTCAAAGCCAACAAAATGAGATATTACTTTTTAAAAGATTATGTGTCCCTTCTGATCGATATCCATTCTTTACTTTAAATGTCACGACAATTTGTGGGCATTTGGGGCCTCCAACAAGCCGAGACCCTGAGCCCGGGTCCAGTGTGCCCAAGGGCATAAGACGGATAGAAAAACCTGTTATTTTTATTGACAAAGCCACTCAGGGTCCCAGCTATACGAGAGCGTTACAATAGGTTTATCGTCCCAAGGACGGGTCTAAGTTGAAATCAAATGAATTAAGTTCCAGTACGTTATTTGTGTTTGTTGGGAACATGTATCAGCTATTAATCACCATGGAATCTCCTAGCATCCCATATAACACGCTGGTAGGTCAAATAGCTGGAGATCATCGTTGTAGAGTAATGAATTGCCTCGTATCAGAAGCTTGTGGAGTCTATAGTGGAAGAATGGTGACGTGGTTGCCAGATTTTGCCTACCACTACTAGTACTAGAGCTCATGTATGGCAACTGTATGGAATATGACATGTCCAACTACCTGCCTCGACTTTGCACAGTGGCACGCATTCAAAAAGTCAATTTAAAATGAATCTGCCGCGCAAAATTTGAGCGTACATTGTACTCTCGTAATATGGCAAATCAATATGTGGACGGATCTCCTATTCTTACTAGTGCTAAAAGGTCATATATCGGGTTTCCCGTATAATAGCTGAATTGGAGTTACGCGTCTTTGTCTTTCCAGCGACGATATTTGCAATGCCTCGAGTGTTTTTTATTAATTTATATTTTCTGGAAAATGTTGGCGAGGTGATCACTGTCATCATATGGTTCCAGCACAACAACGTTACGTGCCATACTACGAACATCATCCTGGACATTTTGCATGAACCTATCGAGGGTAAGGTTATATCTAGCAGAAGTGACGTGAATCGACCACCGAGATCGTGCGATTTGACGTTATTAGGCTTTTTCTTGTAGGGCTTTCTGAGTCTGAGGCGTTTGCCAATAGGCCGCAATTCACCAAATCTCGATCATCATAACCAAGACGATTGCCCACATTTACCCAATTGACCCATGTTTCATTCTATCCGAACTACAATAAAATAGCTTAATCGATACCTGACAATTTGTTTTATTCCATCTCAACCTTGACCTTTCTCTATAGGAAACCCCACAACAAGTTCAATTTTCATGCATCCACAAGTCACACGATGACAACCAAAATACAAAACGCAACCATTCTTGTTAACATCACGTGTACAGCCATTTCACTTCCTTCTCAAATGCAGTTTTCATTTTCTGTTGTACCTATGTTTACATAAACATTTATCTGACATAATCCATATTCATATCGGACGTAGCCGGAGCGAGCGTATCAAATTCAGTCGTGACTGTCCCTCTGCTGCTTTTTACAGTTAACAGTTTCGAAATTCCTGCCAACGGGCACTTGTTGCATATTAAAATACAGATTGGGATCTATGTCAGGATCACAGAATGCAACGTGGCTTTGCCGGATCCAGATCAGATTCGGTGCATTCGGTGTTTCCAACGAAATACTAGTGACCAGAGGTAAGAGATAAAAAATGGAATGCTATTCGTATCCAATTAAAGGAGTCTAACAATTTTCAAGGACAAACGTTTCAATGATTTCACTTAGTCATATTTATTACCAGTAAAAACGTTTTTTGAGGATTGAGTGAAGTTTGAGATGCTTCCTCCTTGGTTTCTGAACGAACAATAACGCTTCTTCGAGAAACCTCTGAGGGAGGATTTAGCTTTTGTACTGCACTGTAGCGAATAACTGAGATAAATATCGCCAACCAGTATTGATACTGACTTTATCAATTTGAGCGTATCTATACCGCTTAAAGTTATTCTACGCACATTCTGTAACTTGGTCGATAGTTTTTCATAATAATGACTAACAGTCATCTTAAAAAAGGCCCGAAGAAGAGAAGATGTCTTTAGTACAGATAACGTATTGTTATCAATATAGGTCTGAATATTCAAAGCTTCACTTCACCGTTCACTCTTACCGCAAAAGGTTGGGACACCCCTATTAAAAATTGCGCATTAGTCAATAATTTTATCTGCAAATTTCGCTTTGGGGATTGCGCGTGTCTGAGTCACTTAAGTCTCGTTCGATATTTAAGTCCATTTCTCCTCAATTCCAACGATATCGTACTCCTAGAAGATCTGTATTGATGAGCCAACCTGATTTTTTGTTCTTCTCACCAATCTGTCTGACCTCAGTGCAGTAAATGCACGTGGTCTTCCACCTTTTGAGAGATTCAGTCATGGTATTCCCTGATCGCACTCCCCTATTGTTCGATAAATTAATCGGACATAAGATTGAACATATCATACAGCGACTGAAAGTTAAGAAATCACCGGAGTTTGATAATATAAGCGCATACACTCCGAAACAAGTAAATTATGAAATTTCTAAAGTATAAGCATATCTTATAAATACCTGCATGGAAAGAGGAATGTTCCCGACCCAATTAAAAAAGGCAATAATAAGACCTGTATTTAAATCTGGAGATAAACAGAAACTTTGTAATTATCGTCCAATTTCAGTATTGACAAACTGTTCAAAAATTTTCGAAAAAATTCTTAAAAACGCTTTTCAGATTTTATTGCAAAATACAACCTCATATCTGAAGAGAAATATGGATTCCAGGAAGCAAAATCAAGTCAAGATGCACTTATTCAGTTAACAACCAAAATTTACAAGTACGTTGATAATAATTCGATATTATTACTCATCAAAAATTATTAAGAACCTTGCAAAATTTAGGATTTCGTGGAGTCACTTATCAACTCATGAAAAGTTATTTGGAAAACAGGACACAATGTGTGAACATCAACAGTACACTGAGTGAAAATATGATTGTTCGATGCGGAGTTCCACAAGGAACCGTATTAGGACCAATGATGTTTAATTCATACATTAATAACCTTATTAAATTAAAAAACGATGAAGAAATTATTGGTTTCGCAGACGATACGGCAATTATTCAGACAAAGATTGGACTTCTTTAAAAAACAACATTGTGTTAGATTGTCAAAAGGTTTCAAATTTTTTCACGGAAAGGATTTTAACAGCCAATTTCAACAAAACATACTTTATTTCATTTTCTTGCGACAACAGATCTTCCCCAAATTTTAATCAACTCCAAATTAAAACGTTGAATAGCTGTAGAAACATACAATCGGTTGATAATTTCAAATATCTAGGGTTATTCATAGATAACCATCTAAGATGGAATAAATATATTGAAAGTTTAGTGAGAAAATTAAGATACCTTATTCCGAAAGTCAATTATTTCAGCAGTTTTTTAAGCGAAAAATATCTACATATGGTATATCATGCTCTTGTTCAATCATTACTATCTTACGGAATCTTAGCATGGGGGGGGAGTCATGAATAATCATTATAAAAAGATTGAAACTACGCAGAAGTGGATTTTGAAAGTTGTGTTGAACAAAAAGAAATGTTATCCCTTAGAAAATCTTTACAATGAATCTCAACTTTTCGACTGCCGGAAAATTTATTTTTATCATACAATAATATATTTAACAAAAAATCCGAAATTGTTACTTTCTATCAGCCACAACCATCAAACGCGCTTCAAGGAAACCTCTGCACTAATTCCTAGACTTAATAAGACTATCAGCCAAAGATCATTCTATTTTCTATGCTCAAAATTTTATAATGTTATTCCTGCAAACCATAAATATGTAAAATGTAAAAAACGTTTAAAAATTGAAATTAAATCATGGAACCTAAATCAACCAAGGTTACAAATACATAAGTTGGTTGACACTAAAAACCTATATGTTATTTGATCATAAAATGATGCAAATTTATACATTTGATTAGTATACTTAAAGAAAATTTGTTGTATTAATATAACTCAACTTCGGTTAAAACCCAAGCACAAGTGTACACTTTTTTGGGTATATTATGCCGTTATTATTTATACGAAAACTTGTAATTGGACCAATAAATATTATTATTATTATTGTTATTATTATGTTCTGATTCTGGGATATTCGACAGAATTCAGCTTTGTATACTCGCCCATCCAACTTGTAGATACTAATTTACCTTAAATGAAATAATTAAATATCAACTGACAGTAAAGTAAGTAAGCAAACTTTTGTTTCCAAAGGCAATTTGATATTATTTTGTGTTGGTTAAAATTAAACCCGATGAATTTGTGCCAAAACTTTTAGGACATACATTACTAAACAAGTTGGAATGAATAGTTGAAAATGAAAAGGAAAAAAAGATTGCTTCTGTATTTTAAAATACCGTGCTTGAAATAGGATTACTATAAGCATCCATTATATAATCAGAACAACAGGGTGAAGAGATTATGTAAAATATGAGAAAACAAAAGTAAGTAGCGCGCTTGCATAATACCTAGACAAATAAATGACGTTTGCAAAGTCGTTTTTGGTAAGACTGATTGTTGGCGTGCAACAGGAATTTTTGCTCCTCTTCTTTGGAGATGTTTTTGATGTTTACCGTACTCATTATTATGAAAAACCATTGAATAATCTACAGGCTGCGAGTAAAATATTTGAAAAATTTTAAGCTGTTTATTACGATCAAACTGTCAAAGCATTGCAATACTGGTTGCCTATCTTCAGCCTAGAAAATCGCCAGTCGCAATAAAACCGAAAGACCACAAACAATTTCCATTAGTATTTTGCATTGGTTAGTAACATTTAGCACCAAAACTAGACCGTCTAAGATTGATGACAGCCTCTGATGGCAACTGCTTACAGTCTACTGTGAAATGCAAATGTTAAATCCTCCTTTCCACGTTCCATATTTCGCCTTGACCCTAGGGGTCCTCGGGGCACAGGCCTAGGCCCCAGAATGGTGGGGGGCCTTAATTCCCAAAAAACAAAATGTCTGAGCACCGGCCCGATCTTCAATTTTCTCTAACAGCAAAATAGGGAAGGCTTTTAACCTGCTGTGGGCCCAGGGACACCTTCAAAGCTCACGACGGCTCTGACCATTCATCAAGGAAACGTTATTTTTTGTTTAAAATCAAAGGAGAAATCATCTCATGATCACCTCAAAGCATGAAAAAATATATAATAAAAAATGACATTGCATAGGTTGAAGATTTTATATTGAGGGTTGTAGGGGTGTGGAAGAGTATATCGGTAATTCTTTTATCAATAGAGCACTTTGAATACTTGTGTAGCTACAAACACCAAGAACTTTCTGGCATCTAGTCATCGACAATTCGCTGGTTACATACAAACCAGATGTAATTCCGAATATCTCGCTCTTAACATCTACTTTTAAATACTTGTGTCTGCTCCGTTTGAAGTGTAGATTAGCTTTAGTAGTACCTGGTATTCTATTTTACGACGATGATTTCGAAATGTATGTACTCGTTATGTTTGGAATGCAGAGAGCTCTTACCTTACGATACTATGTGTCAATTCTGAATCATTTATAATACGGTTGAAGAAAAGAATAAGCAAATAGGTATGCATCTTAAGATAGATACAAGACTTCATTATAAGAATATATATATATATATATATAATACCAGTGGCGAAGTCTAGCTGACAAATAAGCGAATAATTGAAACTGTTATCAAGTAATATGTAATGTCAAAATCAATGAGGTAGACAGAAAAAGTATACACATGATGAATAACATAGAGCAACACAGGAATTCGCAGTGGAAAGTACATGTACAGATTACGCTTTTACCTTTTAAAAACTAAACAGAGCGTACAAAGAAAGGAAAAATACATTCTATGTTAAACAGATCTAGCCACACTTGTGATATCAATATTGCTATTATATGTATAAAGAGTTACACAATAATAAATAAATAAAAAGTTGAATATACAACATTGCATCATTGATCCTACTGCATATCAAACAAATAACGTTTTAGTTTGAATTTGAACTTGTTCATATTAAGAAGCTTGAATTCTTGTGGCAGCTGATTATACATCCTGATAGCATTATATATGAACGATATTTGAAACATGGCGGTTTTATGCTGCGGAACGGTGTAGTTCAATTTTGATTTTATATTTTGACGACGAGTATCTTTGAGAGGTATTTAATGTTTGATCAGACCTGGAAGATTTGGAGTGTTGATTTACAAGAGTCTAAATATGGAGTGAGAAACGAAGGCTTAGATCAACAGTTAAGAATGAATTAAGAAAATAATCACAGAAACTAAGCGCTTGTAATTTTCAAAGATAGAGTATCCTTTAAAATATTTATATTATTTTTATTGCCAAAAAGTCTTACTTTTGTCTTCTTAGAGTTGAGCTATAGGTTGTGCTGATAGTGTGTTTATCGATTGAAGCTCTTCATTCAGATTTCGTCTTTCATGGAAAAGCTAAAATAAACTTGAATATCGTCAGCGTACGATTGTACCTTGACGTTTTGTATTTTTCTTAGGATTTCTGCTGTGTATATTATGTATAACAAGGGCCCAAGTATGGATCCTTATGGCATCCCTGACAGGATATCTGTGCTTGCCGAATGAGAACCATAAATATGAATTTTCTGGGAGCGTCTAAGTAAGTAGCTCCATATTAAAAACAGTGAGGGGTCAGTAAAACTATAGAACTTGAGCTTTGAGCACAACAACTCATGATTGATGGTGTTAAACGTCTTGGAAAAATCCAGAAGGACAAGAGCCCTAGATAAACCTTGATCATACGCCATTAAAATATCTGTGGTTACCGTAGCTATGTTTCAGTCTGAACCCAGATTGGCAGTCAGGAAGTGTACCATGGACTGAAAAGTATTCATTAATTTGTATATATAGATGTTTTTCGAAACTTTTTGATACAGCTGGTAGAGAGATCTGTATAACTTTCCGCTAGTTCTTTGAAAAATCTGAGCTTAACATCGAGAAGAAACTTATCCAGACAAAAAAATCTTAAGTTTATAGCTTCTTAGGCCCATATCGTCAGTCGTCCCTACAATTGTAGGGCGCGTTTATGGCCTCCTTGATTGTCATACTCCTTTCTCTCCTTCAAAAATTTCTAGATTACACTTGTCCCGTGTCAGCGTCAGCGCTCTCCTATTGTGAAGATATGTATTCTTTTTAAATTGTAGGAAATTTCAGGCTGATTAAACATGATATTATAACTCAAAAGCAAGCACAATTTGATGCAAATAGATGTTGTATCATAACCTTAAAATAGATTTCTGACACGGAGAAGTAGAAAACTATGACAATCAAGGAGGCCATAAAGGCGCCCTACAATTGTAGGGACGACTGACGATACGGGCCTTAGATATAGGTGCTGCATTTCGACCCTTCATACCATACCAAATCATTATCTAAGTGTGGTCATTGTCTTGTAATAGGTATTTGGTGTTTCTTTTATATCGGACACATAACCAAATGTTCTTGTACATGAAAGTCTGTTGAATAAAGGAAACAATTTTTTTAATTAGTGCAAGTTTGTATGGCATTTTGAAAATTCCTGTGGTGTTGCATCATAAGCGGTTCAGTGTTGAGAGACACTATAATGTAACTGACGGAAGGGCACGTCCTGGTATCTGTCTGTATAAGGCCATCAAATTACATAATTGTATGGTTTTCGGTAGACCATAAAAACTCGTAGGGAACGGCAGCAGGTCCTTACGAACACAAAAGAAAATTACCGCTTTGGTATTTAGGTAGCACAGTAGGATGTCATTTATTTGAATTGAGCTAATAGCAGATAAATACGGACTTGTGGATGCGTGGGGGCCATCAAGACTGAAGAGGTAGCTGTTAGTAGGTTGAACAAGTGGGAACTTGAACTTCGACAGAGACTTTTAGTTGAATTCTGCATGAACTGAAGCTAAAATACAATATTGAGGTGAGCACTCATAGATTCTGCGCGTTTTATAAAGTTCTCCGTATGTATGATATAGTTCAACTTTGGAAAAACTGTGATAAAACAGATATACTCAAAAATAAGTATTGGTGAAATTAATTGTCATTCACTTTGTTCATGGCTGCTGTCGTGATCGACCAAGTTTTGGCACCGTGTGAAACTAGTAACTTCTTGTTATGATATGCTCAGCTGTTTTTGCCGTAATACGAAATCTCGTTTATCCAAATAATTACCACATTATACTGTTGGAATTCTTGTTAATCTTATTGATGCCGTATAAACACACGTAAGACTTTCTAGTAAATCAAAGTAAACTTGTGAGAGAATTTTCAGATACCAGTAAAGAAAATGAAGCTTCTTTTACAATGTCCCTTAAAAACGCGTTCTTGCGGTCAGCACTATAACATAAGCGCTAACATTCTTCATACAAGTTAAAAGGTAACAAAAAAAAAACAACAATGGAACTTAAAAGCTCTGAAAGCCCTGAAATGATGCCGACATGCGACAGACAGACCGCTGTTGTGCACTAATGCCCTTTTTACGACTACATTACATGGAATTGTGTAAACGGGTGGCATTTTTTATAGCGAAAATGTTTCTAAAAGTATTTTTACTGCTACAAGGTTGTTATACTGTCAGTCTGTTAGATTGCATCCTTTTAGTATGAAAAGCTATGCTGACGTCATAATACATGTAATTACTGAGAGCTTTGATGGTCAAAATAAGTGTTGAGATACCAAGGTAATGAATTACGGAACTTTCTTGAGGCTTGTCTCATTTTAAATTAACAAAAAATTAGTCAATAAGCAACATTTGTTCAGACTCGTAAATTTGATGTGTCGTGTCAGTACAAGATTTAAACTACCATGAAATCTAAAGATCCCGAACATCCATGTCTAAGAAACCATAAAGCAGTCAAACTTAACAAATGATATATTATTTAGAATACGGAGCGAACAATGAATCAGCAATGCGGTATCTTAGTGAAAATGGAAATACTTTCAAAATGAACCCAATAAAAATACACGAAGATATATCCAAAAGCCAACCAGCACTAATGTACTTTTTACTGCCGGTAACAAATCGAGCCAGATATGCCCTAAACGTCACTTCTTCAGATTCCTGTCGAACTTTCTTTGTCACGATGTGTTACGGGGAACTGGGAGTATGTGTGAGTACATAGACGTACACAATAAAAAAGTTAATTTTTACACCCGTATTTTTTTTTACTACAAAAAATGGGGCAACACCTGTTTTCAGTACCACTAGCGCCACCCAGCGAAGAAATGATAACAAACATTGGGAAAATTAGAATAATGCACCACAAGCTTTCCGAACAGTGCAGTGACAGACTGGAAACACACAAACTGTGATTGGCAGTGCTGATATTTTTGAGATAGCTGCCGCTGAAACTGCAAAGTAGCCCCAGTATTTGGTCTAAAAACATATCAGGCGTTATGAAAAAAAACTGAGTTTTAGAAATCCTACACTATAGTCTTCAATCACTGAAAAACTGGATAAATGAGCTATGACAAAGCATAAATAACTACAAACCTTGCCTTCCTCTATGTAGTATAGAACACTGAAAAGTTGAACATTTAATTAAGTAAGCAACTCTAGGCAGGCATTAGACGTATTTTTACACTCATATAGATTTCCTAGCATATTTGTTGTCAAGGTTTAAATGATTTCCAATGTTTCAACCCCGTTTCCCTCAGTTTCCCAACAGTCTATCTGAACCCGTAAGCTCAAAAACTACCCAACGGATTTTCACACCGTTTTCACAAATGGATATAGAGCTTTATGAAGAAGGCTAAAAGGTATGCTTTATTAAAGTTTTGCGTAAATTGGCCCGAACAGGACAGAATTGACGGAAAAGTATCAAAAATGTGCATATAAAAAGTCTTAAAATAAACTACGTACTACATAATGGGTGATTTTTTGCTAGTATCTTTTTGGCAACACTGTTTTTGACAGATGACGCGTAAATCGTGTCTTGTGTCATTGTCAAACTTGTTCAGTTTGGTCTATAATTTAACCATGAATCGACTTACGAACGAACAGCGCTTGCAAATTACTGAATTTAACTATCAAAACTCATGCTCGGTTAAGAGAGTGCACCGAGCACTGCTTCCAATTTATGGGCAATTTGGTCGGCCTACTGAGGGAGCTATTCGGAAGCTTGTGACTAAATTTCGAACCCAGTTTACATTATTGGACATTAAACCACCAACACGCAGATGTAGACTGAAGAAAATATTGCGGCTGTATCCGCCAGTGTTAGTGATGACCGTGAAATGTCGATTCGCCGCCGTTCGCAGCAATTGGGCCTCTGTTACTCCACTACGTCGAAAATTTTGCCACAGGATTTGGGTGTAAACCCTTATAAGATACAGCTGGTGCAAGAATTGAAGCCACACGACCTCCCACAACGTTTCCCATTTGGTCAATGGGCGCTGGCAAAGTTGGAGGAAGATCCACATTTTTATCGAAAAATTGTGTTCAGTGACGAAGCTCATTTAGGGTTGAATGGGTACGTTAACAAGAAAAATTGCCGCATCTGGAGTGAAGACCAGCCAGAAGCATTGCAAGAACTACCAATGCATCCCGAAAAAATCACTGTTTGGTGTGGATTATGGGCCGGTGGCATCATCGGGCCGTACTTCTTCAAAGACGACAATGGCCGGAGCGTAACTGTGAATGGCGAGCGCTACCGTGCGATGATAACAAACTTTTTTTTGCCCAAAATGGAAGAGCTGGACTTGGCTGACATGTGATTTCAACAAGACGATGCCACATGCCACACCGCACACGAAACAATGGCCCTATTGAGAGGCGAGTTCGGTGAACAGTTTATCTCACGTTTGAGGCCCGTCAATTGGCCGCCTAGATCGTGTAATTTAACGTCGTTGGACTACTTCTTGTGGGGCCATGTTAAGGCTAATGTCTACAGGGATAAGCCAGCAACGATTGACGCACTGGAAGCCAATATTGAAGCATTTATTCGTGAGATACCGGCCGATATGTTGGAGAGAGTGTGCCAAAATTGGACCTTGCGCATGGGCCATCTAAAGCGCAGCCGCGGCTAACATTTAGATGACATAATCTTTCAACATTAAATTATATCGACCGTTCTATCGACTGAAATAAAGATTTAATCGTTTTTTCAAATTTTTTGTGTTTTTTTTTTTTGAAAATCAAATCCTATATCTTAAAAAATCAACCGTTAGTACTTATCATGATCCATAAAAAAGTCCGGGAACAATATGCTAACTATTATATACTAAGTGACATATAAATCCGAACACCCAGTTTAAATGGTTTTATTTTAATAAAAGTTAGTGAATGTATTTATCTTACTGTAAATAACAAGTGAACAAATTTTCAGCCTTATCAGTTGGACATTCCGGTTTTTATACTGCTTTTTTTTAATTCACTAACGCTCTAAAAATGAATATTTCAGCCACAGTAAAGAATCAACGTTGGCGGATTTTGGTTCTTGACATCTTTTACGATCGGTTACGATGCCTAGAGTACGGAGACCTGTACGATTTCGTCAACTTAGTGAGTTTGATAGGGGCCGTATAGTGGAACTTCGGGAAGCTGGACTTTCTTTTCGGGCAATTTCAGTTAGAGTGCAAAGAAGTGTAGAGACTGTGGTTAGGTGTTGTCAGGCATGGCTTCGAGAAGGTCGTACGTAAAGAGCAAGGGGCACTGGACGCCGCCGTAGAACAACAGACCGTGAAGATCGCCGCCTAAGATTATTGGCCTTAAGGGACCGTTTCTCCACTACCAGGTCCATTGCAAATGAATGGTTTGCAGAACACGGAAGACCTATTGGCATGCGAAGTGTTTACCGATGAATGAGAAGTTTTGGCTTGTTTTCATACCGGCCACACTGGGTCCTCCCTTTAACTCGAGAACACCGACGTAATCGCCTTGAGTGGTGCAGACAACGGTCACTCTGGGATCAGGAATGGAACAGTATTGTCTTTAGTGACGAGTCTCGATTTTGTTTAGGCATGCACGATGGTCGTGTCAGGGTTAGAAGGCGACGTGGTGAAAGGAGGAATCCACAGTTTTTTGTTGAAAGACATGTTCATCACACTGTTGGAGTTATGGTTTGGGGTGCTATAGCTTATGGTTCCAGGTCACCTTTAATCTTCATCAGAGGTAACATGAACGCGCAGCGTTATATCCACGAAGTTCTAGAACCCCATCTTTTACCCTATCTTGACACCATGGCAGATCCAACTTTCCAACAAGATAATGCCCGACCACATGTTGCAAGAGTCACAATAGACTTCTTTCAACATAATGATGTCACATTGTTACCATGGGAACCAAGATCTCCCGACTTATCCCCAATTGAGCACGTGTGGGATATGATGGGTAGGAGATTGCTCAATTTGCAACGTCCTCCTCAGACTCTAGAAGCACTTCGAGAGGAGTTGGTGGTTGCCTGGAATGAGATACCACAGGAGGACATTGACCACCTGATCAGAAGCATGCCTAGGCGCGTTGGAGAATGCGTAGCTCATCAGGGTGCATCCACACATTATTAAAGGTCAAAGGGCTTTAAAGCAGTGCAATCATTTTGAAATTTTTATCATTTACTTATTAGGCTTCATTAAGTACTTATACAAAATTTTATTAAAATAAAACCATTTAAACTGGGTGTTCGGATTTATATGTCACTTAGTATATTTTGCGAAGGAAATGCAGAATCAAGCTACTTGACGCAATGTTTGTGTGATACTCTTGAGTTAGATAATAAACTCGGAAAAGTAATGTACCTCATTAATACTATCTTTTTAATTTTTTTAAGCTTCAAGTATATTATGATAAATTCAAAATGTTTGAGAGGGGTTCTCGAATTAGATGATCTCTATAGTCTTGATTAATTAAACGTTTTTCAACTATGGATGCTCGGGTTCATTTTACACTTCCGCAGAACGTTCCCTCTAGCCTAATAATTGAATACATATTTTAATATTCTCAGCAATTTTGTTCTTTGCTGTTATATAAAGATGTAAATTCCAAAATATTTATTGAGACGCCTTATCTGTCAGTCCGCAAATTTAAACATGATTGTAATCAGCTTCTTTTAGTAGCAACCACGGCATCCCGAAATTCAGGCTCTGCAGTCGCTCCAGCATAAAAAGCTTTAAAACATATCAAAACTGATAGAAACCTTATAACCCTTTACGCCTAGTTAGTCCCGGCGCTCATGTTTTGTTGTATTATGACCTATCAGGGAGGTCTGCTACAGCTGGGTAATCGACGCTAATATCTTTTCAACATTATTTCCGAAAAGGTGAGAGAGATAGAGAGGTGCTCCGTCTATAAAGGAAGTTTATGGTTTGTCGTGAGAGACATTAACGTCGAATGTTTAAGATAATGATTTTTCGAGAAGTCGCTGATGGGCTTTGTCTCGATGGCCGACCACAGCGTAAGTGCTGTTTTATGGTGGAAGCAAGAATTTTGATTGGCAGATAGCTAAGGTACATATCTGTGTGTCCGTAGGGGAAGCTGAGGAGCAAAACTATCACGTGAGGACGTTTACAGATTAACAGGGTATTACACAATGTTGTGAAGAAATTGAGGAGAGCGTAAAACTGCAAAAATAAATGAAACAATGAAACTTACAAACTATTAACTTTCATGTTACAACTTGCAAAAAACAAAGAACAAATGTGACGACTTTTCAGTAAATCGACATTGTTTTAACAGACTGAATAGTTGTTTCCTGACCATTTCTCACATTCCTGCGTTGCTCTATTTTCTGGGCCTTGTAGTGTGGGAGTACGGGATAAACACACAAGCAGGCAATAAAAATGGCACTTTGGGATGCAAATAGAGTCACGTTGTGTCCACATCGTTCTGTGAACGGCAAGTCCTGCAAAGTGCCCAGAAAGCGGCCCAACATAAATTATGTATATCCAGACACAACAAAGGTGAGGAGTTTTGCGGGAAGGGAGGAACCAGGGGTGGAACCAGAAGGGAGAATAGGGATGCAGCACTACAAAAGAATACTTGAATCAGTACATTTGGCAAATTGTAGGATTTTCCATGTTTTGTTTTTCCCAACCAAAAGCGAGTTAAACTTTGAACGAGGATCAATAGTTATTTGCTTTTCACTATGGTTTGAGGAATAACAACTGAGATCAACTGAGTGAAGCGCCACATGGCAGTATTCAGAAAATGTACCTTGTACCCTATCCTATAAGTTCACCAAGTAAGTTCCTTCCAAAGCGTTGGCCCTATATCGGAACACACTAGGGCAATTTCTGACCAAAGCATTTAATTAGTTGATCGATAAGTAAAAGTAAGAGAAACTTACAACTTCGTGGGGTGCTAATTTAGAGTGTAATTTTATTGTCGTTCTTCTAAAACTTGAAAACAGAAGCTTTGCATCAATCGTGGTTTGAGAGCACGAAAGAACCGGAGGATAAATTGTGCTGAACAAAATCGAGAATGCACATATATCAAAAAACCAGTGGCATAGCACATTTAAATACCCGATTGTATCTCTCTTCGGCAGTTTACGACCCCCATTTCGAATATCTCAATTTACTCCGCCATTTTGCAATTTTCTTGGCTAATTAAAAGCTACACACACCGGTTTTACACGTCCTTGGCCATCGGTTTCTCTCTAAATTACAAGGAGGACTCCAAGCGGAGATGGAAGATACACACCAGGATATTTTTATGGATATGTCCATAAGCAACGACGAAGTACAAGTTTTTAATAGCGGGTAAATGCTGGTTCATGTTGAACCAATCTTGGTCTTGGTTTTTTCTTTTATCAATTACTTGGATATTATCTGTTAAAGGACATCTGAAATTAATTGAGTTTTCGGTTAGTCGCACACAGTACGTGCACCTACAAGCCAAATACAGGGTGAGTTTTTAGTGTGGTGGTTACAAAGATTCCATCCGACAATATGCTCCTTACTTGGATACTATTTTTATCTGACGGTGATCCATAATTACTACACATATGTTTTAATGGAATGCCCAAAATGCTATTGCAGAAGTCCTTCCAAACTTAGCCACTTGATATAACATACCGTATGGTTTTATTTTCAAATTGTTGAGATATTGGACAATTTACCGAAAAAACTCATACCTCCACAACTGTTATAGCTAGAGTTCTGGAATTTTCGTCAGTATCTGCTAACTCTTCCAATTTTTTGGATAGTTTATATGGGCTGGTCAATTTTCAAATGGAACACCCTGTATATTTTCACATATCTTGGTTCCCATTTCCTGAGGCTTTTTTTAATATGAGGTTTATCGGGGCTTGTATCACTAGTATTTGAGTCAAAGCTTATCTTTTTATAAATAAAATAGTATAGTATCAAGGTAAATGAAAAATATCACAATACCTTACAAAATAAAGAGTAGCATTTAATTGGTAACGGCTAATCGGAATTGGTGTATTTTCATTATAAATCAAATATACCCTACCTTATGGTATAATATATATAATTTTATAATGGTGTTGATCCCGTATAAATAAATAAATAGAGTCGAAAAGTCAAAATGTTTTTGGCAACTCAACAACTACTCTTACAAACCCCCATAAACTTTGTACATACAGGGCGTTATATTTGAACATTTTGAGATGTAGTTCATTTTGACCTCTTGACCACCCTGTATAAACTATACAAAAAGCTGAAAAAGAAAGTATGAATCTGTGTTCCTGACGACAACAATACATCGGATACCACTGACTGCATCTTGGATGACGAGTTACTAGAGAAGCAAAACGTATGATAGCATGAGTGTATATGGCATCCTTAAGCTCTACAAGCTTTCAAGCTAGGGTTGGCACGCGTATTTGTTTCAAAACGAATACGAGGGAATTATAAAGAAATGTGTTAGTTTTATATTACATACGAGTACCTTAAAAAAAACTGTATTTAGCTATCGTCTTCAATAAAGATTAGAATATAGATCAAATTAAAAAGTCTATACATTATTTTTGTTTGAGTCTGACCTGTGAACCTTTGGATTTTAAAAATGTTTCCGTTTCTACATCTAAGGGCAATCTACTAAAATAATGTATGCTTGTGCTTCACCTCAGTACAGTGCATGTAAATAAAGTTTATAAATTGACCCCTAGAAGGCGTTTCTTTTTTCAATTCTAACGACCTTTGCCAATTCAGAACATCTATGTTCTTCTACATGTTTAGCTTGTGTCGTTACATAACTAAGTATAAAACAGTCTAAATGAGCGAATTATTTTCAAGAAACGTTTCGTGAATTAATAGGTTCCAGTAATCAATATTTTTGATCACGTCTTGCAGCTGTAGTCCTGAAATCAACCAATTCTAAGTCTCCCGCATTCTGCACAGCAAAGCGTTCCAGACGCCATCATTTTCTCCTCCATTTCGTTCTTTCGTGTGTATATTCACATTTGTTAGGTGGCTAATACTGCATCCGGTATTCCAGGGCCACCTCCTAATAGGAGAGCAGACAAAGAGACTGTTCTGCGGAGCTACCACAACATGCAATACCACCGCCTCAACCTCATTCTCGTTTTTCATTCAGACGCAATGAGAAAACTGCGGCCAATACTACACCACTAGCAGTGGCGTAGCTAGAGGAAAAGTGAAAATTTGCTTCTCTCAAGCCGGATATCTTTCGAATAAAGTACAGATTATGCAATAACGTATGTAATAAAAGTTTAGGCACAACATTCATTGTCTTTAATTTTAACAAACACTAATTAATATCTTCTTGTCTTTGTAAACAAAATTTCGTTTACTTCCTTTACTGTCAGTTGATTTGTATTTAGTTTGACGCTTAAAAGCGTCATTTAAATTAGTAATAAGAAAAATTATCTACAAATTGGTAGTGTGGGTAGTAAAAGCTGAAATCTGTTGAATATTCCAGAATGAAAACATTTCACGCAGAATAATTTATCGAAAAATAGCGGAGTGCGAGCAGGGAATACCATGTCTGAATTTCTTAAAAAGTGGAAGACCACGTGCATTAACTGCACAGAGGTCAAACAGATTGGTGAGAAGAGCAAAAAATCAGATTACCAATGGAAAAATCGTTATTTTACATGACGAAAAGTATTTCACTTTGAGTAATTTTAAGTTTATATAATAAAATAACCCTTCGCCAAGATGCACACAATGTAAACATAAGGTCTAAAATCACGATTACACCACCAGCTCATCATACTGCTCTATAACATTTCCAAAATATATAACGCTGTCCCTCAATACTTGAAATCCAAATCGCTATATATACTAAGTGACATATAAATCCGAACACCCAGTTTAAATGGTTTTATTTTAATAACATTTTGTATAAGTACTTAATGAAGCATAATAAGTAAATGATAAAAATTTCAAAATGATTGCACTGCTTTAAAGCCCTTTGACCTTTAATAATGTGTGGATACACCCTGATGTGCTACGCATTCTCCAACGCGCCTAGGCATGCTTCTGATCAGGTAGTCAATGTCCTCCTGTGGTATCTCATTCCAGGCAACCACCAACTCCTCTCGAAGTGCTTCTAGAGTCTGAGGAGGACGTTGCAAATTGAGCAATCTCCTACCCATCATATCCCACACGTGCTCAATTGGGGATAAGTCGGGAGATCTTGGTGGCCATGGTAACAATGTGACATCATTATGTTGAAAGAAGTCTATTGTGACTCTTGCAATATGTGGTCGGGCATTATCTTTTTGGACAGTTGGATCTGCCAGGGTGTCAAGATAGGATAAAAGATGGGGTTCTAGAACTTCGTGGATATAACGCGGCGCGTTCATGTTACCTCTGATGAAGATTAAAGGTGACCTGGAACCATAAGCTATAGCACCCCAAACCATAACTCCAACAGTGTGATGAACATGTCTTTCAACAAAAAACTGTGGATTCCTCTTTTCACCGCGTCGCCTTCTAACCCTGGCACGACCATCGTGCGTGCCTAAACAAAATCGAGACTCGTCACTAAAGACAATACTGTTCCATTCCTGATCCCAGAGTGACCGTTGTCTGCACCACTCAAGGCGATTACGTCGGTGTTCTCGAGTTAAAGGGAGGACCCAGTGTGGCCGGTATGAAAACAAGCCAAAACTTCTCATTCGTCGGTAAACACATCGCATGCCAATAGGTCTTCCGTGTTCTGCAAACCATGCATTTGCAATGGACCTGGTAGTGGAGAAACGGTCCCTTAAGGCCAAAAATCTTAGGCGGCGATCTTCACGGTCTGTTGTTCTACGGCGGCGTCCAGTGCCCCTTGCTCTTTGCGTACGGCCTTCTCGAAGCCATGCCTGACAACACCTAACCACAGTGTTTACACTTCTTTGCACTCTAACTGCAATTGCTCGAAAAGAAAGTCCAGCTTCCCGAAGTCCCACTAGACGGCCCCTATCAAACTCACTAAGTTGACGAAATCGTACAGGTCTCCGTACTGTAGGCATCGTAACCGATCGTTAAGGATGTCAAGAACCAAAATCCGCCAACGTTGATTCTTTACTGCGGCTGAAATATTGATTTTTAGAGCGTTAGTGAATTCAAAAAAAGCAGTACAAAAACCGGAATGTCCAACTGATAAGGCTGAACATTTTTTCACTTGTTATTTACAGTAAGATAAATACATTCACCAACTTTTATTAAAATAAATCCACTTAAACTGGGTGTTCGGATTTATATATCACTTAATTTTTCAAAATGCTACTTCCATTTTCTGAGATCTCGCTACAATAATTAATAACATCGAATATCTAAATGTTTTTTGTTTCTATGCACATACCTATATTACATATGTATGATTATACCTACCTTACATTGTACGCTTTTCCCTAATTTCTTTATGTCTTTGTTTGTAATCTGTGAATTTGTTCATTTCTTCTATATATATTAGTTATTCATGCTTTCAAAAAGGCAATATTACTACGGTAACATATACTACTTGTATATCTTTACTTTTAAGCTTTTAAGTTAGTTAAGTAGGTTTTGTTAGGTTAAGTGGAAGACCAGCCATTCCTCTATAGGAATGAAAGCTGAACTTCGCCTTTTCCAAGTAGAGGAATGCCCTGACAATGTTAGATACAAACATAAAACAAAATTTGCAAATAACATCCTTGTCTGGTGCGTAATTTTTAACTGGCGTGTATTTTAACCTTTTGTGGGGTGAAGCTTTGTATAGTCAGAGCTAACTGCCTTTCCAAATTACTTCAGTTTGTCCACGAACACCATGCTATTGACTATATCATGTTTTGGCCAGACCTAGCATCATGCCATTATTCAAGACATACCCCAAACTGGCTTCGAAAACACAACATACCTTTTGTTCCCAAAAACGATAATCCTCCAAACTTGCCGCAGTCTCGCCCAATAGAGGATTTTTGGGCTTTACTGTCTAGGAAAGTTTATCATGGAGGCTGGAAAGTCCAAGATGAAGAACGATTGAGTCGGTGAATTTACGAAAAACTGCGAGAAATTGATCCGAATTTCGTCCAGGACCCCATTCGAAGAAAGTTGCGTCTGGTAGAGGAATCGGCCTCTCCGCATCATTCGATAGTATTGAGTTGTAATTTATGATAACTAATTAATGTTTAAATAAATTTCTTCATTAAAAAAAACCGATAAACATTTTGTGGCAAGCGTTAGCATCGTCAAAGCTCATCAGAATGATGAAGAAGGACATCATAATTGGAGTTTTGATTGAATTAGGAGTTTTTAGAATCATTTGCTTTAAACATACAGCTAGATCATTGAAGATGGGAGTACATTATTACTATATCATGTGAACTCACCATACTATATGAAAGCTTACAATACGTGGCCCCTCTAACGATGTTAGCTCTCATTGATTGCACAGAGCACTAACCTAGCGCCATTTATAACAACAACAATGTGAATTTAGCTTCAGAAGGTGCCTTTTCAACCAAATGTATCTTGTTTCACATGTATGTTGAGAATTTCAAGATATTTTCACATTTGACAGTATGTTTCAGATGGAATGAAACATGCAATATCAAATCTAATCCTGCAATCCAGACGTTGCGTTTATTGTATGCAAACAGAGCTGTTTGTCTATAAATCACTTTTGAAGAGACATAATATGGCACAATATTATATCAATAACGAACTGGCCGATTTGATGTTAATATGCTGATGCTTGTCCTCAGATTATGCTCCGAGAGAAGAATCTAGGATCGTCGAGGTGGACAGAGTACATATACATCACATCCCACATGTTGCTTATTGAGAAAAGAGTTTTGCATGTTCAACCAAACGGCAACAACTTTGACTTTGAAGTTTTTAAGCAACATATGACATTAGCTTGTTATCAAATGAACTATGAGTACTCTTGTTTAACAAATATTACATCATCCGAGGGCTACTACTGGGTGCGCTATCTATTACTTTTGTTTTACCTATAAGTTTGTATTACCATGTGAGTCAAAAGTCATGTGGTATGCATAAATGAACTGTCAAAGGTATGCCATTTATAGTCATGGATTCGTTTACAATACAACAAGGCATTTTGGTTATCCAAACTTATTACGAAAACGGTCGAAATATAAAAAATACTTTTCGCAAACTTCGCACTAGTTTTGGCCGACATGGACGCCCTACAGAGGCTGGAATTCGTTGGATTGTTCATCGTTTTGAACAGCTGAAGGTCGTAGACCATACCAACATGCTCGTCCAGCTCGTACTCGTGAAAACATAGCCGCAGTGAGTGAAAATTTGCGAGAAGATCCAACCACCTCGACTAGGCACCGTTCGCAACAATTGGAAATTACTGAGATCACTTTACGCCGGATTTTACACATTGATTTTCACCTCCATCCATACAAAATCCAACTAACACAAGAAATGAAGCCGGCAGGCCATCAACAGCGGCGTATTCTTGTTAATTGGATGCTGGAAAGAGAAGACGGATTTTCGGCCAAAGTGCTCTTTTCTGATGAGGCTCATTTTCACTTCAATGGGTACGTAAATAAGCAAAATTGCAGACTCTGGGGGCTGAAAATCCACACCAATATCATGAACAACCTCTCCATACTGAAAAAGTGCGGATTATGGGCTGGTGGCATCGTTGGACCTTTCTTCTTTGAAAATGCCGAAGGAAACGCCATTACCGTCAACGGGGAACGTTATTGTGGCATGTTAACAGACTTTTTGTGGCCAAAATTGGTGCCGACGATCTTTGGTTTCATCAAGACGGAGCAACGGCTCACATATCTCGCCAAACAATCGCCTTATTGCACAGGAAATTTCAAGATTTTACGAAATTCAGATGTCAGTTTGCCCCCGAGATCGTGCGATTTAACACCTCTTGACTATTTTTGAAAGAAAAAGTGTATGCGAATGGTCCCCGGACAATTCAAGACCTAAAGCGCAATATTGGGACTGAAATTGCGGCCATAGACCCGATTATTCTGGGAAAAGTCATTGAAAATTTTGATCTTCGGATGTTGGCCTGTAAGCGAAGCCGCGGTGGTCACATGACTGATATTGTTTTTCATACATTAATAGCATAAACCAACCTTCATTTATCAATAGAAAAAATCGATTTCAGCTGGTAAAAAGCGTGTTGATTTTTCAAATAGAAAAAAAAAAGGAATAGATGGCACACCCAGTACTATTGTATATTATTATGAGTTATTGTATCACAATTTTTCTGTACTAATTTCCCAGTTATTGGTTGAACCGAGAAAACCCTTGGGAGCCGACTCTGGTATCAGCATCTGCAGAAGGCATTGTTTCTCGCCCATTAAGTTCATCTGAACGTCGAGCAAAAAGCCAAATTGTTTGGCTGCGCAACGTCTTGCAATAATGACCTACACGAATGTGTTTCTCAACGGCCCAACCAAAACCGTGTCCTCTTGAGTTTTTCACTCGATGGGACCTCAGTATTGGAAATACTAGATTATTTTTCAAAATTAAGTGGCAATACGAACTTGAAGAAACCGTAACGAGACATTGATGCAAGGGACTCTGCATTAATGTAGAAATGACAAAATACATGGAATGGTCAGATAAGTATCTTAATAAGGTTCACAGTTAATAATGACTACAACACTAAGTGAAATCAATAAATTTGGAACGGTACAGAGATTTGAATACTTGTGTACAGTATTTACATCAAAGCTGGGTAACAAGGAGGAAATATAAAAAATAATAATGTCCGAAAATCATGCCATATATGCACTGAAAGTACTACTGGAAGAAACATATTGGAATCAGGATCTATAAAACGCTAATAAGGCCAGTGGTTGCGTATGCATGAAGCACCTGGACGATAGCAAGAGTAAAGCAAGCAAAGCTGGAGGTATGGGATCGAAAAAAGTTGAAATATTTTCGGTGGGAAAATGTTGTATGATGGTACATGGGCACGAGTTGAAAGGACTGTTGATACGGTTTGGAGACGTACAAACAATGGCAGAACATACAGCACCAAAGACATTGTTTATCCACGCAAAAGGGGAAAATAAAATGAGAGTCAGAGAAAATTTAAGAAAAATGACTGGTAAAGAAGAGCAATAAATAGAGAAGAACGGTGAAGGATTGGTAATCAAGCCATGGGGCCAAAAACTGGATAAAAGCTCTAATCGAATGGACTGTGCACTACTAATTAAACAAAACAATATTTTTTCATCGATAACCACTGTGAAACGTTAATATAAATTAGCGGCGTGCGAGCTGTCAAGTTCAAAATGATAGAGTAGTGAGTCAATTAAGCAAAAGAACGTATTTCCATCCGCCATTTTTATTCATAGAGTTAACTGATAAAGATAACAATTAGGCAAAACTGCAGTTTTTTTTGAAAGGGCCAAGACAAAGTACGATTTAGACAATATAGCCCTGCTATACTTATTTACCGATCTTGACAACATACTCGATATATCCCCCAAACAGAAAACAATAACACTAATAACCTAAGATAGACTTTGTGCCTTAAATGAGACATTTCGCCTTAAAAAGGATCTATAATTAAATGAACCCGTCCATACTCCCACTTTGTCAGATAATGTATACTAAGTGACATATAAATCCGAACACCCAGTTTAAATGGTTTTTGTGTTCATGTTACCTCTGATGAAGATTAAAGGTGACCTGAAACCATAAGCTATAGCACCCCAAACCATAACTCCAACAGTGTGATGAACATGTCTTTCAACAAAAAACTGTGGATTCCTCCTTTCACCACGTCGCCTTCTAACCCTGGCACGACCAT
The DNA here is from genome assembly GCA_963669975.1 of Acanthoscelides obtectus. Lineage (NCBI taxonomy): Eukaryota > Metazoa > Arthropoda > Insecta > Coleoptera > Chrysomelidae > Acanthoscelides > Acanthoscelides obtectus. The sequence continues at coordinate 20,986,915 of CAVLJG010000008.1, forward strand.
CGTGCATGCCTAAACAAAATCGAGACTCGTCACTAAAGACAATACTGTTCTATTCCTGATCCCAGAGTGACCGGTGTCTGCACCACTCAAGGCGATTTCGTCGGTGTTCTCGAGTTAAAGGGAGGACCCAGTGTGGCCGGTATGAAAACAAGCCAAAACTTCTCATTCGTCGGTAAACACTTCGCATGCCAATAGGTCTTCCGTGTTCTGCAAACCATTCATTTGCAATGGACCTGGTAGTGAAGAAACGGTCCCTTAAGGCCAATAATCTTAGGCGGCGATCTTCACGGTCTGTTGTTCTACGGCGGCGTCCAGTGCCCCTTGTTCTTTGCGTACGGCCTTCTCGAAGCCATGCCTGACAACACCTAACCACAGTGTCTACACTTCTTTGCACTCTAACTGCAATTGCCAGAAAAGAAAGTCCAGCTTCCCGAAGTCCCACTATACGGCCCCTATCAAACTCACTAAGTTGACGAAATCGTACATGTCTCCGTACTCTAGGCATCGTAACCGATCGTAAAGGATGTCAAGAACCAAAATCCGCCAACGTTGATTCTTTACTGCGACTGAAATATTCATTTTTAGAGCGCTAGTGAATTAAAAAAAAAAGCAGTATAAAAACCGGAATGTCCAACTGATAAGGCTGAAAATTTTTTCACTTGTTATTTACAGTAAGATAAATACATTCACCAACTTTTATTAAAATAAAACCATTTAAACTGGGTGTTCGGATTTCTATGTCACTTAGTATAATTATTCATAAGCTAATGCATACCCGCCTACAAGGCTAGCCTTCTGCGGGTTTTCTACCATGTTTACTGTTCTAAAATATGTCATTTCTAGTTATCTGCTTATAGTTTGGACAATAGATATTATTATTATTATTAAAGAAATGTAAGTCCAAAAACGAAAGTACTGTGTTTTCATAAGCAATTTTCTCTCCCATAGCTAACTGTCAATAGATGTTGAAATAAAGCCGTCTCTTTTGGCACTTGAGATATTTCTTCTACTGTGCGTGCTCCATGCTCAAGCAAACTGTCAAACACGCGTAGCTTAAATAACCAATTTTCTGCGCAATTTTCTTGACTTTTCTTTTCATAAGAACCGTCTATACAGCATTAGGAAACTTCAAAAAAAAAAAAGATGAATGAAATCGGTAAAGTCGTTCTCAAGTTATGGCGTGAGCACGCGAAATAGGGATTCATTTTTATATACATATATAGATAATTCTCTACACCACAACATTTTTCTCCCCCTTACCGCTACCAGTAAGCGTTTTACGCCACCATTAAGCGCGCCCTAATGAAGTTTTTCGGGTCGAAAATGATCCTAGCGCGATGGCATGGCATCCTAAGCCGCGACACGAGCCGTCTTTCCATAAATAATGAGAACGGCGGTTTTAATAGTGTTTGCAGCCACCGTTGACGGTAATGAAAAGAAACGACGACAGATCCACAGAGTTCATTAATTTTGCATGGTCTTGTGGACCGGAAGCGGTCTCTGTCTTCCTTTAACTATAACATCAAGTGAAAAGTTTTCGGGTTGTCAAAGATTTATGGGTGAATGCTTTATGTAACAACGTGGTGATTAAGATGAACAAAAATATTGATAGCAGTACTAACAAAAGGAATGGAGGCCACGAGCTACATTTCTAAATCAAAATCTGGTTAAGCAGGTAGAGTCAATACTTCATAAGTATTAGCTTGAACATATGTTTTTAGGTTCTTAGCAATAACGGTTGTAGGTGAACAATGTCAAACATGATCAGCAGTAAAACTTAATGTGGAACCCGCGAAATATTCAGATGAAGCAAATACGTGACAGCTGCCACCAAATCTTGATTCATCTTCTGCCCATACGCTAAATACACAGAAGGCTCCTATGCCTATAGGAATGACAATTACTATTTTATAAACAGACAAATATCGACCGCCATCGTTAAAAAGATGACCAACCAATTAGCCAGAATACGGAGTGATCTCAAGGCTACCATCAATGGTGTTCTATGCAAAATTTCATAAATAGACACAGGTTGAACTGAATCTGTTTGCTTCCCGTTTTTGTAGCCACGACCGACCCCATATAACGATGTTTCATACTTTTTAGTAATCATCGGTTGTCCAAATAAAGGTGAAAATACTGACGACGGCCTCCTATAAATATGCTGAAAATGTATGTGGCCCCTACGCCTTTGGTCTGAACTGTATGAACGGACATACTGATGGGTCGTCCTTTTAATAATGGCGGGCGACATCTATCCGCCTTGACGAACCATTTGTAGAGGGTAGTTATTAGTACTGTTACCTTTTTGAATACAGTAAGAGCTCTGCCTCATTGGGACGCCATGGCGACGTCGCCGGTTACGTATCCAAACAGTTCATATTGGAGTGTATGGTACCTAACTCACTTGGCGACGGTGTGGCGACGTCGCCAAGATGGAAGCGTGGCCACAAACTACAGCTCCCTACTTGGCGACTGGCTACTCTGGCGCCGTGGCGTCGTCGCCATCATATTGTACACATGTTAGCTGTACCTCGCTCACTCAGTCGCCAGTCAGCCGCCACTTTGGACGCTCGCTCGGAATATTAGTTGATAGTTGATGTGAAAAATGAGTTTCGATACTGAAAAATTTATAATAGAAATTCAAAACCGGCCTTGCTTATGGGATAGTTCATCAAATGATTATTGCGACCGTAACTTGAAAATTAAAGGTTGGGACGAAATAGTAAACATATTTAAAGAAAAAGACGAAATGACAAACCAAGAAAAAAAACAACTAGGTGAGTAAATGTCGGTACATTTATTAACTTTCATTTATACATACTTGTCTTGCCATGGTAATGGATTTTCAGTAACAAAATAATCTGCTAATTTGTCTCTAACTGTGAGTGCCGTTCTTCCTCCTCTATCGCGATTTCGACTTGTACCTGGTTCAAGTCCTGTTACCGTTAGAGTATCTTCGTAAGAATAGCCATCTCTTGAACGTACAAAATTGTGCAATATGCAACATGTTCTTACAATCGCTTTTGCCAAATCTATATGTACATTCATGGGCTTGTGAAAAATCCTCCACTTGTTAGATAAAATCCCAAATGTACATTCGATATATCGGCGTGCTCTTGATAATCGTTAGTTGAATATTTTTTGCTTGTAACTAAGATTGTATCCTCCATATGGTCTCACGAGGTTTCATGTAACGCAAAAGCTTCATCTCCCACTATTACGTATGGAACATTGTCACCGTTTTCTGTCAATGGGTTTGCCGCAGGAACAGGTAAAGATTGGTTAATGAGATTATTATATAAAGCACTATCTTTATAAATTGCTGAATCGCTGCTTTTTCCATACGCTCCAACGTCTATATAAAGAAAATTGTAATTAGCGTCACACAGAGCAAGTAGTACAATTGAAAAATAATACTTGTAGTTGAAATATAGTGATCCAGTATGCATCGGTTTTATTACTCTCATGTGTTTCCCGTCAATGGCGCCGATGCAATGAGGGAAGTTTGCGATTGTTTCAAATCCTCTTGCAACTTTGTCCCAATCATTTTCTGTCTTTGGAAGACCTATAAACTGTTCCTGATATTGACATATAACGCTACATACTTCTCTAATTATTGTGCAAATTGTTGTATGACCGAGTCTGTAGTTGTAGTAAAGTTCCATGAGTGAACATCCTGACGCAAAATACCTAAAAGAAAATATAACATCATTATTGGACTGCAATAGGCTGACTGATTGATTGATGAATGGATATACTAAACTTATTCATTTTTTTCAGCTGATACTTTGCAAAAAAGGTGGAAAAGTATTCGTGGTTGCTTCACACGAGAGCTGAACCGGCAAAAATCTTTGAAGTCTGGGTCTGGTCGTGGACCACGTAAAAGCGAATATATATTTTTTAAGCAACTGCTTTTTCTCCAGAAGGTGGTCGCGTTAAGAGAGTCTGAGGTCGAAGAAAAATCAAAAGAGTCAGATCCTGATGTTGAAGCTACAAATCCTGATACTGAACAAGACTTGCAACAAGGCAGTCAAGCTTTAAGTTGTCCGAAAAGAATGAAAACCAAAAAGAATAATGCACCTGAAGATGACAAATTTTTAGAAGCCCTTAACAAATCCATCAAAAGTAGAGAACAATATGAGGTTGAGAATCAAGATGAGGACAGGTTATTCATGCTGTCTTTAGTTAGCACCTTAAAAAACGTGCCTCCTCAAAAAAAAATGGCAACTAAAATGAAAATAATGTCAATTCTTGATGAAGCAACCCGCCCTGTGCTCAATATTGATTATAGTACATTATACCGTCAAAACTACTGGTCACAAACAGAATCGTCGTCGTCACAAAGTTATCACCCTGGATATTCTACTGTTCCTAGAGAAACCCAACCCATGATAAACAGCACTGAGTATTTATCTAGTGAACCGTTTAGTGCACCACCGTCAAATATGACAAATGTTTCAGAAGATTCCTCCATTTTAGATGTATATGATTAACTTTAGATGTTTCATTCTTGAAAATTTGAATAAAAAACTGCTTACCTCAATGACACAAATAGTTTTTCTTCCGCACTAATCGATTTTCTAAATATCGTATCCTGTTTAGTTAAATCGTTTCTACATAAGTTTAATAATTCGTCAAAAGATGCTATTGACATTCTTGTGTAATTGAAAAACTTTTCAGGATATTTTCGTAAATCACCATACAGTTTAAAAAAAATGCCACTTCGGTTTCGATCAGATATAAAAGGATGAACCCATAGTTTCTTTTTTTTCTTTTCTTTTTTCATTTTTCTGCGACGTATATAACAAAGAAGTGCAATTTCTTCTACGTCCATTCTTGAGAGATGACACGAACTGACTGTCGAGATGCCATGGCTACTCGCCTTGGCGACCCTCGGATGCCACAAGTAGCCAGGCCTGCGTCGCCGGCGACGTCGCCATGGCGTCCCAATGAGGCAGAGCTCTAATACCAAGTATACAACGTCAAAAAAATGTCATCTTGCAGACTAGATAGTTTTTAGGCTGCAAACAGTCATTCCACGTTTGACCACTAGGATCGTAGTGAGCGTCCATCTATGGAGGAATCACTCAACTAAACTACACGCATTATTGGTTACATATGTTTTGTGAAGACTCGGAGTCTGAGAAGAAGAAGAAGTTGGTTAAATAGCAAGACATCATCTGGATGATTGTGTGTATTGGTCTGCGTTTGTATAAATTCAGTGATATTTGCTGTGTGAGAAAATAATTACTGAATATGCTGACAATGAACTATATGTATTAGCTGGGGTCCGACTGGTTATTTATATGTTGTTCTTTCTGAAGACAAGTTATGTTCAAAGTTATAAATTACGATTCTTTACGTTTTTTGTGTTTTCAAAAACTTTGAGGAGAATTACGGGAAATCACTACCGCGCCAGCGTTGTGTGTAATTACTTTTAGGACTTATATGACTTCGAATTCGATAGCGTACAGTTAATATAATTATTTCTTATCCCTCTCATTTCTGAAATTCAGCGAATTTGCATATGTAATTTTTAGAATGGATAAGAAAAAGTGAATGCACGACTAGTTTCTAGTTTGAATCTCAAGTAAGTGTATTTGATACAAAAATCTAATGATATTATTAACACACAAATCCTCACTATGCTTCTATGCATTGCCGCTTCCTTCTAGCTACAGTATTTAACTTACAGCTTAGACCTCCAGTAATGCTATCTCTGAAGCAGATTTTACATCACATCACAGCCAAACATTGACAACTGAAGCCTCATGACGTTTAGGCAACACGTACAGCTATAAAACGAGTTCTCGACGTGTCCATCAGCTAGTGCTAGTATAAAAACTTGTATAAACACTAGATGTCACAAAAAACCTTCAAGATACGAAATATCCGTGCCGTACTGATGATTGCTAAAAACCATGAATCAAGGTTGTATGCGGTTTCTGATAGCTAGAGAGGTGAAAAGCAAACAGATCCTGTTCAGTGCATTAAAATAAAGGTCACAATTTTTGACGACTAGTTCTCAAACGTATTTATCAAACTCCGTCTCAGTTCTATCAAAGCATACCTGCCGAAAAAGTAGATGATGTATCATTCTACTCACAACATTTGGAGCAAATAGAATCTTTCCCTATCCTGATGTGAAAAATAATACATGCAGTCTCATGAGGGAATCTTAACCGGAAAATGGTATGGCTCATGACTTTTTTCAATATTCGACGCTTATTTGAACTTTTCATGGGCTTCCAGAACCCACCTACAGTCTTCTTTACACAATCATACTCGTACTTTTATCATTTCCCTATGTGCAGGTTATCTCTGATTTCTCGAAATTGCACGCTACTGAACCCATACACACGTACGTCTGTCACAAGAGCTAGACTTCGAAGGGCTGTGCTGCAGTCGATAAAAAATACTCTTGAGTTTGAAGTGAAGAATAATATTTCAAAATAAGTCCTATTTTAGATTCATACATCATAACTAATCAAATAGTATCTCAAATAGTTACATAAACACTTTAAATGTTTTAGCAACATTTCTCAATGTCATTCAGTATAATTACACATACACAATGACAGTGGAAATTTGCTAGATTTAATTTGGAGCAATGCCATTTGCTATGTTGAACATGCTGATGATGCGTTAGTGTGTGAGGATTCCCATCATCCTGCATTGATTGTCACTGTGAGTCATTTTCCTTCCACCAAACATAATAACGTGTTGCATAGCGACTTTAAAGGTTCATATAATTTTAGGAAAGCTGACTTTCAGCTGCTCTATGAAATGATTGTGAATATTAGCTGGGTCAATTTGGAAAATTTTAGTGACGTTGATTTAGCTTGTGAATATTTCTATTTTGAGATCTATAGAATTCTTGATTGTTGTGTTCCTGAAGTTAGAATATCTTATAATAATAGGTATCCTCCTTGGTACAACAGCCATATCATTAGAACCCTCAAACAAAAAATGGTGGCATTCAAGACTTTCAGACGCACTGGTGATACTTATTATATAGAAAAATTTATAAGACTTCGCTCAGAGATAAAGCAACATGTAGCTGATTTATATCGTCGCTACATTCACTCTTTAGAGTGTGAAATATCCAAAAGCTCCGGCAAATTCTGGTCTTTTGTTAATAGAAAAAGAACCTGCACTAGTATTCCGAAGGATATGCTGTACAATGGGCTGGGATTGAATACACCTAATGATGTTGTAGGCGCATTTGCGGAACACTTTAGTGGGAGCTATAATACTCCAACAGCTCAATCTAATTTTTCTAATTTTTCTACTGACTACCATTTCACTACTACACTAGCTATGCCTAGTGTACAGGAAATCGATGTGCTACAGGCGCTCAAGAAAATTAAGCCAAAAATGACTGCAGGGCCTGATCTAATACCTGCATTTTTTGTGAGAGATTGTGCGTCCATTTTAGCATATCCACTCATGATCATTTTCAATCTCTCTCTGAAAAATAATCACTTTCCATCTATTTGGAAGTTGTCTAGGGTAACTCCTGTTTTTAAAAAAGGTGAGAGGAATTATGTAGAAAACTATCGGGCTATCACAATTATCAGTAATTTCGCTAAAACATTCGAAATAGTGATACAAACTGTGCTATATTTTCATGTAAGCAGGTCTATCTCCGTCAGTCAACACGGTTTCATGAAGGGCAGGTCCACAGTTACTAACTTGCTGCATCTTACTCAATATGTTTGTGAATCAATCGATAGACAACTTCAAATGGATGTAATATATACTGATTTCTCTAAAGCGTTTGATAGTTTAGACCACAACATTCTACTCAATAAGTTATCTAGATTTGGTCTTTCAGATGCATTGTTGCTATTTTTCAGATCTTATTTATGTCATAGGAAACAATATGTTATGTGCAATGGACATAAGTCAAGCGAATACCCTGTAATGTCCGGTGTTCCTCAAGGATCTAATTTGGGACCTCTGTTATTTACTATGTTCATAAATGATATTTCTGAAGATAGCGATGTCGATTTTCTTATATATGCTGACGATATGAAACTTTTCTGTAGAGTCTCTAACATTGACGATTGTCATCGCTTGCAATGCAACATTGTAAGGGTTGACAACTGGTGTCGTGAAAACAGACTTGTTTTGAATGCTGCTAAGTGTCACGTTTTGTCGTTTACTTTAAAAACAGGGGTAATGATGTATGAATATAGTATTGGTGACAGGAAACTTGACAGACCTAGTACAATTAATGACTTGGGAGTCACATTTGACAGAAAACTTTCCTTTTCCTATCACATTGAAAATGCTGTTGTGGCTGCATCAAAGGCGTATGGTTTTGTTGTAAGAAATACAGGCGATTTCCACTTTTTACACTGAAAATACTGTACTATGCTTATGTAAGATCTAAGCTTGAGTATGCGTCCCTGGTATGGTATCCTCATCATCAAATATACGTATATTGACCGCTTAGAGTCCGTTCAGAGAAAGTTTTTAAAATACCTCTCATACAAAGCTGACGGGATATATCCCGCTATTGGCTTTCCTCATAGTGAGTTGATGGCGAGGCACAAAATCTATAATTTAGAGAGCAGACGCAAAATGAATTCACTTAAGTTCATTCACAAGCTCATCCACGGCATTATTGACTCCAGTGTCATCTTAGAACAACTTAACTTTCCTAGATTTCCTAGATTAGCGTCACGAACTAGTTTAACTTTTTACTTGGCCAGGCCTAGGACTGACATACTTAAGTTTTCCCCTATATATATAATGTGCCGTAATTATAATTCAGTTAATAGCGTTTTACGAGTAGATATATTTTCGCTTTGTGCGACTTTGGGAGACATTAATGCTTATTTTCGTTAATGCTTGCCGGTGTGATTGTTGAGTGCTGGGTAGGTAAAGCTAGAACGCTTTTTTCCCAGTTCTGTTTGGAGGTTTTTTTTTGCAGCGTTTTAGCTTTCTCTACATACATCCACAACATGCATTTGTTTATATTTTCATGTTTATCCATCCTGTAATTGGCTATGGCTGTTGGATGTTGCTAAATAAATAAATAAATAAATAACTAGTTTTGATCGTATTTGTCACAACATATTCCTGTCCAATCACGAGTTTAGCAATTTTCACTTTTTCAATTGCCAACAGAGTTCTGGGTTTCCTACGAAGCCACTCAATTGTCACCTATGAACAGAGAAATCAGGTGCAAGTCAACGGAAAAAAGCACCGACAAGCAAGAAAGAGCAGCCGTTTCCTGTCTCCATCCTCAAGAGAACCGATTAGTCGTATAAAACCGCGGCGAGTACTTTTTCAGAGTTGCTGGTCGCGTTCCGTTTCCGAATAGGGTCATAAAGTCCGCAATAGGCCGCACATACAAATCCTGCAATTAGCCGCGACCAGTTCCGTGGCGCTGCAGTCGCTGTTCCTGCAAAAAATATGCATCACTGCTTCGAATGCTGCGGCTTGGCTCGTTATGCAAACTGCATGGCCTTTCTGGTATCCACACGTTCAACCGATGCGATGTGGACGCTGGATGTTGTATTAATGAATGGTGCGTGGACTGGTTGTATAAGTTGCTCGAAAGCTGTTGCAGTGATTTGGAAAAAATACGTCACCTGCATTCATCTGCTATAACTTACATGGTGTGTAACAAAACGCAAAAAACCGTACCGGCGGACGTATCAGCCTTGTTGATCTTTGGCCAAAGGTGAGGCAATAGTCATGGGCTTTATGAGCTACAGGCAGTATGGTTTCCGGGACCGGCGATCCATGGCGGACCTCCTTACGTTTAACTGTGGACTAAGCTCATCCAGTTTCTCTGGCCGCAAAAGGTCCATCGTAACTGACGGATTTTCCTCCTTATCCCATTTATTCCCGTTGGTCAGAGTCCAGATCACCGAAGACTTGATCTGGCACGAACAATCTCGTCAATAGCGGCAGGTCCTGGGAAGAGGCAAGTCTGTTTGTTTAGGGCTAAGAAGTAGTGTTTTCCACATGACCTCCTCACTCTGTACAAGGCCCAGATAAGACCTAGCCTGAGAACTACTCACATCTTTGAGGTGCTGCAGCACCGACTACATCCATGCTCGATGCTGTTTAGACGAGGGCTGCCCAACAGATCGATGACTCTTCTTTAAGGGACAGTCCGTCATGATGACGCCGCGCGAGGTGACTGCCAGACAGACCCGCCTGACTTCGGCCTCCAATCCTGACCGTGTCGTTCTTCGTACATCTAGAACAGGCTGAAAAGACCGATCCTTTGCCTCTAGGGTATCGACATTGTGGAACAATCTCCATGGGGACGCTTTTCCCAGTTCTATTAATCTTAGGCAATTTAAAAATCGGTTTAACAAATTTTCTTTAAGCCCCTCATAGCAGTTACAGTACCCTGGCATTTCGTCTGCGTGGCTCCTTCAATGTAATATAATACTCACGCCTTCCCAATTAAGCATGCTCATGAATGAGAAGCGCGAATTCGATTACTACATCTAGCAAACCCAAAGAAATATAGCTAGTTCAGAAGAACACATTCCGTCAGTACAGCGGTCAAAAAACAGTTCACTGACCGATCGTTGAACACAAACTTGACTGAGACGGCCCCTCTGAATCAACCGTCAGAAGTTCATCAATGCTTTTTTAACCATCAAGTTGCTCCAAATAACGCTGGGGCCAATAGAGGTACTGAGGCAGATTTCATGAATCTTGCGTTTTAATAAGATCAGAAGGTTTTAGTTTCCAATATACCTACACAAACATGATGGAGATCAATGTCTTTGAAACTGAAAATACCATTGTGTCATCTACAAGGAGGTCTGTCAGAGTATGAAGTATTGCGATTTCATAAGTATCAGATAGTCACAAAACTTACTTGTAGGTGTAGTGCCAATGTTTGGAGAAACTTACCTGAAAAGGAAAAACAAATGTAAGAAAAAGCATTTGACCAAATTATTGCAAAAGTTGTATGAATATCACAACAAAGATATAAGTCCACTCACTAAATTGTGTTAATCAAACCTTTGAAACGCATGACGATATTGATACCCACTCCAATTATTAGCCGAAAAAACAAAAACTAGGTAGTTGGTTTATCACTTGAAATAGCTGTGGATCTTACGGCTTCATTTCATACCACGCAGATAATCATTAAAATTTTAGATTAAAACTGAACCCTACAAATCCTAAGCATAAGACCGCCACGGTCCAAAGATCGCTTATATATAGAGTGTCCCATAAGTAACGGTAAATAAATTAACCGCAGATTCCTTTCAAAGAAATATTGAGATTAAGTCTTAGTCCGAAAGTCAAAGGCAACGAAGATACAGGGTGATAGACATATTGTATTGTTTTTGAATTTTGGTCATAAATTTTGAATTTATTCATCGTTTTCAACAAAATTTGGCATATGAGGGTTTTTTATATGTAAAATCTAAAAATTTACCTTTTTTCGAATTATCGTATAGAGTGCGCCACCAACAACATTGTGTTTTTTTAAACTTCGTAACTTTTTTACGCTTGGTATAATTTGATTTTTTATTTAAAATATGCATTGTGCAAACATGCTTTCTTAAAACAGGTATACTTTAAAAATCTCGCTATAATTCACTCTTTTCGAGATATTTAAACCTTTCAGTGCACTCAAGATAAAATGTTATTTTCCTAAGTTAACATATTTTTTAAGGAGGATGTGCCTGAAGAGATGGATTATAAACGTCATTGTCACTTTATATTTTTATCTTTGTTGCCTTTGACTTTCGGACTAAAAAAATTCAACTTAATCCCAATATTTCTTTAAAAGGAATCTGCTGATAAATTATTTACCATTATTTATGGGACACCCTGTATATAATACGATCAGGATGTATAATCAGCTTCCAAAGGAATTCAAGCTTCTGAACATGAACAAGTTCAAATTCAAATCAAAACGTTATTTGTTTGAAATGCAGTAGGGTCAATGATCGTACCTTTTAAATTAATTTTTTTTGTTGATTATTGTTCACCTCTTCATACTTATAGTTATATATCAACAATTATTAGGTCTCTTTGTAACATAAAATTCACTGCTACTGTAGTTGTACTTTCTGTATGGTAGTAAAAAGTGAATTTGGGAATGCCTGCGCTGCTGAACTCTTTTTACTAAACCTCATTTATCAAATATTTTTTGTCTACTTTATCTTCATCATTCTCTGGTTTAGTTCTAGTTTAATTTTATACTTATTTGGGCGCTCCCCTCCAGTGGTTAATTCTAATACCTATTAATTAGACTTCGCCACTGGTATTGCATTTTAGATATCGTAATTTCCTTGTCTATAAACATGAATGATAGGTCCAGAACTGTTCAGATGAAGATAAAGGATATAGAAACTGCAGAAGATAGTAGTCGTAATCAGGATGTTCTGTTTGCGAGAATCCAGGGTCGCTGCCCTAACCAAAAGTTGGAGATGAAGGAAGTTACGATTATGAGTAAGTGTACAATTAAACTGGCGTTGCTGATAAATTCCCAACGGGCATCATGTTTGGTAGAGTACTAGTTTTTATACCGAAAAAATGCGTTTAAATAATGTTTGCAGTAAATTTCGACGCTTTTGCAAAGGAGTCGCAACACTAGATTGAACCATTGGCCTCTCTCCTTTGTCTGTAGTGATGGTTATATATTTTTGTGGTCTACGATGAAACTAATATTCTAGTGGCATGTAAAGACCGTAGTTCATAGATGTACACCTCCTCTGATGTGATCAGCATCAATTAAAACCCACCCCACCGACACCGAATAATTTCGGGCGGCGCGGCACACGTTACACACCAAAGAGGGTGGGGGTGTATTCGAAAAGGGGGTGGCCATATCGGATCGGATCAGAGCAGCAGTAGTGGCGGCATTTGCGATTGTTGTTCAGCAGCTTGGCATCAGCAAGCATGCAATATGCGTGCGGTTTTTAATAAGCGGTGGTTCGATATGGCAGAGCGGTGGCTTAGCTAGCATGCTACTACCACAGCTGCATCCCTCGCATTCTGCGGAATATTATTAATTAGGTTCGGCGTATATGTACCGGGGACAATCTATCAGAAACTTTTTATTTTAGTACAGCAAATCTGCCACTAATGTCCTTGCCTTTAAGATAAGGTAATCCCTACTTTCGATATTTTTTTGCATGAGATACTCTGAAAAAATTAAGTGAAACTTAAGCAGTCAAATGAGCTAAGTAATCCTCCACTTTTGTTTGGCCGCGAAATGAAACCACATATGTTATATTTGAATTCCTATTTATTGACATGGTGATTATTCCACCATGGATGTCTTTTTTCAAGTACAGATGACAATTCTGATGACATACTGTTCGGCCAGATAGACACAGAGAATTCCCAACTAGCAAAGTAGTGGTATAAGCTTTTGGTAAAAGAACCGTTCAGCCATAAAAGCTCTCTATTGTTGTTGCCTAAACACCAAAATGCTGGCTTAATGTTGTGTGGAATGCGGATTTGCTTTCTGCAGCATATTTGCTCTAAAATGAGGTGTTTAAAATATTCTTATAGCATAGTTATACAACACCTTATAGGGCTAATTTTTAACTGTTGCATAAACGTTTATACAACTATTTTATACTGCATATTTGCAAGTTAGTCAAAATGGTTTTGTTGTGGGACCCATGCTAACGTTTATAAAACAAATCCGAGCCTTGTTGCTTTGCTGTGCAATTTACTACATTAGCCAACAAATTGCTCCCAACGGAAGCACGTATACAACTGTTACATATGCTAAATATGTTGGTAAACAACTTCACCATAATCTAACTTTCTGCTGTCATATTTTTGTTAAAATGCCATAACCAACGTTTTAAGACAAACAACGCATGCATATCGGTTCAAAAGGTTTTATCAACTGTTCAAAGAGAAGATATAGATCTGGTACAAATTCTGGGTAAATCATTCGACTCTGTCGGTATTTCATTTCAGACATTTGTCAAATTGTTGTATAGTATAACACCTGCAGGAAACACCCAAATATTCTTATAACCTAAAGACAACATGGACGATGCCATGATTGTACACAACCACCCGCCATATTGGGCAAACATTTATTCTTCTATTTAATATTAAATAATTATGTTTCAGTTCGAAATTACAGATATAAAGTGATAAACATTAGTGCAATTATGTCTAAATATAGGATTTGTGGAAGATTTAACGCAGATAAGTTCAGTTTTCCATCTTAAAAATCAGGACATACTTTTGATCATTGTCAAAATATGAATCAAATACGAAGCCCGTAGAAATTGGGTTACTAACATCTTCGGTTTTACCAGTGTTCTTTCTTTTCTTTGTTGATTTGTTAATAATAGTTTCATTATTTTCATCAATAAAAGAATCAGAAAACATATTCAACTTAAAATTATTATACCGCAAACTTTATATAAATTCTAATATCAAAATCCTTTTTCTTTGCCGGTATGACATAAACATTCCCAGTTCTTTTCGTTTCGGCCATAAACAAAAATGTCTTTTTGGCGCTATCTGTTTAATTATCTCAAAGGGCAGCGATTGCAAATTAGAATATCATCTATATATACAAGGATTTGCTTCTAATAAGAAACAAATAAAATATAATTGTGACATTCTCTATACTTTGCCTGTATCCTTCATTTGAGGAATAAACAAAAAAAAAAACGTTGATATATCACAATAATCTCATACTTTTGGTATCAGCGATCAGACATAAGAACACAAATAAGGAAATATTTTTGCTGACATCATTCATACAGTTTTCATCAATAGGGAGCTAAAGCGACTGTACTACTATGTTCAGCATATTCCGCCGTGGGGCAAAACGAAGGGCTGTAGCAGCACGAGTTAAAGGGGACTTTTCCCTCATCCCCTTCGTGTACCGGATCCCGTTATTGTAATGCTGAGGCTCGTTATTACTCTATTCGGTTTACCGTAAAGGTCTACATCAAGGAGAATCTTTAATTATTACAGCCACGCGTGAATCCTCCAAGATATTTAATACTTCTGCCATATTAATGTGATGCATGAATGACTTTTGTAATAAGATACGGGAAAATCAATGTTGAAGCCTTTGGGCGCATAAAGTTGCTACTTACTTGATGAGACACTACCCTCTAGCGCATCTGTGTAAATGACACATAACCGCTGCATGGAAACTATTCAAAATTTTGAATGTCTGGTTTCTTTGTAGTGAAGACATTTCTGAATATATCGAGATGAAGTTTTTCACCAAAAGAGCTTTTGGCTACAAAAATGAAGTACCTGATGGAAGTAACAGATCAGTTCAACGGAATTTGGCCATATTAGCAGAATGACGGGTATTCAAGTAGTAAAAGCAATACGACAATCAAAGGCTAACCCAAAAAGGAAAACAGACTGACACAATACAAAAAGAACATCTTGCACCACGAAGTATATTTAAAGAATCCAAACTTTATGAAAGTTTGTTATTTGAAACGTCTGATATATCCCTCCTTTACGAAATATCAAAAAACCCTGTAAATAGTAATAAATAATAATAAACCGCCTTTATTGTTAATTTATAGTTATATTTGTGCACAGCGTGAGCATCATGAACATCATGTGTCATTACATCGCTCTGATCATGTGTTCGCAAATATTTCGGAACAGTCTGTCGTATCAAAGGACACTTGTATATAGATGACTTTCAATTAATAATAATAATAATAATAATAATAATAATAATAATAATAATAATATCGTCTTTATTTACAAAGATATAGAGTGCGATTCATTTTGGCGAAGTTTAGCTAAAGCTACTCTTACACTTAACCATATGAATACGAAAAAAAAGATGGTATAGCAGAGGTATAGAAAATTTGAAAACAGATCTACTCGTAGATACATATATGCCCGGGAAAAACTGAGTGAGTTCATTTGTATTCGTTTTTTACCATTTTCCATTCAACTTCAACGGTTTGCTATTAATTCTGTTAGTATCTTAATACGAGGGATGTCTTTTAAGTTTTGTATAGTATAAATTAAGTACAACAGAGGCCCTAAAACTGAACTCTGAGGGACACCTGTAAGTAAGAAGTTTCATTAATAAAATATAAGCAAATGAAAAGTAAAAAATAAAGAAAAGAATAAGATTCATTTTTTAAGACAACCTTTCATTTAGCTGTTAACAAGAAATAAAAGCTTTTTATCCGATTGGAAATATGTCTTTTCATAATCTCTAACCGTTAAACGAATTTTTCTCAAGTTTTCACGTAAAAACATGTTACGCTGGAGGGAAGATGGTGTAACATGTTTTTATGTGAAAACTTAAGACAAAGAAGCTTCAATAACGTTTTAAGGTTAGTGGTAAGTGGACAACGGCATATTTCCAATCGAGAAAAAATATTTCTGAAATTTTAGTTCGTTTTGTTAACAGCTAAATACTTGTTTTAAAAAATGTACCCTTTCCTTCTATATATTTTATACTATGTGTTATTGGACCGATAACTTTAATTTCCGGATATGAAAAGTCAACGTAAAGCGTATTCAGTCGCGTGCAAAATGAAACGAAACTCTAATATTGGATTGGCGACACTGCAGACTGTCTCGCAACTCTAAAAATACCCCCCTGCGCCTGAAACCAACTTAATTACGCCAAAGTTAGCTGGAACATCTGTTAACTGGCTAGATTAGACGCGAAATCAAAATAGAGTTAATGCGTCGTTATCCTGTTACTACTTGTCACACTCTCTTTGGAAGCTGTTATAATAATTGTGCTCTAAGGTATGCTGTTAATTCGCTACTGTGCATAACTTTCGTCAGAACGCTTCCGGGTGTAAGAGTAGGGAGGCTATATTGAATACAGTATGTATTAAAGAAAAGTTTTATTAACACTAGGCATTACTTGATATCTGTATTACGATGTCGATTGTAGATGGCATCAGACTTCAATGAGGCAGTATCTCCTTAAGCAACCAATTATTTAGAAATACTGCTAATCGTTGCTTCTTGTCAAGGCGGTCCTGGAAACCACAGCCTTTGAGTCATGATCACTGTTAGGTCGAAAACACAGTGGAATCCTGTTTCCTGCTTACCGGCAACCAGCGCCGATCGGTACTGAATTTTGGCGCTGGTTGCCGGTAGGCAGGAAACCAGCATCCACTGTGTTTTCACCTTAAGTCCAGTGCCTGTCGTTAGTTTATACCGACCAGTACTGTGTACAAAGAGCGAGCGAGTAATGTTGAGAAATACAAGCCTCACGGGTCTGTCATCAACTGCTCTGGTTCTTGGGACGAGTTAGGCTAAAGTATTTGAATTCCTATAAAGTGAAAAATGTCTTCCACTCAAAGCTTGGCCATTTGGAAGACCGAATGTGTACTTCCATCTAGTAGAGGATAAGAATTATACTAAATTACTTTGTTCCCAAACAGTGATAACTGTCTTTTTCAGAGAGATGGTCTCCATCTTTCTTCTTTCCATCGTAACGCTTGATTGTAGGAATCTGATGCTTTAGAAACTATGACTAGACTGAAAAGAGTGTCATATACACGGCGCCATAAAATGAACGTTAGACTTTGAATTATTTATAACACGTCGTTTCAAATATGCCTTATTTTGTGAGATCTCACTCAACACCAAGAATAAGGCCCATATCGTCAGTCGTCCCCACAATTGTAGGGCGCGTTTATGGCCTCCTTAACTGTCATACTCTTTTCTCTCCTTCAAAAATTTCTAGATTACACTCGTCCCGTGTCAGCGTCAGCGCTCTCCTATTGTTAAGATATGTTTTGCTTTTAAATTGGAGGTAATTTCAGACTAATAAAACATGATATAACTCAAAAGCAAGCACAATTTGATGCAAATAGATGTTTGTGACATAACCTCAAAATAGAGCTCTGACACGGAGAAGTAGTAAACTATGACAATCAAGGAGGCCATAAACGCGCCCTACAATTTTTAGGGACGACTGACGATACGGGCCCAAGGCATCTCAATCCAAGTTTTCGGCAACTGAGGACAGTATTGAACCTCCCTAGTGCTGGAATAAGATGCACAGTATTGACAGGTGAAACTATACAAGGTGTACTCGAGAGTTTACAATATTTAGTGGAGGGCCAATTTACATTTTCAGGATTTAACTGCGCCCAGTTTTTTACTTTGGAGATATCCGAATGGATATGTTTTTATGAAAGACAATATTCGTAATGAACTCGCAGTAATATCCGAACTTTTGTCGCACGTGAGATGGAAGCACTGATCGATCAAAATGAGAACCTCATTTTGTTTATGAGTGACGAAGTCCACATTCACAAGCCACAAGGCCCGAACTCTGGATGAATTGAAGGGCGAAATTCGCGTGGAAGTCGCCCAAGTTGAGAGAGCGATGTTGGAGAGAGTCTACGCGAACTTCCAAGAACGCCTCCAGCACTGCATCAACGATTTCGGCCACCACATACCTGATGTGATTTTACACACTTGACTGTCTCAAATGCTATTTCTTTGTGAACCTGATTCCATCAATAAATTTGTTTTCGAGTAAAAATTAACTATTTTATGATTTTTTTAAAACCGTCCATCCTCTCTGCCGCACCCGTATAAACAACTTGAACTGTTCATTTTGCGTCACACTGTATTAGAATAACTTGACGTTAATTTTGAGTATACCACACCTGTTTGAAATGCTCATCCTCCTCGAATATAAAGTTATGCCACTCAATCTAAATTTCGAACGTGCCTCTATCATCGTTTTGTCGACACTTTGAAAGCTATTTTGTGCTAAAAATTTAGCAGAACAGCATTACAACTTTAATAACTTGAAAATTACACGCGAGCTTACTGCGCTGTAAATAGGATGAGCGTTTTTTCACGGCAGAGTCTGACTCTATTTTGGATACGATACGTGCCATGGCTTGGATGGAATGTGAGTAAGATCATTAGTTTTGAAACTTTATGACAGCAATGCACGGGGGGGTATTCTTCAAATTGGAATTTTAGACAATGTATACGAGCCCCTTCCCACTTCAGTTGGCCCAACTATTGAAATCTTAGTTTTTTTCTTATCAAACACAAATAATAAAAATGTAGCAGGGTGTTATTGGTTTGAAATATTAACAATGAATATTTTGATAATATATAGTAGAAAATACCAACTTTATCACTCCCTAATCAAATTTGCAGCATAAAAATAACACATGTTGCAATTACAACATATTAACCTATTTTCATTTCAATGCAAAATAAGTCTATATTGCATAGGTGTCTGTGAAAAATAAAAGCCATGACAATTGTTTTAATTAATCACAGCTGTCAGAATACGTTTAAAATAGTTTGGGTTTTCAAAATGGGTAGAGGAAAGGTTATTAGTGAGAAAATTCGGTAACTGATAATTAAATTTTTGAATTCTGGGAAATCAAACTTAGAAATTGCAACTTTGTTAGACTTATCGCGGGACAGTGTGGTTCAGTTAATATTAAGCCACGATATGTGACAAAAAGTAATATCACAAATGCCGACCGAAGAGCATTAAGAAGAATAATCGTGAAAAACAGGCGTACCAATTATTTACAATTAAGTGCTCTGTGGAGTGACGCTGTTGGAAAAAGAATTTCGAGGTCCATAACTCATAGAGAGGCCCACAAACTGGGATTTAGCACTTGCAAGGTAAGTTTTCTTATAAAAAAAGTGAAGTAAAAACCCTAAAGTTGCACAACTTGTTTATAGGCCAAAGAAAAGCCACTATTAACTCCACTGCAAAAGAAAAATGGGCTTAGATGGACTAAAGAACATAGACAATGGACACCTCAACAATGGTGTGCAATACAATGGAGTGATGAGGCTCGATTCGAAGTTTGTGTTGGTGACAGTCGCAGTAGAGTTATTCGCAAAAAAAATGCAGCATTCCATGTTGACTGTCTGAAGAGAAAAGCGAAATTTCCAGCATCCATTATGGTCTGGGGCAGTATGTCATCAAAAGGAGTAGGAAAACTTCATTTTATTGATGGCAATGTGGATACAAACAAATCGCTTTTACCAGTGATGGAAGAATGACATCCGGACAAGATTTTGTGTTTCAGCAAGATGGTGCAGCGTGCCACACCTCAAAAAAGGTTATAAAATGGATGGAAGAAAATAATGTACCACTTTTGAAATGGGTGTCTAGCAGTCCAGATCTGTCACCTATTGAAACATTGTGGCACGAGATGAAAAAGGTTCTACGACAACATCCTGCTCGTACAATCATCGAACTGAGACAAAAGCTTCAAGAAATATGGGATTGTTTTACATCAAATTTTTGCCAAAACTTGGTTAACACTATGACCCAAAGAATTTCAGCCGTAATAAAAAATAAAGGTGATGTTACCCAATGGTAATCTTTCAATTGTTGCTTTGTTAACTTCGCGCACTTATTCGCACATTGTTTATTTGTTCAGATGTTCTATTAGTTATACGTCTAAGTGATTTCAAATATTTATTTTTTACGACTAGAGTGTATCTAAAATGTTTTTGAGAAAATAAATTGTTTTAGAAGTAAATACTTTCGTCATGTTTATAAAGGCATATTTTGGTACAAATCTTGAAGTGGGCTAACTGAAGTGGGAAGGGGCTTGTAAAAATAATAAAATCTTACTAATATGTACGTTAAAGTATTAGGATTTCAAGAGTTAGGAGATTCCGAAAAAAATCTGCAATATGAACATATTGAAAGCTCTGGATAATCTCATTCAGGACAGGGGGGTAGCAAATTTTTTTCAGGAGGGGGGGGGGAAATCCTTGAACTTGTACACAAAATCATGCTAAATGTGCAAAATCTTAGGTACAATCGGACTCTCAGGGATGCCATGGCCCCACTGGCCCTTCCATGCGGACGCATTTGATGTAGAGAAAACCCATGTTTTTCAAGCGAATTGCGACAACTTCGAACAGTACCTTTATAAGCAACATGTGAGTTGATTCTCTTCCTTTGTCATGACAAACGTAGTTGTTCCTGAAAAGGAATGTTTTAATTTTAAGAACGTCCTGTATAAACGCAATAATACAAAGGAAACGGGTGGGTTGTGAAAAATTTAACGTGGGCGGTCCAACTAAATATAAACTGTAATTGATCCTCTATAAAAGGTTGCTTCGGCGGTAAATAACCTCCGATTAATTAACTGATTACTATATATGCATATACGCGCCTGTCTTAAATTTAATAAAAGAGGCATGTCCCCTTGCAACCTATTACAAGATGCAATATTTTATACGACTGACCTAGAAGCAACTGACGTGTGGATAAGTTAGATATAAAAAAGTATTTAATTTTTAATGGTAGGTAGTACATATTAGATTTACAAATATGTATCACAAAAATTGTTGCTCAACTATGAACGGAATGAATAGGTGTTTAGGCAAATCGAGCTGTTTTTCAGTAAGCTCGCAGTCTATGGTCAATGTCTGTCAAGATGGTACCGGTGGTACATGAAACTTCTTCTCACATAAACGGCTAGGATTTTGATCAACATGTTTTTAAATATCCCAGCTTCAAAAAGAAACTGTGGAATAAGAGACGGTACAGAAGTAAAACTTCAAATCTATGGTAGTTCACCCTGTGTATGCAAATGTTGCAGTCAGCAATACATTCAGGCCAATTAAAAGTCACAACTGGACTAAACAAAAAGACAGTAACGAGCCTATTAAAAGAGGCACACTCAAGCGAATATTTACAACTTCCTACCGTCACTTATTCACTGTTACGTCACCTATACGCCGCGTATTTCATATTAAATTAGTCCGCGTATTTCGCGCCATTCTCTCTTCGCCAACCACCGCACAGATTTATAGCTGTCACTTTAGGTGGATTCTTTAATTCACCGGTTGATTCCACCACTGATGGATGCCCTGCTTATGGTTGACACTGTTGACAGCTTTGTATGGTGATGGCAGCAACCGGTTGAATTAAAAGGACAGATGTCTGGTCCACCGGTGGCACCGGTTGCTCAACCGGTGAATTAAAAAATACACCATGAAATTGTGTCATTATAGCCTTCGTCAGGAGTTTTGTCAATTTTGTTTATTGAAATACTGGATCATACCGTACATGTGAGCGCTAGTATCACACTGGTCATTTGGCAGAAGTGAGATTATGTGTCAAATATGTAGTGTAATTGGGAAGTTGTCAGTTATATGAAACTTTATTGGATCTACGGATTGTATTACCTATCGAACAAACACTCATTTGAAAAATGGTGCGAAACTTAAAACAGGTTGACGATCAAAATATTAGTATAAAATTATTTTCACGCGATTTTTTATAAAGTATCTCTTTATCCAAAGATTATTTTGACGGCTATTTCCTTCATATTAATTTCTACCAATCACAAACGGGCAATTTTGGATTACAAATGGTTTCTAGATGGAAAAATTGTATGACAGCACCTGTCAGCAGTTTTTTCGAGTTTACCAACGGAAAAACTTGATAGCTGTTGTCACCCAAAATTACAATACCTTTGATAACAAGTAATTATGGTCTCTGGGACACCAGAAAATGACGCTAAGCTAGTTTTCAAATTTTACCTTTCGGAAAAATTAGATGCCCTTATGATATTACTTATGATAAAATCATTGTATCTGACAAAAGCAAAACCTAGCGGCTTCGTGTACTTTTAAAAATCATTACGAACCTATACTCGATTTTGCCTATATACTATCCACAATCATAATCACTTTTAGTGTCTAACCAAAAACCACTTCCACGATATTTCGCTCGCTGCGTGCTTATTCTATTTCACCACTTCCCCCTTTGGAGTCGACCATAAGCCAAATCCGACATAATTTAGTGTCAGCCAGACTGGAGTACCTTGTAAATCTCCTGTTTACGGGATTACTGGGATCTTCTGTCGCTGCTTCTGGCGTCGTCTGAGGCTGACAGAATGCAAAAATTATAGATAACGATAATAAGTTTGTTTACAACAGTTACGTTACTTTGTAGAGATATTGAGATCCTTGGAGATGTTCAAAACTAAAGATTAAAGTACTTCATCATGTGATGCCATAGTTTTCCCTCGGCTTATGACACGATCCTTACATGACACTGTACATGAAAAGATAATCAGATTGTGAACTTCTTCACGTATTTGACAACGATGTATGCACATACCTCTTGCATTTCCATCCAAGCTTAAAGCACGTCATTTTTACCCCATGAAAGGCAACTATACGGTAGGTACGTATACATCATGTCTTCCTATCCAGTCTTTATTAAGGATTATGAATGGGAAACAACTCGAAGAATACCTAAGATTTCCATGAATAATGTGACTGAAACGCGATATCCACATATCATATTCTGTGACGATTCCTTTACAAAAAAAAAGATGCGTAGTTGGCCACCCGTATAGCCCTCATAAAGACGTTATTAGGTTGTAGGTTCGAGAACTTATCGATACTTTGAAGCCGTAAATGAGCGAGGAATATGGTTTCTTAGACATATTTCCTACACTTATGGGCTTACAAGACATGTGAGCTTTATTACAGCTTTGTGTGAATTAGAACATGCGGATGTTTTGCGATCCATTTAGGATTATTTTCCACGTTTATACTTAATTTGTTTTTTATCGTAGGCAAAAAAAGTTTAGGTATGTACAAATATAGGATGTAAACGTTATGATAGTCATTATTTAAATGGATAATAGGGGGGTTATAAGAAACAAAAAGTTTCATATAACATGGGGGTCAAAACGGAATTTCTTTAGAGAAAAGCGTCTTTAAAGTAAAATAAAATCTGAAAACGCCACAATGCCACACGCAAATTACGGCGGAATAAATTCGGGATTTTCAATGTTTTTGTGCAAAAACCACTGAAAGAATGTTAGTCTGCGAGGATAGTCTTCTGGTAACAAGGCCTGCACTCGTTGTACATGGTAGGGATAAAGCAAATTTTCCCGTAGGATTCTATGGACTATGGTATGCGATAGTCCTACGCGGTGGCCTAATTCCCGAGTGCTGATATCTGCATTGATTTACACGATATTTAACATTTCTTCCTCCTGCTCTACAGTAACCTGTCTTTCACGAGTGCGAATATTAGTGGGCTGAACACTTCCTGTATCTCGAAGTCTTTGGTACACTTGCACAAATGTCCTTCTGTCTCGATAAATTTGAGCTGCAAGATTTGAATTCTGACGAGCTTCACCGTAAACTAACAACATGTCGGCGAACTCTTGATTCGAGAACATTGTAAATAAAGACGACGACGTACGCGAACAATAACTAACCACTGTTACTGTTTGCGATCGATTGCCTTTGCGATAAGAGTGATGAAAGATCGACGCGCTGTTATCATGTGTGTTTTAAATATTTAATCTAATGAAACTTACTTACTGACTACAAATTTTGGCTTAACTCAGAAAAACTTAATACCAGTTATTTGTTAATACCCAACTTAAAAACGTTTTAGATTAGATTATAAAAATCAGTAAGACTGTGGTGATTGTGGTCGATATAAAGCACTTAAAGTTGTAAACTATAAAGCCGTTTGAACAAAAATCTACTTTTGGACCATGAGTCCTATGAACTTTTCAATAATAACTACCATAACGTTTACACCGTGTATATACTACAAAAATATGTCCAGAACTGTTTTGAGAATTACTTACTTAATTCATTATGTTAATAAGGAGTGGTCAATGACAACAAAGAAAAAAAAGGGTTTGGTTATATCGTGAAAGTTTTGTCCACAGAGTATGCAGAAAAAATTGTTGACGTCTTAAAAAAATCAGGCTGTTGAGAAATATAAAAATAGAGGCAAGCGGGCAGAAAACCGATAGAAAGAAGAAAGAGAAAGAGAGAGATATGAAGTAAGCCATGAAGGTTTGAGGCAATTTAATGAGAACGGAGACAAACCTGGGATAACCCAGGGAATACAACGAGGCAATCATGATCCGAGGTAGTCCAAGAAGATCTGAAGTCAGCCAAGGAGATCAAAGGCAACTCAATAAGGTCCGAGGTAATCGAATCTGCACATCCGCAGGCGGTACGTTTCTGTCGCGATTATATCTCATGGTTGTTAATCCTAAAGATTTCATCAGATGTACAAAGAGATCCGGGGAAATGCGAGAAAATCTGAGGAGACTGGAGGATCGATCAAGAAAAACTGAGTGAAAAATGTCAACGGTTGTCCCTTTGTATGGAACGTACGCTAATGTTCCTTTGAACTCCATATTTCGACCTTACATCTCTGAGATGCTTAATCTCCATTAACGAGTACCTTGGTTGTTGAAAAAAATAAAACGCCACCAGCGACATCTTACAAGCAGGAATCATGTATCATCTGTTCGGCATTATCTAACCACTCGCAATTACTCTTTTCGCTATCTACCAAACGGACCACCCCAACAGTATACATAACATATACAGCGTTGCCGAAACATCGGATACACCTACACAAAGTATGTATAATTCTCAAGTATTTTAATATACTATAAAATGGAATTAGGTAGTTGAAGGCTAACGATGCTCTGGAAACATGCGGTCTGGCATTGTCTTGATGAAAAATCGGGTTTCGAATGGTGTATAGGTATGGAATAGATGAGGCTCCACTACTCCTGAATATAGCAGGCAATATCTTCGCTACCTTCAAGTGACCACTTGGTCAAATTGTCGCTAAAAGTTGAAAGCGGCTCTTTTATCGGTTTACAACAAAGATATCACAAAAGTTACAGAGCGGTCGCAGCGACCGGTCTACGGTGTCTGTGTTACTATATCTATTAAGATTTTTGTATAGCCAGTGTGATTTCCTGTCAACTTTGTGGATTATTTGTGGCAGCACAGATCCTCGAAAATGAATCGGAATTATACTACAGGGTTTCCCAATAGGGATGATAGGATTGATTTTGACAGCTTACTGCCGCCATCTTAGTTGTCTATTTTCTGACAGCTGAGTTATTTTGTGTTCAGTAAGGCAGTTTGGAGATCTTCTAAATATTCAAAGTTCAAGAAGTGTTGTCGCTACTTAAAGAGCATTTCGTGCTAAATATGGTCGTCATGGTGCACCGTCTCGCTAAACGTCGCATAATTCAAAAACTTTAAATTGAATATTCTTTGCACGATAGTGGACCACCAACCAGAATGCGATCTAGCCGTAGTTACTTGATATTTGTGGTGTAAACGCACATGTTCTTCATCAGTCGTTCAAAAATAACACAAAGATCGAAGAAGCAGACTTTCTAAAAATTATTGCTGATCAATCGGTAAGACCCCATCTTATTAGGCGTGCAGAAAATACAAAACTAACGACATTCGGACTACAATTCGTAGAGTTCTATCACTCCCTGGCCATGCTGAAGAGAATGTTTCGGAGGAAAAATTAGAAAAAAAAATCATGTCACACTTGTCCGCCAAGAATCAAAAGAAAAACTTTCTATTTATGTAAAATGTGCCATAAGCCTACTTGTTTGGAGTATTCGTCAAAAATTTGTAAAAATTTGACTTCTTCCCCCCTTGTATTGTTTTTCTTCCTTTCAAGTTATCACTCAAACTAATTTATGTCTCAGTGGACAGTTTATTCATATTTTAGAATCCGTTACTAATTTCGCATAGAAGATTGCGTTTTGTTCTATAGCTAAGATAAGGAATTTGTGTAAAAATATGTCGAAATGGATGATGTTCGACGTTTTTATTTTTTTCAATGAAGTATGGTAAAAATTATATGTTATGTCTTATTTCAGGCCTCATTCTACTCTGCCTGAATATTTACAACACGCAAAATATTTTATTTTTTGTAGTTGAGATTGTTAGTAATGTGCGGTCACTGAGACCGCACTACGTTAATGACGTTACACTTTCTGCACTACCGTAGTTAAGGGTTAATTGACATCGTAAATGTACGGAAATTGAATGCTTCTTTATCACCAAACAACACACGCAGCTACCACAAAAACTTAACAGAAAAACCTGACCATTTTATATCTTCTTGTTCATGCCAAGATAAATCAATATGTAAGAAATTCTTGAATTCTAATAAACATACGTAGGTGTTAACCTTTTTAGTACATTACATACCTAGGTATGTAAGCTGAAAAGTAAGCCATTATTCGCCTCCTCAAATGAGGTATGTATAGAAATGTTTTACTACTTTTACTACACTATCACTACATTCGACTTCATTTAGCCTACCATATACGTAAATCAATGGTCTTGCCATTTCATACTCAGTTAAAATACTCAAACTCAAACTCTAGTCTATTACAATTTTGACATACTAAAGAAGGGTAGTTACATGATGAGAATAATGTAATATTACTTATTCCTACTACTACTATTCGTCATTGTTTGTCAGAGCGGTCCAGTGGACCTTTGCTCTTAGTTAAAAGTCTCGTCGGTCTGTTAGTCTGTCAGGTCTGGCTACTCAGATACCAAACATTTTTAAGGGGAAAAGGGAAAGAAGGGAAGGAAGAAATAGAGCAAAGAAAAGAAGTAAATCATTTGAAACAGCTTAAGCATTATTGCTTTGACTACCCGAATAATTCTGTAACTCCAGAAAATAATTTTGATCGGTTTTGTATACTGAAATAATTTTGGCTGGTTATTTATTCCTAACATGTTTTCAAATTTTTGAAATATGAAGTTAAGTCGTCAAACAAATGAAGTTAGCAGAATCCAATTCCGAACGAGATCATCATTTTGGTAGCTCTTCTTTTAACGGGTGATTTTTTAAGAGGTATAAGATTTGATTTTCAAAAAAAAATACAAAATTTGAAAAAACGATTATATCTTTATTTGAGTGGATAGAACCGTCGATATAATTTAATGTTTAAAGATTATTTCATGTAAATGTTGGCCGCGGCTCCGCTTTAGATGGCCGATGCGCAAGGTTCAATTTTGGCACACTCTCTCCAACATATCGGCCGGTATCTCACGAATAAATGCTTCAATATTGGCTTCCAGTGCGTCAATCGTTGCTGGTTTATCCCTGTAGACATTAGCCTTAACATGGCCCTACAAGAAATAGTCCAACGGCGTTAAATCACACGATCTAGGCGGCCAATTGACGGGCCCCAAACGTGAGATAAACTGTTCACCGAACTCGCCTCTCAATAGGGCCATTGTTTCGTGTGCGGTGTGGCATGTGGCACCGTCTTGTTGAAACCACATGTCAGCCAAGTCCAGCTCTTCCATTTTGGGCAAAAAAAGTTTGTTATCATCGCACGGTAGCGCTCGCCATTCACAGTTACGTTCCGGCCATTGTCGTCTTTGAAGAAGTACGGCCCGATGATGCCACCGGCCCATAATCCACACCAGACAGTGTTTTTTTCGGGATGCATTGGTAGCTCTTGCAATGCGTCTGGCTGGTCTTCACTCCAGATGCTGCAATTTTGCTTGTTAACGTACCCATTCAACCAGAAATGAGCTTCGTCGCTGAACACAATTTTTCGATAAAAATGTGGATCTTCCTCCAACTTTGCCAGCTCCCATTCACCAAATGGGAAACGTTGTGGGAGGTCGTGTGGCTTCAATTCTTGCACCAGCTGTATCTTATAAGGTTTTACACCTAAATCCTGTCGCAAAATTTTCCACGTAGTGGAGTAACAGAGACCCAATTGCTGCGAACGGCGGCGAATCGACATTTCACGGTCATCACTAACACTGGCGGATACAGCCGCAATATTTTCTTCAGTCCTCACTCTACGTCTGTGTGTTGGTGGTTTAATGTCCAATAATGTAAACTGGGTTCGAAATTTAGTCACAAGCTTCCGAATAGCTCCCTCAGTAGGCCGACCAACTTGCCCATAAATTGGAAGCAGTGCTCGATGCACTCTCTTAACCGAGCATGAATTTTGATAGTAAAATTCACTAATTTGCAAGCGTTGTTCGTTCGTAAGTCGATTCATTGTTAAATTATAGACCAAACTGAACAAGTTTGATAATGACACAAGACACGATTCACGCGTCATCTGTCAAAAACAGTGTTGCCAAAAAGATACTAGCAAAAAAATCACCCATTATATCAGTACTTACATAGCAAGAGAAAAGCAACTTCTGAATGGAGTACTGCGATCAATAATAATGATAATTTCTCTGGCTCGTAGTGAAAACATAAATCAATTACTTTGTTATGTTCAAAATGAGACCCGGCAACCTAGCAGAAGGGTTCCTGTGAAGGTGGTCCCGGCGCAAAAGCGGCGTAACACGGTACCACCGATACCACTACACCAAAGCAACATCCATTGAGGTTGTACCGTGGGCGATCATCTTCGATCTTCATCCTGCCGCCCGCCCCTTCAAGATGAATAATTAGGTTTATCTAAAGTAATTACCAAGACAATTGCTAATGAATATATTATTGGGTCTCTCTCGCGAGCATCCGCCATGATTTATTGTTTATGGACGGGTAATTATAGATCGGTATCTGCTAGGTAATGAATTTTACTTGCGGGAACTACAGGTACAGGTCGAATGCGAAATTACACCGCCTCAGTCTGTACGGGATATACAGCGTGTGCAAATACACAATATCGAGCATAAATATACGCTAGAACCTCTCCAAGCGTTTGAGTTCTTAGAAGGATCTGGGGCTGAAAACCAATCCATTACACAGAATCAATAATACAGGGTGTAAACGTTATGGTAGTCATTATTGAAGTAGATAGATAGATAGATAGATAGATAGATACATTTATTGTCTTGTAGATGATAAAAAATGATATAAGACTCGTCCTAGGAGGGAGGTACATAGTACACATAATTAAAAATAAGAACGAAACAAACATAAGTATTTACAAAGTACAAACAGGGACAACTTAAGGCGTACAGACATTCACATATAAAAAAAGTTTAAAAAAATGGATCACAGTGCGAGGTATTCAGACAAAGAGTAGAAACATTTTTCAACTAATAATTTTCGTAGTTTACATTTAAAACTAGCAATACTACTGACAGTCCTGAGGTTAGCTGAAACTTTGTTATATATTCTGATGCAGGTGTATTCCGGTGACTATTCGAACAGCGTCAGTGTGTGTTTTGGAATACTCAGACTCTCACCTGCCCTTGTATTATAATGTGTGTTGATGTTTTTGTTCTGTATAAATTTTGTTTTGTTTGTATGTGTGAAAAGGGCGCACTTATAAATATGAATGCTTGGTAGAGTCATGATGTTTTTACTTCTGAAGATATCTCTGCAGGATTCTCTTCTACGAATGTTGAATATCAATCTGATTATTCTCTTCTGATGAACAAATGCTCTAGACCATACCATTCGTGAAGGTCATTTCCAACAACGTTTTAAAACAAATATTTAGGCGGGTATTCTTGACGATCATGCAACTGGCCCTTTCGAGTTACCCCCAAAGTTGTCAGGAGATGGATACCTTAGCTTTCTAGCCAATAACCTACCAGAACTTTTGGAACAGACCTTAGACAACATGCCATTACAACGGAGTCAGAGTTTGTGGTTTCTTCATGACGGGGCACCACCACACATTTTTAGAGGCGTCATTCAGTATTTGAATGAACATTATCCAAATCGCTGGATCGGTCGAAATGCTCCTGATCCTCGAAAATGGCCAGCAAGATCTCCTGACCTCAATCCGATGGATTTCTGGTATTGGGGAGAACTTAAAGGGATGGTTTATGGGGCTGGTACAATAACAACTGAAGCACAACTTCGCGAAAAAAGTTTTAATTCGGCTGAAATAATAAATGGACAACTTCGAGGACACAGAGTAAGAAAAATCTGGGTTCGTCGTAATGAAGCGTGTGGAAAGTGAAGGACGACATTTTGAACACCTTTGACTACAAAAAAAGTGCAGCGTGGGTTTTAAAAAGAAAAACAATGACAAGCAACAGGGCTATTTAAAAAACCTGAACATTTTTAAATTACTATGTTACTATGTTATATTTTGGGTTACATACAACTGCAGATGTTAAAAAAAGGATGTATTGACATTTGGAAAAAAGTAATTGTTATATCAATTGTCATTATATTTTGAAAACCACCACTAAGGTCGTCTAAACATCAGTATTTTTTCTATACCTGCTGTTTTACTTAACGACTAGTATAAAATGGAAACGAAACGAATCAGCAAGACAACCACAAGATAAGTTTTAATGCTCACATTTTTGATGACACCTCAAGAAGCCTAATTGATACGAGATTGGAACGAGTTAAGGCCAAAAGATCTAATTAAAACCTCTTCTACCAGATTGTCCTACAGCGTAGAACGGTTTGAAATATCCATAGAGAAAGGAGTATAAAATCAATCACCCATGATGTGACTAACGCTTGAAGCTGTCTGTTAGGGAGGTGTAACGTAGCACAAGTAGCTTGCACTTGAATCGCACATAAGTTTTTTCTAGACCCACGACAATTTACACTTTTCTTTATTTTAGTTGTAAGATAGATAAGGATCGATAGATATCCATTAATGTATCATATTACGAAGAAATCAACATTCTCAAAAAAAAGCATTTCACCGAACAAAGCGCAACAATTGGTCCTGGCAAGCGCTAATTTTGTGTAAAAGACTGCATGCACGTATTTTTCGGCTAGTTCTACAAAATCATTGGTATAAATAACATTGTAATTTCATATATTCTCTTTCGGCTTACTTGATTTTTTTTCTATTACGTATATAATAATGTGTTCGTCAGTCAAGGATCGTACATTAGAAAGTGCAATGGTCTCAAATGTTACCAACATCGTACTGATAAATGTATCTGATACAAAAACGTGATATTCATTCAACTAAAAATTCACCCCCGCACATTCTTTTATAGAATGATGATTTGTAAAAAGCGCAATCATATTTTCTACTGTCGAGATCAACCCTCTCCTGTATTAATTTAGGAAAACACATCAATCATTTCACGAAATTATATACCCACATAAGAAAGCTCGTGTTTTGTGCTTGTAACCCGCGCTGCAAAAATAAAATATCAGAGACGCAGCCAGTTAAGGCGTGCGTCTACTGATCTGCAACGTACGTTTGCAGTAAACGAATTCATTTAAGTTGAGGAAGATCATTTGTCAAGCTGCACTTCGCACATCAAAATAAATGCCATTATTATTATTATTATTAAATACTTGCAGATATCAGACGGGCGACACGCAGTGCACTGCCGGCAATTCAAATGTGGTTCCTTGAAGGAGCAGCTATTCTAATGCGTTCCGATGACGTCATACAGAACTGAATCAGCAGATGCACTGACCAAGTGAGTTCAATGTCATAATATTGACTGTGCAACAGTAGATTATGGACGAGAATCTGAATGGTTCATTGATAACAGACCAATGTATGGTGTTACGTCCTCTGTACGTCATCTTCCGCAATTAGGCTGCTGATGCGGTGCAATCTTATATTCAGTATAGCTTTCGGATTTCCGTCTATGGTATGATCACGTGACCTACTGAAAATGAACCTATGCTGTAAGCACCGTCGCAAATGTCGCGTTTATCAACCCTTTGTCTGGCAAGCAGTGAAATTTCATATGTACAAATTTGGGAGTTATCCAAGTTAAGCATATATGGCCCTTTCTAAGAGTGTGAAGAGCTGAAAAAACTTTATTACCACAATTCATGCAAATTAGGGCATGTTGAATGATTTGTATGAAATGCTTTAACAAGGTTTCTGTTTGTAACAAAACAGAGAATTAAATTGCATTTAGTGCACTTTATTTTTGAATAACCACTAGGGCAATATCTGCGTCGTATTTGGGTCCATGGTTAAGCCAATGATCAAGATCATCATAACGCACATTCTGAACAGGATCAGTAACTTTTTTTGGTTCTTCGGTGGTGTATCCGTTTGCTATGTTCACCAGAAATGCTTTCAGATACATCATCTTGTTAGCAGACTCTCGACGATACAGTAACCATACATGAACCACGCAACGTAGATCAAATATGAAACCACTTGTGGGCAACATGTATATCTATATTGTCATATAGGCATACTAGTTTAAATTTAAATACTTTGGAAAGTCGTTATGAAACCAGAAAAGAGTAAAGCAAGCTGCTAAGCGACACATGTTGCTTGAGGTTAACATTATCAGATAAAGGGTTAAGCTACAATACACATAAGCATTGCATCATAATAGTTGCTCGACAAATACTATTCAGATTACTAATGCGATGGTATCACACAGCAAATGTGGATCAGTGGATGCATTTGCATTTAACAATATGCCATATTTTAAAATCCGTTATGTGGTGAGTACCACAGGGAACTGTAGTTGAGTACACCATTATAGTAGCTTGAGCAGGAAGAGAATTTCAATACTTACAACCTCGAGGAATATGATTTGAATTCGATACCACTTACCTGAAACAAATAGAAAAATAATTAGTAAGATCATAAATAAGTTAATAATGAATTAAATAAAGTATCAACCAACACTCCAGTTTTGTAAGGATTCTCATTTTGACGCTGTATTATTACTATGCCATGAATTACATTGTTTCGGTCTTGTACACGCGTACCTTTATTTTCTTATCTGGCCATTCTGAGCTCAATGCGCAACATCGAGGATCTGAAACGTTTGTAATTTAATTCAAAGAACAATATGAAAGAGATGCAAAGCTCTCTGCACATAAATCAATCCGGTTAGAGCTTTGCTCCGCCAATATATTTACGATAAAAGGATAACAAATTCAGTGAGGTGCTGCCTACAACAATATCCTCTTACCAAGAGCAGAGAGGCAGAGCAAAGCAAAAGATTCAAATTGATCCATCGGTAAGGAGTAAGGAGAGAGCACGGAGAAACCCCCTTTTCGGCGAGCAATATATCAAGTTATCCCTCAGAAAGGACGTCGTCTACATTTCCTGTGCCGTTTTGGGGGTCTTTCCGAGGCTGTGTGTCATTTTAGCGGTTGCAAATCTGAAAGTGATTCACGTTATATAGAGAAAAGAGTAGTACAGATCAAATCCATATCCCGAATGGTGGATCTACTCAAAAACATCATGTTTCTCTACGATTCAGGTAAATATGTTGGAAACTTTTTTCGGCATATATTAAAATAAATATGAAGAGTATTTAAAACAGCATATTACTTAAAATAAAACCATCGAATATCTTGTTTCTGTAAAAAATGGCATATGAACTATGAACGTCCCCAACTAAACACGACAAAGAGTTGAATGCCACATGGTCTCGCCAATCGCGGTACTACCTTGCCGGGAACCACAGTTTCTCGGCCCCTCTGAATAACAGTACCCGCTTGTAAGAAGGCTGAACAGGATCTATTTGTTTTTCGTCTTGGCGAACATAATCAACCATATTCAACGTTGTTTCATGCTTTTTAGCAATGATCAGTACAATATAGGTCTAGCTATTCAGATACAGATGATGGAAAGCCTAACAAGCATATATGGATCTTTTGAAAACTCACTATTGTAACATGCAAAAAATAAAGGAGAGACTACCACTTGCCTTGATGAGTAGTTTCTCCTATCGCGGTACTACCAATCGCTACTTATGGTAGGTAAGCATCTCTCAAAAGAAGTATGTCTAGTTTATGCAACTTTTGCACAGTACGTCAATGCTGGTAGCATGATTAGAACGCAGTACTGCTTTTTGACCTATAGCGTACTGATGATTGCTAAGAAACATGGAACAACATTGTATATGTTTGCTTAGACATCACTGTCTATTGATCTTTTGATGTTATTCCAGGATGTGAAATAGAAAAGTTTAAATAATTAATTAATCGGTAACTTTTTCAAGTCCGTTTATGGTGTTTGGTAAAACATGACCATGGGTTTTTCAAAAAGAACCTCATACAGCATACATCGTTCTACTATGTGGTCTCATCTACATTTTCTAAGTTCAAATTTTAACACCAATCCCGCTGACGCACTACTGATGATGACAGCGTAGACCCGTAGACTGTCGAAAGCTTGAGTTGTAAGTTAAAAGAGTACACTTTACGTAATTTGTCGATTTTCCCAAAGACGAGTTCTTCCACTTAGCTAGTTGTTACGACAATAATAACTATGAACCATATATACTCGTATATATACCTATATAAGAAAACAAAGGTTAATAACACTCGTTTTACAGTCAGCAACAGCAAGAGAAATAAGTGCCGGGATCTTACATAAAAATCAATCAGTTAGATTTCCTTTAGCCTTTCGCTTCGTGGTTCATCTTCAATCAACTTTCTCCCTTCTGAAAAAGCCTTAAACCACAGAAAAACCTGGTCGCTTAAAAACTTACTATCCCCGTAGGTCTGCTGAAGCTTAGCAAGAGTTTCCGTTGCTCGAAATTGATGTCATTCATTTTTAAAACTGTTTCACAAACAAAAATCGCTGACTCGAGTGAGTTCAAACTTATATTGAAGGCGGATCACATGTTCCCCTGTCTCGCCTCCAAGTCCGGCGCCTCCAGTGTTGCCAGATCGTGTTGCCTCGTTGCCAGTCTCATCACTTAATTTACAGACCTCGTATAAACTCGCAGCATAATGCCAAATTTGCTGTGTTAGCTACTTTCCTATAAATGTCTAGACAAGTCTTGCCCCTCTCTAACTGCAACGTGCCTGTGTGCAATACGAGCTGACAGAAACCAGCATTGCCATACGTGCCGTGTATTGAAGAGACTCGGTCCAAACAGATGCGAAGGTAACAGCACAAGAGACACAAATAATTAGATTTGCGGCGAACTCACGGCCGCTGCCGGATCCAGATTTTCAACGGGAAACACGGGTAAGGGGGTGGGGTCCCTCGGCGAGTCCCGACAGCGTTCGACATTGATCTACATAATTCGGACTTCGCAGCCCGATTCCCGATCCTTTGCGCGACTAAATATTCAGCGGAAATCAGGACGAATTTGCATCTACATGACAGGACCTGCAGGGATTCGTTGCTGTCCCACGGGATATTGTTCACGGGATAATTAGATAACGAGCCATCAGGTATTATTTTTTTTACTTTTGTCCTTTTTCAGCAAGACAACGCACGTCCCTATATTGCTCGTCGTACTACAGACTTTCTTCAAGAAGCAGGTGTTAATGTTTTGCTTTAGTCACTCCGTTCACCGGATTTAAATCCCATCGAACATGTGTGGGATATGAAGGGGAGAGACACTTTGTATCATCCGTCACAGACACTGCCACAGCTAATCCACGAAGTTCAAGTTGCTTGGAATGGTGCCACAACCAGACATCGATCGTCTCATTTTGTCGATGCCTAGACGTATACAGGAGTGTATTCAGCTGCGAGGTCGCCCAACACATTATTAACTTTTTTTCTTATAACTTGTCAATAAAATTTCGTGAGAATGTTATCGCTTCATTCTTGATGTTAGACTACCTCATTGCCAAAAAATCAAGTTGATGAAATTATTTTTTCTGAGTATATTAACAGCAGTAGTGGATATGTCTGACAGGTTGCCATCTTTAGGCCTTTCTGCTAAGCACAACTATTGAAAAGGACATACGATTCTGAAAAGCCATTCAGATTATTGCAAGCTGGGGTTTGGGCTTCATCAATTAGAGCTCAGTTGCCACAATGCCTATTATTTACATCAGCATCTTATAGTAAGTAGTAGGATCGAGGTTGTTCGTGATATTCTGGACTCAAAGCGGTTCTAAAGGTTTTGTATTTTTTGGGTAATTATGAGCTTTTTTTATATCGAAGCCGCCGCGCAGGCAGAAGCCTAAATGCCGGAACACCGCGGCTGCTATGATGATCCCAAAGAAATTTTGTTAATACGATTTTTGTACTGATTGGTTAGTAGAACTGGGAAAAGCTTCCTCTTGTAGATTGTTCCACAATCTCGACACCTTCGGGACAAAGGAGCGGTCGGTTGGTCAATTCTGGATGTACGAAGTTCGACACGGTTAGGATGGGACGCCAAAGTCAGGCGGGTCTGTCTGGTAGGCACATCGCGCGGCGGCATCATGGAAAAGAACTCTGAGGAGCAAAGCCCGTTGGTGTAGCGATAGAAAAGCGCTAGATCGCCGACGGCCCGCCGGTGCGAAAGAGTGCCGAGACTGCCTGTTAGAGACGAGTCATCGATCAGTCGTACCGTCCTCCTCTGGATAGCATCGAGCATGGATAATGTAGTCGGGGCGGCAGCACCCCAAACGTGTGAGGCTAGGCCTCATCTGGGCCTTGTATAAAGTGAGAAGGTCATTCGGAGAAAAGTACTTCTTAGCCCTAAACAAATAGCATAGCTTTTTCTCAGCAGCTGCAGCTATTGACGAGATATGTTCGTGCCAGATCAGGTCCTCGGTGATTTGGACTCCGACCAGCCGAAATGAATGGCTCTTTGGCAGAACTCGGCCGTCCATCGAAACTGGATGAGCGCTAGGATGGTTTTTGTTCGTCAAAGTACAGTACTATGTTTTGGAAGCATTGCACTGAACAAGATTGTTGAGTCCCCAAGCAGTGATCCAGGTCTCTTGTCAGAGAGGAATACGTCGCTAGTCTTCTTTTTTCCCGCGCAGCGGCAGAGATCGGCTTGTCATTCTGAATTCCTGCATGTAGAGTGCTGTCATCCGCGAAGCTGTGGATTGGGTTGATCGTGCAGGAAAGGAGGTCGTTGATTTGATATGTAAGAGAAACAGTGTTGGAGCCAAGACCGACCCCCGATACCTGGGGAACACCCGCGTTGGCGTTGTGGGATGAAGAGGAGAACCCGTCAATTACGACGGATATCTTGCGGCCAGAGATAAAGTCAGCCACCCATCTGCAAAGCTTTTCTGGGAGGCCATAGGATGGAAGTTTGCTTAAGAGGGCAGCGTGCCACAGCTGATCGAACGCTTTCGTGATGTCAAGAGCAACGACATGAGCCTCACCATAAGACTGGATGAGTTTACTCCACAATTGCGTGACGTAAGCTAGGAGGTCCCCTGTGGAGTAATAAGTTTTATATAAAAGTAATTTAATAACTAATAAGAACATTTTCCTTAGATAAATATGAAATTCTTGACGTCTTGTCGTTGGACGTTTGTCGTAAAAAACTTATTTGAGATTCTGGTAGGATTTTTTGACCTTGAACGAGTTCTTGATGCATTCCTTCACATGAGCATTTACAATAACTGTTAGCTGTTATTAAAAACTCCAAAGTTTCTTTATTCTCAACTAGTAATCACAATTGGGCTCTGATATGGAAAACGGAAATACATTAACTGTTCTTTGTGAAAACACTGGAATATAAATTTTGCTATGATGGACATTCGTCTATGCCACAACTGAATATACAGTGCTACGAGATGTCCATTGTTTTTATTTCTGCTATTTCTATTCCATCCGAAGGCATCAAGAGCAAGAGTGTCACTAGACAATCCATCCATTCGTTCTTCCGAACAGGACGAATACAACGCATCGCATTCCAGTCAATTATACCAGGCGCGATATTTCAACGAATCGAAAGACTTCTATCGAAGTGTACAGACTACGAATAGTTGGATCACTAGCGAACACACATTTCTGACGGCCTGCTGGCCTTGTAGGATAATCATCAATTCATAGAATGTTTGCATACACTTCTCAGATTTGTTTTTACTGATGGACAGTTTCGGCAAAGCAGTTGTTCTAGCCGAAGAGGACACACATATTTGCTCCAACTGCTGATACAAAATACAAATACTAAATTTTAGTGCTGCTGTTTGATCAAACGCGTGACGATAGTGTATACAGGGTGTGTCCCATGTAGAACTGTGATCAGTTACTCGAAAAATTCACGTTACACACTGATGAAAATGTGAGGTTATGGTATAACCCATTTGAGAAATTTGGCTGAAATATTTTAACAATGCACTCTCACTTGTACCGGAAGTCAATACCAACTTACTTATTTTAAATGGAACACCCTAAATATTATGTAGTTCTTGAAATCTACGCAAGATGATGAAACCATTTCATAAATAACGTCATATTTTATACAAATTTCTAAATTTTATGTAAGAAATCACAAATGCATGTCCATAAGCCCATGAATTTTTCGTATATTGTATTTTTCGAACGATTTGTAACTGCTCCCTTATAGAAGGGGGCTACTTTAATGGACTGGAATGGACAGATTTTTGAACTGCCCAAGGTTAGTAGAACTGAGAAAATCTTTCTAAGGTAGATTATTTCACAATATTGATGCCCTATGGACAAAGGAAGCGGTCGTATCGGCCAGTTACGGAAGTACGAAGTTCGACACGGTTAGGATGGGAGGCCGAAGTCAGATGAGTATGTATGTTAGGCACATCACCACGCGGCATAATGGAGGAGGGGTCCGAGGAGCTAAGCTTATTGACATAGCGGTAGAAGAGAACTGTCTCGCATACAGAACAAATGTAGGGAAACGCCGATAGTTTGTCTGTTGAGTGACCCTATTGTTAGAGTATCCTACACTTTCAGAAGGCGAATGCGAATCATTTCCACATTTTCGAGTAAACAAAAGGCGCGCGGCAAATGAAGCGTGTACACCTAGCGACAGCGACACAGACAGACGCAAAAAAGCGACACCACCGCCTTCGAGAGAAAGACGAGACAATGCGACTTCCATCAAGGTTCCTAGACGTGGCGTGTCGTTCTGTACTCGCTCTACTGTGATATGCAATCAGTTTGCGTCTTACGTACAGGGAGGGTATTATAGAACGTTACAGAAAAGCTTATCGGCCCTGTGTAATGGCGGTATGCAGCGCTTGTATCAGACAAATTCGAAAAAAAAAATACAATAATAATAATCTTTACGAGTTCGGTCGATATCAGTTGATGGTATCAAGCATGCCAGAAAAATACAACAAGTTGTAGCATAGTCGGTATCACACATTGAAAACAGGAATTTAAAATTCGCAATTCGGTACGTCTGTGAAGTTATATGAAATGCCAAAGTACAAGAGTCGATTTTGTGGAGTTTGTCAACACTAATAGCTTCCTTATCCTGACTAGCTGACCATTCGGAAAATATACCTGTATATTGTCGATAGGTCGTTAAACCCTATTTCAGGAGTATCCATATCACATTTTGGCGTCTAATGAGGTAAACAGCTGATCAGCAAGTGACATCTTTGTATTAGTATGTTACGTTAGCAATAATGAATCGGGTGTATGTCTAGTAAAAGTAGCTTGTAGCGTTTTTTTGGTCTGCAAATGAGTTTTTCCAAATAAAAGAGTTACTAGCAAGTACAAAATGAATCTGTAGCGTACAAAAAAACAAAACAAAAGATGGCTCTGTCTACCTGGTGACGACGGATCTGTCAGAATTATGTCATCTGTCGATATGGGGAATTTACAAACATTACTAGATAATAAGCTGTTATTCTATCGTAATTGGTACTCGTGACAAAGGCAATACGTACCTCGGATGTGGATGGAACATAACCTTATATTCAGTTTGTTTCGGAGGTGTTTGTGTCGTTCATTTTCTGTATTTGAAGCTTGTTTTGATGTTACTGACTTCTTTTGCGTTTGTTTTAAGCTGTTTTCAAATGAATCGAATGAATTTGATGTGCTATTGTTCCATTTCACTACACCATAACACCGCATTTCATAGAACAAACTTTTTGCATCACTAATAATAATCTAGTGAGCAAATAAAGAGATATTCATGGATACTAATTTTTACCCAGAACGCCAAAATAATTCTTGCCAACTCAAATTTACAGGTTATGTATACGTCGCATCTGTCAACCGTGAGCGTCACCTATGAAGTAATGGATATCAATTTATTTTCATTGTCATTCAATGTCAGCTCATTTACATGACATTCATCGGCTGAGCTAAAGCATGCTCTACACTAGCAGCAAGTTGCTCTTAGCTGCTTGGAGCCAGCTCTGCAGTTACTGAATATCGCTCGGTATCGACTGAATCCGCTAACAACCAGCATCAAGCTGAAGTAACGGCCAAAAAAGGCTACGAGACTGCAAACCAGTCAATCGACATTTACTCAGTCAGGCAGCCATAAAGGCAAATCTCGTCTAAACTAGTATATGATTCCGTGAACACTCTCAAAGACCTGGGAAACCGATACAGGGTAACACTGCTCTGGGTACCAGGATATGAAGGGCACAAAGGAAATGAAAAGGCGGATGAGCTAGCCCGACAGGGTGCGGCCAATCGCCTTATAGGCCCAGAGCCTTTCTGTGGCGTGACGAGAACACGCGCCAAACACTCCATAAGAAACTGGACCAACAAAACGTCCCTAGAATGGTGGAACAGACAATTGGGGCAAAGGCAAGCAGACGAGTTCATCAAAGAACGAAGGCCCGCATTTACAGAGCCTACTCGGACGCAATAGGACGGCCATAAGGGCCATAGTGGTTCTCCTTCTAAATCGACATATGAGACTCTTGGGTCTGACAAAAGAGGCCATATGCCGTTTCTGCAGAGAGCATGAGCAGTGCATGATGCAGTGCATCTCCTGTGTCACTGTGAAGGCCTGGGAAGCGTAGTAACCACATGTCCAACAGCGGAAAGCTACATGCAAGGCCTTGTGTCAAGGCTATGGAATCTAATCAAAGGATCAAGGCTGGACATTGTGGTCTAGAAATTAGATACTAGAGGGTCACATTATATCCGCTTGGGCCGCAAGCCAACCCCTTTCTTCTGTAATCTGTAAGAACTACAATAGCTCAGGGCTGCGTTCGTAAATTGTTACAGAGTGTACGTTGTACTAGTCCTACTTAGCGTTCGTAATTATTTGACGTATCTGTTCCATGCCTTCGGAAATAGAACAAAGTAATCCTTCTGGATAACCAAAAGTGTGCTTTTCTTCCCGTACTCAGAGCCTTGGGAATAAGGGTGTTGTGACTGGTCATTCTCATGGCTCATTATTTGGTTCTCAAAAAGTGCTCGAAATTGGCAATAAACAGTGGTTAAAATATTACTATTACTATTACTATATTACTATCATTTTGAAGCTCCTGACGAGTACTTTATAACCCTAGAATATAAAGTCAATACCTTTACCTGCTACAAAATGGTGGTACATTTAATAGTTACTTGAACACAAACCCACTAACATGCATATCTCTACAAATAATTGTAATTCCCTGCCGTATCCACAGCAACAGCGATAAAAACATGTTTTGTTATTTTTTGTTGACAGTAACAAGAATATCAGTACGAAAACAAACATCATTGTACAGATAAAATATTCTTATTTAGTTTTCGGTTTTAGTGCTAGATACTGTTTGAACTAATTTTAAAATGGTCAATTCTCGTCCACTTTAAAAAAAATCGAAGCGATTTTTATTTATGGTGCGACGCGTAACTTTCACGACACCGAAAGGATTTTTAATGATCGTTTCCCGAATCGTCCTATTTGTAGAAAATATTTAAGGGAACTTGTACCTAAATGTACAGCTACTTCTAGTGTAAACAAAAAGCCCCCAGGTCATCCGACCATCCCGGAAGAAACGCAAGTTCAAATAATTGGTGAGATCATAGTAAATTCCTAACAGTCTACTTCCTCCATCGCGAATGTAGGTGAGGTTTGTCCTTCTACTGTGTGGAGACTTTTGAAAAAGAATAAGTATCATCCATACAAAATTCAAATGGTATATCAGCTAATTGAAGATGATCTACCCATCCTACCTATATCCAAAATATTTGTTTTAGTGATGAATTTTCATTTTTTTCTCAACGGTAATGTGCATAGACAAAATTGTCGTTATTGGAGTGACATCAATCCTCACGTCTTCCGGGAAACGCATACTCAATATCCACAAAAAGTTAACGTTTGGGTTGTGATATTGGGAAATCATATGTGGGGCCTCTATTCACAGAACAAACTTTAACCGGGGAACTGTATTTGGATATGCTGGAAAATACTATTGACACTCACTCTAATCACCGAAATCGTCGAAGCGAATCCTAATGAATTCGGTACTGATATTGTATTCCGGCAAGACGGTGCTCCACCACACTACTACAGACAAGTTAGGAGTTATTTAGATAACAATTTTGGTCGTTGGATTGGCCGTCGAGGTCCTGTGGAATGGCCAGCTCGCTCTCCAGATTTGACACCTTTAGACTTCTTTTATGGGGCTATTTGAAGCAAAAGGTGTACGAAACTTAACCTGCTTCAATATTGGATATACGGCTGAAAATAACAAATATTTGTAGAAATATCAATGTTACTATGTTTGAAAATGTTCGACGCAAAAAATACGGACCGGCTGTTATTGTGTCAAGAACTTCAAGGCAACCATTTCCAGCATCTTATAAACTGAACGGATTTATTCGAATTATCAAGTTAAATGTCAATGTATTCAGGTAATTATTAAATGTACCATCATTTCGTAGTAGGTAAAGGAACTGACTTTATATTCTAGGGTTATAAAGTACTCGCCAGGAGCTTCAAAATGATGTGCTACAAGACTCCGTTTTCATATAATTTTTTTTCCAGCCCAGCGGCCATCTTGACATTTTCATCTGCCAATTTTACTCTAAAATATGGTATCCATGCATCAATTTCATTACCTCAAGTTTTAATTTTTTGAATTGATTCGTTCAAAAAATCAAAGGGGAGGGGGACATTAAAAAAAAGCACCGTATATTGCCAATTTCGAGCACTTTTTGATAACCAAATAATGAGCCATGAGAATGACAAGTAAAGAAAAGCACTGTATATATTTTGACTACAAATGGGCCACCTTGTATCCATAGCGTTTGTTATGATAAAGACAATGGTCGCAGGAAAAGTGGTTGGAAGTAACTCGGCTATCATTAAGTGCCATTACATGAATCTCATCTGTCAATCCACATTGCATTACTGAGTACGGTATTACATTACCAACTGATTTACAAACGCTTCCCAACATTTCGGATACGTGACTTCTGTCAATTAATTTCAAGGTTTCAACAATTTTCAAGGCGATCCACTCAGTTAACATACAGAAAATTAAACAATTAAGTTGTCAGTTGCATATAGTCTTCCGTTTTCCAGGTTGTCTGCTGTATTTTTCTCTGTACGTGTGCGATACTTGCGAATTTATGTCCAGTCGTGGAATCAGAAACCATACCCCTGATTGTGAAATGATACCCGAGAAGTTTTGGATGTTCTCACTTGCCATTGGCAAACATGCTAAGACTCCACAGTTAGTTGGACAGGAAAGTTCTCCGGAAAAATGCTGGAACCATATGTTACGATACCTATCCAAAGGGATAACATATAGGAACGAATTTAACAGTATTCTTGAGTGATCTCTCCTACAGCTTTACAGTACTCTCCGGT
The DNA here is from genome assembly GCA_963669975.1 of Acanthoscelides obtectus. Classification (NCBI taxonomy): domain Eukaryota; kingdom Metazoa; phylum Arthropoda; class Insecta; order Coleoptera; family Chrysomelidae; genus Acanthoscelides; species Acanthoscelides obtectus. The sequence continues at coordinate 21,031,012 of CAVLJG010000008.1, forward strand.
ATTTAGGTACGTTAGCCCCGCGTGCTTGCTAAATCATCAGAAAAACGCGCTATGAGGGTTGACATTGCAGATTGTATCATACACAAAAAGCATCGTACATCAGGTTCCAAAATTAGAATATTTTCTAATTTTATTTGCATAAAAACTTGAAGCGCTCCAGTACCTAATCTGACTTAACCTCCGTACATTAGCTACTATTAGAGAGATGGCGAGATATAGTCTGGACTAGCGCGTTGATAGGGTTATCTTTATTGCGTATCGTCCGGGTAGCCGCAAATGGCCAATTACTTAGGGGGAAATGGGTCGAGAGCCGCTGCGACCACAATCACGCTCGACACTTGGACACACGGACCGACGAGCCGACCGGCAGTCTGTCGGTTTGTGTGTGTGTTTGTCGGCATGTTCGTGCGAACGACCACGATACACTCACGCGTCCCGTAAATGTCTTCATTTGCATTAGCTAGGTGTGTTAAGAGATTAGTCGCAATTTTCAGATAAAATGTATTATGCGGTAAAACCTAGTACTGTTAAATGTAAATCCTAATACCCCCTTCTTTTCTGGAGTTGTTTCATGTTCTTCTGGCTGCCAAATGGAACTACAAACGTGGTATGAAAAACATTACTGACGTTTTGGCCACCCCGGTAGCATTTCCCAAAGTACAGGATGAATTATCACAAAAATACATTGTGACATTGAAAATACAATGTTGTAGATATAATAGGGAAATAGCGCATCTCATAATCTTGTTTGAAGAATTTTGTATGTTCTACGCTCATTGTGTCATCAGTGGCGAGAAATTCGGAGCATCCTGTAAGGGGACACTTTACAATATACTTTCTTCATAAGAATTTTTATATTACTTAGCTTTTTGTTGAGAAATATCGCCACCGTTATTGTATTTTTGTATTCATATAAGTTATGTACCAGTCTACAGAGAAGAATATGCTGAACAAGGACTTTTGCCTCCACGTTCCTTTCTTATCAGTTACAGTATTGTATTTCATTTGTTCTTTACTTTGGTTTGTATAATGAACTTTGCAGTCAGTCTCGATTCAGAACTCATTCAATTAACATCATTGTATTTGGTCTTTCTCAAAAATAAATCTTTTTAAAAACGTTTTCGTTGAAGAAAGATATTTGAGTGGCGCAGTCAATCCAGTAGGATAGTCAGACGAAAAAAGGGACATTTTTCGGTTCGTTTCAACGGTTTACTGGCTATAACGAAACCAACCGCGATTGGTCGCGAACGATCCGACGGAATATCGATATCGTTACCGTGATCACCGGAACCAGATTTGGGATAGAACCCTACCCAAATCGAGAAACCAAGACGACAGCAGCCCAGAGGACAGAAGGAACATCTGCTCCAGGACAGGCAACCCAGCAGTGGCCCAGGCATACGGACACATGGGACGGATTGGATTACTACTGTAAGTACGAATGTCTTACAGGGGTGAAAACAATCAAAAGCTGTTTGATGATACATTGAGTGACACTGATTCGGACTCACAGTCGGATACGGAACATATCCAACATAGTTTAAGGAAATTGCAATTAAGACCTAGTATACTAAATAGTACAGTCAATATGAACAACAGTCAAGTAAATCAATCAAGCATGTCATTACGCCCAGAGTATCTTAACATGATACCCGAATTTTATGGTCAACAAGAATTATTACCAAGATTCATAGATATTTGCGAAAAGTTAGTGAATAAATTTTATAGATTAGAGGATGAAAATGACTTCCAGAACGAATATCTTATGAGTAGTATTTTAGCAAAAATCAAAGGTAATGCAGCTTTAAATATTAGTAGCAATATTATAAAAAATTGGACAGACTTGAAAACTGCACTTTTAAATACATATCAAGACAAGCGTGACGTATTTACTCTAAATATAGAATTGTGTGAATTGAAACAGAACAATGAAACCCCCTTTGAATTTTATAACAAAGTTCAGAGTTTATTGAATTTACAAATATCATTTTTAACTACACATTGTGTGAGTGAAGAAGCTCAGATAATATGTAATTTTTGCAAAAGCGTAGCAGTAAGAGTATTTCTAAAAGGTTTAAAGGAACCTCTAGGATCGCTCATGAGGACGAAAAATCCTACAGACTTGAATGAAGCTCTGAATATATTAACTAACGACTTTCAGCTTGATCATAAGATAGATAAACATAAAAATGTTAATCGAAATAATATGCATATGGCGAACTACCATATGAACAACAACTTTGGTAATTATAGGAATCAATACCAAGCGGTACAGCGTCCAGTATTACAAAGACAATTTAGTCCTAATAATGTACGACCAAATAATCCTAATCAGAATAGAACGAATTTTCACAATAATAACGTTTTTAGACCTAATCAGATCAATAATCTGCCAAGGCCTACTCCGATGAGTACATCCACTAGACAGACGTATCAGCAACCAAATTTTCAAGGTAGAAATTTTAACAGACCTGGTGTCAACGCAGAACAGGCTATGTTTAACTTGTGTGTACAAGACCAACCTGTTGTAGAATTTCCAAATGATGACAATTATGAATGCGCTTATTCTCAGAATAATTCTGACGATTTTTTAGGGCAAGAAGCCTCGGAACAGAGACAACCACAAATCTCAACGGACCACCCAAGTCAATAGAAATTATGAGTTTAACAGACAAATGTAGCAAACTACCATACATTGTATTTCCGGAGTATAATCTCAAAGTATTGATTGACACTGGAAGTACAAAATCTTTCATACACCCTGAAATTGCGAAAAAATTATTTTCAAGACATATTCAAAAAGACCCATTTCAAATCACTTCAGCACATGGTTCATCTATCGAACAATATAGTATGACAATACCTTGTCCAAAGATTTTTAAGAATCCAAATATTCTCATGAAATTTCATTTATTCAAGTTTCACGAACATTTCCAATGCCTTTTAGGACTCGATAACCTGAAGGAGATATTGAATGCCAACATTGATTTGAGCAATGATCTTTTAGTCACACCCACAACAAGGATACCCATGCAATATCACGAGATTACAAAAAATTCTTCTAATGTTATCACTGTTCCACCTAGAACAGAACAGATAATTAAGGTTAACATAAAAAATTTAAAAAATGGTAATGCTATTATTCCATACAGAAAATTATCATGTTTAGAAATCCCTGAATGTCTTACTACAGTGAAAAATCACGAAGCGATTTGCACAGTATTAAATTTATCTGAAGAACAGATTTCTCTTGACATATCTCGACCAATAGATGTAGAAAATTTTGAAAATTACGAAGTTTCAGAAAATTCTGATCCACCGAATATTAATTCTTTGAACTTTCAAAAATATAAATTTGATATTTCCAAAATTAGGACAGAGCATATGAACTCTGAAGAAAAAGACGCAATCACCAAGTTAGTAAAAGAGTATTCAGACATATTTCACATAGATGGTAATTACTTAACTTTTACGAGCAAAATTAAGCATCATATACGTACAAGCGATGAAATACCCATTTACACGAAATCATACAGATATCCTGAAATCCACCGAAAAGAGGTACAAAGACAAATACAATCAATGCTTGATCAAAAAATTATTAGAGAGAGCCATTCAGCGTGGTGCTCACCTATATGGATTGTTCCAAAAAAATTAGACGCATCGGGAAAGCAAAAATGGAGAATAGTCATTGATTATAGAAAATTGAATGAAAAAACATTGGGAGATCGTTATCCTCTTCCAAACATAACAGATTTGTTAGATAAATTAGGGCGATGCCAATATTTTTCAACATTAGACTTAGCTTCAGGTTTTCACCAAATAGAAATGGCAGAAGATGATATTCAAAAAACTGCATTTAATACAGAAAATGGACACTACGAGTTCACAAGAATGCCATTTGGACTAAAAAACGCGCCAGCGACTTTCCAGCGAGTAATGGATAACATACTGAGAGGTATTCAAAATGAAAAATGCTTAGTATATTTAGATGACATTATAATATTCAGTACTAGTTTACAGGAACATATTTCTCGACTTAGAGAAGTTTTTGAAAGGTTACGTCAGTCAAATTTTAAAATACAGTTAGACAAATCAGAATTCGTCACTATTATCCCAAATTATAAGTATTTGCTAAAATCTGATCGAAATGAGATCAAACCCCTGCACGAGATTTGTACCCATGGTAGAATCTATCAATGCCCTAATCGTATATTAGCCAATCACAAAGCCCAATGCGAGAAGTCAATAATTACAGAAGATCATACAGAGCCATGTAGATACACGAAGCTTCAGATTGAAGAAAATCACATCGAATTTATTCCCGAAATTAACCAGTATTTAGCTGTATTTCTCACCGAAGAAAAATTGAAAATTAAATGCAAGGAGCAAATCGATACAAAGTCATTACTTGGCATTTTCTTAGTCAAAGCCAGTGAATGCCAAATATCATTCCAAGACAATGAACTTATCTTTCAAGACAAAACCTATGGAAAGCCCCTCGTAGCTGACAAAATGGATTTCCATTTTATGAAACAAAATATCCCAGAGACACAAATTACTCTGAAAACGTTAAATTTACCAGAATTACAAGTTAATCGAATGTTACCAATTTTAGAAGAAAATTCCATAGAAAATTTTGGAAAACCCAGTATTTGGACCATATTACTATATCTCGTATTTTCAAGCATCTGCTGCATAATTTTATATAGAAGATGGAGAAACAAGAAAGCATCCAAGTTAGAAATCGACATTGAATTAGCCGAGATGAAAGAAGAAGGTCCAAGTCCCACAAAACGCACTAGAAGAGAAGATTCCAGTTCAAGATATAAGAAGAAAGAAATTCACCTTCCAGGGGAAGCTTCATTCTAGGGGTGGAGGAGTTATGTACCAGTCTACAGAGAAGAATATGCTGAACAAGGACTTTTGCCTCCACGTTCCTTTCTTATCAGTTACAGTATTGTATTTCATTTGTTCTTTACTTTGGTTTGTATAATGAACTTTGCAGTCAGTCTCGATTCAGAACTCATTCAATTAACATCATTGTATTTGGTCTTTCTCAAAAATAAATCTTTTTAAAAACGTTTTCGTTGAAGAAAGATATTTGAGTTATATGTAAAAGCGCTCGACCGCTGGGCTGGTTTACGTTAGCCGAATGCGCTCATTGACTTTGTTATACCCCGGAATCATGTTGCGACATTTTTGACATTGACACTTGACATTTCCACACTTGGCAGCGTTTCCGCATATTGTTTATGGAATGAACCATTGATAAGTTCACAGATTTGAGGACAAATACTTAAATATGACCAATAATAAGGCAAAAGTCAAAAAGGCCAACGATGGAATATTTCAGGACATAAAATAAGGAAGAAAAATGGAGACAAGTCATGTTTACGCCGCTCTTGATTGATATCTGTTCTGTTGCCTTTGATCTTTGTATCTTGTTATCTAGTGCATTTGTCATTTCATGTTTTGGTCACCGTTTACCCAAGAAAATCGATCTTCCGCCTTCATCGCTGAGCAACAAGTCAGCTTAGCATCAACATGTTGATGCTTTCAGGTATTATCGGATTTCAACGGGCCTGGAGAGCATGTTATTCCGTTATACCTTCCTCCCAGGCAAGTTATTGGTGCTGCCATCTGACACAAATCTGGCAAACGTGGAGGTCCCATGCTCTTAGACAACGGCAACACTGTACCTGTTAAGAGTGTTGACCATGTCCTCGCTCCCTATGACGTCATTTAAAAAAAATTACAGTCCGATTTCTCTATATTTTGTTAAAACACCGGGTTTTTTTATGTATACTTGGAAAGATGGTTGAAATTTTAACCTTATCGCAATATTCGGTAATGCAGGGCTGCATATTCTGACATGTGATATACATGACAATGCCACATTCAGATCCACGACGTGGATGCGGACCAAAGCAATAATAATGATAATTCAACAGTACTGATTTCAGCTTTCACCTTCTAATTTTCTCGGAAACAAGTCGCAGAAAAGAAATCGGCATCATGCAAAAATGCGTTTTCCACCGTGCAAGATTTCTCCGCAGCGGCAATAATAATTTTGGATGCATCCTCGGTGCACTGTTGATATCGCGCCAGTCGCGAGCACGAGCCTGGCATTTACATTTCGAGCAGAGCGTGCTCGGAAAACTGATGATCGCAAACGTGCACAAAATAGGGTTAATGGGGGAACAATTTCAGATAGGAGGTGCACTGCACTGTTTACGATTGGTACCGGATCTATGCAACAATTCCTCTGGTTGATACGTGGAGCTATAATACACATCTAGACATAAGGCAGACCTGTCTAAGAGCTTTTCCTCACCGGGATGCCATGACGACGTTGCCAGCATCCGCGTGTGTACGCAGAATTGCTCCTTCTTCATCTAGGGCACATTTTGAGCCTTCGATTACAACTCATCATATCAGAAAATGTTCAGTTTAATCCGTTTTATATTATCAACGTGATTAGAACTATGGAAATTAAAATAGGTATCTATATCCATATACAAAACGTTAGTACAACCGTTGTTAACTTATGGAATTTTGGCATGGGGACCGGTGATGAATAAATACTACAGGAAACTAGAAATAACTCAGAAATGGATTCTTAAAATCATGTTCCGCAAAACTAACACCTATCCAACTGATATGATATATAAGGTATCCAAGATATGTGATTGTAGGCAACTCTATTTTGAGAGTGTGTTCACATATATTACAAAACATAAGCATTTATTAAATTTCCTCCCACATGACCATCACACCAGATCCAAAGATCATTCAGTACGCATACCAAAGCTTAAAAAGACCATAGGTCAGAGGAGTTTCACTTTCCTAGGACCAAAAATATATAACTTAATCCCCCCTCAGATAAAAGATATTAAAAATACAGAGGTTATGAAAAGGCATCTACGACTGTGGATTTTGGACCAGCACAGACTCAAGATTCATCAAGCGATTGATATCAAAAATATCTACTACTACTGAAAGCGGAAATCTCTCTAGATATTTGAAAGTTCAAAATGAAAAAAAAAAAATGTATAAATCAAACTGATTTGAATTCTTACCCCCTGAATTATTGCATTTTATGACTTATTTTTACCAATTTTTGTTCTTGTCTATTCACCTAATATTGCCCTTTGTTTCAATGTTGTCTCTATCCCGATTGCATCTACGTCCCGATTTTGCGTCTCCGTCCCGATTGTGTCTTTTCAAAAATTTTACCAGGACTTGTCTAATGAATTTTATATACATATATTTTTTATGTTTTTTTTTTTAGTCTTAAGTTATTTATACATGAGCTCATGCCCAAGCACAAGTTTCTGCGAAACTTTTTTGGGTCCATTCGTTTATTGTATAATATTGTCTTTCATCTACTACTGCTATACTTTTTCTTTTGCAATAAACTTTATTATTATTATTTATTATTATCGACTTTAAGAGTGGAAGTGGAAATACGGAAATCCAATGCCTAACTTTCTGCCCGCCAGCTTTTACTTAATCAGCGCCATCTCTAACAGGTGCCCCTTGCTAATGTTGAGCTTCTTTTTGGAGCATAGTCAATCAAACGTGATATAGTTGTTTAGAATTATCCTAATATTGGTGAGTGAGAAGTACTAAATCGATTAACCTCACCCAAATTTTGCTATTAGTCTATCAATTTCCTAGCCCAATAATTAAAAATAGTCAGCAGTGAACTGAAATGGCCCATTTTTAGCCTCCGCACGCCCCGAATATTCCCCCGCAATAAGGCAACACGTGCACTAACAGAACCGTAACGAAAGGGCAGGCACATGGTGGAACAACTTTAAATCAACCTTAAATCTTCATTACTGCGTAGTATAGAGCGTGCATATATGGGTTACGCCACGCTGGAGCGTGTCATTGGAAAGTCAAAATTGTGTAATTGGATATATGTATATAAAGGAGAGTGGATGGGCTCATATAGATACAGGGTCAAAAAGTAACACATGGAAGTTTTTGTTAGAATCTTGTAAGGTAAATTACAAATGTGGAATAAACAACGTTATAAAGCAAGTATCACTTTACAATTTTAATTTTTTACTTTACATCTCCTCAACGTACTGGGCAACCAAGAGCTGCCTGTAGCATCCCAAAGCCCCGCAACGATAAGCACTGTGCAACTGTGCATTGAGGTCTTTTATTTTACCCCACAGGATACTTGGGATCTTCAGCTGTCCCCATTATATGTAGGTGAGCCTAGATATGTTGTGGTGGAACAAGCAAGCATATTCCCAAATCAGATCTTGCACCTGATGGAGATGTCCAGTGAAGCTACCTCACTTCAAGCAATCTGGCCTCATAACTCTTTGCGAGGGCACGTCGAATCCTGACTCACTAACAACAAAACTTCTCTCTGGCTCTGCTCTCGCAAGTGCGTCCACCGTATCATGTTTCGGTATCCAAATGAGTGAGCCTTGATTACCCAGCTATAAAAGCATTATTGTTTTCGGTCTAAGCCCATGTCACTCCTGAATATGGGATATAAAAAACAGAATAGCTTAAATCTCCACCCGCAATATCGTCGTATACCCCCTGACAGTGAGGTGCTTGTTATGGATCCAAAACCCTTATCTCTGATAGTTTTTTTATCAGAGTCGCCTGAATACCAAACTTGCAGAAACCCACCCCTAAGTTCCTACTCTTCTCTTATCATCACAGTAAATTTTTAGCCAAGGCAATACCTTAGAACAGGCAAAACGAACCGTCCAAGAATGACAGGATCCTTCCTTTGTAGCTTGGGTTAAACCGCACCATGACCTTTACCTGCTTTCTCGAACGTCTAGCTGTGCATTATGGCAGCTGAAATATCATCTGTGTTAGATAAATTAGGAAATGCAATCAACATGGCGGACAAAAATACCTTCTTTCTTGTTTAGTTTCCTTGTTCTGCACGTCATGATTTTCCTTCACTACTAGCAACGCCCAAAGCTGTGCTTTTATTAAAACCCGTATCGTTTGTATCGCCGCATCTGCCCTTAGGCCTGCTGACATCGAGGACGCGCTTAGTATTCGGGAATGGGTTAATCAGAAGCAACAACAAAGGATTCTATCCCTCTCTAATGAGCATCGTTATTAAACGGACATCAGTGAGAGGGACGCTGCTGGAATACATTTATTAAATACCTTTGATCTTCAATGATTTCGAGGAGGTTTAATAAAAACAATGCGGAAGCTACTTCTGATTAGCGAGTGCTCGTTTAATGGCGGAAAAAGAGACTTTATGGCACAGCCACTGGAGAAAATATTGAAAATTGTAATTACTTTTTTCCATACCTCGACACCGATAGCCTATTAGACGAGGAAGTCTATTACTGACATACCTATGTATACTGAAGTACCTACCTACTTCCTATATGTACTCATCTCCAAACGTATGAACAGCTACGCTCGCTAGCACACTCAGGTGTTGAAGCGTAGCGATGTCTAGAGGATGCTTTAGCTCATGTTGTGGACACCTCACCTCACGCTCACCCTCATAATGACATCATGGCAACATCGCCAGCATCAGGGGCCAAACTAACCTAGTAAAGTATATGGCCGCTTCCTATCGCGACGACTAGAGGCTATGTATTTCAATAGGACAACTTTAAGTGCACTGACCATTTGCACGATCTGCATAATGCTGCATACAGATGATTACCATAGACTGTTTTAGGTTCGTTTGTTATAAGTTAGTGGTACCAAGAATCATAGGAGAGGCTGTTACCTGTAGTGTAGCTAATAGTCTGTGCCACAGAACATTTGTTTTAACAACGCAAAGAGACACTGCGATGTTGCTACATTTATCGAATTTTGATTGAAGATCATAGTTATATCATTCACTACTATTTTTAATAAAAGGCACTAATTAAATGTATAAATTCTATTACTTTCCTTTATTGTAATGCAGCTAAAATTTCATGTGGGGATGGGCCGCCTTTTGGGGATTCATTATAACAACATTTTCAGATTTCTGCGGGATCCAAGGAATATGCTCTCTGGGACTCGGGGCTATTATTTTTGATTTCAAAAGCATCACGATTCTAAAGAAATGTGTCACAACCACAATTATATAATACTCGATAGAATTAGGTCAGGTTTATGGAAGACTAGACTATCGATATTATTCGGATGATTAATTAGTGATAACGTACGATTTCGAGTCTCTTTCAGAAAGACCATCAGTGTGATCTCTTTTCTACCCATATTCCTCTGAGCTCTAGCCTATGATACTACCGGATTCCACGTTTGAGTAAGGCTTTTACATCTCTTGTTACGACTACTCCTTTGTCTGTAGAGCACCGAGAATGTACAATAAGTAAGGCTTTGAAGCTATAGTACGATATTTAGGCTTTGCCTTTACGCTTTTCCCATGAAAATTGGCTGCAGGAGGCATTGTAAACACGAAAAGTCTCCAATTCGAGATATTATATTTCTTTTATGTTACGTAACATAGAGTGCTTTTCTTTAATGTCCCCCTCCCCTTTGATTTTTTGAACGGATCAATTCAAAAAAATTATAGCTTGAGGTAATGAAATTGATGCGTGGATACCATATTTTAGAGCAAAATTGATAGATACAATATCAGTATCGAATTCATTAGGATTCGCTTCGACGATTTCGGTGATTAGAGGGTCAGTAGTATTTTATACAAAACAATTTTTTATCGCTGTTGATGTGGATACGGCAGGAAATTACAATTATTTGTTAGTGGGTTTGTGTTCAAGTAATTATTAAATGTACCATCATTTTGTAGTAGATAAAGGTATTGATTTTATATTCTAGGGTTATAAAGTACTCGTCAGGAGCTTCAAAATGATGTGCCACAAGACCCCCGTTTTCATATATTTTTTTTACAAGATGGCGCCCAGCGGCCATCTTGACATTTTCATCTGTCAATTTTACTCTAAAATATGGTATCCACGCATCAATTTCATTCCCTCAAGTTTTAATTTCTTGAATTGATCCGTTCAAAAAATCAAAGCAAAGCATTAAAGAAAAGCTCTGTATGAAAGCCATGAATATTTCTCTCACTCAATTGTCTGTCCAGTAATCCTTGACCCCTTGAAAGTATGGCTAGCATTTTGATAAACTTACAATCATGCTAAGTAAGAAAAAGCTTAGCCAGTTTAAGCAATGGGCTCAATGACGGCGCAGTCATATAAGAAAAATCAGAGTCTCAAAACCTCTCTACCTTCGTGCTGAGTCAACCTAAGTGGTTCAATCCTTTAATATGAATAGGCAACACTGTTTCATATACCCGACAGCTCATCCCTTTCACATGATCCTGTAGGACGTCTAACCAGTCCAGCTTGATCTCGACACTGCATTCGTTATTGAGTTATCGCGGTAATTATCCCGTCCGGGGAAGTTTTAATGGCGATTTCTGGATGAGAGGGAAGAGCGGAATGGGTGAACGATGATGACGCTACTCGCGCACGGCACGTGCCGCACACGTGCACTCGCCGCAGCGAAACGGATAGAAAATATGCATTAGTTGGCAAACATGAGCCAGTCAAGTGAATATTCAGTGCTGATGATGAAGTAAGCTGTACCAAGAAGTCAGACTTGTCAGAATTGAAACTATCGAATACGCGTTTCGAGCATCATCTCTTGAGAAAAGATACTGAGCCGTATTCATGAGAGAGAAGCATATCCTCGGAAGCATAAGGTAAAAGTATAAGGTCTTGCTTCAGAGAAAAAGGTAGAAGTATAAGCATATCCTTGGTTTCATATTCATAATGATTACCTTATACTCGCGAGAATATCCTCCAAGAAGAAGTAAAAGGTTGACTGGTATTTGTATCTTGAGCGACATGTCCTGACTTGTTCCAGCTTGTAGTTGACGTGGGAGTTCGTTCACTCAGCATCACTGACAGTTGTACTCCAGAGTTTACACAGACCGTCCCGTATTTTTACTGGATACAGTTTTTTATCAAATTAATAAGCATGTCATCCTCAAGTGATGATGAAACTCTAGAAAATAATGGCAATGACCTGCAGTTCATCGCAGATGAAATTGCCATTGTTCCCATTATTTGCAAAAGTCACAAGTTCCAAAAATAAAAATGAGGAAGGACGATGGCTTGAAGAAGATGTTGAAAAAATACGAATCAACATTCGGTAAACCATTAGATACTAAAGGCTTATTAAAAAAAATCAACAACATGAAATCAAGATTGAAGAAAAAAACAGATCTAAAAAAAACTGGTAATAAAGCAATTAAATTGTTAGATTGGGAACGAAAGTTGCTGAAAGCTATGGAAGATGACTGTAATCCTGCAATTGGAGGAATGAGGAAACCAAAGGGTTATTTAGAAAAGAACTGCAACGTCTAGTGCTATTACAGCAGTACCAAACAAGTACTTTACAGCGAAAGTATTATAAAACGAAATCAGAAATTAATCAGTAACACTATTTATTATAATACTCAAGTTTCTTCTTATTTGTTCACCTAGTTGGCGGAGAGTAGGTTCGTCATTCTCATGATTTCCTCCATCTTAATCTGGGTCTTGTTCAACTAACTCAAAGTCAGGATCGCCCAAGCTCTTCGCAACATTATGGAGTACATTACAAGCAATAATTATTTTCGGCACATTTTCCAACTTTACGCGGCAAATATACTGTAGGATACGAAACCGGCGTTTCAGTTGGCCGAAACAGCGTTCAATTATAACTCTTCCTTGTTTTAAAAGCCTATTATAATTTATTTCTGCACCTGGAGTAGGATTTCTGAAGGGAGTCTTAAGGCATGGCTCAATACCATAACCGTCATTGCCAAGTAGTACAACATTTGCTTTATTTATTAGTTGTGATCTAGTCTGTTAATTTCTTCATATTCTGGAATCATGCACTGATCCAGGCCAACTGACATCAACACTTGTGAACATCTCTCTGGCATCACAAGTGGCTGGCACATTTAAAGTAGGTTTCCCTTTTCGGTTGATATACTCATCTCCATGGCGATTTGGTTTCAGGATTTCTATATGTGGACAATCAATTACATTAATTGCTGTCGGAAATTTATACATGCTTTGCCATACCCGCTTGGCCTCCATCAGTTCATGGTTGGTAGTTGGAAACTTGATCCATTCGTTCGACTGTGCGTCTATGCTGTTCAAAACTCTATCCACAGTCCGAGATACCGTTGCTTGACTAACACCAAGTTCCTGACCAATACCTTGTTGATATCCAGGGTCACCGAGATAGCGTAGACATATCTTCATTTTATGAATACGTGAAAGTGCTCCTGCTCGAGTTTCCTCATTGTCAACTAAAAATCTGTCCGCAAGCATTTGCTTCGTCGAATCGGTATAACTTTTTGAAGTCACGACCAAGTGAAGGTAAACGAGGCTTGTACGTTTTAACATCCCTAACATCCACAATTTCCGCCATCACCGTTTGACCACCTTTCGTTACGAAGTTGAGTCTGCTACTGACCACACTCACAATTTTTGAAGGATATGCTTCCTATGCCAAGTATAAGGTGAAGATTATGAATATCCTTTTACTTATGTCACTGCCTTGAAGGATATGCTTATACTCAAAAAGCAAAAGCATTTACTTCAAATTATTATAAATACCATCTGGAGGATTTCCTTCAAAACTTGCAAGTACAAGGATATCCTTTGTTTTATGAATACGGCTCACTATGTCTACTCAAGGGGTACCACCTAACACTCAACCCGTGACTTCCTTGCTCCCCAAAGTGCTCAATCCTTTGAAAAATGTAAGAAGTTCCTTCAACATCAACAAAGCTTCTAAACCGGAGTTGCTTCCAATTGTTGTACTGAGGAGATGTATATCGGACCTTGTTCAGGTTATTTCGAGCCCGTTTCAGATATCTTACGAATCTTCAACTTCTGCTTAAGCTTCTGGAGTACCTAAAACGTTTCCTCCTAGCTTACGTCGCGCAACTGTGGAGAAAGCTCGTCCAGTGATATGGTGAGGCTCATGTCGTTGCTTTTGATATCATGGAAGGATTCAATCAGCTGAGGCATGCTGCCCTCTTATGTAAGCTTCCATCTTACGACCTCTCAGAGACGCTTTGCAGATTCCACTGTGGCTGCAGGGTTTCAGACGTCACTGAAGAGTTCTTCTCTTCAGCCCAGCGTGGGTGTTTCCCAGGGATCGGTGTTGGTCCGCCATTGTGCACTCCACATGCAGAAATCTCTCTGCTTGGGAACGTAACAAGCTGGTATAGTTTAACGCTTTTAAAACTCAGTACTGCCCCTTGACTAACAGGAAGCGTCCTAACGCTCATCTGATTTCGATCGATGGCTGAGTTCTAGCAAAGATCCATTCATTTCCGCTGCTCCGAGTCTAGATCTGCAAGGACTTGACACGAACAAATCTCATCAATCGCAGCAGCGGCTGGAAAAAAGCTGAGCCTTTTGTTGAGGGCTAAGAAGTACTTCTCGCTACAAAATGTCCTTACTCTGTACAAGGCTCAGATAAGACCTAGCCTCGATCGAGTACTGCTTACGTGTTTCGGGAGCTGCCGTATCGAATGCATTATCCATGCTCGATGCTGTTTAGATGATTGCTGTCCGGCTGATCGATGGACAGTGTCAGATGCAATGTTTAAAATGATTCTTGCTTTCTTTCAGGTAACGCATCGATTGGTTATTATGTTGTTACCATATGAATGAAATGTGTGTCATTTTTAAGTTATTTGAGAATGACCAGAGGAGCCTCGTTTGCCTAGCCGTATGTAAGGATTTACGCGCTTTTATAATCATGTTTAATATATTTGTGAAACGCTTCAGAGGAAAGAGGAGAGCGAATACTTTTTATTTCTCAGAATAGATGTTATTTTTTGTGTGTATTATTTTTGCAGCTTTTTTGGTTGTATAAGCTGAATTCAAGTATAAACTACAAACACTGGATTCTCACGCACTACTTGCATAATTTTTTTTTATTGTTCACACTCAAGCCGAATTTCTGGTGTTTGTTAAAAGATCACAAAAATCATCGTTTTCAAAAATACCTCGATAGGCTGAAATTTGTTGCATTTATGCTATCCCATCAACGGAAGGAATATGGAACCAGAAGTTAAATATTCGAAAATGGGAGTTTTTGGACAAACAGGTCAAAATTGCAAACTTTGAGCTTTTCAAAAACCATGAGGTACTAAAATAAAATGACAAATATTTATCATAGTTTCAAATACATATGTTCTGGGAGTTACTTTCAAAACCATAAATCCCACTTATGAACCCTGATCCTTTGTATCGTGGCAAAAAGTATGTCAGGATCTTATATCTACAGGGACTTTTCATGTTATCTTCTATCTATATATAGATATAAAACCCTCCAAAATCCATCTCTATTATAATTGTTACATTGGTTTTATTACAAAAACATACTACAATAAATGGAAAGAGGGCTGGATCTGGTTGATGTAATTGAGTTTTTGCCAGGCTCAGTAAAACAGCATCTGAACGTGCAATTCAAGTTGGAATGAAGCAGCGAAGTTTCTCTCCGCTAATGGACTGCTTGCTCGATTTAGCCAGGTTAATTGGATATGGCGTTCCTGAATCCTTACACGCCGACTAAATCTTAAGTTACACTTTAAAACAGACGGTGTTCTAAACAGACAGGTATAAAATGTTTTCGACGATTTTCTGATATTCCCGTTTTGTATCAACAATTTCTCCACGAATTTAATCAGATGGACTTCTTTAAAGTAATGCCGTTTATATTTTTCAGTGTTTGCATCAATAAACAGTTTCATGGCTTATCTGATAGTACACAGTGCCAACAACAGAACAACAAGTTGTTGCTATATACGTTATTCGAGTTTTTGAATTTAGTGTGGCATAGATCTTGAGGCGAATCTCTCAAATAGAAACTAATTATTGAATACTGCAGTTCTATCAATGTTCTATACTTGAAAATATGCTTGACATAATGGAAAGGAGAACACGGCTGGCACCATGGAGTTTGACGTCCAGCTTGGCAAAAATTAGAACAGGTTCTAATTGTGTGAAAAAATCCATGAATTCATTTGACGTCTTACACCTGCGTTATGCATTTAAAAGTACCAGGCACAAAACATGGAATTTGACTACCGGTCAATTTGAAAAAAATGCATACACAGGGTGTTCCTTAATGATATGCGAATATTTAAGGGTGTGAATCTACATGAAACATTAATGTTAGCTTGCTTTATAAACTATGGTCCAAAAATGTTTCCTTCTAAAAACTCGAGGTGTTGAAGATTTAGGAAAAAATGGAAATGAGTTAATATTTTTAGAACGCCTTCAGATGTTCCACTGATATTTAGTACGTAGTGGAAGTTAATAAAGTTGCATATTTTTCAATACAAAAATAATTTTTAGCTTTAACACTGGCGTACGTACGGGTATTGACTTCGATATTTTTCAAGAAAAAAATGGTACGCTAATGGTCTTTTGCCAAATAAATTTTTTTCTTAAATTGCCCGTTAAATTTAAAACAAATTATCTCTCTTGAATTGCTTTCCTTCGATGCGCCATTTTTGAGTAAAAAAATAAAATCCGTTCTATTGTCCGAGAAAATTAATGTAATAATTGAAGAACGCAATAATTTAGCAATAAATATGTTCATTCTTCATTTTTAAACTACTTTGCTGCCAAATGTATTGATCTCCACTAATGATGATGTATTAGTTTTATTTAAGCTTTAAATCAATAAATCTTCAAAACCACTGAACTGAACTACATTAATTTTATATCATTATAAAGGGAATTGAAAGACCCTTAAAATAAGGTATCACTCGTCCCCGCTTTCCATTTAAGATTTTGGGGGTGGTTTTACCCCCGCTTAGGGGGCTGCACGTGCTAACGTGATTTTTTGCCAAACTTGTGTCCCCCTCGAAAACAAAATCGACCTGCCTGAGCATTTTTCCAAAAAAAAAAGCTGAGCTGCCAGTAAATGCGTCTGTTTCGTTTTCGATGCGCCACCCTGTATAAGTCTACAATAAATACGAGTGGGTTTCCGTAAATAGCAGCCAAGGCACCAAACTTCAACACCCTATATCTCCATCTGAAAGCATTTCTGGGCGTTGTACCCATTGAAACATTTGATCAGCACAGCATGAACGATCACTACGTGTATTTTTATCAAAATTGACTGGTAGTCAAATCCCATATGTTTTGTGCTTAGTACATTGGTCATGAACTCATTTATGTAAAAATCCACGGATTTATTGTCAATGCAAAACGGGCAATATACTTAATTGTAATTAACGTTGGTCCATAAAAAGGGAAGCGAATTATTTGACTTCATTTCTTGGTGGAGGCCATTTTGTATTAAGATATTCATTAAATTCAAATAAAAGCAACCTAAAGCAGTCTGAACGTAGAATAATACCATCCATTTGCCATTCGCTTCCAATAAGAATTCACCCCACCCCTTCAGTGTCTGTCCCGTTTTATTTTTCACAACAGAGCAAAGTAAATAAAAACATCGCCGGGTTGTAACGAAGTCATAATTCTTTTCTCCCGTTCATTCCGGAAGATGCTGGTCCGTTCCGTTTCCTCCGGGCGAGATGACAAATTGAATAAACTGGATTTTTGTCTCTAATTAACTTTTTTCCCGTTCCAGTAAATAAATCTTGGCGATGGTGTTGGTGTCGCGTCTCCAGTTTCATTGTAAATATACACACGTACACAGTACAGCACCGAGGATGATGGGAATTTAGAAATGCGAGCCCTGTCAAGATTGGAGAGAAAATACACAGGGTTGCGTTTGTAATGGGAATAAGATGTTTATAAACAAAATGGCGTCGAGTAGGTTGAGCCGGCACTTCATACGCAACGCTGTTATCAATTCATAAGGGATTATATTTATTACAGGAAAAATTGTCCACGAATATCTATAAAAAAGGAACTAAATGGATCGGGTCAGTCAAACAGGCTCACACAATCATCCATAGTCCAACGATGCCCGACCGACAATACCGACCAATCAGCAACGTCGCAATCCAGCACGAAGCTATACAGAATCTGAACTTTCATGATGACCGTCAAGGTAATGTGAAGGTCAAGTCGATTTTTGTAGCTAGGCAACAATCCTGAAATAACAGTGAAGTCGACTAATCTGGGAATTACAGTTTTCAGAATTCTCTAGAAATTAAGGTGAATTTGTGTTTGACCTTGATGGTCGAGTCCAAGGTCAAGCTCCAAAAATCGCCAAGGACATCTTCGAGCATGAAGTTCTCCATTTTCTCCACTTGACCTTCAATAGACCTTGAAAGTACTATAAATTCAATCATCACAGGTAACGAAAGGTGACTATTTTTTTGATGATCAATGCCGTACCTGAGTCTTCCAAAAAGAAAGATGCACTGATTAAAGTTACAAAGTTGAAAACGGTAGAAAAAACAATGATCGTTTCTTTTTTCATAAAATAGAAATATAATAATATTTTCATGATGGCAATCTGAAAAGCCAGTCATCAGCCGTCGATCAAATAATAAATACATAAACACAGTGCAGCATTAATATTTCCTTCCAATTTTCCCTTGGCTCAAGCAATAAAACTAAGCTGGCGTTGCAATAAAGACCTTTTCAAACTTCATTAAGAAACAACGACCATAGAAACTCCACAAAACTTTCTCTGTTTACCGATACTATTTAAATAAGTACGAAATCGAGACAGCGGTGTACGTAAACCTAATATTCAAAAGTATTTGAACATAAAAGGAAAGGTTTCTTTCCTTTTCCTTCCCAGGCCACTTATAGAGGAAGTATTCTTATTGCGAAGAATTTTGAAATTGAGATATTATGTTTCTTTGATACTACATGAATGACCTGTGTATCACAAAAAACCACGCCACCAATTTTTTGTCGGTCAGTCTGTCGGTTTTTTCACATGTCTGTCTGTCCTGGCCCCCTATACCTCGGTAGGTACGGCTCTGTGTTTGATGAAATTTTCACACAAAGTTACTACAGGCAAAAAGAAAAAAAAAATCACTCAGGTTTCGTTTTAGCAGCCCCCAGTCGGTTTATATATATACATTTTTTTTTAGGGGTAATAAGTTGGGACTGAGGGCGATGCACATATTTCACACTTAGACTTGCCCATACTTTTGCTTTTAAGACTTGAATGATAAAGAATTTTCTATACGGCAGACATTTTTTGATCCCAACTTTGTCAGCTGGGTGGCGACTAGGGACTTGATCTAATTAATTTATTTGTTAAACATGTTCGTAGTTAATTTTTTTCTATGAGGGCTAACTTCTGTCGGAGCTACTTTACGCCTTTTTGTCCTATATAAGAAAAAATCGAATACAATCAACTTTAATATTAGCATTTGATATTCTAGCGTGAAAAATTCAGCCCACTTGAAAACTATGTAGTGAAGTACGAGGGTGGTCCCAGAAGTACCCGGCTTGACCTAGAGATGGCGAAAGGTGTTTGAAAAATATCATTGTATTAGAAAGTATGCAACCTATGAAGCATATGTGTCAAGTTTGTTTAGTATTTGTTTGGCAGCCATCAATACTGAACGTTTTCAGTGAATTTGAGAAAATGGAGAAAATTGGTCATCGTTATGTGGTACAATATCTTTATTTCAAAGGCCTCAGCCCAACCAATATAAAAGCTGAACTGGATTCTATTCTGTGTGAGTCTGCTCCTTCGTTTACAACAGTAAAATATTGGGTAGCGGAGTTTAAACGAGGCCGTATGAGCTGCCAGGACGAGCATCGCAGTGGTCGACCAAATGAGGTGACGACTCCAGAAATGGTGAAGAAAATTCACAAAGCGGCACTGAATGATCGTCGACTGAAAGCGCGCTAGCTAGCAGACATAGTAGAAAAAAGGCATCTCAAAAAATGCGGTTCATCGCATATTGTCTGAAAATTTGGACATGAGAAAGCTGTGTGCAGGATGGGTGCCGCGATTGCTTACAATCGAGCAAAAACAGTGTCGTGAAGATGTTTCAATTGAGTGTTTAGCGAAGTTTCACAGCAACAAAGCAGAATTTTTGCGTCGTTTTATACCTTTGGATGAAACTTGGTCCATGACTTCACACCAGAGACAAAAGAACAATCAAAGCAATGGACTCAAAAGGGACAACTGGCTCCAAAGAAGGCGAAGACCGTTTCATCTGCAGGCAAGGTTATGGCGTCGGTTTTTTGGGATGCGCGTGGTATAATTTTCATTGAATATCTTGAAAACGGTAAAACTATCAACGAAAAGTATTATGCGAACTTATTGCAACGTTTGAGCGATGAAATCAAGCAAAAACAGCCGCATTTGGTTAAGAAGAAAGTGTTGTTTCATCAAGACAATGCACCAGCTCACAAATCCGTTATTGCATTGGCCAAAATTAACGAACTAAAGTTTGAATTGCTACCTCATGCACCCTGTTCACCAGATTTAGCCCCCTCGGATTATTTTCTGTTTCCAAACTTTAAAAAATGGCTCATTGGTCAAAGATTTTCCAACGATGAAGAAGTGATGTCGGCAGTTAATGGCTAGTTTGAGGAGCAAGACAGTTCTTATTATAAAAAGGGTATCGAACTTATTGAACATCGCTGGGAGAAGTGTATAGAGCTCAAAGGAGATTATGTTGAATAATAAATACATTTTTTTACAAAAATTTTGTGTTCTCTTCGTTAGGCGGGTACTTCTGGGACCACCCTCGTAGCTACTGTATTACAATTGTTTTACTTTTCTGGTGCTTGGACTCAAGATAAGGTGTTGAGGAAGGCATTTTTTATCTTCTAGGATCTAGAAAAGAGTTAACTACCGCTTCAGGAGTCAGATTAAAAAAATTGAATTTGTTGGCGCACGACCTTGACGAAATCCTTCGTACAAATTTAAAGAGCAAAGGATAGGCGTTTTATGAAGGAAAGAGAATGCCATTATTCTGCATTCTCAAATTACAGTAAAGATCACAAGGTTCCAACAATAATCCCCCTTGTCGGATGCACCTCTGGCTGGAGACAATCGGAGCAAAGTAGAGAACCGGGGTCTCGGAAAACAATTTTCTGTTATTTTCAGCCAGCGGGTCATTATAAAGTTTGAATTCTCAAATATTGAAATGCCTCCCAACTTTAATATTCCTCATCATTCCGGTTTTTATTATACCCACTCGTCTTGGAACCGGCGGCGGCACAGCGCGCACAGCGACTGAACCAGGAGAGAGCGCTAAACTTTTTAATAGGACCGAAAATAAAAGATGCTGTCCTGGATGTTGCTGTCAAATATTAAAAACTTTTTAATTGATTCCCAGAATGGGAATTTCCGGATGAACAACTGTCAAAGAGAATTATTTGGTGTTTCGTGCATTTCGGGAAGAAATCCTGCAGAAAGAGGATTTATGTAATTTGACCTAATGCCTTTCTGACAGGGAATTTCTTTCCAAGAAAAATGTAAGAAAATATAAATATGTTTTTACAGCAGTCCGGGAAATTACGCAGTTTGACCGAAATTGTTTTACTGGGTGTAAACGTTATGATAGTCATTATTTAAATGGGTGATAGGGGGGGTTGAAAGAAGCAAAAAGTTTCATATAATATGGGGGTCAAAACGGCATTTTTTTAGATAAAAGCGACTTTAAAGTAAAATAAAATCTGACAACGTCGCAATGCCAGACGCAAATTTCGACGAAACGCAGTGTAAATAAAGATGGAGCTTGTTATTTTTGGCTCTTAGGTATTATTTCATTATTTGATAATGTACTTGTAAAATGCAAACAATTAAAAAAACGGACTTACCACTGTCTCAGCACTTCACTTGATGTGAAAGTTTATTATACGTATTAAAAAAATCCACTTATAAATGTTAAGATACCTAGTCGCTTTGCACAGTTTTTAAAACTTCATATGTAATTCATACTAACCAAAACCAAACATTTTGTATATAGTATAGTATGGTTCAAATAATGAAACTTTGAATTTTCAAGACATGTTTTAGAAACACCCTGTAGATTGCATATATAGAGAATTTACAGTAACGATGAATCATTATTCTTGTTCTTGCGTAATTTGTAAGCATCATCAGAAGACTTTACATAAAGATAACATCCTCTTATCGATCAAAAATGTCGCAAACTAAATAAAAATCGTCTTCCTAACTCCTCCCTTTATATCTAATTAAACACATCTTCCAATCCGGGTCTTATCTTCGAGCAATCACCTGGATATATTTCCAATTAACTCAAGCCATTATAAACTTTATGCATACGATGTCGATCACCTTGCCGTGCTAATAAAAAACGACAGTGAATACAAAGTTACAGCAATTTAGTAACTTTATGGGTGTTAAGATAGCCTACCCTATCACCCAACAAACCGTTATTCCGACCATTGAAAACTTTGTAGACGTGAAATATAACACAGCACAGGTTTAAATATTTGTTGTCATTGGTTTGGGAATTTCTGTACGTCTTAGTAATTTCTTCCATTTTGCAAAATATACTAAGTGACATATAAATCCGAATAATAAAATTTTGTATAAGTACTTAATGAAGCATAATAAGTAAATGATAAAAATTTCAAAATGATTGCACTGCTTTAAAGCCCTTTGACCTTTAATAATGTGTGGATGCACCCTGATGTGCTACGCATTCTCCAACGCGCCTAGGCATGCTTCTGATCAGGTGGTCAATGTCCTCCTGTGGTATCTCATTCCAGGCAACCACCAACTCCTCTCGAAGTGCTTCTAGAGTCTGAGGAGGACGTTGCAAATTGACCAATCTCCTACCCATCATATCCCACACGTGCTCAATTGGGGATAAGTAGGGAGATCTTGGTGGCCATGGTAACAATGTGACATCATTATGTTGAAAGAAGTCTATTGTGACTCTTGCAACATGTGGTCGGGCATTATCTTGTTGGAAAGTTGGATCTGCCAGGGTGTCAAGATAGGGTAAAAGATGGGGTTCTAGAACTTCGTGGATATAACGCTGCGCGTTCATGTTACCTCTGATGAAGATTAAAGGTGACCTGGAACCATAAGCTATAGCACCCCAAACCATAACTCCAACAGTGTGATGAACATGTCTTTCAACAAAAAACTGTGGATTCCTCCTTTCACCACGTCGCCTTCTAACCCTGGCACGACCATCGTGCATGCCTAAACAAAATCGAGACTCGTCACTAAAGACAATACTGTTCCATTCCTGATCCCAGAGTGACCGTTGTCTGCACCACTCAAGGCGATTACGTCGGTGTTCTCGAGTTAAAGGGAGGACCCAGTGTGGCCGGTATGAAAACAAGCCAAAACTTCTCATTCGTCGGTAAACACTTCGCATGCCAATAGGTCTTCCGTGTTCTGCAAACCATTCATTTGCAATGGACCTGGTAGTGGACAAACGGTCCCTTAAGGCCAATAATCTTAGGCGGCGATCTTCACGGTCTGTTGTTCTACGGCGGCGTCCAGTGCCCCTTGCACTTTGCGTACGGCCTTCTCGAAGCCATGCCTGACAACACCTAACCACAGTGTCTACACTTCTTTGCACTCTAACTGCAATTGCCCGAAAAGAAAGTCCAGCTTCCCGAAGTCCCACTATACGGCCCCTATCAAACTCACTAAGTTGACGAAATAGTACAGGTCTCCGTACTCTAGGCATCGTAACCGATCGTAAAGGATGTCAAGAACCAAAATCCGCCAACGTTGATTCTTTACTGCGGCTGAAATATTCATTTTTAGAGTGTTAGTGAATTAAAAAAAAGCAGTATAAAAACCGGAATGTCCAACTGATAAGGCTGAAAATTTTTTCACTTGTTATTTACAGTAAGATAAGTACATTCACCAACTTTTATTAAAATAAAACCATTTAAACTGGGTGTTCGGATTTATATGTCATTTAGTATATGTATGATGTCAAATATTCACCTTTGCATAAGGGCATGAATAATTAAGTATTGTTGAAGTTTATGCGGTGAAAAATAGTATCGTACCTAAAGATGGAACCGAGCAACTTCTCCAGTAATAAGGAAATGATGAAAGTGCTACTGCTTTTAAATCGTGAGTTTTATCGTATTCTTTGGGAAATTCTCTTTTTTTATTTCGCTATTAACTACTAAGAAACTTATAACTGCATATTATATTGGTACTTAACGTATTTATCTTAAATGCGCTGTATCTATTCAAATCGCCCGTCCATGATATCGGCTATGATTTTTTTCCAAAAATATGATTAAGGGCTTTAAAGATCCGGAAGTACTTACTAAATTATAAGCATATTTTCCCCATATTTATCAAGTGCATTGAAGTTCCGTAATTTGGAAAAGTTTTAATGGATTTTCTCGGTTCCTGCCTAGCCAGTCAAGGCCGATGAATGTACTGCGGTTACTCAGTAGCGTACCGAAGAAATTACAAATTGAGAGCAGTCACTAAATTTAAATTTAATTACTGGTCACTTTCTATTTAAATGGTTATTTAACCCTCTAGAATGTTGTTTTTGAAACAGACGTGCAAAAAATTAAAATATACATTACGATACATTGCCGAGTGTCTCAAATTCGACTCTTATTATTGAGCTCTGGGAAATGGTAAGCGATACGAAGCCAGTCAGATGGACGTATTTACGAAACTTAAAAAATTGGCACTTGGACTGTTTTGAAATTCATAATATTCCAGGAGATATACGGGGAAAACTTAATTTAACCAAAACCGTTTTTAATTTTTGCTGAAACTACTGATATGAGATTCTACAGTAAATTATACTTTAACATTACAACTGTTTGTTTTCTACAAGGTGGCCTAAACTTTTTTCTATGGGCGGCATATCGGATTTTTGCAGAGTAAATAGAGTTTTTAGTTCTGGTAGAAGCAATTTAACGCAAGGTTTTGACATTAAGTATCCGTCATATCTAAACTGATGCACACATCTTGTCTTGGAAGGTATTTTAATATTATTGGTCATGTAGGGAGGTTCTGTCATGCTAAAAATAATGCTTGTTACAGTCAACAAAATTTGTCTGTACAAAAAATCCGATTTTCCATAAGAAAAAATAAAAGCGTCAGGTCATTGGAAAAGTCGATTTTTCCGTCTATTCCTAGGAGCATTCCAAATTATGGTTGCTATTTTCTTCGTTACCCAAGTGCGCTTTCCGAGAGGCCCAATAGTGAGAGTTGAATTTGAACGCATCTCGTGACTAGGCTTTCTAAAAAAAGAATTCTTACTGAAACTGAATACTATATTCATTATTATTTGCCAGTTAGGGCAATGTTTGCCTAGTGCAAGAAAATGTAAGCTAAATTAGTGCCAAGAAAGAACCTTACCAAGCTTCTTGTACATATGCAGAGGAAAAATACCAAAAAATTCAATGAGAAGTATGGTGATTATCAAATAGCTAATAGGTACATATAAAGACATACTCGCGGGCATAATGGAACAGTGCCCTATGAGCTCAGATGACTATTTTCTTACGTACGGTATTGAAAATAATAAGTGTCAGAGAAGTCTTTCCTCAACAACTCATCCGTTTATATTCTCGAAGAACATTATTCCTGACAAATAGCGAACATTTTTCAAGAATATTTATAATTATGGCGAGAGAGTCGTATAATCCTTACTAGACGTAAAAGTAGGTGCATATCCCCATCCCAATACCTACCAGTGGCAGATGATGTATTTCCATTCGAATCTATGGCTATAATTTAATAAAAAATTATATACCTACAATCCACAATTGAGGTTTGTTTAATACCTTCTTAGTTTGGAGGATGTGCTACTCATCTGCACAAACCTCACATGTGTATACTACTCTTATACAGAGTGTCTATTAAGTACCCGAAAACACGAAAGACCTGACAACCGCACATTTTTTTGAAAAAAAAAATGATTTGAGAAGGGTTTCACAATATCAAAAAACAATTCGTTGATGACCTCAAGTATAACTTAGACAATGACCTCAGCAGGTCAAGCAGTCATAAGTGAAACAATCAGTATGATCTACTGTAAAGTATACAATCACCTCGAAAACTTGGCAACCAGGCATTTTTTTGAAAAAACTTTCATAATATTTAAAAAATGGTGGTTGCTATCTTAGTTTACAAACTTGACCACTAAATGACCTCCTAGGTCATTTTATATGTCATATTTGAAGTTATCCACAAATTGTCTTCAGATGTCCTAAATCTTTTCTCAGAACTTTTTTAGGGGTGTTCGTATACTTTTCTGACGTTGCAGTAGGTCATACCGATTGAAATATTTACAGGTTAGGTTAGATTTCTTGTGAGTGCATCAATAACGATCCTCCACTGCGACTCTTTGGTCTATTGTGGCTCACACCTTTGTATATTTCCTCCAGTAGCTCCGACCTCCTGAGAAAGTCGATCAACTTTTTTGGAAAAAAATATCCTTCGGATCTTCTGCTTAGAGTACTAGGTCCCCAAGTATGTTGTGACTGTCACATTTGAGGTCATAGACAAATTGCTATTTTGATATCCTAAACTTACTTAAGAACACTGCGAAAAATGGGTAATACGTTTTCGGGGTGTTTAGGTATTTGATAGGCATGTACTTTTACATCAGTACCATTTGTAGCATGTCTAAAAAAACTAAAGAATGAAGGCTGGAATCAGGATAGATTTTTCTTGGCTTAGGACTGCCAGCACTCTCAATATTTCACAGTTTTAGTATCAAATAGTCTGCCGAAAGCACATATCACTTGTCAGCAATTCTCTGGCTTAACTACACCAGCCGTTTTTGTTGAAAAAATGATTTTAGACCCTGGTTTTTGGGTGTAGATGAAAGAAATGGTCCCGGAAATGAGCGCAAACATAAAAGTTCTGAAATATTTTAGTATATAATAGTTATATATAGTAGTTCAGTATATAATAGGTTTTTATTGAATGTTTGTTTTCAAAGACTGTGCGATGTTGCCAGATTTCAGGCTTTCGTGTTGATGGATATTCTTAATAATTAAATTTGTACGTATGACTTCACACAACCTTACATAATGTCTAATGAACTGAAAGACGATCAAATTCTAGATTAAACGGAGAGCTGCTACGTGTGGAAATGCGTATTTTCGTTAATTTTCATATATTTCTTCAATTTGGTAATACCGCGGTATATTCTCGTATATGATCCCTTTCATTTTGGAAATGTCCTGATCAAGAGGGTGTTTATACCTTTTGCAACCCAGATAATATCAAAAATATTCTGCAACTAACCCATTTGCGGGCATTTTTGATCTCATATCCATCATTTGCAACCCAAACCTAGTGTTTATTTGGACGGAGAAGCAAAAAAGGCTGGTGTAGTTAAGCTGGAGAATTACCCACTTTTTCTATACTTTTTCTAGAGAATCGTTAAAAATCGCTCCCCTTTCTGCACATACTCTCTTTCTCTCTCTCTCAGCCCATTTTATCGATTTATGCATGTCAATTTCCATTGCAAACATGCCACATTGTTTACCGGTAAAACACACGTAAGGGTCGAAGTTTAGAGTTTTCCTTCTACTAACAGCAGAACCCTAACCCTAGCATAACGGGGGAAAACGACTTAATAAAAAGTTTCTTTGCATCACGCGATAACTTGCGAGGGTCTGGTGCTCCTTGTATTTGCATAATTTTGTTTTTGGCGAATATCTATACAACACCGGCACCCTTGCAGCTCCGGGGGACGAAAAACTTATGATGAATACCCGAATGTGTAAACAGATACGTTTTAGAACCTGAATATTTTAGATTGAAGTAACGTAAAAGAATGTTTGAACGTTATTCTTAAGCATGGAACAAACATTTAAGAAGTGATTCTCCGGAGTGTTCTACGAAAAAATGCTCAAAATGATTCCCGCCAGCTTGAGTATGACCAAGAAAATAGAACACAAAGCAATAGCTAGACATAATAAAGAGTAAAGTATGATGAAAAGTGAAGGATCCCGTACTGTGTAGGAAGTATGCCTTAGGACGCCATTACATATGATGCTAATTCACCTCCAGTTTTAATCGGACAATACATGCAATGATATATTGAGAACATATTGGAACCTTATCTTTTCCATTTCTCCAAAGCTTGAGAACCATTTTCCAAAAAGGTGATGTCCGTCCCTATACTGCTATACCTACGATAATCTCAATTCAGCCTCTTTTGATGTTTGGGATCTATAGGGAAGAAGGTCCACTATTTTTACCCCGTCCTCCACAAACTCTAGCAGGTCTTTGAAGATGTAGAAGAACAATGTATGTATCAAAATTGTGTTCCCTGTTTATAAGTGGATTTGTTTAATACGTTCAATAAACTTTCACACACCAGGAGAAGCGCTGAGACAGTTAGTGGTCTGTTTTTTTTTTAATTGTTTGCATTTCAAATAATGAAATAATACCTAAGAGCCAAAAATAACAAACTCCATCTTTATTTACACTGCGTCCCGTAGTAATTTGCGTCTGGCATTGCGGCGTTGTCACATTTTATTTTACTTTAATGTCGCTTTTCTCTAAAACAATGCCGTTTTGACTCCCCATGTTATATAAAACTTTTTGCTTCTTTTAACACCCTCTATCACCCATTTGAATAATGGCTACCAATAATGTTTACACCCTGTATATGTATTACATTTTATTTGGAATATATGGGAGAATCAAGTCAGTCAGTTAGATATTGACCTCCCTGCAATTCAATAAGAAATGATCCTGGTGCGGAGACATGGAGAAGCTAAGAAGTATATAGGAAGAAAATTGAAGATACGGATCCTAGCTGCAGGTAGTAATTTTAAACAGTTTGGCTTTTCGAAAATCGTCAAAGATCTTAATAATCTTTCAATTAGAATGCTTCAAAAAATCGCCCCTTGAATTTTTGCTTCCTGTATTTAGTATGTTATGAATCCATCCATAAAAGAATGGCAGTTAGTTGTAAAGCGCTATCTATAGACAATTCCTTCTCAAGTTATGTGGACTGGCACTATTTTAATGTCAATTCTTCAACTCACATGTCTCTTAGAATCCTTGTGTATGGTCATCCTTACCGCCCTAGGCCTACTAATGATTCACAACATTCTCCTACTATGTCTAACCACAGAAAAACAAACCACAAACGACATAGACCTTCGCGATCCTCCCATTCAGCTGCTTCTTGCATCGCCAGTGCGATTGAATTGGAGTTTTTACAGTATGTGACAAGAGCTATTACAAATAATGGCAGACTCGGCAACGATAGGTCGTCCTTTTATAAATGGAAGTGAATTATATTCATGCTTGTTGCTGTTATCTCTATGGCTCGTGTAACTATTTATTTCTTGAAAAAATGCTCGCCAGTCGGCAATTAAACGGCTTTTACTAGCCATTGGTGGAGGTTGAACGATGTTAGTACGGGTGGTGGATACAAACATTCTGCTAAATTTTATTTAATCGATGATTCTCGGCGGCTTTCTCTTGTATTTGTTTTGAATTATAGAAAAACAAAATGTTCACAAACCTCGTGTGTTATTCAGAGAAGGTATTTTGAGACTAGAATTTTGCCCGCTAGCGGCCATGTTTGGAGCTATACTCTATTCAAACGTCATTTACTTTACGCCGAAACAAATTTGAGCACTCTATTGTCGCCTTTATAGCTTGTCGCTGCCATGCCCAGACATTTATTGCCCGTTGGCCAATAGAAGCGCGCGAATTTAAACGTCGCGCGCGTGTCTACTTTGGCGGGAAACAAATGAAATTTCAATACACTGTAACTCCCAAAAGCTGCATAAGCGTAAAAAATGTTTCACAGTATTTACGAAATGTTGGGAAACGGTTTTCCAGGATTTCGATTTATGCTAATAAAATTGTGATCAATTCATCTCTGAAAAAAATACAATACACAAACTAGGAAAAGTTGATATTTTATTGAAACAGATAAAGTATAGGTTCCGCCACTATGCTTTTTTATATTACCAGTTTTCTAAATAGAAATATTTTTCGACCTTTTTTATCGCTATTACAATAATTACAACAAAGCTATCATGAAGAAAAATGGTTGGGCATTCCTTTTTCAACCGTATGGTTCCCAGCACATTCTTTTGACATTCTTCAAACAAACCTATGAGCAACGCTCTTACAAATCCCTAGAGTTTATACAGGAGCAACATAACTTCTTTGATCAATCGCAATAAGTTAGAAATCTATTATATTTTTCACGCGACTCACATCACAATGTTCAAGTTGAGGGCTACTCGTTTTGATTTGATTTTCTCTTCATTGTCTATCGATCTAAATTCTATGGGTCTGAAATGCCATGTATTATTTAGCAAAAGGATATTCAGTCTTGACATTTTTATAGAACTACAGTACTACGCACAAGATGCTATTGACTTCAAATGTTCTGTAATGTATTGCGGGTTTAAGTCATTCTTGAAGTACTTGGAATTCTGAAATTTGATGCAGTATAAATCACCAATAATTAATTGACGGGAAAAAAATAATAGGAGTTCCAGGATCCATATTGACAGTAGAGTAAAAAAACTAATTATGTGTTTTTAATAACAACTATACAAGACCCTAACATTTTCTACCATCTGTGACGGTGCAACATACTAACGTAGATCTCTAAATAAGTTGAGTAAAATAGCATGTAAAGCTGAAAACCTACTAACGAAACATGTTGAAATGACGTGGGAATTTTTATTTCGACAAATATCAATATTCTGCATACAAGAAGTATAATTTGAGTGTTTTTTCATGAACAAGAAGATCCAAAATGTGTCCTCTAAAATGCCCTTATTTTCACCTTAAACCTTCCATGGAGGTTGAGATTCTATCAGATATGAGGAAGTTAACCTTAATTCTATTATGTTGACAGTTGACATTAAATAAATGGTGATGTTTTATTAGTGTTCGGGATAAAAATAAATCCTGTTTTTTAATTCCTTCATCGGAAGATACATGTGGTTGAAATGAGTTCTCTTTCAATATATGAAGTTCAAATATATTTTCAACACAAGTGAGAAGAAAAAACGAGGATTAACAATACCATCTTTGAAAAATGAATGTAAACAATCTATATCAGTCATTAAAAACGTATAAAGGAAACTCAAAGATGTCATGATGCTATTTTCTATAATTTTAGATAACAGTGATCTAGCAATCATTGTGTTTCTATGGCATCAGAGTTATTCAAGGTATATTATCCTACTATGAGCCTGAATGATGCATCAATTTTGTAACTATTCTATGGAATATCTCCCTTCTTTATGCATCCGAAGTGCAATTTATTGTTATTATTAGTCATTCTTCTCTATAAGGCATGGAGAATGCATTCGAGAAAAATTACCGATGAGCTTTATTCTTCCTTTCTCATGTCTATTATGCATAAATTGATTACCGTAAGAGATATATGAATTTCGATGTAACTAGCTGTAATTTTACCAGACTGCGCGCCTACGTCCTTTCAGGTTATGTTTAAATAATACCTTGTTTTACATCTACACAGGTCCGTACTCATTTTAAATGATAATATTCAAAACATAGTTTATTCACTGAAACAAAGTAGTTACGTCATATTTTGTAAATTTGAATGCCAAACTAAATGCAAAGTAGATCCTAAATTGGTACGTATAGTTTGGGGGGTACATTCATGTTGCTAACACTTTTCTGTGTTGTGACACTGTCGCAAAGCTTGTCAGGTACATACGCCAACGGAGGTTGTTTAGTTGTGGTTTATTTCCTTTTTTTGCCTTAATATTTGCATTGTTATTTTATAAAAACAGTTTGTTGTCAAAACTTTGAAGTGTCCTTCCTTAAATGCCCGAAACCTCTGTGTCGACAAGAAAAAAAATTCGTCTTTCTTGGACGAAATATTTTGAGACCGAACGAAATCATGGAACATATCTTCATGCCACAGCTTAGACTATTAAAAAAACACGCTAGGAAGAGCATTCCGTCTCCTGGACTGTAATCTCAGCTGATCTTATAGTTGGCCATCACCTCAAATATCTTGACATTAACAGAAGTGACGCCACTGTTGCCGATTAAAGTTGGATGAGCTCCGAGAAACATTAAAATTTCTCCTTATTCACTGAAACTGTGTTAAAATAAAAATACTGCACTGACCCTTCTTTGTACATGTTTTACGAAAGCAACATCTTTGCATCTTGATGAAAAATATTTGACCAACTATCATTATTTCAACGCCTACTTATATCACTAGTTCCCGAGCATCAGGTGTTTGATCATGCAGCCTACATAAATTGAATCTTCTATGAAATATGATACTAAACAAATGAAGTATGTAATTAAACACAATCAATAACTCAAATCGTCAACTGAAAAATACCCAAGGCCTACACTGTAGCCTTGTGAGCATGGGTGCGCGCAGGGGGCCATGAGATACAGTTGCTCTCCTGAGAATCCTATTGTCCCATAATATTTGTAAATTGTAAATTAATCTCTACATTATTAAAAAAATCTTTGTTAAGCTGACTCATTTACACGTGACAGAGTGTTTGAAATATTTTTCTTTTAGTATACAGGTTTAAAAATTTTTGATGTGTCGATTTTCTCTAAAAACCGAAAAATTCTTCTTCCACTATTATAGACGATAAAATTTGAGATAAAAGGGAGTTTTTATCGACTACTTCTTTTCCTTGAGGCAAACTTCATTCATTCAATGAATGTTGATAACAATTCTAGTATATTTTTCGCGATCTTGGGCAACACGAATTACAGACGATGAATTCGTGTCGGTCCAGTCGCATATATTCTTGAGTCATAAGTGTTGCCTTCTGTCTTCCTCTCAATCATCAGCTGTCGATTCTTGTTTTTCTATTACGATATATGTGTTCAATTCCCATGCGAATTAACAATCAACGATATTTTTACTAACCTTTTGGAAACCCACATTTCGGAAGCTTAGAATCTCTTCATACTGTGTAATTTTACCGTCCACGCTTCTAATAAAGAACGCGAGAGGTGCACTTGCTCTATCGCAGCGGTATTCCAGTTTAATTTACTTTTTCATTTTGGGCACACCAACCGAATTTTAACAAAACAGGTCAAGTGGTTATCATAATCTTTACGAAAAAACGAATTTTGAAAAAAGTTTGACACATAGTATCTTGCTTTTCATATAGTATGTCATCCAGGAAAAAACTTGTCTAATCGCCCCTCCCCCCTCAAAAAGATTCCTTCAGACGCCTATGCTTGTGGATCTTGTTAATCTAGGTTAGGACTCACGTGGGTGTAGGAGATGATAGAGCCGTTTGTCGGTGATTTACAACGAGTCGCTCGTACTTACCTAGAAGAAAAGGAGAAAAAATCGTTAGGAAACGCTATTGAAATTTATGTAAATGGGAAGTGAAAAAACACCAGTAACCTGGTTGAATCATGGAGTAACAACTGGTTACAAGATTATTCAAACGGTATTTGTTAGTTAAGAAGCAGTAGAATCTTCTTCGTTGTAAACAAATACGGCTTTGAATTGAGCATTATGCAGAGCTAATGGTTGTATAACCGAATGCAGTATATATACGCATAATTGATGGTGATATTTATCTGTTGATGTGAGGATAATGATAATAAGTGATATCAGATTAGCAGTGAGGCTCATTTTATAAGGTTTGTCACTTCAACGGCCTCTTTGATCAATTAGATTAATCATGAAATGTTATCAAGGTACCGTTGGAAATTCCTGAAAATCACAGACACGGTTTAAGTTATCGAAATCATGAAAAATACAATTTTGTAGCATGGGGAGTTCGAGACACATCTATGAACGTAGTAACTCTCTAAATGTTCTGATAAATAGTTTTTAGTACGATTCAGTTTCAAAGTAAGGGAAGCCTTAAAATTGATTGTTTTAATGCTAACTCCATCATCCAAGTTCCAGATCCAGTGTTTTAAGTACAACCACTGTTTTGACTAATTGGGGATAATTTCGTCGAACGAAAATACGTTATTGCAATTGGAAGGCCTAATCTCAGCTCAAGTTTCACGCCCAGTAGCTCCAACCAGGAAGTTAACTATTAGTTGCTTGTAAATTCGTTTTTCAAGCGCGACACTTGGTGATGCAATAACGTATCATGTCCTGTGAGTTTTGTTACGATTGGGGTTCAAATTTCGTAGTATTCATGACAACAACTTATATCGCCATCAAACAAAATAAATTAAATGTTGAGGTCAACACCTTTAGGAGGTAATTTGGTCAAAGTTAACCCACCCCTTTAATACATTTGAAAATGCTTATCCAGAATCAACTTTCACTTAACAGCAATTTCACACAGCCACACATAGTTTTTCAGTTTTTAGCTTTTCACACACAAACTTGCTCCGAGAGAGCAAATTTGACCAATTAGAAACAAGTTACGTATCCACATTGTCAGTAATAGAACAAAATTCAAAACAAACAAAAATACCTAACTTTAAAAAAAATGATATATCGCTTGTGAACAATTCATCACATCATTTTATACTCATTAGACTTATTATATATATATATATAGGTGAAAAATTAAAGCTTCCGCCTTTTGTTGGGTACTTCGACAAAATTTAAGCAAAGAGGACTCTTTACACCTTTTTTACTTCTCTCTAGCTTTCAATGGACTTTGCCATCATCATCAGGAGCTGCAATTACAATGATAACAGTAGCAACAAAAGTGTAAAATGAATTTAAATTGAATCAACTTACAGTAGTATGTGAGGATGTTGCTAATTGTTGTTTTCGTATAGGATGAGGGAAACGTCCAGTAACATGGTGAGAGCTGGATACATGGTACAATGGTTAAAATTATATAAAATATGACAAGACAAGTTAAAGACAGATTAAAAATTATTTAGAAAACATTAGAGCATTACGTCGTGAAGCCACTTGATGATTGCACAAAATGGTGGTCATGGAATAATGAGTGAGATGAACCTTTGACAGAATGCCGAAGGTTCTCAATGTCTGTGTTGAAAGATGGAACGAATTGTGGGCGTGTGCCAAAACGTTGCCAAATCACTTCAGATGATGTGATTTTCAGAATGTTATGTAAGAATTGTTAAACCGACCAGAGGCAGTTGAATAAACTATATTAAGCTTTAATTTTTCACCTAACTAGTTTAGACGACAATGACTACGTCTCAAGTTATATATATATATATATATATATATATATATAAACAACAAGTAGGAAAATAGTGGGCAAGATCCGCAAAAAGGAGGAAAGTGGATTCGAGCAGAAAATAGGATAGGTAACCCGAGCGATACGTATTTCTGCTGGTTGGCTTCATCAGGCCCGAAATGAATGTACATATAAAACTACAAAAGTAGATACACATGCCCACACATCCGGATACGGGTGTAACCTAAGGAAACGAAGTTGGAGGGGGAAAAAACGACACACGAAGTCCACAACAAGAGCCAACCTACACATTGTAGTATAAAATGGCTGTACGACCTCGAATTTTCAAGGAGACGTCTAACCACAACCACGCGGCCGGTTATGGCCACTTGCTGTGGTACTTCAAGCCCAAAGGATCTACAAAGAGAATATGATCATGCGGAGAAAGGTATATAACAACAAGTAGGAAAATAGTGGGCCTGATGAAG
The DNA here is from genome assembly GCA_963669975.1 of Acanthoscelides obtectus. NCBI lineage: Eukaryota > Metazoa > Arthropoda > Insecta > Coleoptera > Chrysomelidae > Acanthoscelides > Acanthoscelides obtectus. Next base: position 21,066,482 of record CAVLJG010000008.1, read on the forward strand.
CCAACCAGCAGAAATACGTATCGCTCGGGTTACGTATCCTATTTTCTGCTCGAATCCACGTTCCTCCTTTTTGCGGATTTTACCCACTATTTTCCTACTTGTTGTTATATACCTTTCTCCGCATGACCATATTCTCTTTATATATACATATATATGTATATTTCTGACTGGTCAATTTTGACCTGCAGGTCTTTAGTTTCGTGAACCAAATGACTGCTCAAATTTGATCCGCGAGTTTATGATAAAATCGAGCCTTATACGATTAAAATGTGAACATAAATCTATCGGGAAGAAGATTCTAGTGAACAATATCTATCTGAGTGTTACCGTAGTTCAAATCCGGTATGCACATATTTCGCTTGTATGGGCTTAAAGTACCACGTAAGAAAGCTATAGCTAGCCTTCGTGGCGACGTTAGTTGATGCCTCGTCAACTCGAGGTCCTTTGATCGAAATGTGCCTGCTGGCTCTTGTTGGTGGCTTCCAAAATGCATTTCCCTTTACATCATTCTTTTTCCTTCAGAACCCATATCCAGATGTGATAGGCATATAATTTCACTCTGGTGTTTTCGATGCAGATCCACACTGATGAACCCAATAAGCAGAAACGTACGTCGCTAGTGTTACCAATCCTCTTTCTGTTCCTGTCCCTTGCGGACGTGGCCACGACAGTCCTTTGTATTTTGATTGTCATATACCGAGACATGTAAATATGTACAGTAGACTAGAGGTGGAGTCAGCAGGTAGCGGTAGCGCTTGGCGAGGCGCAATCAGTGAAATGCAACCAGCGCTAGTGTTGCCCATCTGGGACGAGTCATCGTCAGTGCGAATTGTCCAACGACTAATGCGATTGCTGTTGAATTATTTATTATATGGATGGGTTGGGGAGGAAAGGGTTGATTTTGCATGGGAAATCAACCAGCATAATGTTTATTTGAAACTGTATATTTTTTGGTATGCATCTCTAGGGAAGCGTTTTCCAAAATTTCCCAACGGTAAATATATAGCAGAACTACAAATGTTTGATATGTATCTTTTGGTCGTATTGAAAAAGTATATACAGGGTAATTTGTAAAAAAACTACAATATTACCAGTTTAAAAAGTACGGCCAAACATAAAAAAAAAAACCTACATATATCCTATTACTAAAATACAGGGTTTTGTAAATGTCTACGCAACTGATGGAGATTAATGGGAAAATATGAACATTGTTCGAATAACGCTATGGTGAGCTAGAATTACGCTGCTAATGCACTACATACAATTTTCAATGTCAAGCTTCACGAACTTTTATCTCAAATATTCAAACCACTTTTTCTCCAATAATAATAAAAAATTACCAAAAGCTATACATGTAAAATTTAAATCCTTATTAACAAATGCAATAAACGTTTAAAAAAGACAGGTGCGTCGAAAATAATATTGTATTCTTATGTATCAAAATTTCCAAATTTCATTGCATTTGGCATAACACGAGATCAGCTTTTGTGGAAACATACCAAAAAATTCGCCCATAGTGGCCCTTGTAATATGGCAAGTGGCTCCAACATGCTGAAATTATGTCTGTGAACTGCAAAGTAGAATGTTTTTTAAGATGGGACATAAATTAACTAAAAATCGTTTGCCGATATGCGTCACCAGTAATGCTTATCGTTAACCTATCGCACCTTCAAAGAAAAATACCCTGCTTATTAGCCTCGGGCACATTGCACGACCCCCGCGATCACCATATTTGATCATCATGGTATTTTTCTAGGAGGTATCTTAATAGCAATACCAAAAAAATATCCCTTGATTGAAAGATGTCACGAACTAAACAAAATTAAACTTGCTCTGTTACATCGTTATCTAGAGTGCGATGAAGTGATTTCATGAGTGCGTAGCACATCTAGATGACATTACAAATTTAAAATCTGAAATTGCAGCCGTCTATTTTCTCTAAAAACTATTTTCTAGTTTGTGGGATTTTATATTTTAAATTAGGGTCGCTTTGTAGTTTATAAACTAAATCATTTTGCACAATTAGCTATTTTTTATGGACCTCGCGGACGATTAGTTATTAAGTCAAGTATAGATCGACCAAAATAGGATTTACGCCGATATCGATCCGACAATCAGAAGTCGATATCTCGGCAGTATCGGCCTATCGACGGTTTGTTTCTTACCTTCGCAATCGAGTGTATTTTCATACGGATGAGTACGTGGGCAGCTATACATATAACATATGGTTGTATAGTTTCTTTTGTATAACTGCACATGAAGGACTGATAACTACATACGAGAAAGTATGAATGAATGAATGAATCTTCAAATTTAGAGGCATCCCGGCCACCATAAGGAGCAAGTGCATAGGCCGCTTAAGCGGGCCCTTATGCACCTCTACGAGAATGTATACTAATACTCCTACATTTTTTAATGCAAACGACACACCATCTGGTGAATAGTAAAAAACACTGTTTTGAAATACAAAAACTGATTTGCAAAAATATTTCAGGAGCATGCAAATGTATGTATAGAGATGCAAACTTTTCTGTTTCGGTTGCATCAAGTTCAACGGTAATGTCTAAAAGAAGGAACATTAATGCTGTCTGGACTAACGAAGTCGATATGTCAAATTTGCGATTTACGTTAAAAACAGATTAATTTAGGGAATACAGCGAACACACTAAATAATATTAAGTATGATCTGTTTAAGTACTGCCACGCAGACGAGCAAATCAAAAAGCAACCAATAGACGTTTAAGCGAAAAACGAAGACTGAAAATGGTTGATAAGGCAGTCATATCGGCCGATTCATACCAGGTGCGCCACCTTTTATGTTGCTACTAAAACATCAAATGATTCTGAGTGATTTGGTTATACGTGTTTCTGAAACCTCAATTTACTAGTTTTAGTCATGAATCGCTTTACAACGAAACAACGCGCCGAAATAGTCACAATGTACGAGTACATTGAAAATCGTCGTTCAGTTGTGTTAACGCTACGTGCATATCGTTGAAAATATCATGGCAAACAGGCACCGTCTGACAACACTATCCGTCGTTTGGTTTCGAATTTTCTTGAGCACGGGACAGTGGGAGATCGTCAATACCGTTCATCAAGACCAAGATGTTTCAATGAATTGGTTGAAGCGGCAGAGACAGCGTTGCCCAGAACACAAAAGTGTCGTATCGTCACCGCGCTCAGCATTTTGGCATCAGTGGAACCACGTTGCTGCGCATTTTGAAGGATGATTTGGATTTGTTTCCTTATCAGGTGCAGTTTTTCCTACTGACCGTCCACGTCGCTTGGAATACGCCCAAACAGTCGCTCGCATGGTTGATGCTGAACCTGATCTTTGTAAGCAAATTGTGATGACTGACGAGGTCCATTTCACGCTCTCTTACAACGTTAATAAGCCAAACTGCCGCATTTGGGGTACGGAAAAGTGACTGTTTGGGCCGGCGTTTGCGCCAAAACCATCATTGGGCCACTTTCCTTCAACGAAAACGAGTCGATGGAAATCGATATCGGCGGATGTTGGCTCATTATCCCTGCCCCCCTGCCCACAAATGCGTGAAAAAGGTCTTGATGGTTACTGGTTTGAACAAGAATGAAAATGAAACAATCCAGTTTCTGCAACGAAAATTCCCTGGACGTCTGATATCAAAAAGATGTGACATTGACTGGCCACCCAGGTCTCCAGATTTGACCCCACCGATCTTCTTCTTGTGGGGTTATTTGAAAAGTCAAGTGTACGCCAGCAAGCCCCAGACCACTGAAGAACTCAAGGCAAACATTCGTACCACAATCGCTGCTATACCACCAGAGGTGCTCGAAAAAGTAATGGAAACCGCAGCAAAACGGGCACATTTTGTTGCGGCCAAGAAAGGTGGCCACTTGACAGATGTTGTGTTCAAAAACTAGTCTCAATAAATTGTAAAGGACCATATTTAATAAAAATACCTGATATATAGTAATAAGTTATTTCATGTTTACATACCGACATAAAAGATGGCGCACCCTGTATATCTGCAAATTGGGCCGGTACACTTATCTGTATCAGTCTATCCACAAAATCAAGCTTCCTAGCTTGATTTAAAAAAGTTCCTTAAAAAAATGCAACTAGCCTCCTATCCGGTAATCCCAATCACCCCACCGACCATTCATTCATTCCTCGTATGAGTCACTCGCAGTATCAATTCCCCGTGGTGCACACATAACTTTACATATATATGTATCTCGTATGCCCACTCCCGTTCGATTCTATTGTTAACACCCCTGCGTTGCAGCGCGAAAACGCATTAAACATATGTGTCTTTCCCTTGATGATTTCCTTCTTATTGCAACGATAGCGCCTCTCAGCACGACGAATAACGCGCTGCGTCGCCGGTGATTCACCGCGGTTTGTTTGCGACGCAGCCAATGATCGGAAAATCGCAGGAAAAATTAGATGGATTGGAAATTGGAGCAGCTGTTGCATTTCGCGGAGATACTTTTGCTATTAATAGGTTCAACCTTACGGAGATATTACACTTGCATGAATGGATCTGGAATTATCTGGGATGTCCGTGATATTGAGCAGTTGCAAATCAATTATGAATCGTTTCGATGAAATGTCAACAATTTGCGCCCAAAAAGGTATCGACCGAGTGTTTTTATTTTTGTAACAATGATAAGTGGAAAAAGTTGAAATGTAAGCCTTTGCAACAAAGTTGTAATGCAATTAATTTTAGCACATGGCATCATGTTTTTCCGTACTCTCTTTAGAATATGACCTCACTTTTATCACCAAGGTTGGGTTTTCAACGAATATGGTGAAAATGACGTTGGTTTTCTGACGTTGACAGTGACTCGGGAATTGTATACCGAGGTTCTATGAACATGATCAACTGCATGATAATTGTTATACTGTAAGGTACTATTTTCTACAACCTAAACCTATAGCTATACAAGATATATCTAGACTGATTAGATATTAGCATTTGTTTACTAAATGCAATCAATAAACTAACAACTCGCAAGTACTACATGAGAATAATTCAAACATTAAAACGGTGATGGATTAACAATGTAAGGTTGGCTTACTGTCTTCTGAGAAGACCACCAACTAATAGTCAATTTAACTGGCACCTGATCGTATTCTAACGTTAGCAGAATAATGACTGGTTACCTAAGATTTAGGCTTTTTCGTAGGAGAAATGTTTGAATTAGTTTAGAAGAAATACCGTAGCCCATCTCTTTTGGATAAAAATAACACTTATATTCCGGAACGGTTTGCGATTCATATCGGCAAAGTAAACTAGTGTATTTAGCTATAAATTACCCTTTCAACTAACCCTGTATATTGCTCAATAAACTAGTAGTGATGGCCGGAAAACAAGTGTTTTGGGATAAACAATTAGAAATTGTCAAAAACTTCTTGACCAATCTACTCCAATTTTGTTGTGGTTATTCAGGCGTACGAATCCTATGAATTTGAAAAATTTCAAGTATCTGTGAGAAACCATAGTCGCATTACCAACAAGTGCCAAAACCTGCAGTTTGCCTCGGTTTTCGGCCATAACTTTTTTGGTATTAGTCGGATCTTTTTAAAAATCAAGAGTTTTTTCGTTCCTGCCAATACTTTCGATTAAATCCCAAAAACACGTTTTCTCATTCTTTGTTGTCAAATAAAAAAGTCTTCCCACAAAAATTGGTGTATCCATTTTATGCGTCCATGTTTTGAATACCCCCTTGAACAACCTATTAGACTAAATGGAAACGTACACCTTGTGACAAGAGACATTGTATCAGATATAACAAAATTTCTTTGCTGAATTTCAACAAATAATGAGGAGTTTCACCTGTTTACTCATTTAAAGCAAAATCTAACAATACTATCATTATTCATTTTTATGACGATGTAATCTAAGTATGCTTTTTTATACCGATGCAGTCGCATAGGCAGAAGCCTAAATACCAGGGCTACAATGAAGATGATACAAAAATAATAAAGACTTTCATTTTTGCCACCTATTGGTATATCGTCACTGCTGCATACAAAAAGTATATACTGTAACTATGAAAGGAATTTCCGTTTTAACTGACTAGGCTTTCCATTAGGGAAAGTAACTTCCACTCTTCTATCAAACTATCCTGACGTCAAGATATAAAAAAGTAAGGGTAGCAGTAAAAAGCACATTTGCAGACGGTGGCCCTTACTGCAGCCAATAACCTAAAATCATCCGGCAAGTGATTTAATCACCGGAATTGTCCTCAGGAGAGAGCATGTCGGCGTCCAGAGGACAGATAGGAGAGTCCCAAGGCCCAAGGGGAGGAGGCACATCCCTTGCCGTGAGTGTGGGGAGATCTGTGCTAGTAGAACGCGAATGATGCTTTGGTTAATGGATGGTAGCAAATTCATTATTAGACATGGATATACAACGACGTTCTAGAAAGTATCTAGTAGCGAATGATTTATTTAGAGGTACTTCCTATAGAAGCACAGACAATAAAAAATCAACAGGGTTACGAAGAATGCCGGTTGAATGAGTCAGTGGATTTTTTCACGATAGTCATTTTATGGCTTCGATGTAAAACGGGAAATTCGACTTAGCCAGGATTTCTCCTATCTAACTTAAAAATATCTATTAGATGCAAAATTACAAGATAGCTACAAGTATAATTATTAACAATGTGGATTTAAAAAATGATTAATATGATTCTTTTGCCCAAGTTATTATAAACCACTAACCCTATTCCCTTCCTAAAACACCGTAAGTCTGTAACATCAGTATTATATGGTATCTAGATACATTAAACCGCCATCTCAACAAATAGAACTCACATTTATGAGATTTTACAGCTCTGATGATGAATCGATCGATAAATGAATGGGACATTTCAACTTTATACTATAACGCATACAGGGAACATAGTTAATTATATTTTTATATGGAGCTTATAGAGGTAAACCCACTAATATATATTTTATTACTGTTGGCCATATTGCCCAAGACTACGAGGGATGTCTTTTAAGTTTTGCATATAGAAACATAGTAGGCCGCGCGGATCGAACGTCAGTACTGAATCTTAACCTCACTCTTTAGTAAACTTAAATTCAAAGTTTCACAACAATACGTGCAGTGTTCTCACTACAGTGAATTTTTAAGTGTCACCAAGTCATTAGAAAAGTGGAACTCGACCGAGAACATTTTCGCGCCATAATTTATTACAACTTTCAGAGACAATTATCGCAACAAGAATGCCTTGCTGAATTACTGTCTGTTTTCGGCAACGAAGCGTCACATCAGTCGACAATTTCCCGTTGGTATGGAGAATTCAAACGTGGACGGGTGAGTCTTACCGACGATCCCAGGGTGGGTGCACCAAAAACGGCAGTCACCCAGGGAAACGTCGATGCTTTGCGCAAAGTCATCTTTGAAGATAGACATGTGACATATCGCGAGATTGAGGCATCCTTGAAGACCTCAATTAAAAAAATTTTACATGAAGAATTAGGAGTAAGAAAATTAGTTTCTCGTTGGATACCCCATCTGTTGACTGAAGAGCAGAAAGCAGCCAGGGTTAATTGGTGTCAAAAAACGCTTGGCCGTTTTAATTCCGGAAACTCAAAAAATGTGTACAGCATTGTTAGTGGTGATGAATCGTGGATTTACTGTTATAAACCAGAAAATAAACGACAGTCGGCTGTTTGGGTGTTCCAAGAAAAGCCAACAAAAGTCATCCGTTCTCGAAGTGTTTCGAAAAAGATGGTCGCGACATTTGTGTCAAAAGCGGGTCATATTCCTCTTAATGAGCAAAGAACTGTTACTGCGGATTGGTATACCACCATTCGTTGCCAAAAAGTCATCATCGAGCTTCGAAAAATCAACACCGAAAGAAGAATCATCCTCCACCAAGACAATGCAAGCTCGCACACAGCCCAAAAAAAAGGTAGTATTTAACGGAAGAAAACGTGGAATTATTGGACCATCCTCCATATAGTCTCGATCTAAGTCCTAACGATTTCTTTACTTTCCCGAAAATTTCCAGTATTCATGTCCTGATTTCATACATCTTCAGATCATACCGACTCATTCAAGTCTACAAGTGAATAACGCATAAGATACAATTCCCTGTGGAAAACAGAAACGCTCTTTTCTGTAATCTAGTTAATCATGAATATAGAAACCTAACTAAAACAGATGCGTTTTCAACTTTTTTTGATAATTAGTCAATACCCTTGCAGAACTGTCCTTACCAAAAATAGGGGACGATTATAATTCAGCAACTTTATATGGAGTATCCCTTGCAAGTAATTTCACAGACACAAAGGAAAATCGAGGGAAAACGAAATTAAACATCTTATCGGTAGGCCAGCGTGGGGATGCCATCGTATCGAGGGGGCAACTTATCATTTCAGCCCAATCCACCATCTGATCCTACGCCACGTCGCATCAATACATTAAAATCTAGAAATTTCTAGGGGTGCTGAAACGTCTATGTAAGGAGCGGATTACATACAATACTATACACACTAAATGAAAACGATGGCAGACGCAATCCGATACTTGTGATTGCCGTTATTTCAGCTACGTAGTAGTTATCATTCACTTGTTGTAGCTGTGTGTGTGTTGCCTAAACGTTAAGGTACTTAAGCTGCGTGCTGTGTAATATAACATCTGCTTTAGAGGCGACATCAGCGGAGGTTTAAGCTGTAAGCTCTATATTACGTATAGCCATAACGAAACACGTACCTAGTGCGAATAATAAAGATTAGTTCGGTATCACGGCGATTATTTTTCATAATCCTCGCTAATACTATTAATGAAAGAGAGTGGAAAATGACTGATCTGGATGAAATTTAGTCCAAAGATAGATTATAGTCTGGAATAGAACATAGGCCACTTTTTATATCGAGAAGTAAGTTTTCAATATCGATGTCTTAGAATTTTAGATAAGGTATCAGTCGCGGAAATGAGTAAGCATGTGTAAACAGAGTATCTGCATTCACTGCATTTCGACATTCGTGATCGTCTTGAATCAGATTTTTTTAAATCAGAAGAGAGTTATGGGAAGGCATGCATTGATCTTAGTGTTAGAGTATCAATTCCCTTAGGGTTCATTGTGAGGTCATCTACAAATTAGTTTTGTTTTCCTGAAACTTTTCTTAGATCCTTTTTTGCCAAAGACGCGTCATTGCCAAGTATTTTAGGCGTTCGGATATCTCGTAGACTCTGAATAAATATAGGCAATAGGCATAGCCTCTCTCGGGTATAAATTAGTGTCCTTCTTATTGACGGGAAGCTGTTAGACTGGAGAGACATCCACGTTTAAACATTCAAATGTTGAATAAAGAATATCTATTACCAAATGAACTATTCCATACTCTGAATATTGCATTTCTTTTTCCGAAACTAATCGCCTTCAAACTAATACGAGACGTATGACCTTTACACTACACACACTGCGGTTGCCGTTTTTACAAGACTTTTTTAAAACAACACCCTGTAAGAGAACCACTTGTAACTACTTCTCCAGAACACGATCGCCCTTTATAAGTCGGGACATAAACACGTTTAATAACCTTGACCATGAATAATATCAGTTTCGTGTATCATACAACCACAACACACAACTTGGCTGCCATGTTTTATTACGGCCAAGAGGGGGCGTGGGCACACGAAATTACCGCAGCTTTTGTTTATGGCACTTTTTCACTATAAAATATTTTCTGTAATTTTTTTTACCGACCTGCAAAGTTGCTTTAATTCATCGAAAACATGCCTGCGATCGTATTTTCATACACCACGGACTCCAGTCTCGTTTGCTGACAGGGACGTAGTAGATCAGTTTACAGTTAGAAAAAAAAAGGGGTGCAAATAGTTGACTCAACTACACGCATTGTCATTTCCAGAATGTGAATGTGAATGTTTTGTGAAGCCGAGTACTCTGTAGTGTTTATCTCTGAGATGTGACAGCACAGCAATAAAAAATAGACGATAAGGTTATAATTTGTGGTCATATCATACATATAAGGGCCACTCCAAGGTTATTATTTTACTCGAAAATGTTTTTAGATCAAAAACAGAAACTTATTGGAAACGAAATTTGCATTCAAACACGAATAATCGTCAGTAATATCACTCCATGTATGACAAGATATTTGAGGTTATGGTTAACAAGAGACAACACTGGTGATGACAAATAACAGAAATAATGTCATTGTAAGTGTTGGGCGTTTTCACGGGAGCATTGAAATAACCTTTTCGTCGCATAAAATGTTTTATTTTAATTTGTTCACATGGCATCATTTAAAATAACAGTCAAATATTGCATGTTCCCCGTAGTGGAATCATATTCGTACGCCAATGAACGATACATAATTTTTAACTGTGTGGATTTTGAGTATGTAATTTTTAGTCAGTGGCAGGTTTACGAGACAGCTTACATTGTAAACAACTGTTAAAGCAAAGGCGGACGAGTGAAATATGAAATATCGTTTAGAATTTGACAATTGCCGCCCGAGGTTTGTTTTTTCATCTAGTGGGAACGTTTATTTGTCCACGCTAAATATTATCTCACTTTTGTTGAAGTGCTTCAAAGTAGTTCTGATCTAATTTTTCTAGTACTAAGCTAATGCGGTAAAGGAAATAAGGAAAAAGAGTTGTAAATATTACATGGGCTTTCAGGGAAATGTGATTATGCATACATAGCTTTTGGATTGATGACTTTCTATGAGTTTCTTAGTTAACGCTGTTGAAGGAGATAATAACGCTCTAGAGTTTGAATTTTTACATATGGTTTGATAACTGTTTGTTCAGTTAAAAATTCAAAACACAAAAAAGTTTTAAGATTGCACCTAGCCGCCTTATTAAAATCACTATTGCTTCAAACACGACTGATGGAAAATAATCACTACATATTATGTATAATAGAGTTTAAAGTTTCACACTGTTTCTGTACCACCCTGTCACTACTACTGAAATAATATTTCTTAGAACACTGAGCGTTCCTCTCGGATGCGTAATGTGAAAAATAAATTATAGACTCGGATGAAAAATGAGTAGCCGTTTCTCAGGACATGTGCTTTTTGTTAAGCATACGTCTGACAGATAATTGCTCACACTGTCAGTGCTAGCAGCGCTTTAATTGGACACTGTCTTCACAAGTGTATTTTAAGTAGGAGTAATGATCGGTCTTGTCATTTAGACTTTGACGGAAATATTTTTAGCTGTGGGCACGTGGAAAGGAGAAAAATAGAATAACCTCCAAAATCTTCTACAAGCATAGTCATAGTCAAACTTAGCTCTATTTGAAGGACTCAAATAGAACTAACATTTGACTTGGTAAAAAAGTGAAAAAACTTTAGTTTTTGAAAATCTTTCTACTAGCAGCGGAAAAACAAAAAATCGGCTCAATTTTCTTTTTTTGATGTTTCAGATAATCCTGATCATTTTTGAAAGATCATTTAGGGGTAAAGAATTGGGTTGTAAGGAGGTAGGTAATGGGTAATGGGTATATCTCAATTTTTTTCAAGATTAGTATATTATGGTATATACGCTCCCAACCTCAGTAATTCTACGCACCTATTAGACTTATTTCAAACATTATAGATTTTCCCATACATTGGCCCTTAAGATATAGGATAATATAAAAATGCTACAACGCCATTTTTTATACTAGAATTATCATGAAGGCGAGACCTAACTAACAAAGCATAATGGTTTACAGAAAGTCCTTGTAGATTATTGAGCGGAGTTTGGAAAGAGTTAAATAAGATATAAGTACACTCCACTGAAACAATAAGAATGCCGTTCGGAATGGTGCGTTAGGGAAGGACCACGGATAAGTCGAACCTCTCACTCAGAGTGGTAACTTATGGGGTAAGAGTATTTCAAGCAAATTATAGAAGCAAGATGCAGATATAAGACTCAGGAGACGCTGCAATATTATAAGAATTTAAGAAATTTGCTCAACTCCTCAATACAGTCTAAGGAATTTTGGAAAGCTATGGACTATCTCAATACCCGAAACAGTCCCTCTGACATTAATGGTCTGCATTACGACCCAGATGAACTTAACAACTTCTTCATTGATGGCGTGCCTTCCAGTGGTATCTCATCTGGCGTTGATGTAAAACAATATGTATCTGATCGTAATATTAACAATAAATTTTTATTCCGTTTTGTGAGTGCTGAAGATATTGAGCACGTATTAATGTCAATAAAATCTAATTCATCTGGTACTGACTAGATTGACCTCAAGATGATTCAACTAGTTTTTCCTCATCCAAGTAACATAATTACTTATATCGTCAATTTTTGCCTTGCTAACAACACTTTCCCGTCCAGCTGGAAATACTCTAAAGTTATCCATACCCTAAAGATTGGTAATCCAAATGATTTATTTCATTTTCGCCCTATAAGTATTCTACCTACCTTTTCGGAAATTTTGGAAAAAATCGTAGCTTCCCAACTAAAAACATTTACTACATCTAATAATATACTTCCTACCACACAAACGGGCTTTCCCTCTGGCCATAGTACCTACAACCGCACTTGCAACCGTTACAGATGACTTATTCAGGGCATGTGATAATAAAAGATGTCCAGTTGCTTGATTTTGCTCGATTTCAGTAAGCTTTTGATACAATAGATTATTCAATCTTATGTTCGAAACTTAAATCTCTGGGCCTAAGCAATATGGCTGTAGATTTCTTTAATAGCTAGCTGTCAGGCAGATCCCAGTGCACAGAATTTAATGGACACATATCTCAGTTTCGTAGTATTACCAGAGGTGTGCCACAGGGTAGTATTTTAGGACCTTTGTTGTTTTCACTGTATACGTCAGATTTGAAGTCAGTTGGAATTTTGCAGTAGGTACACATCAATATGCAGATGATACACAATTGTATTACTGTTTTAAACTTGATGATGCTTATGTTGCCTGCATGCGTATCAACCTTGAGTATTTATCTAGATATGTAAGAGCCCACAGCATTCTATTAAATGAAAATAAAACTGAATTATTGCTTATTTTTTTATCAAGACCGTGTGAGGTTACTGACAACTAGAATTTTAGAATCTGAATTAATAACACTGTATTACAAGCAAGCAAGCAATGTAAAAATCTGGGAATATATATGGATAATACTCTTAAATTTGTTCCCCACGTTGAGCATCTCTTACAAAAAGCTTATGCTAAATAAAGGACTTTTTATCTTAACAAGAATGCTCTCTCTACTGAAGTCAGTCTGAATCTATGCGATTCGTTGATATTGTCTTCCTTGTCGTATGCTAATATTGTATTCTGGCCTGCTCTCATTTACTTATGTTGCATCTACAACATACAACTCATTGCCAGATACAGTAAAATATGCGATCTCACTTAGCAGCTTCCGAAATAGAGTCAAATCCCATGTGAAAAGAGCTCAATAGTTTTATTTTTGTTGTATCAATTACATCCATTATTATTCTCTAATTGTTTAGTATAGTATTATTTACGGGTGTTGCATGGAAGAGCAACTATGTTGAATGTCACCTCCCTCATCAAATGAGTTTTTTTACTTTGTTGTTCTTTTAACTAAAAATAAAGACATTATAATTATTACTATTATTATTTAATAAAGCTAAAGGCATATGTTGGTATCACAAGTACAAAAGCGGAACGCTACATGTATAGAGAAACGTAGAAGCTATGAAGTAAGGATCACATTCAATAATTTTATTGCAAATGGGCAAACACAACACATCTATACTGATCGCAGTGACTTCTACTTGAGACTCATAGAATGACGTCTAAGCAATTAGACATACGTGGATGGAATCGATAACATCTGGTAGGTTGTAACGGAGACCTGTTGGAACAGCTTCCTAATACAGCATTAATATAAAATTTGCTTGATCCACAATCTTATACATAACGTTCTGTTTATTCCTAAGCCTCCACCACTGATACCGGGGCAGTAAAGATATGAGTAATACATCGCAACGTAATCGTTCTTGTACGCAAGATAAACGGCCTCCTTAATCATCCGTTCTGTTGCAGCTCACACCTTGACGAATGCGAATGCACTGTATACGACTGGGTAGTCAGATATGACGCGTTATGAGAATGCTGGTTAATAAACGTTGATCCATCGGTTCGACAATACAATATTGCCATTTTAAAATGAATAATCGACGATGAACGGAAAGACGTTAGCTAAGTGTGAGAGATCATTTGCGATTGCTTTAAAAAACGATTTAAATGAATGACGCTACTCATTATTACGAAATGCGTTAAGCGCTATCAAGGTCGGATAAATAATCGATAATTAAGGGTTGTCGAATGTTGGGTTAGGAAATTTAACGAAAAGAAATCCATGTGTGGGCTGTTACTCATAAACAAATACATTTTGGGAAAATCTATTTATTGGATGTTATACATGACATTTGAGGGCAACCTGCAAACTCGGATGCATATGTACTTCCAACATGACGGCGCATTTGCGCATTATCATAATCGTGTGCGTAACTATTTGGACACTTGGAGTAACAATCGTTGGATCGGTCGTGATCGGCCTATATTTTGGCCTCCTAGATCAACAGATACGACACCGATTGACTGCTTTCTATGGGGCTACGTTAAGCAAGAGGTTTATAGATATGAAGAAAATATGAAGAAAAGGATTAAGGATTCTTTTCTGAACATAAGGGAACACATGATGAGGGATGTGCAACAGTCATTTATCCAAAGACTACGGCTGTGTATTCAATATGGTAGAGATATTTTCAAGCAATTTTTGTAGATTAGGTCTTGAGTAGTGATAGTTGTTTGTTTATGTTGTTGTTATAGTTGTTTTTCTCTATTACGCTTGAAGCTGATTTATACTGTTCTGATTGTTATTAATCTGTAATCTTAGTGGCAATATGGAACTAGCCCACTGTTTGTCTTTTGTTTCCATGGATGATGTGATTTTTTTCCTTAATTTTGGTGTGTTCTATTAAAAGCTTAATAACTCAAAATCTAGTGATTTTATCTGAATCAAACCTTATACTAAAAAAAGCTTATAAAAAATTGAATCCAAACTTGCACAAATATACAGGGTAGATGCATTTGAAATGAAAGAAAGTACAATTCGCGTTTTTGACCACCCTGTATGAGCAAAAGTGAAAATTCGAAAAAGTAACAGATAAGATATAAGCTGAGGTGTGTAAGTTTTTTTCACATAAAATTCAGCACTTCAAATTTCAAAATGACTGATTGAGAGGTTGCCGAAAAGAACGATTTTTCTGGACAAAACACCTTAAATCTCAGTAGCTAATTACCAAAACCCCATTGTATGTTATATCAATATTCTGTTTTTGAATTGGTTCATCCAAATATGCAATAAAATTTGAGGCATTCAATTTAAAAAATCACAACTTTGATATGTAGGTCAAAATTGGGACACCCTATATAATTGCCAATATTCTCGAAATGTGCCCTCAAACGTCATGTATAATACTCCATAAATAGATTTTCCCAAAATGTATTTCTTTATGAGTAATATTTCGTCCACACATGGATGGGCCATCCTATATTTTTCAAATATAAAATAAATGATCTCTAGTAAGCAGCTTTCAAGCAACAGGCCACCCTCTACACATTCCGCTAACTTCAGTGGTACACTAACAGTCCAATCGTTTGGTGTTGATGGCCGTATTGACTTCAATTTCCAATCTAACCGTCATATCGGAAAATAGCACCCAAAAACGGTCCTGTGACAATATCTGCTTTATGACTCATTTTACGGTAAACTAGAAAAAAGTCCTACAATATATGTCTTCAGCGTTTTCTGTATGGTCAATATATCCAGCGCACGAGATCGAAAAAGTTTACCATAATACGGATATACAGGAAATCGTTAATTGGTTCAATAATTTGGTATCTTGACCTGGAGCGTTTTGGGGAACTTTAAAGGTAATGATTCTATGTATTTCGACGTGCTCTTTTCAAGTTATTACTTTGCCTCTTATTTTTACCAAACGTTCCGCCATATTGGACAATCTTCCAACTCATATAAAGAAGTGCATAAATTGTACAAACTTTTTTCTAGTTCAACTAGCTTTCATAGTAAAATAAAGTAATAAAGACGTTCTGAAAATATGGATGAGGCATTTTTTGCTGCCATTTTTGCAAGATTCGGAGAAAGTGTGTCAAAATCTACAAACAAAAATATGTCTACCCCATTTGGCAGTAGGTGGTATCCAAACATATTGTGGCTAGGTACCAGTCCTACCAGAAATTTCAAGTTACTTTTAATTATCTTTAAGTCTAATAATGAATATTAGTGTCTGACAAGTAAGCATATATTTAACCTATTCATATAGGAAAAGCTCCTATTTTATGCCCATCCTCGCAAATAATCACATAACTCTCTACTAGACGATCACCTCATCTGAATCTAATTAATCCCTGGCAAATTTCCAGCATCACGATCACAAAAAACATACTTTTTCTCCGGTATAATTTAAACGTCATAATGAATTAAGATCACCCGGTTGACTACACAGTCCTTTGAACTGAACAACCGTTTTCGCCAGACTATGAATTTATGTTTCCCGTTAGATGTTCTCTTGTCTGTGTCTGTAAACCATTAAAAATAATTTGGCAAAATTTACCGGCGCATATATCTTCCAGGGATATATGATTGGTTTATTGCTGGTTTACGATTTCGACAAAGTATTCTAGTCGGTCGTAAAACCGTTCCGATTGGAAATGACTTATTCGGATGCATTGAAAAATTAATTGGGCGTTTCATTGAGCGTAGATAAGGTAATTTCAATTGTTGTGTACAACTTTACAATGTATTGATGGTCGCGACTGGAAATACAAGAGATAACAAATTGGTAAGAAACATAAAGGCAACGTTTTTTGTAAGGTAGGTAAGAGCGACCGTCATTGAATCCCAATAAAGTCACGTAATGTTTGGGTGACTTAGCATGTGCCTTGAACTCAAGTCTTGTAGTCATTAGATGCTACGGAATTACCAGTGGTCAAGAGTCGAGTCAACGTCTGACAATAAAGTCGCTCATTAGTCTAATCATATTCGCAAATTTTCCCGAAATAATTGTAAAGTCTGGATTTATTGGTGCAAGTTGTTCAAGGGGGTATTTAAAGCATGGACGCGTGAAATGGGGTTTTGTGGGAAAACTTTTTATTTGATAACAAAGAATGAGAAAACGTATTTTTTGGGATTTAATCGAAAGTGTTGACAGGAACGAAAAAGCTTTTCATATAAGATTTTTAGTTATTTATGAGACCTACAGAATGAGATGACACGTAAAAAGATCCGACTGGTAGCAAAAATGTTATGGCCGAAAAACGAGGCTAAATGCTGGTTTTGACACTTTTGTCAAGTAGTTTTTTGAGAATTTCTAATTTTTTATCCCAAATACACCTGTTTGCCGGCCATCACTACTAGTTTATTGAGCAATATACAGGGCTAGTTCAAAGATCATTTAATAGAAAAATACACGTGTTTACGTTGCCGATAGGAATCACAAACCATTCCGAAAGATAAATGTTATTTTTATGCGAAAAGCAAAGGTTACGTTTTTTACTTCTATAAAAATTCAAACATTTCGTATTTGTGAGTAATTGAACAAATCGTCGGCTTTCTCACGAAGTGTCCTAACCAACGGTTAGTGAATTTTACAGGAGAGCAAGAAAACGAAATCAGCGTGTTGTTGATTGAGCATTGTATGTAAAGTTTAGATATTTCCGAATTGAAAATTCACGTGTATTAGCCTATATTCATTGTGAATCATATGCCGTTTCAATATTTGCGGTAGCTGATCAAGCTATTTTGGAAAAAAATGGAAAACGCACGTAGGTCACTTCGTGAGAATTTTCAGAAGATTTTTGTCAGACAGAGCTAAAATATATTTTCATTGAAGTTCTTGTTATTATAATTTTTTAAGATATACAGAATATGTTTCATTTACTTATAAGCAATCAATCAAATTTCCAGCCAAGGGGGCGATTATCTCAGAAAATTTGTTGATTGTTAAATTTTTTAAGTAATCGTTGGTCTGCTGACAGCAAAGTTTATGTAAAAAAGTTCAGATCGACTTTTGAAGTTCCCTAAAATATTTTCCTCAATGTCCATGCCTGAAATTGATGTAGATTATGACAAAAATATTACGTGATTAGATGAAGAAAACAACTCGAAACGTCAAACCAATTTTTATTGAAATAAAAACTAAAAGAAAAGCAACTGACTTAAATATTATATTTTGACATATTACCAGCAAATGTTGATGTGTTGTGATACACAAAAAAGGCAAAATTATCAATAATTCATTCCGTTTCATGGGCCAAATTTTGTAAAAGTTTTGGAATTCTGGTAAGCGTACAACTAACTGGCGTTTTTTGGATTTTACATAACGAAATTAAGTCGGAGTACTTCTTTTTTGTTATTTTTAAGTTGTTCTAGTTTAATATCATTTATATTATTACTATTTCTCATCAGCCTGTTTAACTCATACTGTCATAACTAGTATCGTGGTCCCTAGACTTAAAAAATATTTTGGTGGGCATGTCTTTTATTACAATAAACTCCGTTTAATATTTTGCTCCTCCTCAGCTTGCCGTGTGGACAATATTCTTAAATCTTTTGAAAGTTTCTTGAAGTAAAAAAATTCATTGGGAATTACTAAATAAGGTTGACGTTTTCTGGCGAATCAAAAAACCGGATAGAGTTATGAGGGTTCAAAAAGACCTCCAACTCCCGTTATCGCAGTATGAATGCACTGTGAGCAGATTCTCCCTCACTTTGGCCATGATTCCACCACCGAGGAGCGTATACTAACAAGGATTATTAGACACTAAGGGACTTATCTTCATTTAGGTCTCTTCGTGGGAATCATGAATTTACCTTTGCAGATAAGACACCCAGGGGTTAACGGTGTGTTGCCCACACTAATAGATATATAGTTATGCTTCTTCGTCAGATTAACCAGCATGGAATAATACACCTATATGCGGGTTATCTCAATTTTTGGTATTTTGTCAGTTAGAACACATCGTGAGAAAGGCGACGAAATGCGCTACTACGTATATATTCAAAAAACAAACATTACTTTGCACATTTTAAAACAAAGTGGATATGTCTATTAGCTTTTGTTGCGAATTAGCCACAAATACGAAATGTTTCAATTTGTTCAGAAGAAAAAACGGAACCCATCCTTTTTTGCATAAAAATAACATTTATCTTCCGGAATGGTTTAAGATTCGTATCAGCAAGGTTAACAAGTGCATTTTGCTATAAAATGCCTTTTGAACTAACCCTGTAGATTTCTCAATAAACTAGTAGTGAGGGCCGGAAAGCAGATGTATTTGGGATAAACAATTAGAAATTCTCAAAGACTACTTGATCAATCTACTCAAATTTTGTTGTGGTTATTTAGAAGTACGAATCTTTCGAATTTGGAGAATTTAAAATATCTGCGAGAAACCATCGTCGCATTAGCAAGAAGAGCCATAACCTGCATTTTGCTCGGTTTTCGGCCATAACTTTTTTGCTATTAGTCGGATCTTTTAACGTGTGGTCTCGTTTTATAGGTCTCATAAATACCTAATAGTCTTATATTAAGAGTTTTTTCGTTCCTGCGAACACTTTAGATTGAATCCCAAGAAACACGTTTTCTCATTCTTTGTTGTCGAATACCCCTTTGAACAACTTGCAGCAATATTTCTTCCGTCCAGTGATATTTTCATCTAATATTAATGATTTGATAATACATTCTATCTATGAGAATATTTACAATGAGTCTATTGTAAAAAATCCACATGTACTTCTGCTTATCGGAAAAACCTTTATTTTTATTGCAATATTACATTGAAATTTTCTGCGGTTAAAATACCTCCAACAACTACAGCGAGAGAAGCATGAGTAAATTCGTACCAGACTATCAACATAGCACATTAAAAAATGATTTATACAGACTCAGAACTATATGACGCCCATTGAATACCATCGTTTACCTTCAGATTGATATGGCTGTAAGTACCGATGGCACGGTAACCATAACAATACGCATACATCAAAACATCGCTTACTCGCAAGCATTCGAACACTTGCAGGTGCATCAATCAAACTGCACTGCTCGATGCTCGAATGGTATCGTTCAGAATGACGACCCCATCCCGCTTACGGTAATTACTACCATTGCAATTGCACAGTGGCGGAACAGGATTATGGTGTTTAAGGACATTAGTTAGGTTCAGTTGTGCATGAGCGTCTAATGCCCGGTTGCATCGTCTTTCTCAAATTTACCACTTAGCAAATATGAGCAGAATTTTAGATTAACATCAAATTGAGTTTTTGTTACGTCACATCGGTCTGGTAAAAACTTAGCTACAACAGTGCATCCGTAGGAAAATTACGTCTGTAACTAGAAATCAGTTGGTTGAATTGCTCGTGTTTTCTTCCATACACAAGTTATACGAATAATGAGGCAACACATAAAATTTGTATTTAAATTGATTGAAAGTAATTTCTTCCCTCTACCATTATTATAGTTGCTGTTGTAAACAGAGATCTATCATTTGGCGTTTCTTTTAGATTAAAAGGGATTCCAGCAAATCGGTGAAACGCATCACGATTCATGGCCAAACTTGGTTGTTGTTTCTAATAATAATACAAGACATTATCATCAAGTGAGCTTTTTGGAAGTTGGCATTAAGAACGTTTCATATCCGCAGTTTATAATTCACGTAGTTAATCAAGCGGAATCGCACAGCAACCCTCTGTTGCGTGATTCAGTAGACTACTCAGTCGAGCAAGTTTGCAAACATTCCAGGCCGCGCCTCGCACTGTGATCAAAATTAAGTTGTAAATTCAGACCACCCAAAATTATTTCAGTATACAAAACCGATCAAAATTATTTTTGGGAGTTAGAAAATGATTCGAGTAGTCAAAGCAATAATACTTAAGCTATTTCAAATAATTTACTTCTTTTTTTGCTCTATTTCTGCCTTCCTTTCTTTCATTCTTTCTCTTTTCCCCACGTTTGGTATCTGGGTAGCCAGGCCTGACAGACTAACAGACCGACGAGACTTTTAACTAAGAGCAAAGGTCCACCGGACCGCTCTGACGAATAATGACGAATAGTATAATTCACGTAGTTCACGAAGAACTTGATAGTCAGTGGTCAGTACGCCGAATCATAACCATGCCAAACCGGAAAGTTGACATTTTAGACTAGAAAAACAACCCTAGGCAGAGAAATTTTTCGACAGCTCAACTGTCTCTTTAAGTTCCACTCAAGATTTAGGTGTTAAGAGTCAAGGTTCAGCCTAGCTTAAAGTTGGTATTAATGGACATAAGAGTAAGCGCTGCGAAGTAGTCGCCTAGTATTCTTGACGTCATCTTGAGCACCAATAATTCGTAATTTTATCTAAAATCTTGATTGTTTGATAGAAGTAACGTATGTCAAACATGTTATGCTGAGCTGCGCTAGTGTTCAACAGATTCAGTCGATAGCGAACGATACTCAGCAACTGAGTTAAACCATACCTCACGCAGCACTAACTCTTAGCAGCTCAGTGCAACTGCAAATAACCATTATTTCAGAATGAAACCCGCTAATCTAAGCTAAGCAAAACGTTGGGAACCAACGGATTTTTATTTTTCACAAAAATATTTTAACTACAGCAAAAAACGATCAAAAAGTCAAAATACAAACTTAAAGGACTAGGCAGATAGAAAGACAGGCAGACTGAAATGAGTTGTATGATTCTTCATGATGTACATGTGAACTAACATCCAAAAAACATGATACCTTAGTTTCGATTTTTTTTTTATGGAGCCGAAACCGATTTCTGCGGACACCCAGACCGATATTATGACAAGAAGAGGTAAATTTGACAAATCAGCCACCCACCTGCAAAGCTCCGCAACTAGTCGAAAGCTTTTGCAATGTCAAAAACAATGACGTGATTATAACCATATGTTGCTACTTTATAAGTGACAATTGCTAAACTTCTGTTCCTCCAAAAACTGAGATAAGATGCCGCCTCTGCAAAGCAATGACTGGCAAAAACGCATCTCATGCTCGTCGTTTAGGCATACTCTTATTAATTATATCTGGCTATGCGGCGAGTTGCTGCGAGAGGTGTAGCGGTAGGTACACGGTCAATTTTTCTTCAATTACTACTCTTAAATGGGTGTGCAGAACGTGAGATGACTGCCAACTCGACCGGACCCCATTAGGAGTCTATTAATAAAACGACGGCCGGTGCAGATGAAAATTGACGTGATGATACCACCTGTACTTGGTATTCGTACGCTTTGATATCCTATGCACTTCAATCTGTCTCACTTTGTAGGCAAGCAGACGCATTAAAGGATATAATCTTTAAGAGGATTTAGCGAACAATGCGTTGCAATACGTAGAATAGCATACTGCTTCATAAAATATACCAAACAATTATCTAATATTGACGCAAGCATAAAATCCGAGTCTGGGCATCGAAGATATCTGGGTTTTTAACCGAATAGGGGATAAAGTCTTGTGACATATCCTTCAACATTGTTGATATCTGAACGAGAAGGAAGCAGTCGCACCGGTCATTTCTTGATATACAGGGTGTTCTTTAATGATATGCGAATATTTAAGGGTGTGAATCTACATGAAAAACTAATGTTAGTTTGCTTTATAAGCTATGGTCAAAAAATGTTTCCTTACAAAAACTCGGAGTGTTGAAGTTTTAGGAAAAAAATGGAAACTAATTAATATTTTCAGAACCGCTTCAGATATTTCACTGATATTTAGTACGTGGTGAAAGTTAATATGGTTGCATATTTTTCAATGCAAAAATGATTTTTAGCTTTAATAGTGGCGTGCGTGCGGGTATTGGCTTCGATATTTTTTAAGAAAAAAATGGTACGCCAATGATTCTTTACCAAATAAAACTTATTTTTGAAGTCCCCGTTGAATTTGAGACAAATGATCCCTCTTGAATTGTTTTCTTTCAATGCGTCATTTTTAAGTAAAAAAATAAAAACCGTTCTATTGTCTAACTTGCAAAATTATTATCAATTTAATTGGAAAAATTAAACACACTAGGGGTAATGAACAACAACAACTGACAACACGAACATAACATTAAAATTAATGAAATGATTACAAAAATTGTTGAAAATGGCACTTAGTATGCATGCTTCCGCCCTCCTTCTCATGGAATAGCGCACTCGTTGAAATATCCCTGGAGTGTTTTTATTCTATCACAAGCTGCAAATATTCTTTCTCTTAATTCCTCTACAGTGTTAATGGGACTTGTGTACACTAGTGTCTTAAGATAGCCCCACAAAAATAAATTTAAACTGTTGAAGTCTGGTGACCTTGGTGGCCATTCTTGGGGCTCATCGCGGCCAATCCAATGATTTGGATAAACTGTTTGTAAATCATTACGAAAGAATGGGCTAATAAAGTGGTTGCCAATAATTCCTGCCCATACGTTAACCAAAAACTGGTGTTGGAAATGGGTTTCGGTTACGGCATAGGATTTTCTTCTGCCCACAAATGATTCTTGTGGAAATTCTGAATGGCATTTCGAGAAAAACTGGCTTCGTCCGTGAACAGAACCATTGATTTAAATTGCGGATTTTGTGTAATTTTTTGAAGATACCACTGACAAAAGGTCACACGCCTTGGAAAACCAATGGGAAGTAATGCCTGTACTGTACCTGTTAAAATATGGTAAGGATATAACAAAAAATGCACTAAAATCATCCAAACAATTTGATGGCAAATATTTAAGTGTCTAGCGATCCTCCTCGTACTCGTTTCAGGATGTTCTTCGACTTCGTGCAGCACCGCTTCCTCAATTTCAGGTGTTCTGACACTTAGAGTTCTACCTTCAGATGTTCCTTTTCGGACAGAACCAGTTTCAACAAGACGACGATGAATATTAAAAAAGGTTCGACCAATTGGCAAAGCACGATCGAGATATCTCTGGTGATAAATCCGTCTGGCTTGGTCACCATTACCGTCGGCAAGGCCATATACGTAATGCATTTCCGCCATTTCTGCATTTGAATAATTCACCATTATTAAGATTGTAGAAACCTAAATAATAAAAAAGATGTCTCAGCGAGCATATTTGAATAACAGAGACTTGTCATATTCCAGAGCAACTAGATATTTATTGCTAAATTGCATTCTTCAATTATTACATTAATTTTCTCGGACAATAGAACGGATTTTATTTTTTTACTCAAAAATGGCACATCCAAGGAAAACAATTGAAGAGAGATCTTTTGTTTTAAATTAAACGTGGGGGATTTTTATTTGGCAAAAAACCGTTGGTGTACCATTTTTCTCCTAAAAAATATCGAAGTCAATACCCGTACGCACGCCACTGTTAAAGCTAAAAATTATTTTTGCATTGAAAAATATGCAACTTTATTAACTTTCACCAGGTACTAAATATCAGTGAAATATCTGAAGCGGTTCTGAAAATATTAATTAGAGTGAGTGAAATTAATTGATGACAGGTTAGTGTTCTCTAGATCTAAACAGATATGCATACTCTTTTTAATAAAATTTATTCATGCCAAACCATGTTCTTGGTGATCAGAAGTGCTAGGACATTCAGAATCCGTCAGAATCACTAAATTGTACCGAATTATTGCCAGTGGGAACTTTAACTTCAAAAATACTTTTGTGTTGCATGTAAAGGGAATGGTAAAAAAACTTACTCGAAATGTGGCAGTTAGAAGCATAGAATACAGCTTTCACAGAACTTACCTAAAAAGAAACAAACATACGTTAGTTACATTCTGGTAAAGCGCACGTACAAACTAAGCATTTTTTGGTTAGCCTCAAATTACATTTTCCTAAATCATTTGAAAAATATTTTAACTACATTGACACGTATAGCTACAAGAAACAGAATAATTTGTTACTGTAAATAATTTACGTTTAATATTGAGTTTCATGCTTTTCCAATTCCGACAAAAAAACACACTATTTCCTCTTGTGAATACATTTTTAATAACCTCATACGTTACAAAATCTGAATAAAAAAATCCTTGGTACAAAAGTGATGATTTCAAAAATGCATGAGAAGAAAAATGTTGTGTCGGTTGGAATAGAACTCACAACTTTGATAACTTATTTGGGCACGTTTTATATTTCACACTGCACAACCATAAATGCAATTTCTTTAAACGCGCTGCGTGTACGATGATTTCCTGCACCGATTTTCCTCTTCGCACATCCAACCTGCTTAATTCCATCAAAGATCCACTTACACAGAATGCATCCAAGGACTGCATTGTAAGTACGTCTCTGCGTCACCCAAGGTGCATGTATATTTAAGAAGCTTCTACCGCAGAGTGCCACTTTCCAATATCTCCCTACGGAGAGGCAATTTCTACTGTTCGCTAAGAAACTGTGAGCGAATTGAAAAGAATCCCTATTAGTATGGAAAGGGTGCAAAAAGAGGACCACGACTAGAAAAGAGAGGTGAACATTCCAAAGCGCTGCCTTCCCCGATTTGTGTAAACCGAGGAGTTTTCAGGCGGATCGAGAAAAGATACGAGGTTCTTCAATTTGATCGTGGAGATGATGAAACTAGTGAAATTGCATTTGCCTTTTTGTTTCATTATATCAAAAATTGGTATTCGGTAGCGACGAAATAAATAACTGGGATAGATTGTTGTGTATATCTTCCTATCATGAGGTTAGAGGGAATAGGGGAGGAAGAAAGAGATGTAGTTTTTCAGTCTCTAGAATACGGGAATATTGCACATGCACAAAGCGATACCGCTGCAGTTGGTGGAAAACCATATACTCAGATGATCATAATAACAACCAGGGTTCTAAAATTCACTGGACAACTAATTTCAGTTTTTTAATTGTATCTTGTGGGAAAAGTGCACTTCTTTGTTAATTTTGGGGCGCTGAATCCAAAAATGAAAATGAAATAAAAAAATTAGTTGCGGTTTAGAAAAAAAACTTTTTATTTTTAAGGATATATTAAAAAAAGTAACAAGATTCATATACTTATAAGAACCACTATATGCGCTGTCTTTTTGCTGTTCTTTTATGGATCGTTTCTGGAGCATCTCTACCAAGAGTCCAACAGTAGTCTGCAAGCATGGAAGGATTCCACTTTCCCTGGTACCTTTCTTCCATTGTTGAAATATCCTGATGAAAACGTTCGCCGTGCTCATCACTTACGGTTCCGCAATTGTCAGGAAAAAGGCCAGGTGCGAGTGTAGGAAATGTATCTTAAGAGACATATTACAGCCCATCTTTTGATACGATGACAGCATATTTTTGACAAGGGTTTTATAGTTGTCAGCTTTTATATTTCCCAAGAAATTAGTGACCACCAGACGGAAATCATTCCAAGCAGTTTTTTCAATACCTGTTAAAGTGTTTTCAAACTGTGTATGTTTCAAAATATTTCGAATCTGTGGCCCAACAAAAATACCTTCTTTAACCTTTGCCTCACTTAGTCTTGGAAATTTCTGACGCAGGTATTGAAAAGCTGACCCATCTCTATCTAATGCCTTGACAAAGTTTTTCATTAGGCCCAACTTGATGTGCAGTGGTGGTAATAAAATTTTTTTCGAATCTACTAATGGCATATGCTGTACATTTTTTTGACCTGGCTCTAGGAATTGACGAACAGGCCAGTTTTGTCTGCTGTAATGAAGTGCCTTTGCCCGATTGTCCCATTCACACAAAAAACAGCAAAACTTTGTGTAGCCTAGCTGCAGCCCAAGTAAAAGTGCAACAACTTTCAAATCGCCACAAATATGCCATTGGTGCTCATCGTATTTTATGCATGTCAATAGGTACTTCATATATTGTCATATGATTCTTTCATGTGAACTGCACACCCTACAGGAAGAGATGGTAAAATATTTCCAATATGCAATAACACTGCCTTTAAACTCAATGTTGAACTGTCTATAAACAATCTCCATTCTTCTGGGTTATAGTTTATATTTAAAGCCGCCAGTAAGCCGTTAATGTTACTGCAGAAAACGAAGTTATTCTCCATATTAAAAAATGGTTCTAAGTCTTTGTGGCGTTTACGAAAAACACATACCGAAACATCGTCTTCTAACAAGTTCCACTGCTGCAGTCTTGATCCAAGTAACTCTGCCTTACATTTTGGAAGTTCTAAATCTCTTACAAGATCATTTAATTCTGACTGTGTTATTTTGTGCGATTGGTGGCATGACGTGCTCGGTATTAAATCAGGATCTCTTGACGTTGATGGCATATCTTCTTCCTGACGAATCACTCGATCGCCATGATCTGATTCGTTTTCTGATTCGCAAGTGTAGGATTCTGGGGGTTTTGGAATAGGATTTTCGTCACTGTGAGGCACAGGTCTCACCGCAGATGGTATGTTTGGGTAGTTAATAACTGATTTTTTTTTCTTGGACATACCTGTGGCTTGTCCAACACAAGGTACCATGCAAAAGTAACAATCATTATTATGATTTGTAGGCTCTCTCCAAACCATTGGGACAGCAAAGCGCATAGACCGTTTTTTGCCATTTAACCAGCTCCTCAGACTTGAAGCACATGTATTACAGCAGATGTGGGGTGCCCACTGTTTGTCTTGATCACCTAGTTTACAACGAAATAAAGCTGATATGCCTTTGTTATTAGAGGAGTGATAGACCGTCTCTGAGAAGCAAAAGTCACATCACCACACACGTAACAAAACTGATCTGGATTGTTTACACACTTTCGAGACATCTTGCATGAACGCTGTCAGCCAACTAAGGAAAAAGTGGCTAATATAAAACAATATAATGTACACGTATACAAATAACACAATCATGCCGATTACATCATCTTTCCTTGCCGAATATAAAAATGTAGCACGTGCATTCTTGTGAATTACAGTATATTAACACTGTCACAGCAGGAACACATATAATTACCGTATCTCTAAAACTTGAACTAATATTGAAAAAATAAGTTTCATTCCGGTTTTAGCACATTAAAAATAGTAATATTTTGTTGATTTTATTTAGGATATTTTTTGGCTGTTGATCAGTGATCTTTTCCTAGTCAAGAAGTCGAACTTTTGTTGTATTGAAGAGGCGTGCAGCGGCACGTGCTCCATTTCTTTTGCGACTCTTCCAGATATCTGACGAATTCGGCACATTTCCAGAAAACTGGAAATTTGCTCAAGTCCAAAACAGGATCTGAAACCGACCAACTACGGCCTATAGCTCTGCTTTCTGTTATCAGTAAAGTGATAGAGAGGTGCATAAATCGCGAGCTTCTGGACTACCTCGAATGTCACGGCTTGATTAGCGACAGGCAGTATGGTTTGCGGCACCAGCGATCCACAAGGGACTCTGAGCTTACGTCACGCAATTGTGGAGTAAACTCATCCAGTATTATGGTGAGGCCCATGTCGTTGCTCTTCATATCACGAAAGCATTCGATCAGCTGTGGCACGATTCCCTCTTATGCAAACATACATACTATGGCCTACCAGAGAAGATTTGCAGATAGGTGACTGACTTCCTCTCTGGCCGCAAGATATCCGTCGTAATTGATAGCTTCTCCTCTTATTCCCAGAACGTCAACGCGGGTGTTCCTCAGGGATCGATCTCCTCTTACATATCAATCACCTCCTTTCCTATAAGATCAATCCATTCCACATCTTTGCACTCTACATGCAGGAATTCAGAGCGACATCTGCCGATGAGCTGGAAAAGATTACGAGGAACTTCCTCTCTGACGAGAGACCTGGATGTTATGACTGCTCGTACCTTGACGAACAAGAAGCGTCCTGGCGCTCATTCGGTTTTGATGGATGGCTGAGTTCTGCCAAAGAGCCGTTCATTTCGGCTGGTCGGAGTCCAGATCATAGAGGACTTGATCTGGCACGAACACATCTCCTCAATAACGGAATCTGCTGGGAAAAAACTAGGCTATTTGTTTAGAGCTAAGAAGAACATTTCCTCTCATGACCTCCTCACTCTATACAAGGCCTAGCCTCGAGTATCGCTCACACGTTTAGGGTGCTGTCGCTCCAACTATATTACCTATGCTCGATGCTGTCCAGAGGAAGGCTGTTCGACTGATCGACGATTCTTCTCTAACAGACAGTCTCGGGACCTTTTCGCAACCCAGGTCGTCGGCGATCTAGCTCTCTTCAGACGCCACCGCGCGATGTGTCTACCAGACAGACCCGCCTGACATCTTAACAGTGTCGAACTTCGTACGTCCACAGCTGGCCGATACGACCGCTACTTTGTCCCGAGGGTGTCGAGAATGTGGTACAGTCTAAAAGAGGAAGCTTTTCCCAGTTCTACTAAGGTTGGGCAGTTCAAAAATCGAATTAACAAAATTCTTTTGAATGTCCTGGAATTTAGGCTTCTGTCTAAGCGGCTGCTTCGGTGTAAAAAAAAATATTCTCATACATGCTTCATAATAGTTAAATGCAAAATTTTAGTTTCTTAATTAGTCCATTATCCTTTCAAGTCATGAATTTCCTTAGCCGTACCTAAAATATAAGTGCTTCGTTAAGTTAGGCTAGGGCTAGGGACATATTGGGACTGCGTTGAAAACCAGTTTAGAATCTGCATAAATGTGTAATTGTTAAAATTTTCAAAAACTCAATACGTTTCACTTTCTCCCAAATTTACCAATCATTCCTATGCAGGTTTATGTAAATATTTAAGTTTCTCATTTGTTCGATTATTTCCAAGAGTTATCTAAATGTTCTGAGCTTATGTAATTCATCTTTTTCGAAGTTTGGGATGCTTAACGGCGATTTGGTACATTTGAGCGTATACACAACAAATCCTTCTTCTACAAGGATGATATCAATGACTGGTCTGTGGTCTGTTTTGTCTGACTGAATGGACTGAATAATAGGCGGTCGTACGCCTACGGCAAGTTTTTGTGTGGCCCCTTATTGTTGCCCTTTAGATCACTCGAACCATGTTGTTATATGGAGATCACTCCTACGTGGAGGGTGGTTCGTGCAGATCAACAAAGCCGACAATTAGGTATGGATGATTATTGATTTTGATCTGCCGCTGTAATAATGTAGGACATAATGGCCTACATAAAAGCCTTCGGATGATATACAGGGTTTGTCCGGAAAGTAATAGGACTCATTTTCTTCCGCCATGACTGTACTTCGAAACGTGTGCGCACCGACTGGATTCGGTAGAGGGCGTTCCTAGCTAACGAATGAGCGGCTGGTCAGTTGTCTCCGAACACTTGGAGAGTAAGGACAGGCATTTTCACGCGACGTGTTTCTGTGAGTGGTGCAAGCCGAAAATGCAGCGTTCGTTAGAGCAGAGGTACGCGATTAAATTCTGTGTGAAACTCGGTAAATCTGCGACAGAGACGTTTGATATGATCAAGCAGGTTTACCCAGGTGTTGCTTTAGCAAGAAGTGGTGTGTTTCGGTGGCACCAGGCCTTTTTGGAGGGCCGGGAAGAGGTCGCTGATGAAGACCGTGCTGGAAGACCTTCGACTTCGACAAACACCGATAATGTGACTCGTGTGCGCAAAGTTTTGAACTCAAACCGTCAACTAAGTATTCGTTTAATTGCCCAGATGTTAAATTTACCAAAATCTGTGGTTCATGACATTGTGACACAGCATTTAAACATGCGCAAGGTGTGCGCGAAGATGGTCCCAAAAGTGCTCACTGACGCCCAGAAATTGCGGCGAGAGGAAGTGTGCTAAGAAAATTTGAACATGTGTGAAAGTGACCCCCAATTTTTGAATAACGTAATCACAGGTGACGAGTCGTGGATCTTTGAGTATGATCCCGAGACAAAGAGGCAATCTTCCGAGTGGCATACGACGGCATCTCCTCGCCTAAAAAAGGGAAGAATGAGCAAATCCAAAGTGAAAACGAAGCTAATTGTCTTTTTTGACATCAAAGGCATCGTCCACCATGAATTTGTTCCTGCTGGACAAACCGTCAACGCCAAGTTTTACGTGAAAGAGCTCAAGAGACTCAAACGAAGGGTCAGTCGGGTCCGACAAGACATCGCAGCCGACTGGAAGTTGCACCACGACAACGCCCCGGCTCACACCGCCTTTCTTGTGAACAGCTACCTGACCAAGGCCGGCATCCCAAGGCTTCCGCAGCCGCCCTACAGCCCAGATGTGGCCCCCCGGACTTTATTTGTTTCCTCGCCTGAAAAGGCCGATGAAAGGCAAGCATTATGAGACGACAGAGGGGATCCAAGCAGCATGCACCCCGGCTCTCAAGGCTATTCCGGAGAATGCCTTCCGTGATGCCTTCAATGCTTGGAAATCGTGCTGGCAGCGCTGCATCGACACAGAAGGAGCCTATTTTGAAAGTTTTTAAATAATTGTAACGATTGCCTCAATACATTTTTTTAAATCGACTCAGTCCTATTACTTTCCGGACAAACCCTGTATGTAAGCTAAAATTGTGCATGCATCCATTTATCACGCGTAGATATCTAAGATTCGCAGTTCGAAATCGTTCATATTACGGATTTTATTCTAAATGCATATATTTTTAAGAGTATCGAAAACTGTCGATAAACGATGTTGAACTAATAAGAATCATGTGAAAAAGTTTTGGATTCATTTAACTTTCTACGGTAATTGACGAGGAAATATTGTGTTTTCGAAAATTTGTTATGTACAAATATATTTTCGATGTTACATGACTTGTACATTACGAAAAACAATCTTAAGTTGTGATGAGATTTTGGCGCAAGAAATATCACTAGTCCAAGGACGAAAAAATTGTAGGCTTTCAAAGATGACCCAGCGGCCAAAAACAGAAAAGGTGAAGAACTTTCATTCTGATAAAAATTAGTATCAGAACGTTGAGTATTTATGGTATCCGAATTTATCGACTTTTTAACTATAGTTCAGATGGCGTTAGGTTTGACCATAAACCGAACATATATCAATCTATCAATCTAATTAATGATTTAGTTCTCTGCGAAGTACAGAATCAACCTACTTTGACACCATCCTTAAGTACTTACGACTAAAAGACTTACAACTTGAATAGAATTACTATTGGAATTGAAATGTGTGCTTTTCGTCTCTGTAACCACGACCAGCAGCAGACGTGCTCATTAGCAACTCATCAGTGTGGTATAGGTCTAGTAGTCCTTGAGACAGATGGACGGATAGCAAAGAAGTGGGTATGGTGAGGATAACGGCAGTATGGCCAGTGGCTCCTACAACTGTACACGCCTTAATGGCCTCCTTGAATTTCATAGTCTTTCAGCATTTCTACATTTCTTGTGTTTCGTGTACGCGCCCTACCTTTTGATTATATTTTCTTTTTGAATTCCAAGATATTTCAGGCTTTTTATCATCTGTTGGCGCTGATATGGAACAGAAGAAATCTAGAAATACTCCAGCCTTTCTGAAGGAGAGAAAAGACTATGAAAATCAAGGAAGCCATGAAGGCGTACTACAATAGTAGGAACGACTGGCAATACGGCCCTAAGTTGTTAATGAGCAGGAAACAGAGCTATCTGAGATTAGTCAGTTGGTCGTGGTTACAGAGACTTATTCTGCTAAGTTTTTGATAAATATATAATTTTTATGACAACATGAAATTTACAGAATAACATTTTAAGCTTTTCCTTTTGATCCCTGAAAAAAAGTTTAAAAAAGTCTGAAGTTGTCTTTTGTTAATCTATCAATGATTTTGAAATAATTACTGAGGTTATATGAACAAAGCTCCTACAATATATCTAACACACGGAGAAGCAGACACTGCTTTAATTTAAAGCCTTATCATCTCGTCAAAGATACCTGAGACATCTAAGACGAGGAACAACGTCCTGTTCTATGTAATTGGATGCTGAAAGGGTTGGTCAGCAAATCAAATCCAAAAAACTTATCATCGACCCAGCCCAGACAAAGCGAGAGTGTAGGCGAACAGAAACACAGATACGATTACAAATAAACAATAACTATCAACATTCCAGTTGGAAAGGATCCCGCCCTTTAAAGTATAAGTTACATCTGATGTTGACTTATAAATACCTGATGATGTTTGCTTTCGACTACTCGGATGAAAAAAAAAGAGAACGTGTTGTATATCGCTCATTGCCATGGATGTTGTTGATCGATAGCGATTGTTTGTTACCTGTTGTTAGTATGAATCCTTCTTTTCTCACACACATAAAAAGTTGCTGAAAATTGTTACATACCTAGTTTTAATAATTGAAAATGGCGACGAATAACACAGTAATTCGAAGTATTTTACTGTATGAGTACAAACTTGCTTCAAAAGCTGCAGCGGCGGCGCGAAAAATATGTACCGCATTCGGAGATGATGCCGTTAGTGTCCAACAACACAGAAGTGGTTACAAAAATTTTCCTCGGGAGATCTCAGTTTGAGCGATGAACCGCGCTCAGGGAGACCCAAAATCACGAACAACGAGGATCTTCGACAGGTTGTAGACGCAAATTCCAGGACAACGTGCCAAGAACTTGCAGAAATGTTCAAAGTGAGTCCTGAAGCTATTCGTTTGCATCCTCACCAGTTAGGAAAGACTTGGAAGTTAAGCAAATGGGTCTCACATGAACTGTCAAATGATAACAAATTAAGTCGTCTTAGCATTTGTTCAGCAAACATTTCACGCAACGCTAATGAACCATTTCTTTATCGGTTATTAACCTGCGACGAAAAATGGTTCTTGTAATCGAATTCTAACCGTTCGTAGCATTGGTTGTCGCTTCCTTGCCCCCAAACAAGGTTTTGTTGTGTGTTTGATGGACAGCAACTGGAATTGTCCATTATGAGTTTTTGGAAAGGGGTCAAACCATCACTTCTAACTTGTACTGTAAGCAGCTTCAACGAGTACAAGCAGCCCTCATCCATTAACAGCCTTCTTTCGATCGGAAGAAAGTGATATTCTTGCACGATACCGCAAAAGTGACCCGAGAAAAAATTTCTGGACTCGGCGGGTTCCACGTTGGCAAAAGGTCATTGAATGTAATGGTAATTACTTCGACGAATAAGTAGTGTCTTATTGTTTCTCAATAAAAATTTATATGTTTCTACTAAAACCCGCAAGAAATTATTTGGTTACCTGATATTTAAAAAAATAACGTTTCTTGAATTATATTGAAAACTGTTTGGCTAATTGAGATTATCCTTATGAGTATCCGGTATACGATCATGCCCTAGTGGTAGCAGAAAATGACTTAAATAAAACAGAAGCAAAATGTTACAAAGGAGAAACAGAATGCTTTTCCAAGGATCTGAGTGTGCTTGGACCATTTCCTAATTATTTATTAAAATGCTTGAAACTTCTGGAAATAAATAAGTAACGAGGACACGCCTGAACGTCTAAAGTGGCTGAAGCACGAAGCTTTTTGTAACCATTATAGTGCATTCTTAAAGGTTTTGTTAGAGGAGAAATGCGAATGATATTTACGACAGTTTATTTCTTGTGCATGGATAGAAAGTCACTGTTTCTTGGAAGTTATGAAATTTAAGGCAGTTTATACCAAGAATTGAAAAGTGGTTTAGTTAATATTTTCCGTTCTAATGTAATAAAAACGGTTTTCAAGCAAGGACAAGTCGAAATGGAATAAAACAAGCCACATTTATGTCATTATTATGATGTATCGAATATAGCTTGGATCAGAAAAGACTATAAAAAAGTTTAATGGAATAGAATCCCATGATCCTGGTGATCAATTTCCGATACTGTTTTTTTAAAATTTGGGTATAATATGAAAATGAACTCATAATAATCTGCGGCAAATCCCAAGACAACCTCAACTTTTTCCTGCTTTTATCTTATCTTTTGAAGCAGGCAGGCATTATCACTCGCTGCATATAACCTCTTAGATTAACCCGTTCATAAAAGCTGTTGAGATTATACAAAAAAGAGAATTTCTTGTCTTAATGATATCAAAATGCACGCGCTATAAATTCTTCCAGAGACGGAAATGTTTTTGTAAAAGTTGTAAAATTTACATAATGGCCTAGACGTCAGATGGAGTAAAAGAACTACGACCATAAATTAATTTTTCCTTAGATTTGCATGAGATATCTGAATAATTCCGCGATTATTTCCAGTTATATGTAGTACGGTTAATCTAGAGGAACATTAACTACCGATTAAGGCGTGTTCAAAAGTAAAAAGCCAGCAGGGAGGGTGTTAATCTACAGATTAGTTTCTTGAATTGCTGTGCGTTCTTTCACTCCATATCAAGGGACTGACAGTTATTTACTTGACCTTCATGTAAGAACTTTCACAGCTTATCTCATACACGGCAGCGAAAATTGGGTTGAATTTTTGAAAAAAAAAATTTAAGAAAAATATTCACTATTAATTTATAAGGAAATTGCAGTACTGCTCTGTCACAGGTTTGGTTCGAAAATACTTGACGCTGTCGCAGTTAAATTATCTAAGTCGTCTACTGTATCCACCTTAATGTCCTTAGTACGATACGCAGCTCCAGACTTAAACATCCAGGATAGTATCTAAATACACGCTGAAAGTCTCAATAGCATCTTGAAGACGCACGTGGTATACTAACTTAAAATCGAAGACTGTGCTATTGCTGAGGAATGTGACAATTTCGGTTTTTCAAATCCGATTTCTAAATAGGGTAATCTCATCGCGCGGCACCTGATTTTGGTATTGATGCATATCATACCTTTACGCGTTTTTTTCCTTTTCTTTCTTCTATTATTATCTAGGTTATCTTGAAGTTTTGATATTACATGTTACCAGGGAAGGTGCTTATTGTTACAAGAAGTATTTGTTTGGTAAAAGAAAGTTCCAAGTTTGAAGGCTCTGTCTAAACAGAAATATATTTACTTCAAATAAATTCAACCTCTCCATACAAAGAATCTCTATTTTGTTCTGAAATCCAAAATTGATATCCTCCCAAGGATTCAGCTTCAGAATCAAGAAAAACTGTTTTTCATGAACGACATACATATCATTAAAATCTAAATTCTGTA
The DNA here is from genome assembly GCA_963669975.1 of Acanthoscelides obtectus. Lineage (NCBI taxonomy): Eukaryota > Metazoa > Arthropoda > Insecta > Coleoptera > Chrysomelidae > Acanthoscelides > Acanthoscelides obtectus. The sequence continues at coordinate 21,102,428 of CAVLJG010000008.1, forward strand.
TAATACACATAGAAAGCCATATGAACAATATGATCACTTCTTCTCGTGCAAGTCTAAGAAAATCTCATATCGGTACACAAACCTGACGTACTCTGCCAACATCACATTGTTCTTTGTCCAAAATAGTTACGGTTTCTAGATACCCATAGAACTCTAAAGCTATTCAGCTCAAATATTCCATTAAAGCTATTTTAAATTGCATTTTATAGCCGTGCTCGCTCAAACGATGGCAGCCAGATACAACGTCCAGACGATTATTAAAAATAATAATAATCTACCATAAAATCGTCTCATAAAGGGGAAACATTAAACTGATGTACACGTACGAGAGATGCTTTTTATAGCATGGACCTGTTAACATATTCAAAACTGCATAAACTACACTAAATGTCCATAAAATGCAGCTTCGGCAATGGTTTACACCCGAGTGTTTATGATGTTTCTTTTCTCACATCATCACAAGCAGGATGTATGGCCGTGTTTATGTTCTAGCGTATGTTGTATGGATGTACTTGCCCTCGACTTCATTTACTGCAACTTTAGGTGAAACTCATTTATTGCTGGTAGAGGTTAATTCATGAAGATTTACGATAACTATTATAAAATTTATTTGTAGCTTGAGAAAAGTATGGCTTATTAAATTTAGTTTTGCTCCGGTCAAAAACTTAAACGCAAAAAGCCATTCTCACGTACTTGATTATTCTGTTGGTTCCATATGGACGTAATGATGATAAGTTAGTTTGTTCATAGTACATATTACAATTCAAGAAAAATAAACATAAAGCAAAAAAAGAAAATCCAGGATAAACTTTAGTGAACTCTAGTCCATGATGTTGCCGTGTTTTTGATTTGCTAGATGAAATCTGCCGGCAGCATTCTGCTTGGCTACTTGGCCAAGCGCTCTGGTTTCAAAAATGAACAGATGGTCATACATTCATGTGGTCAAGCCTTATGTATTTTCATAAACAAATATTGTCCTAGTTGGCCTTGAATATGACAGCTGATCACGTGTTTGTTTAATTACATCACCAACTAAATATTGATGCAGTTTTTGAGAAGCATGTTTGAAGGTCATTGGGATAATTTGCCTTTTTATGGACTATAACAAGCATTATCTTAGCACGATGGAGACTCTCTATATGACACATTAGCCTCAGCGCCGTAGATTAATATTGCTTAAGTAAAATATGGGTGCATCGATTTAGATATAAGGGATATAAAATGAGTTTCGCAATCTCCAACATGTAGAGGCTTTTACTTAATCTAAAATCTAAAAAAGTTTTCAACGTTTCAATTAATATTTTCGAATAATATGAAAATCTTAGCATTATCTTGATCTTAGCCGTTCCAATAAATCTTCAGACTAGCTATAGCAAGATTATTTTTCAGATATTGGATGTTTTATAATATTAACCCATGTCATGTACAATATCAAATTATCAAAATCAGAAACACTAACTGCTTACCTATGCTCAATAAATAAAAGCTGATGGACGGTTTGGTGATGATATTATAAAACAAACGATAATTCCAAAACCCCCCCACTCAAAACATTGCTTTTTGAATAATTACAGTTCTACAGTGTGGCCCATATATAACTAACTGATTTAAATTGCGCGTCATTTTTAGTACACGCATTTCAGCAGGTGGCGCCGTAGTAGTTTTTTAAAGCACAACGCGATCCCACAACGTGTCCGTATTGTTAAAATATCAAGTCGATTGTTGCAAAGATTCGGAAGCTTCGACAAGATATCGGTCGAAATAATGTGCCCAGTGTCAACACCATTCGTCAGTTGGTGTTCGTACTCCGGAAAATATCGAGAGAGTTCGTGAAAGTGTAGTGGAGCGCCCTGAGACGTGTACCAGACATCGTTCGCAAGATCTGGGGATTCAATCGCACGTCATTATGCACTATTTTAAAAAAAGACTTATATTTGCAGAGGGATCAGGTTTGCGCGGCTTCTAGAGGGGAATATTTGTCTGATCTTATTTTTCAAGTTTCAATAAAAGTCTAAGATGAAAAAAATGAACGTATCTTATTTCATTTCACAAATATTCAAGATACAGTTACATATCAATATCAATGTATAAAATATTATACAATCTCGAAATCAGGATTGAAAGCTTGATTCACCTATGAAAATATATGAGGTCCATACGTACGATGTGTGATTGATTGAAATACGCCTCAAATAAAGTTAAGGGAAATTAAAACTCGTTTTAAGAAACTCTGAAATACGAAACTAAGGCCCGTATCGTCAGTCGTCCCTACAATTGTAGGGCGCCTTTATGGCCTCCTTGATTGTCATAGTTTTCTACTTCTCCGTGTTAGCGCTCCATTTTGAGGTTATATCACAAACATCTACTTGTATCAAATTGTGCTAGCTTTTGAGTTATATCATGTTTTATCAGCCTGAAATTTCCTACAATTTAAAAAGAAAACATATCTTCACAATAGGAGAGCGCTGACGCTGACACGGGACGGGTGCAATCTAGAAATTTTTGAAGGAGAGAAAGGAGTATGACAATCAAGGAGGCCATAAACGCGCCCTACAATTGTAGGGATGACTGACGATACGGGCCTTAGCGCCATATAGTCGATTTCGCACCTCTTACCGTTCCTGAGGTCCTTGCAGTGGCAGTCGAATTTGAAATACTCGGTATGGTCAGAGGATTTACTAAACGCATCATTCAATACATCTCATATTTACTTTCAAAGCTGTGTGTTACAGTATAACAGTCATTCGTTTTTCGTACTTGTTGAACAGTGATAAATGCCTCATAAATAAAGATCAACTTCGGACTTCGTCCCCTTCTATACCATGAAATATAGCGTAACTTGGCAAACATAATTAAAATACAGAAAGTAGTAGCATAGCAAAGCAAGCAAAAGCTTCTTGCTGCAGTAATAAACTCCGGGAAAGTTGAAAAGCTCCCCTTTACTCTGCTCGGGAGACCGGAGTCCGATCCAAGGTTACAGCCGCATCCACGGCGAAACTTTTCGTGATGAATGGGAACGATTCTTTGGTCTTTTGTAGACACTCACTTCCTTGGAAAATGCCGTTTGAATGTATGCGTTGTCTGACAGTGGGGTGGAACGTTCGCGTAGACGATTAAGGTGGTACATCTTTTTTTCAGCACTTTGTCTTGTGACTGACTCGTGTCAGTTGTTTTCGTGTATTCAATGCTTTGTTTTGATCCTATTGATACTAAGCCACATCTCGCATCAGCTGCTCGGGGAATTTCAGGTTATTTGTTTACGGCTAAGAAGTACAATCTCCCCACTCTGTACAAGGCCCAGATGAATTCCTGCCGCGAGCACTGCTCGCATGTTTGGTGTGGTGTAACCTGGACTTCACTGTCCATACTAGATGCTGTTTAGATGTGGGCTGCCAGGGTGATCAATGACAGTTCTCTAACGGATGGTCTCGCGACACTGGCGGCGATCTGGCTCTCTGGTACCGCTATGCCAACAGGATTTGCTCCTCAAAGCGATCCTCCATGATGTCGCTGTACGTGTATCCTGCCACATGGAATCGTCAGGTTTCTGCCTCCCAGCTTATCAAACTTTGTAAATCCAGTCTTGGTCGGTACGAGCAGTCCTTTGTCCCTAGGATATCGAGATTGTAGAACCATCTGATTGAGGATGCATTTTTCAATTGGGTAGTTTAAGAATGGGTTTAACAAGGTGCCTTTAAGCCCGTGGAATGTCCGATCTGAGGCCCCTTCATTCCCTATGGTTATCAGTTATTAATTTGACGTTTTATGCGGAACGTGCTTCTTACAATTATAATCAAAGGAATCAGAATAGGTAGATTTCTGTGCTCTGCAATGCAATCAAAAGATCTGAAAAACGACAGAAAAACTTATGATCGAAAATCAAAACGGTATTGTTACTGGTGTAACACGTAAAAAATACTACTTTTTTATTAAAATTTGATCCGCTGCTATTAAACTATACACATTTGCAATCGATTTCAATGTTACATGTGCTTGTATTTATAATTCATCGTTATGATTTTGCTCATTGTTCTTTGAACTCTGATCATACAACGCTCTCTTACAGTATCAGACATTACCACTATCGCTTTCGACCATAGGCATTCTGGACGACCACCTTCTCCAAGTCCCTTCTGCCACTTCTGCTGTTGAATTATCTATTAGTCGTTCGGACGCTCTTTCTATCGCATAGCCACAACAATGCACAATAAAAAATAGCTAAGTGTTAAGGAAGTACAAACTGTCACTCGTTGCATACATCTCTTTCATGCACGAAATATCTTAATTACCAATAATGCTTTCGGAATTTTAAACAGTGATGCCACGTTTTTGATACATTTAGTATGGATCGACTTTTTCTAGCTGGTGCCCTGGTCGTGGATCAAGTTTAGTTTATAAGTTACATCCTCCCCCTTCTATGAGTCAAGACTGTCGTGGGAAATAAAAGACTGGTCGAATATCTGATAGAGATACTTTTGACATAAAGGTAAATGTGTACAGCTCGAATTCGCCTGACGAAGCAGTAGACTCTTGTCATGTCTAGACATAAATTCAACTGACGACATATTGAAAATTGATTTGTATAGCCTGATCAAAATGCATAAGCCGGTATATATAACTTGTGAAATAGACAGAATAATGTCTGAAAAAGGTCATTCTTTTTTGGGATTGCCACCATATCACCCCGACTTGAATCCAATTGAGTTGGTATGGGCATCTTTGAAACAATATGTGGCTGTGAGAAATGTAGATTTTAATCTCAAGACTGTCGACAAACTTTGCGACGACTTTTTCTCGTCTTATCCCGCAGAAGAATGGAAAAAGCGATGTGTAACTATGTGTAAAGGGTTTGAAAAGCAGTACTTACATGGAAATGGAACCAGCACTCGACTTAGTTGTGGATCAAATAATAATAAACCTAGACGAAGATAGCGATAGCGAAACCGAAGATTTAAGCTTAAGTAGTAGCTCAGATTCCGATTCCGAACTTTCAGGATTTAATCCTGAATCTTTAAAATATTGCCAACTGTACGATGTTAGTTTTCTGACCTTACTTTTCATTTGATTGTTTATTAATTGAAATTATTAACAATTAAAAATAGAATGAGTAACAATCAATTTCAGTCTTATAGCTACATAGCGGGCAATACTTATTTTATGGAATTTTATTTGTATAAATAATCACATAAATCTGATTTTTAACCTTTCGTGAAAACACAAAACTAATGTATAAATTAATTAAATAATTAAAATATTGATAAAGTAGTATATAAAACTTGCTTTTTTACATATAAGTTTTTAAATGCTTCTGGTGGACGTACAATTGTATTTTAAGATATCCTAATGTTATAGATTCGTTAATTGTATATTATGCACTCTCAAAATAATTTTATAATGCACATAAACTCAACCCATTGAAAAATTTTTCTCTAAGATTCATCGAGCCACATGAAATACTACAGGCAATAGATAGCTTAAGATCGGGTGTTCGTGGAATTAATGATCTAACGCTGTCAATGATAGAACTTAGTTTTGTAAGGTTAATGAAGTTACCAAATTTAGAATATTGGGCTCACAAAAAGATATTTAGAAATTTGACACATGCCAAAAATTTCGAATAAGAAAGGCAGGCTTTACATAATACATATTTCATTATTGAAATTATTCGATTAATTTAGAACGCAGACTGTACCACTCGCGATCGAATGGCACGTATTGTACGTGCCATCTCTTTTGCTCCGAATGCGTTCTCCCTCTCTCGTGTGCGCAATCCCAGAACATCCTCATATCTCTTCCTATACTTGACGAGCTGTACGAACCACCGTGGCAATAAGCGATAAAAGATACAGATGACCGGTAAAGGTTATATAGAGTATGAATGTCTTTCCTGGCCCACTGTGTCCACCATGCAATTTTTACGACACCGGATGATTGTTTGCGCCATCATAATCCTTATCTATCCTTATCCGTCCCGCTCCATTATTTTTTCCTTTCATCTGTTGGAAGGAAGGGATGCTCCTTGGGCTTACAAATGGCTCTATTAACGCCCTATACAGGCGAAAAGTTTCCCTAAGGCCGATCGGGCATGGCAAAGCAAGCGATTTGTAAGAAGACCGATAAAAAAGTCGGAATCAATTCCGTTTATTGGGCTTTCTCGGGCATCTTTCGCGCCTCATTTGCTATTCGGGTGCGACTCTCAATTTTACGAGGGTTTCCGAAATCCGAGCTGACAAACACCGCGAAGATTGGCAAGTGCTTATAAGGTGAAGCAGGCTGGATATCGCGTAAGATGCTCGGAGTTGCCAAAGCAACTTTTATTCCGTAATACGTAAATTAAATATCGGAAAAGTAGGTCTTAGGAGTATAATATAGAAAATAAAGAAAAATCCGTAGGCTTTTGTGGATCCATCCCCAAGTCATCACCTTTACCTTACAATCGATCACTTGAGGCGGTAAATAAAAAAAGTGGAAACACATAAAAACAAACCTAGAGACCGTCAAGGAGAGGATGCAAGTCAAGCAATGCGTCAAGCTGCCGTCACATACGAAAATCAAATACGAGATGATTGCCGGTATAAGAATAAATTATCGAATTGTAGCATGATGATTCCTCAAAATGCAAACAGATTATAGCTTATACCGTGATCAATGAACCAACGCCTGTTGAACAAGCGGGACGGTTCTCACCGGAAACAACTAGCAACTGCAACCGTCGACAACATGACTTCGCACTAGTGGTGTTGATTCTCGTTACTTTCGAGTACTCGTTACTAACCGTTACTCTTCTACAAAGTCATCATTTATTGTATAACCATTTGGCAACGTGTGCTGTATAATTAATGTCGATTTTTTTTATATCGAAGCAGCTGGGCAAGCAGAAGCCTAAATGCCGGAACTCCGCGGCTGCTATGATGATCCCAAAGAAATTTTGTTAATACGATTTTTGAACTGTCTAAGGTTAGTAGAACCGGGAAAAGCTTCCGCCTGTAGATTGTTCCACAGTCTTTAATTTAATCTTCAGGTTTGAACTTGATCTTAGATTTTATTAAAACTTCGACCATCCTATTTTCCGCCCTCCTCATTATCGATGCCAAAAGGAGCTTTCCATTTGAAGAACAAAATACCTTGAAAAAACCTCAAAGGCGTGTGTCTTACAGTAAAGTTTAAGCTCACCATTGGACTCCTTGTTCAAAATTAGTAAAGATCTAGACAGACGCAAAATACAGACCCGGTCCGTTACTCCTCTTACATCCGGTATATGAGGTGTAATGTACTAAGTAGGCTTTATCTTAAAATACAATTAAAATTCGATTTCGATTCCATTAATAATTCGCTAGTTTCTGCAATTGAGATATATCAAATTATAGTTTATGGTCCTAAGCAAGTTCTAACTGCCTGAACAAAAAATTAGATGAATTGATTTCGAGTGTAGCCCTGGAATAGGGCAGCATCTCTGGTCATATCCGTCAGGCAATAGAGCTTATTATAGGGTCTACCATCAATCTCTAAATTGAGACAACCTCACTCTTGCTGGTGGCTTGTCTGGGCACAACCGGTTTTTTTATACCAAAGCAGCCGCGCAGGCAGAAGCCTAAATACCAGGACACCACGGCTGCTATGAGGACCCCAAAGAAATTTTGTTAATATCGTAAAAAAAAAACGGAGACAATTGTCGTTGGACATCCAACCATTCATGCTTGTTACATCCATTGGTACAACACTATTATTTCTTTCCACTTTCAAGCTTGCACATCTTGTTCAAATTCATACGCAGCTGCTCTAAATGTTCAAACTGTGGTATGATGGAGTCCCTGATGGCGCCCATCTCGGGCAAAAGATTGATTACTCTGCCATCATCCAGGGGGATATTGGCATCAATGGACTGCCTTGATGAGAAAATGCCAGCTCGCCACCTCTTGGTCTTCTCAGTACGAACTGCGGTTGTTTTATGTATTACCAATGTTTGGTAAGCAATTTTCGCTCAAGGATTTCTGGTGAAAGATCTGAATTGTTCAAAAATTCTTCTCACGCAACGCCACCATCAGTTCATAAAGGTTGAAATATTTTATTTTGTTCTTTGACTTTGTGTTGCTGTCATCAGGAGTTAGCATCTTGGATCCCGAGAAGGGCCAGTCCCTTTGTTACCAGAGTGCCTCTAATTCACGGTTCATTCAAATGAAAGCTTTCAGTTTCTAATATGAAGAAAAACGTGTAAAGAATAATCTGTTTAAAACTCGTTACACGCGGGGAATAAATGAAATCTCAAGTACAGCTTGTATTTATCGATTGCCCCGTTAACAAAATTAACATGTAAGATGTTTCAGATTAGTGTATTTGACATTTATTACGATAACTAACAAGTACTCAATAATAGTTTTAACATCATTTTTGGCTTATATCCACGAACTTCCATAAAAGTTAATGCTAGCTACTACGCGTCCAAATTATCGCTTATTTCCCATGGCGCTTATTTTTATCTCATCCAAACTTTTTATATACACTGCGGGTGTCGACAAAATTACTAATTTATACTCTCTTGCAGTTCATTCGTTAATAACTGTGCTCCCTAAACTTTTTAACTAAACCTGCCATGCAGAAAGCGTCATAAAATCTAGGACAAAGCTTAACCTTTGATTACATAAATTATTGCACGCCAGTTTTTTGACCAGGCCATATGGTCATCAGAAACATATTTTTTCTAATCTTCGGGTATCTATTTAACCGCACGATACTCAAACGTACTTAGGACAACGATGTGGCACAAATGACAAAGCAGCTAGTAAAAACATTGATTATCACATTCAACCTAGTACTACACTCCTGCGTCCAAACAATTACCATAAATAAAATGAGATATCGTAGTGTCATGTATGAGATTTTGCCTCAGCTGCGTTTCTCTTCTCGGCACTAATTACGTTGAAAAGGTAAGTGTCTCATAGATGGCGCTGTAGCCAAACATAACCCTTTCAGTACCTCACCTTACTCAAAATAAAAATATATTTGTAAAAGAGTCGAGTAAAGGAATATTATTATTATTTTATGAATATATAGTCGGCTACAGCCTCATATATGAGATGCTAACCTTTTAAAAGTAGCGCAGAGAGCATAGATGACGCTACGGTATCTCATTTTATCTAGGCTAATTTTTTGGACGCGGAAATAAATTATTAGGTTGGCTATCTTCAGAGAGTATACGTTAATCGATGGTAAAACCGAGAACATGCAAAGAAGATATTCAACGATTGTGTACAGGGTGTTTCTTATTAACGTGCTAATACCCCCGGATATGATTCCTCGGACAATTTTATGAAGAACAGCTTTTATGAACTTATGTCCGCTATAGCTTCAATTTTCTACTAAAGGGTGTCAAAGTATTAAAAAAAATCGAAGATACTTTAAATATATAACGTTTAATTTTAACGTTTAACATTTGTCTTATGACACCTTATACAAGAAATTGATACGTAACTAATATTTTTAACGCGTCTTTTGCAGTTACCATTTTGTTGTTTTACTCTAAAACGGTGCGTCTGAGGAGAAGACCACAAGGGATGATCAGGCTCACTGGAAACATATCAGTAGTGTATTTTCTGTGAAAAATATCACAACAGATGTTTGCAGGTACGCCACAGGTGGCTCAATATAAATTTTTATTCGCAACCATTTTAGCATATAAAATAAGAAAACAAAATGCTTCCAGTAAACCATCACTTTTCATCCAGACATACCCACATTGGACAGGATCCACTGTCATCCTGACTTATTTACAAGATATTGGGTAACTCACATCATTTGCATACGAATTTCGACCCATAAAAACCATAAAGTCCGGTCACTTTCCTTTATTTTCCTCGGTATAACACCGAATAAAAATGTCCAAATTACCCAATTTTTTCCACGTACGATATAACGATACCACCTCCTAAAAACTATATAGCACTTCATCGTTTAAATATACGGCCATTTATTTTCGACAAAACTTTCTCGGAACGCTTGTAAAAAACCCGCCAGCCCTATTTGTCCCAAACAAAAATAATGCCTGCAAAAAAATGCAAAGCTCGGCGATATCCTGCGTGAAAAACAATTTGCGGGAATATATATGGGGCTATTCTCCTCCTGAAGCAATTTTACACGCATTTTATTATAGTTCCTATAGAGGCAGTATATCTTTTATTACATGGGGGGTTGCTTCCTTTTATATAGCTACATATGATGTTTCTGGGTTAACACAGATTATGATGACTGATATCGAGGGATGGATTACAGCCGTGTGTTTGAAGTAAGGTCTGATTTTGTAGCACCTGACTGCTGCTGTATTTAAAAAAAAATCATAAAATTATTTCAGATTAGTTTCAAGCTTGTAATCTTTACTTTTGCCATAGCAGCACCCTTTTACAGATGTTTCATAGCCAATATTCGAGTCGATCATTTCAAAGACCACCTGTCACGTTTTTTTCAAAATGGGATTGTAACAACAAAATAGGTCACTTGACAACACGACGGCTGGTACCTGAATGAGTCAATTCAAAAACAGCACCAGGTCCTTGATTTGTTTCCTTTTCATATTTATGTGCTATATGCAGCAAATTACCAAATATGAATTCACCAACTACAAAAATAAAGTTTTTTTGTTTCCTACCATTGACTCAATCCTCCACAATTGTATGACTGGAAAAAGTCCCTGAAACATACGCTGAATATTTCAAAAAGCTGTTCGTAAAGATAGTATGAAACTGGAATTGCACTCACAACATCTATCTTGTAAATTCAATTTTTTTATAGAGAAAATATATTTTGCAGTCTGGTAGTAAAAAAGGACGTGGATTCGACTACAACCGATTACTGATTCTTGAAGAAGATCGAATGAATTGGTCTATGCACGTTTTCACGATGGCCGATCCATGGATCGTATATAAAACGACATATTCGATTTTCTCGAGGTGTTCGCTTTGTCTGGGTTGAAAATTAAAACGTGTGACATGTTGACAAGTTGATATTCAAGTGTAATTTTCTATAATAATCAAAGAAAAATACGATAAATACGATTCTTTTGCTCGAGTTATATACCACTAACCTTATTAGTTGCTCAAACAACGTAAGTCAAAAACAGTTTTTCAGTCTCTTCCATTATTGTTGTTATTAATAAACTGACATTTCAATGTTCAATGTTTTAAAATTCAAATACTGTATTAAACCCAAAAAAGATCTTCAAACTGTCTTATCTGTCACTGAGACAGTTTTTATTGTCTGTTAAAATTCAAGTAGTTAGGGCACCGGTTCAATTGTTCCTGAAGCTTTTTGTGGTAGCACCTTTTTGCAGATGTTTCATAGTGCTTTTCACACAGTAGTCATTTATACTTTCTCTTCCATTTTGAACACTACCTAGAAGAAATAGCCGCGTTACTGGATTTTCTAATATTATATTCATCGTTTTATTCGGGAGTAGTAGCAGATTGAAGCAGGCGAATCAAAACATTCCCTGAGGTCATGCTTTTATGCATACATATGCCGCACAATTAAAACTTGGAGAGAGTTTTCCTAGCGAACATTTCCAATTATAAGCCTGTTTTCCATTTGTTGCTTTTGGCAACCGACGTCGAAACAAAAGCCGATCGGCAACCTTCCGCCTCGACGCCACGGCTCACTGGATTTTTTAAATCGAGAGGAAATTCCATAGACGTGTAGTAGGGCTCAATGAAGCTGTAGAAAATATTTCGCCAATGTTTAAATAGCTTAGAGAAGTACAAAATTAATGGAATATTAAAAATACTAGCACTAGCAGGATGCTAGTATTCTTTTTTATGAGCACACAAGGTGCATTCAGAAATACTGATTCTATGCATCATTATAAGCAAACTTGGGTACTACCTTCAAGACTGTATGTACACTGTCCCTCCCAACGCAGTTTCGAGAACGCATTGTGAATAATCGTTTACATATCCTGGACACATGGCCTATTTAAAACAAACAAAAGGACTACCTATATGCCAACGAATTTTGTTCATCTGAGCTCTCCTCCATTATCGAATTCTCAGCCTGTAAGACAAGCGCATCACAATTCTACTTCACATTCTATATGCTCTACATATTACCATTGATAACTAAAGAAAATGCATTTTATGGGCGAAAAAGCAGAGCTCTGAGAGCGATATGATTCTCAAAACATAAATTGTATCCTCAGAGAACTAATAGGGTCTTGTTCTGGTATTATTACAAATGTTCTTCTTAGGAAGACGTTGTGGACAACAGAATTTTGCCGATTTTTTTGAGGTATTCCTATTTTTTCCTCAACTGTGCGAATGGTCTGTTCCTAATGTGTCTTAGAGAATACACACATGACATGGTGACTATTGAAAATTCAATATTTTTAAATTTCCTTATCGCAGCGCCACTGAACGAATTCGTAACAGATCTGGTGAAACGCGTCCAAAACACACCCGTTGGAGCGCGTTTTAATAAAAGCAACAGCGCCTTGGCTCGTGAAGCAGCCGATGTGAAACAAAATACCTTGTTTATGCGAATGCTTTTGACAACTGACGTCCTCCCTTTGTGTCTACGAACACGACATGTTTTTCGTCCTCTTTATGATAATACAACCGGTGCGGTGACGTGACGATATATCCCACAAGGTAGTGTCTTGCTTCACTTCACTAAATTCATATAACCTAGTAGAAAACGCATTCAAACTACGTAAAAGGAAACAGTCAAGGATAGGTATGTCTCCTAATTGTCAAAGTCTGTAGTGCCAATTTTTTTACAGCTCCGTCATTAAATTTGTGTTTTTAGTGTTAAGTTTTAAAAATGCGAGCGTGTACAGGCGATTTCAAGTCATGGTACTTCTTACATGATTTGCAAATAGCGGCACGTGCCTAATGAAGGTAGATGCTTTCATATACAGGGTGCGTCATCTATTACTTTTTTTTCTATTTGAAAAATCAAGACGCTTTTTACGAGGTGAAATCGAATTTTTTTATTGATAAATGAAGGTTGGTTTATGCCATTTATGTATGAAAAATAACATCAGTCATGTGACCACCGCGGCTTCGATTACAGGCCAACATCCGAACAACTTTTCAATGACTTTTCCCAGAATAATCGGCTCTATGGTCACAGTTTCAGTCCGAATATTGCGCTTTAGGTCTTGAATTGTCCGGGGACCATTCGCATATACTTTTCCTTTCAAAAATCCCCAAAGAAAATAGTCAAAAGGTATTAAGTCGCACGATCTCGGGGGCCAAGTGGCATCTGAATTTCGCGAAAATTATGCGGTCTTGAAATTTCGTGTGCAATAAGACGATTGTTTGGCGAGATGTGTGAGCCATTGCTCCGTCTTGATGAAAGCACAGCTCGTCGGCACCAATACGAGCCAATTGTGGCCACAAAGAGTCTGTTAACATGCCGCGATAACGTTCCCCGTTGACGGTGATGGCATTTTCTTCGGCATCTTCAAAGAAGAATGGTCCAACGATGCCACCAGCCCATAATCCGCACCAAACAGTCACTTTTTCAAGATGGACAGGTTATTCATGATATTGGTGTGGATTTTCAGCCTCCAGAGTCTGCAATTTTGCTTATTTACGTACCCATTGAGGTAAAAATGAGCCTCATCAGAAAAGAGCACTTTGGCCGAAAATCCGTCTTCTCTTTCCAGCATCCAATTAACAAAAACACGCCGCTGTTGATGGCCTGCCGGCTTTAATTCTTGTGTTAGTTGGATTTTGTATGGATGGAGGTGAAAATCAATGTGTAAAATCCGGCGTAAAGTGGTCTCAGTAATTTCCAATTGTTGCGAACGGTGCCTAGTCAAGGTGGTTGGATCTTCTCGCAAATTTTCATTCACTGCGGCTATGTTTTCACAAGTACTAGCTGGACGAGCATGTTGGTATGGTTTACGACCTTCAGCTGTTCAAAACGATGAACAATCCAACGAATTCCAGCCTCTGTAGGGCGTCCATGTCGGCCAAAACTAGTGCGAAGTTAGCCAAAAGTATTTTTTATATTTCGACCGTTTTCGTAATAAATTTGGATAACCAAAACGGTTGTTGTGTTGTAAAAGAATCCATGACTATAAATGGCATACATTTGACAGTTCATTTATGCCTACCATGACTTTTGACTCACATGGTAACACATAAACTTATAGGTAAAAAAAAGTAATAGATGGCGCACCCAGTATAAGTATTATTATTATATTGATACAACGCTGTCAGTTTGGTGAGCATTAGTAGACAGATGAGTCAAAAGTGTATACTTTATCTGAAGTCACTTGAAACACTGTGAAATACCGGGTGCGTTTTATATATCTATATTTAACACGCTCTGTTGCTGCAAAAATCGCCAAATTACGCAGCAAATATCCCCCGTATAAGATCAAAGGCAGTTTCACCGGTCCACGTCGAGTAAAGCACGCCTATGCGTGGACATAGCCAATGAGAAAGCGTGTATTTCAGAGCTCCGAACAAGTGCAGGTGGCTACTGAAAATTGAAACAGTTTAGCCAGTGCCGTGTAGCGGTTTTCTTTAGTCTGTCCGTGTTTTTTCATAGATTTTATTAGTTTGTGTGTTTTTGACTTTTGAATACTCAGTTTACTTGTTGATTTAATTGTTGTGTTGATTGTTCTTGTGTGTCCTAAATATGGCTCTTTGGAGACCTTGGGAAAATGCTCCAAGTCACGAGGAGATGGTTGATGAACCTGTGCAGGCAGAATTCTTTCATAAAGATTTAGAGGAACAGACCCAAAGAGTAATCCTAAATATGTATGATTGTCTGAAAAACGAAAATCCAGATTCCTCGCAAAATCAAATTTTAAACAGAATTTGTATCCTGACAAAAATCAGTCGGTCTACCATTTATCGGGTTATAAAAAGGGGAGATGTAGTCAACCATTCCTTCCACAGAAAGCGCATAGGGCAAAAATTAAAAAGAATAGACGTGGGTTTTCACGAAGATATTCGTCGTATAATATACGGATTTTATAAAGAAAATTTGGTGCCCACGTTGGAAATGATACGGGATAAATTAAAAGATTATCCTGAAGATTTTTATAATTACAAATGCTTAACCTCACTGCACTGTATTGTAAAACTGTGTGGTTTTCAATACAAAAAATTAGATAAAAGAATGGTGATTATGGAGTCGTCTCGAATCGTTGAATTGCGCCAAGAATTTTTGCACAAAGTTAAAATCTATAGAGAGCAGAAAAGAAATCTGATTTACCTGGATGAAACGTGGTATGATACCCATGATGTTGTGCAGTACGGCTGGGTTGACGACAGCAACAAGTGCATTTTAAATGCACCATGCAACCGTGGAAAACGAATCATTATTCTCCATGCTGGCAGTGAAAATGGATTTATACCTAATGCCTTGCTGTTATCTGCCAAAAATATCAAAGAATCATGTGCCGACTATCATGAGGACATGACCTCCGACTTATTTGAAAAGTGGATAGAGCAGCAGTTAATACCAAACATTTCCCCAAATTCAGTGATTATTATGGACAATGCGCCATACCATTCCCGACAGAAAAACAAAATTCCGAATACAGGCACAAAAAAACAAGACGTTATTGATTTTATGAAGGATAAGGGACTGGAAATACCACAAAAATCAACCAAAGCCATATTATTGGATCTTATTAAAAGACAAAAATTTAAAAAAAAATATGTTGTTGACAATCTGCTTCAGCAAAATGGCCATGAAGTATTACGTCTACCTCCCTATTACTGCATTTTTAACCCGATTGAGTTGGTCTGGGCTGCTTTAAAAAAAAAAGTAAGAAAACATAATCAGACCCGTCAATTAAGTGAATCGCTATTGGCCACAATAAGAGATGCAGTATCTCATATTGCTGCCAGAGACCTATGGAAGCAGTGTTCTAGGCATATTATTGAAAAATAAAATGAATATTGTGTTTTGCCTCCTGTAAATCCCGTTGTAATTCCTCTACAAGATGACTAGCGACAGCTCCGAAGGCGAGGATGATATATAAATACCTATAATGTAAGTCTTTATATACCTTTTTATATACCTACCAGCTATGTAAATATTTGCCTATGTCAAACGTTGGAATTCTGTAATTTTTCCATTTCTTAACTTTCAGTCAACATAAATTAAACTCCCAATATAAGTATTTTTTATCCCAAATCAAAAAAATAAGATAGTAAAATCCATTAATTGTGATATAAAAACATTATTATTATCGTTCTAAATAAATGACCGCACGCCTATGATACGTCATGAAATTACAAAGGACGCGCCGACCAAAGGTTTTTATGCTATTTCAAGTGACTTCAGATAAAGTATACACTAGAACTACGCAAATATAGGCTTGGCTTCTTTTAACCTATTCGAATTCGTTGAGATTCCGATGATCCAACAGGACGTATACAGCATACCTTCTCAGGGAATTCAACGTTTATAAAATATTCAGATCCTCGATGGAGGAATCAGGAGCGGCGTCAAAAGAAAAATTCTGATCCGTCTCATTTCCTTTAACGTTCTCTAGACACCTTAATTTCCAACAAGTGATGGCTTGCTTCCACGGCGGCGGTGAACGTTAATAAAAAGATCGCATTACCTCCTCACAGGTGGTTGACTTTCAATTCGATTTGATGGCGGCGCTGCGGTGAATCACAGAACACGTACCGAATCGTTTCTAAGATTTCACGAACCTTTTTCATTGTGTTTGGTATTCAAATGGGTGTTCCGCTTTGCTTGAAATAAGGGATGATATTTTAAAGAAAAGCCTCGGAGAATGGGAAAGCAAAGGTAGTTTAAGTTGGTTTTTAGTGGCTTTAGGCTCCTGCTATTTTCATAAAGAGAAACTTCTGTATTCCAAATGAATGAAAAAAATTCAACACCAAGGTTTTTTTGTGAACGATAGCTCTGGCTAATGGGAGTAGTTCCTAGTGTCAAAAAATAAACTTGGACTCTCTTGAAGCCAATATACAATATACAAGGTTTTCCACGTAGGTCTGAAGCAAAAAAGTTGTCGTCAGACAGTTATAAAAATGTATGTTTACAGTACAATTGCAGGGAGTAGTTTGGCTAAAATATTTTCAAAATGGTGGCACTTATGCTTGTACCAGATGTAGAATACCCTGTAAATTACTCAGACTTTTGGATTCTACGTGAGATTATATATACGAGGGTGGTCCCAGAAGTACCCGGCCTGACCTAGAGATGGCGATAGTTGTTTGAAAAATATCATTGTATTAGAAAGTATGCAACCTATAAAGCATATGTGTCAAGTTTGAAGACGCCACGTTGTTTAGTATTTGTTTGGCAGCCATCAATACTGAACGTTTTCAGTGAATTTGTGAAAATGGAGAAAATTGGTCATCGTTATCGTGGTACAATACTTTTATTTCAAAGGCCTCAGCCCAACCAATATAAAAGCTGAACTGGATTCTACTCTGGGTGAGTCTGCTCCTTCGTTTACAACCGTAAAATATTGGGTAGCAGAGTTTGAACGAGGCCGTATGACGAGCATCGCAGTGGTCGACCAAATGAGGTGACGACTCCAGAAATGGTGAAGAAAATTCACAAAGCGGTACTGAATGATCGTCGACTGAATGTGCGCGAGCTAGCAGACATAGTAGGCATTTCAAAAAGTGCGGTACATCGCATATTATCTGAAAATTTGGACGTGAGAAAGCTGTGTGCAAGATGGGTGCCGCGATTGCTCACAATCGAGCAAAAACAGTGTCGTGAAGATGTTGCAATTGAGTGTTTAGAGAAGTTTCACAGCAACAAAGCAGAATTTTTGCGTCGTTTCATAACCATCGATGAAACATGGGTCCATCACTTCACTCCCGAAACAAAAGAACAATCAAAACAATGGACCCAAAAGGGACAACCGGCTCCAAAGAAGGCGAAAACCGTTTCATCTGTAGCCAATGTTATGGCGTCGGTTCTTTGTTATGCGCGTGGGATAATTTTCATTGACTATCTTAAAAAAGGTAAAACTATCAACGGCGAGTATTATGCGAACTTATTGCAACATTTGAGCGATGAAATCAAGCAAAAACGGCCGCATTTGGTTAAGAAGAAAGTGTTGTTTCATCAAGACAATGCACCAGCTCACAAATCCATTATTGCAATGGCCAAAATTAACGAATTAAAGTTTGAATTGCTACCTCATGCACCCTATTCCCCAGATTTAGCCCCCTCGGATTATTTTCTGTTTCCAAACTTGAAAAAATGGCTCAGTGGGGAAAGATTTGCCAACGATGGAGAAGTGACGTCGGCAGTCAATGGCTATTTTGAGGAGCAAGACAGTTCTTATTGAACGTCGCTGGGAAAAGGAGATTATGTTAAAAAATAAATACATGTTTTTACAAAATTTTGTGTGTTTTCTTCGTTGGGTCGGGTACTTCTGGGACCACCCTCGTACATATTTCATGTATATCGTCCTATACTTCAATCTAACCGTTTTTGAGATATATCCAGTTTTGCATCAAAAATGACCAATACAGATCAATTTTTTTCTCGTATTTTTGCCTCTGCCATGTGATTTGTAACTGGTTTCTTATACTATGGAATCTATATATTGTTAGAGTTTAATGCGGAGTTAATTAATAAACAGTACAGGGTGCTAAGCAAAACGACTCAAAACATTGCAGACTGAGATTGACGGTCATTTGACCATTCTGTTTACTGGCAACGGCTGAAAAGATGATCTTCCATCTGCCCATCTTCATAGTTTATATACAGGGTTCATTCAAATTCTCAACAGCTTCTAGTACTTACATTTCGCAAGGATATGATTCTAAATAACAATTTGCGATTATTTTCTGATCGTGTATCAAAAATTTGTTACATTATTTTTCGTAATAAGGTGTCATGTTCTTTTCAAAAATCTTTTTAACTGAACCATTTCAAAATACAAATTACCATGTTCGGAACAATGAGTAGTAGAGTAGTATATCTGTTGACAGTTTATGTGGAGGTTTGCTAAAACAGTCTCTAGCAGGTCTGGGTCACTGCAGATATATGCAATCAGATCTGAAGATTCATTCAAGCTGCTTTCGCTCGTGTACCTTTTCTCCACTGTTGCCAATCCTCGATGATTTTCAGTCCCCTAACACAATCTAGTCAATTTTCAAAGAATACAAACAACCCGATTTCTAGATACATTTCATGTACAGTAATGGATAAAAGTATATAGACATATAGTATTAATATTGTGCTGTATTTCTTTTTTAACTTGTTTCATTAATACACCAACCTGTATAAATAATTCGTTATTGCTGAATACTCCCTTATACATAAAGAAATTCAATAGACTCCCTTCAATAAAAAATTAATTGATAAAAACTGGAACTATGAAGGACAAAAATATATAGACAAAGTAAAACAATTATAGAAAAAAGAAGCAAAGTTCATTGAATTATAGAAAACGAACCATGTTTGTGTTAATATTTTGTAGCATAACCATTATTATCAATCACCGCCTGGCATCGTCTCGGCATAGATTGTAGAAGTTTCTTGATATAAGATTCATCAATCTGTCTCCACTTTTACTTTAAAGCGGCAGAAAGTTCATCCTTTTTCGAATAATTTTTATCTCGTATTTGCTCATCTAAGTATTTCCATAGATTTTCAATGGGGGTTTATATCGGGAGAATGTGAAGGCCATTTGAGAACTGGTATTTTTCATCCAGAAAGAATTTCTTTGCGAGATTTGAAGTGTGCTTCGGGTCATTATCTTGCTGGAAGATTGACTTAAGGGCATATTGTCTTCCATACATGACATGATTTAGAATGTCTGTGTATACAAACTTATCCATAATGCCATCTATTCTATGTAAAGGTCCCATCCCAAACCCCGAAAAGCACCCCCAAACCATAACAGACCCGCGTCCATGTTTGACAGTGGGCAAAGTGTACTTGGGGTTCAATCTTTGTCCACTAGGACGTCTAACGTAATGAACACCATCTGATCCAAACATATTGAACTTGGATTCGTCACTGAAACATACCCTTACGGTTTTTCCTCGAGATTAGCGACTTCTTACTCGGGCGACGTGCAAATTACTTCAAATCATTTAATCTTCTACTTATAGTTTTCGTAGAAACACTGACAATTCCTTTTATCTCGATTTTGGCTTTTATTTGTCTTCGGGTTTTAAACGGATCTTTGGACGAAATTACTTTTATGAATCTAACTGATCTAGCATTTAGTTTTCTAGGCCGACCACTTCTCTTAGAGGCTTCCAAGATACCTTTTTGTTTATATCTGTTCAATATTGCCCAAAGCTTCAAATGTTTGGCAATGTCGACTTGACGTTGACCATCTTTGAATAACTCAATGATCTTAGTTTTCACATCGAAAGCAATTTCTGGACCACGCGGCATGGTCCTAAAATCACTCAACTTATTCCACAATACTTGATGAACACAAACTAATCCTCTTCTTCTCTATACAGACTTGTATTGTGTTCATTGCAGATAATGTAAAAACAAGGAATTTAGTTTTTTCTACTAATAACGCATTTGTTTATGGAGCAATGAAGTATGAATTCGTTTTCTGAAGGTATTTAGATAAATATTCATATTTGTCTATATACTTTTGTCCATTACGGTATATCTTGTTATGTATTGACATATACACGATACATCAGATGTTATTTTTTATAGATCTAAACATATAATTTGACGATATATTTGAGATACATGATGATAGCATAGATGATCTAGGACAAAAGACATTTAAATTTAAGATCGGTGACAAATAAGTAGACATGCTATGTCTATTTAACGCAGCATTATTCCACAAAAATCCTTAATAAATGTGTGTTAAATCCAGTTTACCCTTTGTGTTCATTGCCAGTTTCATATTTAAAAAAAATGCGACATTCCAAAAGTTGAACGCCGTTCTATATGACTCCATTTTCATTGAAATTTGTTGTTAGTATTTTCTTAAGTTCTGCATCTTCACGCTGCTTTCAAAGCTTCGCAAAATTGACAACACTGGCTGTTTTTTTCAGATGCATCGGCCATTGATAAAACGAACCAAGACCGAACCGGGTCCGTCAGACCATTAATAATGCATGGAACGCTGCAAGCACAACCAAGTCATTGATTTGAGAAGTATGCGATGTTGTTTTGGAATTCTATTGTTGTCTTATCAACAAAAAGAGTGAGTACATCCAGATAAATTATACATATATATTTTTAAATGCCAGGTATCTAAAGAAACACGAATTGCTCTGCAATGACACAGCACATCGATCATATAAGTTCCAAGCATGTTATTTATCGATGTAGCTTTTCATGTGCACGGCAAAGATACAGGCTGATGATTGAGTACTCCATGAGATATTTGACATATTATCCTCCTATTTTTCACGAGCCGTGCTAAACTGTAGTAATTTTTATGTTTAGTTAGTTATATAAGGTGCTTTGAAAGTTAGAACTTTTCATTTCCAAAACAACTAAGAGAACGTAAAAGAGAAATTGGTGAAGAGTACTCACTATTCATCTAATGAGATATCAAATATTGCTTCGTCACATGTTGCGCGTAAATTCTGTTTGAAGTTCCGTTCTATTCAAAAACACAAGTTTATTAACTTGTTTGCAATAGTCGAGGCTGCCTCTAAGTCTTCAACTGTGTTCCCCTTGAAGGCCTCTGCACGATATAGACAAACCCCGCGGTTCTGGGTTCTGAATACCGAAGTATCAATGATTATAGCATCTTGAAGACATCGTGAACTAATATCAAATCGATAGTTATTAAAATAGATATATTCCAATTTCGTTTTTTTTACATTTGTGTCATTCAATGTTTTTTAGAAATTGTCAAAGGTTACCAGGGAAATTTCCTTATTGTCGCCATAACCTTTACGCTCTGTAAAGGAAAGTTCCAGTCTTATGGGAGAGAATCATGATCATGGCAATTATAAAGAAGTGAAAAATTGATATGGGTTTTGAACAGTCATGAGAGAAATCTATTTCTAGTAAAAACAGAGGAGCGGTTCAATCAGTCAGTTCTTGATGTTAATTAAGTTAGGATGAGGTGCAGATAAGTGGTAGCTCATATAGAAGAGAAAAAGGCAGATTAATGATAATACATCGTGCTGATGCGAAAGAGACTATGTGGAAGCTCCTCTGATAAGTCAGACTGCCCTCTTCAGAGCCCCATCGAGTATGGATAGCTAGCGCAGTCAAGGCTCCTCAGGTACAGTGTTTGTCCGGAAAGTAATAGGACCGAGTCGATTTAAAAATATTTATTGAGCCAATCGTTACAATTCTTTAAAAACTTTCAAAATAGTCTCCTTCTGCGTCGATGCAGCGCTGCCTGCGCGATTTACAAGCATTGAAGGCGTCACGGAAGGCATTCTCCGGAATAGCCTTGAGAGCCGCGGTGCATGCTGCTTGGATCCCCTCTGTCGACTCAAAATGCTTGCCTTTCATCGGCCTTTTCAGGCGAGGAAACAAACAAAAAGTCCGGGGGGCCACATCTGGGCTGTAGGGCGGCTGCGGAAGCCTTGGGATGCCGGCCTTGGTCAGGTAGCTGTTCACAAGAAAGGCGGTGTGAGCCGGGGCGTTGTCGTGGTGCAACTTCCAGTCGGCTGCGATGTCTTGTCGGACCCGACTGACCCTTCGTTTGAGTCTCCTGAGCTCTTCCACGTAAAACTTGGCGTTGACGGTTTGTCCAGCAGGAACAAATTCATGGTGGACGATGCCTTTGATGTCAAAAAAGACAATGAGCATCGTTTTCACTTTGGATTTGCTCGTGTGCCACTCGGAAGATTGCCTCTTTGTCTCTGGATCATACTCAAAGATCCACGACTCGTCACCTGTGATTACGTTATTCAAAAATTGGGGGTCACTTTCACACATGTTCAAATTTTCTTGGCACACTTCCACTCGCCGCAATTTCTGGTCGTCAGTGAGGACTTTTGGGACCATCTTCGCGCACACCTTGCGCATGTTCAACTGCTGTGTCACAATGTCATGAACCACAGATTTTGGTGAATTTAATATCTGGGCAATTGAACGAATACTTAGTCGACGGTTTGAGTTCAAAACTTTGCGCACACGAGTCACATTATCGGTGTTTGTCGAAGTCGAAGGTCTTCCAGCACGATCTTCATCAGCGACCTCTTCCCTGCACTCCAAAAAGGCCTGGTGCCACCGAAACACACCACTTCTTGCTAAAGCAACACATGGATAAGCCTGCTTGATCATATACAACGTCTCTGTCGCAGATTTACCGAGTTTCACACAGAATTTAATCGCGTACCTCTACTCTAACGAACGCTGCATTTTCGGCTTACACCACTCACAAAAACACGTCGCGCGAAAATGCCTGTCCTGACTCTCCAAGTGCTCGGAGACAACTGACCAGCAGCTCATTCGTTAGCTAGGAACGCCCTCTACCGAATCCAGTCGGCGCGAACGCTCCGAAGTACAGTCATGGCGGAAGAAAATGATTCCTATTACTTTCCGGACAAACCCTGTATATTAGTAGTGTTTCAAGTAACTTCTTATATATACCTTGAACAGATTGAGAAGGTTAGATGTTAGGCATTGAATTCTTTTTTCTTTGTTAATTATTTAATTGTTTGTTAATTCTGAATGCGAGAAGTATCTTAAAAGAAGAGTCCACCAATCAGGCATTCAATTAGATTTTTTTTACACAGCAAAACGCCCAACATGGTTCTTGCATTCCCCCATTTTTTTCGGCATACTTCTCTTATACTCAATGAATTAAAAAAGAATTGCTGTGGAATTCATGTTTCGGGTGTTTTATAAAGCAGAGCGATTGGAATCCTGGAAAAAATAAGTTGACATTGAAAGAACTCTAATTTCCACTTCATGTCTCATTCATGCTCATTATGTGGGCCCCTACAATTTCGTTGCCATATACTAAAGCCGTTACATGTAAGCGCCCTCCCTTGGTCTTGCCGATAAACCTGACTTCAGTAATGTCTAATATATTTCAACCAGGCCCCGTACTTGCTAATAACCAGCGGTATTTGCTTTCTAGATGTTCCCACAGTAGCTATCTGGATAGCCTGGCGGCAATTCGAGATGATATCTCATTACAGAGCGATCGACCGACACACAGAGCAGGTTGTTACCAACAGCAGCTCCGATGTGATCACCTTATCTAGGAAATCCTCCAATAATGCTGCGTGCTTACCGGTTACAACACATGCACGTTTAGCCGCTAATCCGCTTACCAGGATATCTAATTCTCGATTGTGAACTGACCTCACGTAATTAGATGCCGTACGTTTCTGTAAATTCTTTGTCTTCAAATATCATAAATGGCCAATGTTATGTTTTGAAATTGATATTAATTTTGAAATGAGTATCACTAGATCGCAGCGGTGCGTCGTGGGAATAATCAGTGCACTTCTTAGCCCTAAACAAATAGTCATAACACCATAACACAATTAAACTGACTATAAATTGCATAAGACTTCGTTACCGCTTGATTAAAGATCACTGCATATAAAATGACACCGAGAGCATTGCAATAGAATAATCGGTGCGACCTTAGTATTGACTGATATACGATACACTTCTCAAGTACACTATGCCTGAAAAACTATTAGACAATGCAGTCCTGTAAGAAAATTTGTGATTTTGCTCACGTTTATTGTAAGAATAGTTATTATTAAATTGAAATTATTTTATAAAAATTTAATTACCGCCTGAATATTGCATGAGGAGGAAAGAAAGTTGCTCCAGTTTGATATCAATATGCGATTCTTTGCAATCTCTTTGCAATGAAAAAAAAAGCAAATCTATTAAATAAGTCCTTCATGGTAGCAACTCAAGATATTTTGACAGCAATGTGCTTTCTGTAAATAAACTAAAAAAAATAAATGTTCTAACTTAGCGAACCACCTCTGTGGTAAGTCGTTTCTAACTACCTCAAAAAATACTCATTACTCAATAAAATTTCTTAAATATGAAGAGACGGTCAAGAACAAAGGTCACAATTGTTAGGACAATGAAGGCAAACAACAGAGATACCTCATATTCTTATTTCTAGCTTGAAAAGCCTCATCAGAATGAAATCCTACAAGTTGATCTAGGCTGAAAATTATATCTGCACCCTGAATGCGCTTAAGGTGCACAAAGCAAAGCATATGGTACCGATGATGCTCAAAAAGTATTCAATCCGCCATGATACTGACAATTCATAATTGTATCATCATCAAGAATAAACCTGTGCATCCTTCAAATCAATCGAATTCATGTGATGAAACATTACTTTCTTGACCTCAGGGCATTTCACTAGAAAGGAGTTTCTTTTTTTCTGGAGGTCATCGACATAACTATCATACTATTCATGCTTACGTGCCTAAACACAACAAAAAACGGGGTATTAGATAAGCACTCAGGGGAAAAGCTCACGTGATTACTTCAATTAAACTAATGATACTAGGGCTAAGGGATAGAAGAAGTAAGCTCTGTCGGGATTTATTTCAGAAGATTTTTTGTAACGCTACTTTTAGTGGTAATCCATCATGGCGTGTAACTATAGATGTATTCAGGGTAGTTAAAATGAATACCGGCACGGGTATTATGTAAAAAACCTTTTATTAAAACATGTCATCTTGCAGGCTAGATAGTTTTTAGGGTGCAAACAGTCATTCCGCGTTTGCTCACTAGGATCGTTGTGGGCGTCCATCTATGGAGGAATGACTCAACTACACGTATTGTTGGTTGCATATATTTTGTGAAGCTGAGTAGTCTATAGCTTTCATCTCTGAGAAGAAAGTTGGTTGAATAGCAAGATCGAATCTGAATAATTATGTTTATTAGTCTGCATGTGTATCTATAAAATCAGTGATATTTGCCGTGTGAGAAAATCGTTACTGAATATGCTGCCAATGAAGTATACGTATATCTATTAGCTGTGCCCGATGGGTTATTTATATGTTGTGCTTTCTGATGACAGGTTATGTTCAAAGTTATAAATTACGATTTTTTACGTTTTGTGTTTTCAAAAACTTTGAGGAGAATTACGGCAAATCACCACTGCGCCCGCGTTGTGTGTAATTACTGTTAGCAAGTATGTGACTTGTAATTCGACAGTGTATAGTGAATAAAATTATTTCTTATTTCTCTCAGTTTTGAAATTCAGCAAATTTGCATATGTAATTCCCAGAATGGATAAGAAAAAGTGTGTGTGCGTTTCATCTAACATGATGACCACTTTCTTCTCCAGAACTCATATACAGAGGTCACTCTGATGACTTCTGCGAAATCGGCCGTTACGATTTATCCAAAGGCACAGTCATGAATGAGATGTTGCATCCACAGACGGATAACCAAGGGCATCTATCCCTGTGGGAAGTAATCTGAGGCAATCCAAAGAGATTTTCTGCGATACTCGGAGAAGAGCGAAAGCAATCTCAGGAGATCCTAGACAATCCAAAGGAACCCATGGCAATCCGAGCAGATACTAAGCAATCTAGAAAAATCCAAGGTAATCCAAGGAGATCTGGGGTACTTCAAAAGGAGTTTGGAGGCTATCTCTGTATCTGCGTATATATAGGCATATATACCTGCACCCATCTATAAAAGCCTTCCTATACGCTCATTTGGAGGAAGTATGTTCAAGCTATAGTAGGTCGAAAACCTTTGTTATATCAATAATTAATAATAACGTTGATTTTTCTAGATGCATAGATTGGCTTACTCCATTAGCGTACCATAGTATTGAATAATTTGATGACAAATGAAACACTCCATATAATATGCAGATGTTACTTGTCGATTGCAAATGCATACGAAATAATCCACCTAGGATAGCTGCTCAATCCTTCACAGTAACAGACCTATCGCAATAATTAATTCAGACAGCATTGCAGTGCACAGCGTGCTGTTAGTACGTTGGATAATAAAAGGAAACTCCTATTTTGACACGCAGCGTAACCGATCATCCAGCAACTGACGGTGTTTTGTTCCCCTTCAGATTCGTCCGCAGATAAGATCATCCACAGCTAGCGCCCATCAGCATAAACATGCTGCTAGTCAGCCTGCTTCAAGACTGCCGCGTATGAACCGAGTTCGCTGGCAAGTTCGTTGATTGAAAATCGTTTGTCAACTTGTCAACTATACGATGAGCTTAACGCGAGCATGGGCGTACTAACCTCAGGATTTTTGGGAATAACTTATAATTAAACTTATTCACCGACACAGCTTTCAACGTCAGTTCGGCGTTAATTTATGGGCTCATCAAAACATTAATTAGTCCATATGAATTGCCCGCCAACTTAAATGGTCAGTCATATCTTGCTTTTCTACAAAGGAGTTTGCATGAGCTGCTAGAGGATGTACCTTTGGACGTTCAAAGCCGCATGTATTTTCAATGCACTGCACGGGATGTACGGCGTTACTTAAACAGTGCCTTTCCTGTGCGTTGGATAGGTAGAGGTGAACACATACGATGACCTTCAAGGTCACCCGATTTAAATCCTCTAGATTTTTTTTATAGGGGAGTTTTGTTAGGGGATAATCTATACATCTGAATATACAAATGTCAACCAAGTGTGCCAGAAAATTGATGAAGCAAAAATAAAAATTATGGAAAACGCAAAATCACTTTATAAGAAGGTGTCGCTTGTGTGCAGAAAATAATGGAGGCCATTTCGAACATATTCTTCAAAAGTTAGTTAAATTAAAATATCTTCCTCATCTGTCGGTAAATCACCATAAAGAGCAAACACAATAGGTTCTGGACTTGTAGGTGGTAAGGACTCTATTGCGCTTCTTACGTTTATTGCGTCACAACAACGAATGTGACACGATACACTCATCGTAGTAAGCTAAGTTTATTCTACATGGATTAAAATAGTTTTTAAAATAAAATGAAATACAACCTCAATTCTTTTACCGCCCTCCAAAGTTGAGGGATGGGAGAGATTTTTCACAAAAAAAATTAATTTAAGAATTTTTGCATTGATTTCTAATAAGCTCTGTTAAAAAGTGACATAGCCATTGCTAAAACGAAGCATTCAGCTCATCTCAGAAAAAAAATCACAGTCCTAACCCTAATGGTTTATTTGTAATTGCGATTGAAAGTTCATCCATTCGATAGGTTTTGAGGCCCTATAAAACCTGACTTCCGCTGATCCACTACTAACTTACTTTACACGCTGTATAATATTTTTGTTATTTCAATAGTAGTCGATCCGGAAAAGTCCTAGCTTGCAGAATATTATACAGGGTGTTTCAGTGTATTGTTGCATAACTTTAAAATTCGATAGAACTTTTAAAATTAATGCATAAAGTCTATATAAACATGGGTAGAAAAATGAGTAGCTTCCGAAATACAGGGTGTTTAAATTTACTTTCTAAAATAGTTTTTTTAAATATTTCGAACAATATTTGATGTGAACAGTGAAAATTGGTATACAAGGGTTTTTTGGTACGACAAAACGAACTGTACCTGTAGTGTATTAAAATGACCGAAAAATTTTTCTTAGTGCAATTTTTACTGATTCTTCGCACTTTTCTGCATAAAAAAGCTCTCTTGTGAATTTTCGTTATAGTTAGCCGTTTTTGAGATATTTCGATTTTTAAGGTTCGATGCATTTTTAATTATTTATGATAAAATAACGTTAAAAAGTCAGTATCTCGATAATTTTTAGAAGTAGGCTGTGCCTGCAAATATTTTTGAAATTGAAAGCAGAATAAGGTTAAACGTCAATTAGTTGACGTAGTTTTGTTGTCTGTTGAAACCTGAAACGTTTTTTTGCAATTGTGAATCCACGAAATTTAGTTTCTTTTACCTGTTTTTTTTTTGTAAGTTTTATAAAAATGCCATTTTTATTCTCCAATCAAGAGTTAGCGGATATTCATTTTGTGTATGGCTTTGTAAATGGAAACGCAGCAGAAGCAGCCTGAGAAAGATTTCCAAACAGACGACATCCAACTCGCTCAGTATTTGTAAGAGTGCATCGCCAAATAATTGAAAATGGTTTTGGAAATCTCCAAAGGGATCAAAACATAAATTTTCGTCAGCGCAGATTTACCTGTATGATTCTGCGTGCGTTTGATAGAGATCCGACCACAAGTGTTAGGAGAGTTTCTGGTGCCTTGGGAATTTCAGCAAGCCATGTACAACCGTGTTCTTAGAAAAGACCATAGACGTCCTTACCATTTACAACCTGTGCAAGGACTACACCCAGGTGCCGGAGAACGAAGAATCACATTTTGTCAGTGGATTCTTGATAGAACTGAATAGTAACGTTTTATGGACCGATGAGTCATGCTTCACTAGACGTGGAGTGGTAAATTTTCATCATCAACATATTTGGTCCCATGAAAATCCGCATGCAGTTCGGGAAAGAAATTTTCAGCATGAATTTAGTGTGAACGTGTGGATTGGTATCTACCGTAATCGACTATTTGGACCCTTCCTTTTGCCTGCAAGGTTAAATGCTGCGACCTTCTTGGAATTTTTAAAGGCTGAACATGCAAATATGTGGGATGATGATTTAAGAAGATTTAAGAAGATTGGCCTGGTTCCAGCTTGATGGTTGTTCAGTTCATTATTCGAGAATAGTTAGAAACTGGCTGGACGAAAATTATCCAGAAAGATGGATCGGCCGTGGAGGATCAGTCGCCTGGCCTCCACGATCCCCTGACCTAAATTTCTTTGTGTGGGGATTTCTAAAAGAAAAAGTGTACCAGACTCCCGTAACCACAAGAGATATGCTAATAGACAGTATCAGGAATGCATGTGACGAAATAAGGCCTTAATTGAATAATGCTATACCACGTTCGATCATTCGTAGATGTGAATTGTGCATTGAACAATTGGGTTTACATTTCGAGCAACTACTTCAGATTTTGTATGTTGGTTCTAGCATTTTAGTTGTAAATAATTAATTTAATTTGTTAAAAATAATATTGGAATATTAAACAAATTAATATTCTGTTTTTTTGTGTTTATTTGGAGTTAGGAATTATTGCTGTATTTAAAAACACAATCTAAACGATCATCTTAATTACTTGTAATGCCCAATCGAAAATATAAAAAAAAATATTATTTTCCCATAAATAATTGAAAATTTATCGAACCTTAAAAATCGAAATATCTCAAAAACGGCTAACTATAACGAAAACTCACAGGAGGGCTTTTTTATGCAGAAAAGTGCGAAGAATCATTTTTTTATTCAAAAAGCAAAAAATTGCATCAAGAAAAATTTTCGGTAATTTTAATACACTACAGGTACAGTAGAGAGCGCCCTCTAGCGGCTACAATAAAACTATGCCCATGGTTCGTTTTGTCGTACCAAAAAACCGTTGTATACCAATATTCACTGTTATACATCAAATATTGTTCGAAATATTAAAAAAAAACTATTTTAGAAAGTAAATTTAAACACCCCGTA
Source organism: Acanthoscelides obtectus (assembly GCA_963669975.1). Taxonomy (NCBI): domain Eukaryota; kingdom Metazoa; phylum Arthropoda; class Insecta; order Coleoptera; family Chrysomelidae; genus Acanthoscelides; species Acanthoscelides obtectus. The sequence goes on from CAVLJG010000008.1 coordinate 21,132,802, forward strand.
TTTCGGAAGCCACGCATTTTTTGACCCATGTTTATATAGACTTTATACATTAAGTTTAAAAGTTCTATCGAATCTTAAAGTTATGCAACAATAAACTGAAACACCCTGTATAACCTGACTTCCGGTGATCCACTACTAACTTTACACCCTGTATAATATCTTTGTTATTTCAAGAATAGTCGATTCGGAAAAGTCCTAGCCTGCAGAATATTATATATGGGGATTACGCGAAAAATATGTCGCTATCTCGTAGCTATTCCAGTCAAATATCTATCAGAAAGGATTTACCCTCCACGCTAATCGACATCCCGACCCAGTGAAACGCAAATCACAGAGCACTTCGTCACAATGGAACAGTCCGGAAGTTGAAGTTGGATGGAGAGAAGGGAGTTGTCGCACAAACGTAGCCTCGACAGCTCACGAATATTTTAATAACCGTCTGTCTGTGGTTGTCTGTGTATGTGCCTTGAAGTTTCTTCTTGCGGAGGTAATTTATGGTTTTGGGGAACGTTCAACCATCATCACGATGACTAGTTTCGTGGGAAGAGGAGCTTCATTGTGAGGAGCAGGTTGAATGTATTGCAAGCGGAATGTTCTGTTCGAAAGTTGCTGGGTACATTATAATGAGGGAACTTTCGAACAATCTGCAAACGTACAATGCATGCTCCCCTACAGTTTTGATGCCAAAGTAGGATGTATGTAGGTGAATTTATATGAGTTGCGAAAATCAATAATTACAAATAAGACAGAGACAAATAGTACATGGAGAGCAAACATCCCATGTTAACTTATACCGAAACATAATTATAGAACACTATTTTCTTCATATCTGACTCGGTAAAAGATGTTTTATGTTAACTCCACACCACATAACAATATACAGGGTGTCCGCAAAGTTGGGGTTTTCCTTTTCAGAAACAACTACCCTTGAAATAACAAAGGTAATGTGTAGTGAAACGAGGGCGACCAAGTAAAAAAAAATAAAGGAAAAAGTACTCACTCTCCAGTTGACGAGAAGGGCTAAGTACGTCTCTGCATGAAATCGAAAGTTATTCACCCCATTACGCGTGAACGTAGATTCGTCTATCACCAATATGCACTTCAAAAAGTCCCGATTATTGTCATGTTGATGCAACAACCACTCACAAAACCGCACTCTTGCTGGAAAATCGTCAGGTTGAAGGGCTTGTACACGTTGGACGTTTGCCACACTTTAGTTTTTGATACTTGCACGTCTCTAGCCACGTCTCTAGTGCTTGTTGAGGGATTCTCGTCTACGCGATTCAGTAGTTCTTCCTCAACTTGCACCATTCGTGGTTGTCTAGGCCTCCCACTGTGCCCACCTCGAAATTCCTCCAAATGGCCCGTATCCCTGACTCTCTGGACCAGGTACACAAATCTGCGGGGCCTTGGATGATGTCGTCTAGGGAAACGATCTGCATACACTCGCGACGATTCTGTATCATTTTGAAGACATTCGCCATAAATTAACAACATATCAACGAGTTCATTATTGGTGTATGAGTGTGCCATTATTATTATTTTTTTTAAATGCAATCGATTATACGGGTTCGTTACCTCTATACGCGTGACCCTTTACCGTCGGTTGAACGTTGCATACTGACCTGACACACTCACCCCGACCCCCGACCCAGTTCTGTCGTCGGGTTCAGCTAGTAGCCGGTACCAGTCTGAGATATCGCGGGTCGCGGCTACAGGACGGTATTCAGATATTTTTGATGTTGCAGAGCCCTTTATCTCGGTTCCCTTAAGACATTGGTGTATATGGTACTAAGAAAAATTGCTTATGTTTTCAAGATCTACACGTCGTGTAAAGGAAAACCCCAACTTTGCGGACACCCTGTATAATATAATAATAATAATAATAATAACCGTCTTTATTATTGACATAAGACATTGACAAAATGGTAAGTGAACATAAGTACATCCAGTGTCAATAAAAGGCGAAGTTCAGTTTGATTAGTACACAGTACCAACAACCTGCTCTTCCACTTAGCCCAGTATCCTCTACGACATATGACATCCGATAAACCGATAATACATACATGTCACTATAAAAGAGGGACATACCTACACGTTAACAAAAAAAAAACAATCATTCATTCATTCATGCGGTGCTACTGTTTTTGCAGCAGTTCCTTTTTAAACATGGCTTTGAAGTTATCTATTCTAGAAAATTTTAGTTCCTTCCGGACTGAGTTGTAGACTTTATATATTTGGTATGTGAAGCTCCGTTTGAAGATTGACGTTCTAAACTTGGGTGGCGAAATAAGACCCTTACTTCTTACGTTAATGTTATGAACGTCAGTCCGGTAGGTTATTTTTTGATAAAGATATTGGGGTGTTCTGACTAAAATTAATTTATGATAAAAAACAGCAGAGTGGAGGAGCCTACGATTTTCCATATTTAACCAACCTGCATCTTTCAATTTGTGAGATATTCTATGTCTCCTCTGTATACCAAATGCAAGGCGCAAACATGAGTTTTGAACCAGTTGAACTTTACGTCGATACAGGTTAGTTAAGTGTGGGCCGTAAAGCACATCAGCGTAGTTGAATAAAGATAATACTAAAGTATCACATAGCATGATCTTAAGTTTTTATGCACCACAACTGACAAAATTCTATAATGCTTAGTTTCTATTTGACTATGAATTCAAAATCAGAATTAGTTAGCATATTTTATTACATAATTGCTAATCTTTATTGCAAAACAGTTTTAGGAATCATGGTCTATATAATATATTGAAATAAAAAAAATCAATGAGCAGCTGAATGGAAGATAATAACCAGAGTCCATCATTACAGTACGAGGGTTGCTCCCTGTGAGCCGCCACTGTCCTCTTTGCGAATGCTTAATTGAAAAATATTGTTGACAGACAAATAAGTGATATCAGTAGGCTACGTTAACTTACTTAGTTTCTATGTGCAACTACTTTGCGCGTCATGTGGTTTCTGGTTCTGGTGACAATGATTTTAAAAGAATTGGATCCCGTTGAACAGAGGTACTGTAATAAAATATGTACAAAAAAGCTTTGACGCCCTCTAAAAATCACTAAAACATTATGCTGGCTGTTGTAGGGTGAGCAGTTTCTTATAAGTCAAAACGCTGGTGTCTGGATTATAAGGGTGGAAATACATCCTGTGGAATAAACATGGGGGTGGTCCACGTACCTGTATATAGGGCAAAGACTAACAAAAACATTAAATATGAAAGGTATAGTTACAAAACGGACCGACAGAATTACATGGGTATATTATAAAAATCTACGACATTCTTTCAAAAGGAATCGTAAGAAGTTAATAAGGGGCGTGCATTTCACTAGGATGATGCTTCCAACCATACCTGATGGATTGCTGTGGCTGCTTACTACTAAGCAGGCTTTGAATTGGTTTATGACCTATCGGATTTGCGGGATCTAGCCTCCGTAATTTCATACTGCTACCAAAGAACATTTGAAAGGTAATGTTGTTTTAAGTAATCAATAGGTGATGCTGTAGAAGAGTAGTTTTCAGCAGTCAGGCAAACCAACCTATTAATATGCTGGAGGATCGACCAGACAAGTGCATTGATAGTATGGATTGAGTATAAAAATAAGACATGAATTAGATGTCGCTTTCTTGCAAGGGGGTCAGGGGTGGAGCATAGGATCATTCACTCTAAGTGCAATTTTCATGAACCTTTTAGGTAATCTCAAGATCCTTTAGGGCTTAAGCGATATTGGAAATAAATGTATGTCTACTAATAACTTGTAATATAGTATCTTTTGATTCAACTACGATTATTAAATAGTTGCCACTAATCAGCCACTACTTTAATCTGCAACAATTGAGAGTTATTGCAATACGCGAATATGTAAGGGCAGATATAACAGTGTTGTGCCCAAAACCAAGAATACTACATTTGTCAACACTATCGCATGCACAGGCGAAGGAAGTATTGTCATCGCGAAAGTTTTTAAATTTCAGTTAACGAGCAAAAAAGGAGAAAATTCCAGATTTATTGCTAATCAATATGTAGCAGCACTGTAAGCTATAAGGCGACTACTGTGAAATTTTTTCCTTATGGATGTTGGAAATTTACTTATTTTATACAATTTCCTCTATTCCAATTGTTCGCTAGATCATCTGAACTTACTTGAATCAGTCGGGGGCATCGGCTGGTACTTACCTAGAACAAAAAAGGTATGTTAAATGAGAAATCAAAATAAGTAGACTGTACAGCTAGCAGTCCGTTTTAAGTGTGTAAGACCCTTAGAATGTTATTGTACTGCTTACTAAAATATATCGAATAATAAAATGAGAGTAGGACCACAACCGAGTGTTTCCCTATTTTTTTTAAATACTAGTGATAGAAGATCGGATAAAATGTTCAGTTACCATTATTTGTAGATTCTAATCACTCAAGTGGCGATGGCTCTCTCAAATTTAGATATACGAGTATTACCGTTATTTTAGAAATTTACTTGTTTTTTTTTCTCAGTACTTCCATGTTCGATTTCTCACTTTAATTATTTCCTTTACCATTACTCTAAAGCGGTTGACGAGAGCATAGCAATAACACCGGTTGCTGCAACGATTCAACCCTACGATGCCACGAGAAAACGGCCTCAAAAAAAACACCATGTCAAAATTCATCCGGGCATCTTGTCCGACCAAGATGCAAGAGATGTAATCGCTCGGAAGGAGCTCCAACAAAAGAATATCAGGTTGCGCGCTTCATTATCATCCGTAGACGATCAGCTTTTGTTATGACCCAGGAAGGGTTTTGCCTGCTTGATTCAAATGTTAAACCTGAAAAGGGTTATTAGTGTAAGAGGTTTTTTCGGTCGTAACAATTTACCAAGTGTTTCAATTAAGTAATTGCCTAGAATCTAGTTAGTCAGTTATGATTATTATTGAATGCATGAAATCAATAAGAAGCTGAGGCGTAGTAATTTCTACTGGTTCAAAAAGAAAGACGCAAGAGGCTGGCAACGTAGCATTCGATCTGGCAACACTGGAGGCGCCGGTCTTGGAGGGGAGACAGAGCAGGGGAACATGTGATCAGCGATCAGCCTTCAGTACAAGTTGGATAGTGGATTCAGGATGAGAAAAATCTGCGTAAAAATAGTTCCAAAAAAGCTTTCGCAAGACTTCATACCGACATGATTTTCGGATTATTTGTGGACTTCTTTTCATTATATCAGCTGTGCAGTTTGTGGAACCAAATCAAGATGCTATGCTGAAAATACAATACGATTGCTACTGGTACAGTGGACGCAGTACGAGAAATTATTCCAATACGTTCGAAGCGGTATCTTTAGAAACACAATACGAGAATCTTATATTTCCACTTTCCACGCACCTGATGAGGATGCATTGTAATTGCGAAAAAAATGGAACATGGGATATAATCGTAAGTAGCTGTCGGATGATGATAGAATGCCGAGGATAAAAAAGCTTCACAATTTGTTTATCCAGTAGCGGCGGAGCTACAGACAATAAACAAAAAAACTAAAATCGCATGAACTTCGCTTTTTTGACGTTTCAGATGCTATGCTGATCATTTTCAGAAATATTTTTGTAGGGACTAAAAATGGGGGCTGGGGTGGATTAGGGTATACTTCAGTTAGACATATTTCACACATCATTTCCCCGTACAATTGCCCTTAAAACGATAAAGAAATATGGTCAACACCCGCGTCTCTGCATTGCGCATTGGTGTCCGACCTATGTCTGATCGATAGAAGGTGAGGTTAGTCATAGCGACGGTGCCAAATAGTTGGTAGTGCACGGGACAAATTTCTAGATCGCAACGCTGTCAAATGAGGGGGCTATGGACTAACTGTATGGCCCTGTTTGGTATAAGAGGTGCGCCATCTTTTATGTCGGTATCGAAACATCGAAAGACTTTGATATTTACCAACCGAGTGATTTGGCTATACGCGTTTCTGAAACGTCAATTTACAACAGTTTTAGTCATGAATTGCTTTACACCGAAACAACGCTCCGAAATAGTCATACTGTACATTGAAAATCGTCGTTCAGTTGTGTTAACGCAACGTGCATATCGTCGAAAATATCGTGGCAAACAGGCACCGTCTGACAACACTATCCGTCGTTTGGTTTCGAGTTTTCTTGAGTACGGGACAGTGGGAGATCGTCAACATACCGTTCATCAACGACCAAGACGTTCCAATGAATTGGTTGAAGCGGTCAGAGTCAGCATTGCCCAGAACCCAAAAGTGTCGTATCGTCACCGCGCTCAGCATTTTGGCATCAGTGGAACCACGTTGCGGCGCTTTTTGAATGATGATTTGCAATTGTTTCCTTATAAGGTGCAGTTAACACAAAAAATATTGCCAACTGACCGTCCACGTCGCTTGGAATACGCCCAAACAGTCGCTCGCATGGTTGATGCTGAACCTGATTTTTGTAAGCAAATTGTGATGACCGACGAGGCCCAGTTCACGGTCTCTGGCAACGTTAATAAGCAAAACTGCCGCATTTGGCGGACGGAAAATCCACATGAGATCCACGAAATGCCGTTGCATGATCGGAAAGTGACTGTTTGGGCCGGCGTTTGCGCCAAAACCATCATTGGGCCATTTTTCTTCAACGAACACGAAACAGTCGATGGAAATCGATAGCGTTGGATGTTGGCTCATTATGTCTGCCCAAAAATGCGTGAAAAAGGTCTTAATGGTTTACTGGTTTTAACAAGACGGTGCGTCACGCCACAATTAAATGAAACAATTCAGTTTCTGGACGTCTGATGTCAAAAAGAGGTGATATTGACTGGCCACCCAGGTCTCCAGATTTGATCCCACCGGGCTTCTTCTTGTGGGGTTATCTGAAAAGTCAACTGTAGTCCAGCAATTCCCAGGCCACTGAGGAACTCAAGGCAAACATTCGTACCGCAATCGCTGCTATACCACCAGAGATGCTCGAAAAAGTAATGGAAAACGCAGCAAAACGGGCCAATAAAGGTGGCCACTTGATAGATGTTGTGTTCAAAAACTAGTCCCGATAAATTGTAAAGGGCCATATTTAATAAAAATACCCGATATATAGAAATCGGTTTTTCGTTTTCAAAGTTATATATTTCATGTTTACACATCGACATAAAAGTTGGCGCACCCTGTACTTGACCGATTTTTTTTGTACATGTTCGTAGCTAACTTCGTTTTCAGACGAGCTTACATGTGTCGAGCATAATCCTTCATGAACCAACTGATGATAGCGTTCCGTTGTAGGTGTAGAGTCAACTTACTTGATACCATTTTTTTGTTGGGTTACTCCACAACTTTTACCTGTTGTTTATGTTTCGAATGAAAAGAGATAGGTTGTAGTTATCCTGTTCAGTTAGCCCTTCAGTTGCCCGTGTTTTACAACATTTAATTTCTACCAAAATTGCGGTCGTTCTTACAATCGATGTCGACCAATCACCCATCCATAATTTAATACGGAACAAATTAGCGGGTGCTGGTATGAAAGGTGACTCGGCATATACGGCCGTCATTTGTAAGTCCATTTTCAATGGATTATGCTAAGCAGGCCTAGCGGCAGCACTGCCGTTCGCGCGCTGTGCTGTGCATCATCCGTATCCATACGTGCCTCTGATAAATATTCAACGGCGATCATTGATTCCGATTGCGCTCGATGCAGTACAGCAAACACGGATCATATCGGCGCCGGATTTGGCACGTACGATTTCGCATATGAGATGTAATCCCTATCAGAGTAGGGAGTAGGGGATTGTAGTGGTAGCTGATGGCGAATCACATTTCGGAATGAATGGAGAATAGTTAATGCAACAACGGGTTCAGTTAAGTTTAGAAAGCTTAGAAATGGAACTATGTGATTTTCAGTCGTTCAGATTGATCTCATGAAAATTATTATGTCAAATTATAATTCAAAGGTTGAACCAACAGTTAGCGATTTTGTTAATGTTTGGAGAATAGTAATTGCAACAGAGGGTTCAGTTAAAATTAGAAAGCTTAGAAATAAAACAGTATGTAATATTTAAGAACCCAGATTAATCTCATGATATTTCTTATGTCTATTATCATTTAAATCGAAATGTAAAAGTGTTTTCCCTTGAGGATTTTGTCGATAAAAATATAAAAAGAGATACCCAAAGCAGTGTATAGTTCAGTGTCATCATAGTAACATAATTTTATTTTAGATATTGTATGTATTCTGTGGTGTAGCACCATCGAGATAGTAACTAAATAAGTGCCATTAGAATCTCTTTGGGCTATACAAAACGGCGTCAGGGCACCCTATCTACACAGGTCTGGCTATTCAGTCCTACATCTTGTGTTTGTGATTTCATCATATCCACAGCGGATAATATACAGCGTATCATAAGGGCAGAAGACATTATTTTTATTTGCAATAGCACACACAAAATAATGATGAAAGATAGATTTGTACTATTAAAAATATATGCCTAGCCCCGTAACCAAAGACATTATGACGTCTCCCCTAGATCTTTTTTATCAATGTGTGGCGTCCACAGAAATTCAATGACTTGTCGCAAAATTTTGCGCTACTTACCCTAGACGATTTGATCGCTTGAATAGGTGCCTTCTTCAAATGACATCGGATAAACATCTCAAGTCTTCCTACAACTTACCACACCCTCTCCCCAATCAAGGTAGATCATCGCATTGCGTTGGCGCTGAACCAGCTAGACTGTTTTGTTATTGTTTATAGGCCGATACTATCAAACCCGTCCAATGATATTATTCACTGATTTATGATGTTATTATGGTCGAAAAGGCAGGGCAGTTTTATTGTCGGTATCTTCCTTTCTATTGTCCTGCTGCTGAACTATTTAATTTATAAACTAGATCGTTGTGATATCAGTTTGGTCTTTATTTAACGCCTCTGTATACATCATGTACTTATTTTTGCTGGAAAAAAGTTTACGACTTCTACAAACTAACTAGTTCTAGTAACTTGTTGCATGTTTGAACATGTGTTAGAAGAGAAGCAAAGTACAATTCAAGAATGGTTAGAACTACCAATTGAAAAGAAAAAGAAAAACCATAATCAGTTTGGCTGCTTTGGCCGCACGTTGCATATGTCACTCCTATAACGTCACTGTTCTGTGATAGAAATTATACAACTAAGGGCCGATTTCACCAATATTAATAGTATGGACCAATGGGAAAATACCTTATCGAAATGCAATTTGACGGAAGCAGTCAAAGGTCTCTGAATATCAGTGATTTCTATTGAAATATTGAATAAAATCGTGAAAATTCGACTGTATTATAAACAAGACCACTTTTTGATCCCAACATGATGCTTTTGTACAGAAAAAAACGGACAACTTTCATGTATTTTGATATATGTTATAGGTTTACATTTAACAATCCGTTATCCCCACAGCGAATGGGAATGCGGCAAATAATAGGTCGATTTTCTAGCTGTTAAATTTGGCAGCAGATTTGGACGTTTGTTATGCATGGTACTCTCGAATTTACCAACTTCAATATACTGAAAGTTATCATTACATACCTGTTGAATAGTGCGGATTTGTCTGTATTTTGCAAGAAAATAGAATATAAAATACATTCCATCCAATTCCTCATCTTCCTTTACGTCATAATAATAATAATTTATTAATTTATGGGTTAATGAATTTCTTTAAATCAATAAAAACATTATATCATCTCCATCCTAAAACACAGATAATATGTGTAAGACGTGTCAATCACTACGTCTCCCTGATGCATAATGCAATGTCTATGGACATAAACAAAAAATTATGAAAAATGTTTCACAGATAATGGCTTTTAAGTCCAAAACTCCAAAAAAATAGTAATGTATATTGTTTGTATATTTTTCTTTTTTGACTGGCGGGGATATCTTTCTGACACTCGCAGGGTTGCCAAGTCTAACGACGATCACGTCCCGTGGTGGAGGGTGCGAAATGAAAAGATTTATTTCGCACCCTCCACCATTAGCTGGTTTTGAATTTTTTTTCGTGAAAATTTACTAGGTATCATGATTATAAGCATCTTTGGTAGATTGTTCGATCCGGAATGGGAAAGAACTCCTATTTATGAAAATATTTTTGGTATCATCTAACCGTTGCAATCAGTGCGCAAACACTGTGACATATGATTTATAGCATAACCTGCTGCCCTATTAATACAAATTTAACATACAGGTCGCCTAGCCGTGGGGATGCAGTGGTCGGGATGAATATCACGGCAGCAACTGATGATTTGGGCATGTCAGGTAATAACGTCTGAAGTGAAACTCGTTAACTTCACAAATTTGAAGATTTTGTACAATTTCTTTGAAAATGATGAAAGATATGTCTGATTTGTCAGGGTAATGTCGCAGCCAAATGGTAGTCACTCTTTCTGACACAGTCCGGATCGAAAGATGACGATACTCGTGAAATGTATTGACACTTCTAAATATAGGATCGTATCGAACATCCCTACTGTCAAGATGTATAACCCAAGGTACCGACGGAGCTATTTTGCGGCGTCATGGAAATCATTTTAACTTTCATTTGCATTTTCTCAAGTGTTGTGCAATGATTTTGGGAAAAATGTCACGAATAGTCTTATAAAGCATAGTAGAGTATATTTCAACAGTTGGCGGAACTTACTCTACTGGGACCAGGAGGGCGAAACGGGATATTAATGCACAATCTGGCAACCCTGTCGCACCCTCACAAAATGGCCGCTGACAACCACACCGTGTTGTCATTGAATAGCATGGAATTAAACCTTCAGAGTATGTTTTGTGACTGGTACCAACAGTTGACAGATTGACAGATCTCACACATGTGTCACTCCTTGAAATGCAATAATCAGTTGTATTGAAATAATGTCTAATATAAATATAACCTAGAATGTGTACTCGTGAAAAAAGAAAAATATGGCAAATTTGTAGTTTTTTTTGCAGGTTTTAGGTTTGCTGGTAGCTTCAAGGCATATATTCAGGAATTTCTTAATCGCTGTGAATATAGTGTGGATGTTTGTTCAGTTCCTGAACAACGAAAAATATTCAACTTTATGGATGTATGGATATCAAAAAACCTGAATGGTTTTGTGTTAATATCAAACTAAGGTGCCATAATGGTTCTGATGAACGGCAAGTAAATGAATGAATGTTTGGAAACGAGCAATATCTTTTGGTAGAGCCTGTCATCAAGTAGGTGCTTAATGGCTATCTGCAAGAGGTTTATACGAAAAAAATACCCAGTATCACATATCAATTGAAGAACATAATATAAACTTTTTTCTTAAAATTTTGACTGAATTATATGTAATTTCTTAACATTCAATCAGCTGGTGATGTTTCAATGACAAGTTGTCATCTCATACTTTGAGAGTATTTTGTTTTCAACATTTCATAGCTATTGGTTGCTAAAATTTGTTGATTGGAACTTGAAGCTCATTCGCTGTATCTGACGGTCTGTTACCCTATAGGTGGAGAATAACGGACTGTTGTTGGTGAAATTGGGCCTAAGTGGTCAATGATGAATGCCATTAGCACAACACGGGTTTACTTAAAATAAAATATCTAATATATAGTTTATCTACTGCCAAAAGGCATAATTTCAGTTATCGAAATTTTCCAACGGCATTTTGCATAAATATGGCTGAATTTCGTTCAGGCTGCGCTGGACCTTCTTCAATCGATGCCTGCAGGCTTCTTTCCACCTAAATTGGACAATATTGATGTGTTCATAGGAACTGGGTCCAAGAAGAGCAGATATATCCAACAGATCCCGTGGAGCGAATTAATTACTGCATGGTCGTTTCGGTGATCAGAATTAACCTTCTAGACCTGTACATGGGCTTCCTTCTGCCTAAATTGGATGACATTAATATAGATAATGTGTGGTTATAACATAATGATGCCAGATGCAATATAGTCCATCAATGAACTTGCTGCATGAGACAATTTCCTCGCCGTGTACTCTCGTGTTTCTGCAATTACACTTGTCCCTCTAGATAGTGTGGTTTAATTTGAAGACAAACTTGCCTGAGATACTAGTCCATACTTAACCCTACCGTATGGACCTTATGATCCAGTTAGAAAATAATTTCAAGAAGAAAAAATATGTTTTGTATTGAATTCAAATGTTGCGTGAAGTTTGGGACACCCTATAGAACGGATATCTCATTGAATAGCATAACTGCCCACTTTGCAATATTTATAAAAGCAAATGGGTTATATTGATGCCAATCTATGATTATATTCGAGTGCTAGATTATGGTTCAATAATATCCGTCCATTAGAAGGGTTTCTATACTTGGACAGTGATAGATAGCATAGCATATTCATGGAAAGACGAATATACATGTTTTATATGGATAACCGATAAGTGCTATGAAAATAGCAAACTTAGATCGATGGTCTGATTCAAGTAAAATGAGAAAATATTGTTACAAAAGAACTGAGCAGAATGAATAACTGTACAATGTGCAAATCTTAAGGGAAGTTGCACACTGCGCAAGCCGATCCTTAACGCATCTGCTACTCACCCTTGTACACACACAAGACTGTCAACATTGTAGCAGTATTGTCAAGTGTTGCTATGTTTTATAGCAAAGAGTAGTAAAGCTAAACTCATATCGCAAGCAAATGACAAGCAACTTGTCGGGTACTCAATAAGTTTCAGTCCAGTAGTGGATAGATACTCGGAGCAAGCTTTGGCGCGAATAGCTGGAGCGTTGTCATGGTGAAGGTACCAAGTGACGATTCTTGTCTTTGGCCTCGGGTTTCTCATAGAGTCTATGACTTTAAGCAGGCACTGTGTACCACTTAGCTGTGACTGCCTTCTGTGTGTCCATTTTTTTCTTAACGCAGCGGAATTTTCTGACAGCTACGGGTGTGTCCTCATCAACAAAGATCGAAACTTTGTTTTGAGCCTTGGTCGGCACATCGTAATAATAGAGCCAAGCCTCCTCACCCGCTACGATGCTGTCCAAATACCGAGATTACCCCTTATCAAACATTTTCAGCATCTTTTGGCACCAAGTCATACGAGTCTTCTGCTCTTCTGACAGACTATGCGGTACCTAGAGAGAACAAAGATTCCCTACGTGTAAATGGTCATTCAGAATTGGATGAAATGCTGGTGCATGAAGGTGTAAGGTCTCCTCTATCTGTTGGTATGTCACTCTCCTCACAGCAGTAATGTTTTCCCCTGTTACTAACGTTAGCGGCCTTCCTTCATTCTCAGCGTCCTCACGAGTGTAATTGCCCATTTGGAATTCTCTGTACCACCTGAATATAGTTGTACGGTGAAGGCAATCACTTTAATGCAAGCGTCATTTCTTCTAAGCACTACTCTATGCTTAAACCACGCGTAAAGTTATATCGTAAAGCTGCCCTTATCTCACTACGTGACCACGATGCCGTAGTCCGCACATTACACTGTCAATACAAATGAACAACCAAATCAGCAGCTACTATGTACTTATGGACATGTCTCAACATGCAGTAACATGCTGCCTCCTGCGTCCGTTTATTAAGTCGTATTGCAAAACTTTTATAGTGCCCTTTGTACATGTACGAAAGTAATTCCCCATAAAACTGTGGAAAGACCTACTCTGGATATACGCGCGGTGTAACGACTTTGATACTAAAAAATAAATAAGACTTGTATTGGTAACCTTCAAAATGTACCTGCAGTCTTTCTCCATTTGCTGTCAACGCATGCTAATTCTATAAAGGTGTCATTTACATATAACCTTTTAACTAAAACATTGTGCAACTCAAGATTACAACGTTTGCTCTAAGGTAATTCTAAAATTATTTGCAAATTATAGGTACAGATGGACATTATCGTATTGCGAATGACAGTCATTATTTACTGTCTGAAAATTTATTCAATAGCAATCATTGTGAAGGTGTAATTGCTAATAAAAACATATATTGAAGGTACTTGCGACGTATTCCTAGAATTCAACGCAGGTGTGATATTTTATTTTTTCCACTTACTGTACACAACCCTACATTGAATTTTACGCAATTTATGGTATTTAGAGAACAACTCTTGGAAGAAAAATACAAGAAGTAGCGTAATTTTTGATGTTGTCGCTCTGATCCATGGCATCAAGATCTAAGAAAAGCCTCTTCTATAAACAGAAGGTAGTATTAGTTTTTGATCTATCTAGTTGACAGAGAACACAAAGTCCCCACAGATGCATAATTTCTATTAGCGTATCAGTAGAAAAGGGAACAAAACATCGCCTGTTCGTCGATGCCACTTGTTGAGGAAATATTACCGACTAGTCTGCTGAACCACATCAAGTATGACGGGGAGAGTAGTCGGAGCAGCAACTCCAAATGCATTTGGATGCTTTTTGACAGAATATCAGTTTCAATAACTGCAACTTCTACTTCTTCATAACCTCAATTCCCCGCGTAATTCCTTTGAAGCGTTTCATACCATACATCAATTAAGGTAATGTATCTAAAGCATAAAAAGTGCCCGCTGCAGCGAATCGAATGCTGCAGCAGCAAGGGACGATTCATCATGCCGGAGAACAAATAGAAGAAACTTTCCGGGAGCAATTTCCTTTAATTCGAGAGCTCACGGAGTGTCACTGAAAGAAATTTATTAACCAAACAACCGTCCCGATCTGCCGCATGGCGCTACTAGCCGTGCTCTTTGTGTGGTCCTCAGTCTCTCTCAGACATCAGCAAAAATAACCTGTTGCCTTTGGATACGATGTCCTTCTGTATTTGTTTCTCTTTCTCCAATGATGAATATTCAAATTGATTAATTATAGATCAGGGATAGCAGTCTATAGTGTCTATAATACAGTAAGCAGATACACAACATTCTTCAGAAGACACGATAATTTCGCAGATATTTTTGTCTAATTCGATTGGTATGCCATAAGTGGAACCCAAAAGTATTTAAAGAATACAAGATTCTCTGCAATTATCTGCGACATAAAAATCTAACCTATATAAAAGTGTCACCGTTTTTGAGATATTGATTTTTTTTTAATTTAAAAAAAAGAACCTTTTCATCTGTGGTCTTTAGCTGCATGTACAAATAAGTTTAAACTATATATATAACACTAAAAGTGACGCCAGATTACATCCAGAGAGATGTGCTTTGGAATCTCATATTAACAACACAGGTCACTCTATGAATTATGGCAGTATTGAGGTTCTTGATAAAGAAAAAAGACTCTCAAAACGTTTATTTTTAGAAATGTCCCACATTTTCATGACAGATCATTGCATGAATAAAAAGGCTGATGTTAAGCAGCTCAGTGTCATTTATTCCTTGCGAAAAGCTAGAACGGCTACACAAAATTAGAATACATTTTCTCACTCACATTTCTTAATATAAACTCACATAACCCATCTTTTCAAGGTTGTATCAATATCACACATTCTTACACTCATATGAACTACACACTTTTTTCCAAAACAAGTTAATTCAGCATTTTAGTAATTTTGGGTGGAGGTTTACCGAGCGTCCCTCGTATACTTCATACCAAAAGTTGGACAAGAAGGTTTACAGTTCCACGGTCCGTCGCGTCAATCACTTGTCATCTGTCGACGCTTTATCTTGCCGTGCCGCCCCCCTCTCCACGTGTAGCGGAAGTAGAAGGTTAGAGACTGCATTCCGATTGTTTCACCAAAATGTCTTCTCACGTGTAATACTTTTTAATTTGTTCGGGTGGATTGATATTTTTAACATGTAACGAAGGTATCTGTCGTTTTCAACAAGCCCAATGTCCCCATCCTTTTGTTTTTATACTGATTCCAAGTTCTATCTTCTCTACGTTCGTTTTGAAACACCTTGTGGCTGCAACCTCACCGACGAGTAAGTTGTCTGACAATTTAAATCTCTCCTGTTTTCTTTGCTAGCATCACAATTGTGTTTTCAGAATCCTGATGAAGGCTCCATAGAGAATGCCGAAAGCTTGATTTCATCGTCAAAGAGTCAACTTAAGCGTAAAAAAATTTGCCAATTTCCCAATTAACAATTAATTGTATTTTGTGCCCAACTGGTCGTTGGCTTTGGCAATGACTACTGCTCACGTATATATATATATATATATATAACCTTCTGATATATTTTTTCCTCAACTTTGACTATCTGTGGTGAAATAAAAATGTACTGGGCTATAACTGCATTATATTGAAGAAAAAGACTGCTCATTGACTACAGATTTCAGAAAGGCATCACACGTACTGTTTGGAATAGAAAAAAGTGATACCTGCTTTTGTAAATGACACACACTCCAATGTAATTATCGGATTTAAATTCAAGTTGCACTGGTTACCGATCAGTGACATGACAAATAGTGCAAAGCTACATTATTATTACCTGCTCCTGATATGATTTTATGAAACTTACTGAAATTCGGACTCGAGTCAGTAACAATACAAATGAATTATTTTTCATCATGGTTCCTTAATATCATTTAACTACATTGCATTTGTATATGATAAAGCAACTATCTAGAAGTATTTTATAGAAAAAATGAACAAAGCATAAGCTTATTTGTACATGCAGCTAAAGACCACAGATGAAAAGGTTCGTTTTTTTATATATCACTCTCAATATCTCAAAAGCGGTGACACTACATAGGTAAGTTTTTGTTATTTGGGAGGTCAGCCTTCTCCTTAAGTTTGTCGTGGTACTTATTGGACACCCTGTATATGTATATATATATATATGTCTACAGAAAAGTGCGTAATATTAAATCTGAATAAGTCAAAAGTTAAAGCCTTTGTACGATTGTCACCAACAAGGATGACTAACAATGATCAGTATATTTGCAAATTTTCTATTGTTACTATTTTTGAATTAAATGGACTTTTTTGAGAAAAAAAGTTTTCATATTGAATTTAATTTGCAATTTTCTTCTGTTGACCACTTATATCAATAATTCGTAGTTTTGTGAAAATACGCGAAAAAGCGGCTCTTTTTACTTATCCCCAGGGATATAATCCCATTGTAAAATCTGTCTATACAATTTATGTACAACAGGGTCCATTTTAGGGCTAGTTAGCCTGATCTAGTACGCAGCCTGCCAATTAGAAAGGAACATATAAATTAAACTAGCTGAGCTAAGTGCGCCGTTCTCAGGGCAATAAGTCAATCACTATATCGAAGACGAGTAATACTCTTATCATGATGAAGGATTAGCGTCATTGGAGTGTAACAGGTCAATACGTCAAACTGTCAATTACCCTTTCAGCCGATCGTTTAATATGCACGCGAAATTGCATGGCATTTTTGCTGTTTAATTCCTAATAACAGTCATTAATCGGCCGTAATCCTCTACAGAAGTGAAAAAGTCCAGCGTCTGCGGGTTTTTAAACGTTATCCGCTGGGCTGGTATCTAGAAAATGGATTTTTAATTAATCCATCCGTAATGAAAATTGAACCTCGCATTGCCATTGAATATTCATTAACGGAATAGGAGGGAGAGAAAGAAAAAATGCGTATCGGAATCCCATCGCATCCAGGGCAACAAGTTAGTTTGGTGGATTGCTGATGGGGACCACACATGCAGGATTGCTGTTTGACCACACATAATCATAGTTATATTGTTGGCATTTTGATTTGATTATTGTAACCGATAACCATGGAAGTATGAGAGAACTAATTCACTGATCAACAGCCAAAAAATATCCTAAATAAAATCAACCAAATATTACTATTTTTAATGTGCTAAAACCGGAATTAAACTTATTTTTTCAATATTAGTCCAAGTTTTAGAGATACGGTAATTATATGTGTTCCTGCTGTGACAGTGTTAATATACTGTAATTCACAAGAATGCACGTGCTACATTTTTATATTCGGCAAGGAAAGATGATGTAATCGGCATGATTGTGTTACGTTATACATACGTTATATTAGCCATTTTTTCCTCAGTTGGCTGACAGCGTTCATGCAAGATGTCTCGACAGTGTGTAAAAACAATCCAGATCAGTTTTGTTACGTGTGTGGTGATGTGACTTTTGCGTCTCAGAGACGGTCTATTACTCCACTAATAACAAAGGCATATCAGCTTTATTTCGGTTGTAAACTAGGTGATCAAGACAAACAGTGGGCACCTCACATCTGCTGTAATACATGTGCTTCAAGTCTGAGGAGCTGGTTAAATGGCAAAAAACGGTCTATGCGCTTTGCTGTCCCAATGGTTTGGAGAGAGCCTACAAATCATATTAATGATTGTTACTTTTGCATGGTACCTTGTGTTGGACAAGCCACAGGTATGTCCAAGAAAAAAAAATCGGTTGTTAACTACCCAAACATACCATCTGCGATGGGACCTGTGCCTCACAGTGACGAAAATCCTATTGCAAAACCCCCAGAATCCTACACTTGCGAATCAGAAAACGAATCAGATCATGGCGATCGAGTGATTCGTCAGGAAGAAGATATGCCATCAACGTCAAGAGATCCTGATTTTATACCGAGCACGTCATGCCACCAACCGCACAAAATAACACAGTCAGAATTAAATGATCTTGTAAGAGATTTAGAACTTCCAAAATGTAAGGCAGGGTTACTTGGATCAAGACTGCAGCAGTGGAACTTGTTAGAAGACGATGTTTCGGTATGTGTTTTTCGTAAACGCCACAAAGACTTAGAACCATTTTTCAATATGGAGAATAACTTGGTTTTCTGCAGTAACATTAACGGCTTACTGGCGGCTTTAAATATAAACTATTACCCAGAAGAATGGAGATTGTTTATAGACAGTTCAACATTGAGTTTAAAGGCAGTGTTATTGCATATTGGAAATATTTTACCATATCTTCCAATATGAAGTACCTATTGACATGCATAAAATACGATGAGCACCAATGGCATATTTGTGACGATTTGAAAGTTGTTGCACTTTTACTTGGGCTGCAGCTAGGCTACACAAAGTTTTGCTGTTTTTTGTGTGAATGGGACAGTCGGGCAAAGGCACTTCATTACACCAGACAAAACTGGCCTGTTCGTCAATTCCTAGAGCCAGGTCAAAAAAATGTACAGCATATGCCTTTAGTAGATTCGAAAAAAATTTTATTACCACCACTGCATATCAAGTTGGGCCTAATGAAAAACTTTGTCAAGGCATTAGATAGAGATGGGTCAGCTTTTCAATACCTGCGTCAGAAATTTCCAAGACTAAGTGAGGCAAAGGTTAAAGAAGGTATTTTTGTTGGGCGACAGATTCGAAATATTTTGAAACATACACAGTTTGAAAACACTTTAACAGGTATTGAAAAAACTGCTTGGAATGATTTCCGTCTGGTGGTCACTAATTTCTTGGGAAATAGAAAAGCTGACAACTATAAAACCCTTGTCAAAAATATGCTGTCATCGTATCAAAAGATGGGCTGTAATATGTCTCTTAAGATACATTTCCTACACTCACACCTGGCCTTTTTCCTGACAATTGCGGAGCCGTAAGTGATGAGAACGGCGAACGTTTTCATCAGGATATTTCAACAATGGAAAAAAGGTACCAGGGAAAGTGGAATCCTTCCATGCTTGCAGACTACTGTTGGACTCTTGGTAGAGATGCTCCAGAAACGATCCGTAAAAGAACAGCAAAAAAACAGCGCATATAGTGATTCTTATAAGTATATGAATCTTGTTACTTTTTTTAATATATCCTTAAAAATAAAAAGTTTTATTTCTAAACCGAAACTAATTTTTTTTACATTGTCATTTTTGGATTCAGCGCCCCAAAATTAACAAAGAAGTGCAGTTTTCCCACAAGATACAATTAAAAAACTAAAACTTGTTGTCCAGTGTAGGGTGATTTGACCTTGAAAGAAGAGTGTGGTTTTACTTCAATTATTGTAGAAGCCCGCGGTCGTAATTAGCAATTCACTTATTCGTTTCTTCATTCAGCAGATACTTAAATCAACTGTCGAAGTTGAGCTACTCTTATATTACAACAAATTTGATCCACCATATGTGCTGCTTTATATACAATTACTGACTGGTGACTAGCAAGCTCAGAGTCATCACAAAGGAGTAGCTACCTTAAGGTACTTTTCGATTACAACAAAAAACCCTGCAGAAACCTTATAGGAAATGGCTTTCGACAATTTTTTTTAATTTAGTTTGTAGTAGATCGTAAGACGCCCATGGGCACAAACTTTGTCCACTAGTAAACTAGTAGTTTCCGAGATACAGGGCCTCCGTATTGGACAGCGAATTGTGTTTCATACACGAAGTCGTAATATTTGTTTGATATTTATTTACGTTTTTATCATCACTACTAGCTACTTCATAAACGTTTGTGTTTTTCAGTACTCTGTGCAAATAACTGATTCAAACGATTCGAGGAATGGGTAAACTAGGCAGCAACTGAAGACTATAAGATCCAAATATGTAATTTTTCGCTAGTATCAAAATAGCGAATTCTTTATGCAGGTCATTAGTCGAAAACCCTGTGTAGTGCTGATTATTTTGGAAGAAATGTATTCCCACAGAGACATTACAGCATAATACTGAATAGTTTCTGAAAAAGTTTGTGTTTCGTAGAGATATCCCATTCATGCAAATTTGAATCACCCTGTTCATGTAATAGCATTACAATATTGGAGAACCTGCTAAGAAATATTCAAATAAAAATAATTAAAACCATAATTTATTATAAATATAAAAGATAATATAAATATTGAGAAGAGAAGTCAAATAAATGTCAAACAACTATCACACATCGTGTATGGGAGACACAATAAGCTAAAATAGGGATAAGTGCCAATTTAGAGAACGAAACTACTCGTGGAAAAGCGCTGGGCCCATTGACACTTTTGCATTATGAGTTGAGATCTAAAGCATACTGAATTTTCAAAGAAGAAACATCGAAAGTCATTTTCCAAGAGATTTCTGTGGGGACAGTAGAGTGCAAGTGCATATTTTATATACCTTTAACTTTTATGCAATTTTATTGTGAAACTGTATGTTTGTTATGTAGAACGATGATGAGAATGATTGTTTATTATTAAGAACAAGCAATTACACCTATTAGTACTAGTAATAGCACTATACTAGGCGTTGCCTACTATATTATTGAGCTACGATTACTTCGCTTTAGTTAACCACTCAATGGTCCGCTATCTCTCAACAATCGCGTCTTCTGATTGCTCTTCTATTATGGTGTTAACAGAGCTGTGAGGTGCACAGTAGCGAGTGAGATACGCGCGATAATTTTTTTTTTCATAAATCGTGTGTCTGCGCGTTAGCTGGCAGCTAATTAGAGATGGTATCAGCTTCGAAAATTAGCATTTTAAGGAGCCGAGAGCTGCCGACAGGATGGAACAGAAGCGGGCGACGGGACTTGGGAAAACGCGCTTTATCGCTATGTAAATTTTTATCTTCAACCGAAGTCGCGCGGTGAAATTAACAACTTTCTTACGCCTCGCTTCGCGCTTCTTTTCCGATTTCTTCGGCGATTTTCATCTCGGCGTAAGCCAGTGAAGGCCGCAAGGTTGGTACTCCCACGCATTCATGTATGACTCTTTTCGAATCTATCATTTGGAAATATGAAAATCCTTGGTACGTAAGTGCTCTCTGAATAGCTATAATATCTGATACAGGGTGGCCAAATAACTGACTGATTTTCAGTAGGTGGCGCCATAGTAGTTGTTTAAAGCACATGTGTCCAATTCATAATGAAGCGCTACACGATCCCACAACGCGTCAGTATTGTTAAAACGTTTTACTTAAATAATGAGTCGGTTGTTGCAACGATTCGGAAGCTACGACAAGATTTCGGTCGAAATAATGTGCCCAGTGGCAACACCGTTCGTCAATTGGTGCGGAAATTTGAACAAACAAGTGAAGTTAAAAACTTGGCAAGGTCGGGCCGTGTTCGAACTGTTCGTACTCCGGAAAATATCGAGAGACTTCGTGAAAGTGTACTGGAGCGCCCTGAAACGTCTACCAGACATCGTTCTCAAGAACTGGGTAACCCAAGAACCTAGTGACCCTGAAAGTCGCCGACAATACACTCATGCAATATTGCAGGTTAATAACCAAAATAACGACTTTTATAATGAGCTATGGAGCCCACTTCGATATGAACGTATTGTTAGTAAGCAGAATTGTCGTATGTCAACGACCACTACATCCTCATCAAGTCACAGTTTGGCGCGGTGTTTGGTATTCAAGTATCATTGGACCTTACTTCTTTGAAAACGCTGCAGGTAATTCTCTTACTGTTACTGGGAGCGCTACCGTTATATGTTGCAAAACTTTCTGGCTCCTCAAATCCAACAATCTAACCTGAAAAACATGTGGTTCCAGCAGGTCGGAGTATCTTGTCACACAGCTAGGGAAACAATGAAACTTTTGCGAACAATATTTCCGAGACGTTTAATTTCTCGATTTGGTGATGTCAACTGGCCATCAAGGGCATCAGATTTAACTCCTCCTGACTTTTTTATGGGGATTTTTGAAAAATGGGGTCTAAGCCCACAAACCAAATGCAGTAGAGCAGGTGACGAACTATAATATTACGGAAGCGATTGAAAATATTCCTCCCGAAACCTACCAAAAAGTAATGGAAAATGTAATCAGGCTCAGGTTTGCGCGGCTTCTATTATTTTTCATACATAATTTCTGAGTTTCAATAAAAGATTAAGATAAAAAATGGACGTATTTTATTTCATTTCACAAATATTCAAGATACAAACCAGGAAGTTACATATCGGCCACTCTGTATATTAGTGAAATGCGAGAAAGGTTTTCCCAAAAAAATACTCGGCTATCCAAGACAATAGTTAGTTTCCCGTGATCTGTGATACAGTTAGTTATGCATTGAGTATGTTGTGAGACTTGCTTTTCCGTCGCGCCTCGTTAACTTCTATACAAAAACTTGAGAGAGATTTTTGGGATACACATTTGCGTCTGCTACTTATTCAAGTGCAAACGTAGATTCAAGTTCAGAAACCACGAGAACCAGATTTTTTAGTCTTTTCAAAAGCTAGTGCAAATGAAAAAAAATTTACAACATCTGAAATAATCAAAAAATTATAAAGTATATAAAAACAAAGTTTGGAAACGATCTGGAACTTCTTTGCTCTTTGCTCGCCACTCCGCTAGTGGTATAATCTCACAGCATACTAAATTTCACCAAAATCAGTGGAGACGATTTTGAAATTATTAAATTAGAAAGACGCCAACAGACAGACAAATTAACAGATAGACCTAAGATGTCAGTGACATGGATTCCTGTGACATTAGTAATAATAATAATAATAAAGCATATATTGCCCAACAGTATAAACCATTTACAGAGCCATGGGTAATAAAAAACAATTAATGTACTAAATTTACTTAAAACTAACTTTAGCGAAACTACAAATTGACACGACACTGGGTTCTTATTTCTTAAAAACTGCAGCAGAAAATGTCACAGACGTTAGACAGTTTGTTCGCGCTTGCACAAATTTAATTAATAGGTGCTTTCATTAATATATTTGTTTGAGATCTTTTACATAAAAACGTGTAATGATCTCTAGCATTAAGTCTAGGTACAAAGATATTTAGCTGTGATAACAGGTCGACAGAGTCAATTTTGCCATTTAGTAGTTTATGCAAAAATAAAACAGATGCCTGACCTCTACGGCCCTCTAAAGTTTGAAAGTTGAATCTGTTCACAAGCATCATATAATCACTACCTCTTTATGTGGATATACCCCATCAAGCTTGAAAGATAAGTACTTTAGAAATTTTTTTTGAACCTTTTCGATACATGTTTTATAAATATTGTAAATTGGGTTCCATATTAGTGAACAGTATTCCAATTTCGACCTGACTAGACTAGAATACAATAAAGTTAGTGCCGACAGATCAGTAATAAGCTTACAGTTTCTTATGATAAGGCCATAATGATCGAAACGAATTCATAATAATTTGATTAATATCTGAGTTGAACGTTAACTGACTGTCAAAGCAAACGCCTAGATCTCTGATTGAGTCAGTTCTCGAAGGTCTGTACCATTGATTGTATAAGGATATAGTATGGTGGAACGTCGGCTACAGGTTACTATTCTGCATTTGGAGATCTTAAGGACTGCTAAATACATTTTTGAGTTACTCTGAACTGAAAGAACAAATTGTAAATACTGAGTTTCCAAAACTCGATGGATGATTCTTCTTGATTCTATTCGTTTGAAACATACCGCATAGTTAACATTTTTGGATATAATATTTTTATTAGCAAATACTACCACTGAAGTAGTGTCTGCACCCTTGCAACTCAACTACAAAATGGCAAGGATAGCAATCTGATCGCAATAATTATCACTTTGGGTCTAGATATCATTTGCTACATATTTACCTGTAGTAGCCTAAACGTCAAAATATTCAAACTATGTCCTGTGGCTGCGGAGGTCATTTACTGTTTTCCTATAGCCTATACTGTGAGTTATATAGGGTGTAAACGTTATGATTGTCATTATTTAAATGGGCGATAGAGGGGGTTAACAGAAGCAGAAAGATCTGCCAGCAAAGGAGTGGAATAAGTGCTTCGAAAATTGGTTCGAGCGCATGCAGATGTGTATTAATCTTCGTGGAGAATACTTTGAAAACCAATAAGGTCATTTAAAACTACCTACCGTGCTGTTTCAGTTCCATATGCAAAACTTAAAAGATATCCCTCGTATATAACAGACAATCTTTTACTGACATTTGTTATTGCTAGTATCATTCGTTTCGCTATGATATTTTGATAAAGGCCACTCTGGGGCCGTCGAAACGACAGTAATATATTTACTTCTACCGCTGTGCTTTTACTCAACGGCCAGTGGAACTGTTAACCTGGATATCCATCCAACAATATCTCTATGTTACAAATCCAGAAGCAATCACACCGATAATGCTGATAAGAAGAATATTGCATTCGGTACTGGAGAGGCTAGTCATTTTGAATCGCCCTGTGGTCTGAGAAGACAGAAGATATTGCGAATCAGGCTTTCCACCTCATGTCTTAGGATATAGATTCCCCAATGCTCTACGCCACTGGTATCAAAAGACTACAACTGGCTCTTAATTAACATTATCGCGGTTTTATACGAGATGGGCCAGTTACCGGCGTTTTCACCAGATTTCAAGGCACGAACTTAGATTATCTCTGGGAAGTTTTAAAACCCTTTTAAACTTCCGTTCCGGAACGAAAATGGTAAAACAGGCGGTTAGCCGGTATTCTTTTTCTGGGGTCTTTATTAAAAGAATAGGTAATCTGTTGGAGCGGATGCTCATTTGTCTGGAAGAGGTCGGAACAAAGACTCATTGCAAGATGAACTCCGGGACGTTGTCTTAAGAATACAAAGTGCCGCCTTCTGATAACCCTGAATAGGAAGCATTAAAAACACTAAATAACTAATATAGGATGAAAATATGATTTTTCAAGCATAATATATCAGGTGCGTTGAAGTTTAGCAAGCCAAAATTGAATGTAACTACTCCAGGAGAATAGAATAAGGTGCTCAGACAATTAATAAAAGTTCGAGTATTCAAATACCGCAATATTAAGGCCCAGATGTTCAATTGTAGGTCAACTGTGATTTTACTGCTATCAAGAAGTTGCCTCTCAAAACACGATTTTAATATAAAGTTTGCGTTAAAGCGGTAGTCAATTTTAATCAGAAGACCATGTATGAGTTGACTAGAAAGATGTAGTTCAACTGCAATGCCTAACCTCTTTTTGCTTGACACTGACATGAATCACAGATGATGTAATATTTTATTGAGGAAAATAGTTATTCAACATGTAAATAGAACTAAATTTGGACGTACCCCGTATAATGCCTTTGTATTTCAAAACTGAATCTGTGACTGAAGTAGCAGATAAAATGATGGCAACATTGCGAGTTTGCGTAGCATTCATATCAAACAATCTTGATTGGCGTTTCGTGAGAGGCTTCATAAGAACGAAGACAGGCAAGGATAAAAGACGACCAGTGTCAGGAAACGGCCTTTTGTTCCTTTTCGCATTTTGATGTTTTAAAATGAGAGGAGATTCAACGGACAGGAGAAGAATCGTGCAACTCGATCTCGAAGATGTATCGACAGAAAAGAATGTACAACCTGCAAAATGTATAGGGTCCTGAATGATTTTGTTTTTATATTTCCCATTCTACCAAAGACCATAATTCCATCTTCAGGATTACAGATTACAAAAGAAAGGCGTTGGTTTGCTAGCCTTAACGTCACCGCGGCCGAAATGGACCTATTATTACTATCATACATTTCTAAGGCACTGAGTCCAGCATTGGTGCTTTAATCAGATTCCATAGCCTTGGCACAGGACCCTGTATGTAGCTTTCTGCTGTTGGATGATTTATGGTTCTTCCCACTATCTGAAACCATAGCCTTGCTAGGGCTTCGCAGTGACACAGGAGATGAACTGGGGTTTCCTCATGCTCTCTGCAGAAACGGCATCTGGCCTCTTCTGCCCGGCCCAAGAGCCTCATATGTCGATTTAGATTACAGTGTCCTGTCAGGAGACCCACTATGGCCTTTGTTCTTTGATGGAAACTTTTGATTGCCTTTACTCTAATGGGCTGTTCCATCATTCCAACTACTTTCTCATATTCAGGATGGCAGCTCAATTTTTGATGTACATCTTGTCACTTGGATGAATAGACTATTTCCGTCTTCTCTGCAACCAATATTCCGACAACGGTTTTAAGTATCTCCGTCGTTCTTGCCGAGCTTCCATCTGTCTTGGCTTTCTTGTCTTTCCTCGCAAAAATTCAGCTGGGTGAGTGCATTTTTCTTCCTTCGGGGTTTGTTTGTTTCGATTTCAGCTATTACATTTTGTGATAACTACTGCTTTGCTTGGATTCCACTAAAGTGCTTTAAGCCCAAGAAGAACGTATATTAAGTGAGTCTGTCTCCGCTCCACGCTTCTCTGTCCACAACTGTCTTTGTCCTTTCGTCGAGATAGCTTTCCATTTCTGAAGATAACTTTTTCAAGTCCTTCTTGAAGCAACAAGTCTTCCAGGAATTTTCATTCCTAGATTTCAGCAGCGGGTTATTCTGCATTGTTACAGGAAATATTACTATTGGTTAACGTATTCCTCAAAATCTAACGCCGAGGTTCTTAAATTTCGGTGATAAAACCACAACTTTCCTTAGTATCAGTGTTTCTGTTTTCATCTCGGTTTCCGTGCTACAAAAACAATGGGTAATTCCAATGGGTGCTCCCCATTCCAAAATTCCCCGCTAAGAAACCGAACAAACCAAAGATGCTAAGTAAAATTTGCAACTCGACCTCAAATACTTCTTGCAAACTAATAAAATATTACCTTTCACATCCTGTAAGTATCGGTGTAAGAACCAAAAACCGGCTCCAATAAACAAGCCACTTTAATGACTTCAATGGAACAATTGCCTTTGATGGCGGTTCGGCTGGTGAAAAACCTCGGTGAATTATCAGCTCCTTTCTCTTGCAGCACGCGTCATTACCCAGTAATGGTACTGCTCTTGGTACCGCCCGATCATCCGCCTCACTGACCATTAGTCTCTACCGAGAAACAAGGCACCACACCAAGTCGTAGCACTCTCACACCTTTCTCATATGATCGCTGATATGTTACATTCTTGGTATGTACTTAGTTTGTACTGAGAAGAACAGTGACAAAGGAAGAAGCTAAGTGGACGTGAAAACAAATGAAGGATGCTACCGATACATACGTAATGAGGTCGGACCTCCGCTTGGGTATACAAGTATACAAATGGTAGCACGAATCTGAATGCCCGTTTTGTTTTTTTGTTCTTTTTTTCTTCAGTGATTCTAAGAAATACGTATTTGAGAGGAATTAACGGGACCAAAATACGGACAGCTCTCGGGAGAAGATAGAGAATTCCGTATCAGCAGAAAAACACGTCAACAATCGCTTATCGATGTGAAAAACGCTTAAGATACACGATAATAAGGGATTATTCTGTATTTTGTAATGGAGGAAGGGTAATCAGCCAATATAACAGCACTACGGTCCTAGAAGGCCTCACGTCACTAACCCTACATGGTGTAGAGATTTCTTATGCCAGTGAAGCAAAATATCTTGGAGTAATTTTTGACCAAAGATTACCGTGGAACTCTCAGATCAACAGAACAACACAGAAAGCTACAATAGCACGAGGAAGGTGTAGACAGATGTGAGGGAGAATTTGGGGGTTAAACTCAAAAGTGATGATACACGAGAATGGTGAGACACATGAGGGGTGGGATTTATGGGCCAAGGGCAAAAACTGAGATCTATATAAGTCTAAGTAATATTGTAACAATATTTCAGGCTGAAATAACGGCCACGGACGGTCTGCACAAAAGAGCTAATAAGGAATGAGACTGCAATTCAGTCGATCCCCAGCAAAAAAGGCATTAAGTCCATCGCAAATATCGTCTAAACCGAAACAAGGTAACATTGCTCTGGGTACCAGGACTGTACTAAAATTCATGTATCTCCAAGCAGTGATCACTTCCAGGTTTTTAGACAGAAAAAGTGACTACCACTGTTATACTCAACTGATTCCTGTGGATGGTTTGCTACTCTGTAAGACAAGTGTTACCATCCAGATGAGAAGCGGTGCGTTATAATTGAGTCTGTACACAAACACCTGTGTAGATGCTGTAACATCTAGTTATAAATCTATGGATACGTCACGATCTTAGTTTTGTTGAGCTATGTGTACATTTATTATAACCTACCAATAGCGTTGAATTTGACTGAACTATAACGACAAATAAGTGACAAACGGCAAACGTCTTTACGGTAGGCTGGTGACAGTATCGCACTGGCTGGGTGGGTGAATTCAAAAGGACCTCGGTAGAAGCTGTTTACTGATTTAATAAGACGGGCGTACACCCACGACGCCGACTCTAGAACATCAAAAGAAACAGGGAAAATTATGCGCGTTTCAACAGCGAAATGAGCATTGAGATGGTTCTCGCGAGCGGTTGCTTTTGTTGGCAAAATGTTATGATTTACGGCCGTGGTGTCTTTTGAGAGAAAATTCCGCTTTGCAGCGTTTAAGAAAGGTATTTCCAAACATCACGGCTGTTGCTTGTTCTATGAAGATATTTCTACCAAGATGTGGCATTTTGTCCTTTTCTAAATCAGGATTTTACACGATAGTACAGTTTTGCGGAGCAGATCAAGGAAAAATCGAGATTACCTTTGTAGTATTTTAGATGATGTGAAATACATTTCTGATGCTGTGATCTGTGACAGACCAAAATAATAAACGTGGTAGGTAGCAATACACTTTATATGGTAGCAACATTCAAACGTCGTGACAAGCGGCGCTTCCTATTGAGAATCAATGGTTCCATCCCGTGGACAGATCCGTAGAAGAACATCTGCTACAAAGGTGAGCTAGTTCACAATAACCGTTGTCTTAGACGTCATGTGCGGTTCACTGAATATGGTCTCGGACTTCTCAAGTTCATGACTAACATCTACTGGATATTCTCCACTAAACACACGACTTGAACTATATATATATATATATAAATATAGACTGTTGACCTATTCACTTTTTATAAGCTACAAATTGTTTATGCATATAATACTATTTCACAATTTTTAAATGTTAGTTGAAAAAGTTTGAGAGAAATGTGACATTGCTACATAATTCGTCATGTCACGTATGTATCTCCATTGAAAAAAAAGTCTTTGATACACGACATACTTCCATAAGAAAAATAATGGTGTTCCGGTCTCTTTCCAAAAATTGCAGCAGACAGCATCTTTTTCTATCCCTATGATGGACGGATTGATCGTCCCTCCACCTTTTTTCAATAGGCTCGGTATTTGACAATTATCTAGGCATATCATGATCTTGGCTCTTCTTAGCTAATAATGTATACTAAGTGACATATAAATCCGAACACCCAGTTTAAATGGTTTTATTTTAATAAAAGTTGGTGAATGTATTTACGAGTATCTTACTGTAAATAACAAGTGAAAAAATTGTCAGCCTTATCAGTTGAACATTCCGGTTTTTATACTGCTTTTTTTTAATTCACTAACGCTCTAAAAATGAATATTTCAGCCGCAGTAAAGAATAAACGTTGGCGGATTTTGGTTCTTGACATCCTTTACGATCGGTTACGATGCCTAGAGTACGGAGACCTGTACGATTTCGTCAACTTAGTAAGTTTGATAGGGGCCGTATAGTGGGACTTTGGGAAGCTGGACTTTCTTTTCGGGCAATTGCAGTTAGAGTGCAAAGAAGTGTAGACACTGTGGTTAGGTGTTGTCAGGCATGGCTTCGAGAAGGCCGTACGCAGAGAGCAAGGGGCACTGGACGCCGCCGTAGAACAACAGACCGTGAAGATCGCCGCCTAAGATTATTGGCCTTAAGGGACCGTTTCTCCACTACCAGGTCCATTGCGAATGAATGGTTTGCAGAACACGGAAGACCTATTGGCATGCGAAGTGTTTACCGACGAATGAGAAGTTTTGGCTTGCTTTCATACCGGCCACACTGGGTCCTCCCTTTAACTCGAGAACACCGACGTAATCGCCTTGAGTGGTGCAGACAACGGTCACTCTGGGATCAGGAATGGAACGGTATTATCTTTAGTGACGAGTCTCGATTTTGTTTAGGCATGCACGATGGTCGTGCCAGGGTTAGAACGCGACGTGGTGACATGAGGAATCCACAGTTTTTTGTTGAAAGACATGTTCATTACACTGTTGGAGTTATGGTTTGGGGTGCTATAGCTTATGGTTCCAGGTCACCTTTAATCTTCATCAGAGGTAACATGAACGCGCAGCGTTATATCCACGAAGTTCTAGAACCCCATCTTTTACCCTATCTTGACACCCTGGCAGATCCAACTTTCCAACAAGTTAATGCCCGACCACATGTTGCAAGAGTCACAATAGACTTATTTCAACATAATGATGTCACATTGTTACCATGGCCACCAAGATCTCCCGACTTATCACCAATTGAGCACGTGTGGGATATGATGGATAGGAGATTGCTCAATTTGCAACGCCCTCCTCAGACTCTAGAAGCACTTCGAGAGGAGTTGTTGGTTGCCTGGAATGAGATACCACAGGAGGACATTGACCACCTGATCAGAAGCATGCCTAGGCGCGTTGGAGAATGCGTAGCACATCAGGGTGCATCCACACATTATTAAAGGTCAAAGGGCTTTAAAGCAGTGCAATCATTTTAAAATTTTTATCATTTACTTATTAAGCTTCATTAAGTACTTATACAAAATTTTATTAAAATAAAACCATTTAAACTGGGTGTTCGGATTTATTTGTCACTTAGTATATTTCCAGCATTTATTTCGGGCCAAAATCTTAAGACTTAGTCGTCCCACTCTCTTGTTGCCAGGTATATCACTAATTGTTGAAATAACTATTCAGAGTTTAGCAGTATTTGCATTTAACCATTTAGTTAAAATGTCTAATCTTTCCCGATTTGGATACCTTATTCTTCTTGATGCCATGTATGTAATAGCGAATACTATACAACTCAATCATCTAGGAAGCGTAATTGGCAATATTGCATCACTACTACCCACCAAATGACTAGTTACAGATAATGTTACCTAGGGTTTAGTAGTAGTAGTAGTAGTGGTTGTGGTAGTCCTGGTAGTCAGACGAAGCCTGACAACTCGGCCACATTTTGCCGACCCAGTGAGTACCAACACTCTCCTCCACATGGTTATCCACTAATTTATTTAACCTTTCTGAGGTCTAACTGAAGGTCCATGGTTCCGAATATATCAGATATTAGGCTGCAATATACGGGAAGCCTAGGAAGTGGAACGCTGTCTTGTCACCGTCCCAGCACCTGGAGCAGATACAATCTTTTTCCGCCCTTAGTTGGGATACGCGTTCAGTCTACTGCAGCTGGTCAGAACTCCCACCAAATTATCGAGTGATTTTCTACTTTTGTCCAGTAGCCAGCGCGTTCGGCGTTTGCCTGGACCAGCAATGGATCTCTTGGCTTGCCTGCAGTCATCTCTCACGAGATTTTTCTCAGGTCCCTATACGCTCAATACCACGTTGACCTGGCACATGCTTATACCCAACCTTAGCTCGGGGCAGATGCAGGGGCACCTCTCAGCCTAGTCTACGATACTCAGGTTATATATTATTCATCGTAACATACTGTATGTATGGCGTAATTAGAAGTAGGTACTAGACTGCTGTAGCGGATCGCTACCTACAGTTTTGCACTGCACCATGCGCGACATGTTCCAACTTCCACTTTATTAATGCGGCAGCCGCCGCGCCGTGCTTTAACCGGCTGTGTCTGGACCGTGAATTTTTCAAATGAGGCGTTGCCAAATTGGCCAGCATCAAACGCGTGCCAACACCTGTGCGCCATATTGTGGTGGATGCTGTTGGAAAATGCAATAAAGGCTCGATTAGGAGGTGAGAATTAAAGCCATTCCACCTAACTTCGTAACTGTTTGCTTATTAGTCACAATCTATCGGAAGCAATGGTTAATCCACTTCACTATTATAGATATGTAGAGTACCACAATGGTAGCCCAAAGGTCGCATAGCTCGAGTGTTGGGACCATACCTTGTTTTATATAACTCCGGAGAAAAGCAGCTTGTGTGGGCAATAAGAATGTTTTCGGACGAATCTAGATTATAATAATAATAATAATAATAATAATAATATTTATTTACTCTAAAATACAGGGAACATGAAACGGGTAAATAAATATAATATATCCTTAGGAGGACAACGCCTGTGCATGGATCATATGTATGTTGAATTGCAAAATATAATAAAATAGAGAGAAAAAAGAAATTATTGGTAAGAATGGTAGAGCATTTATTGTGTAATATTTGAGATTATTTTATTAATTTGATTTCTCCCAATCGTGTTAATAAATTTTTTTAATTTTTTTTTGAAGCCTAATGTATTGCGTAATTGTTTTAAATTATTTGGTAATTGTGCGTACAAAAGATTATCTTGGTTCAATCACCAATTCAGACGGCAATTGGCTTCTTATCCTATTCACTAGCTCATTATTGGGGATGTCACGGTAAATCACTTTATTATGAACGTAGTATGGTGCATTGGCGATCATTCTCTGGACATTATTCTGGATGCCATGCGTCAAGATTGCTTTCAACTAAACATTATAGAGTCACTTGTAGTTTATTGTATAATAATAATATTTATTCGCTCAATGTATAAAGGGAACAACAACATGAGTAAATAAATATAGAACAAAAACAGGCCCAATAGGAGGCATTGCCTGTGCATGGACCAATAATTTTCAGTTGCATCTCTAGAATAAAAATTACAAAAAAGGCCAACAAATTAGTCACAGTAGATTATGTATTTACTTGATGTCGGTATTTATGAGTTTATAAATTTCAGTCCTAGATATACAATGTAGCCACTTTTTCAAATTTCTTTTGAAATGATTTCCAAAATGTAAATCTTTTAAATCTTTAGTTATAATTCCATGAAATTTTGGCGCTAAATAGATATATAATCGCAGCATTATAGATTTATATATCTGAGGAACTACTGTGCCACGAATTTTGTACCTTGTACATCTGCGTATAAATTGTCAGTGGAAGAAAGTTTCGGTTTTTTTAAACATCATTTTTAGAATACTTTTTTGAAAAATATCTAAATTATAGATGTGTGATGAAAATCCAGCTCCCATGCTAATCTTTTCTGTCAGTATATTCGCAAGCTATTTACTTTTGTACGCCCCACAAATCTAACTTTTCAGTTACATTTTTTTAGGTCAGACCAGTGAGTGCCTTCATATAACATTAGAGTATCATCTGCAAAACTGGTTATTTTGCCAACACAATTAATTTTGAGAATATCGCTTAAATATAAAATTTAAAATAATAGTGGACCTAAGATAGTGGGATACGCTTAATATAAATTTCCTTGCTAAAAACCAATTATGTCCAATGTGTCTAATAATAATTTGTGATTACTGTGTTCGAAAGCGTTCCTTGGATCAACAAAAATGTGAATATATGGAATTTTTTTATCAACATTTTGATGTACTTGATTTTCAATTTTAAATATTGCGACCGATGTAAACTTTTGTTAGAGTTGATATTGGTCTATAATTATTAACATCTGTTTATGTATAGATCGAAGATTGAGAACAATTTGTTTCCTTTTTGAGAAAATGTGCATTTAACATGTAGTCTAAATAGATTTCGAGATACTTCGCATGATTTGATCATTGCATTTGTAAGTTAGGTACTGATAGTAGTGGACAGGTTTTTCTACGTAAGGTGGATGTCACCTTAATACGTCATTTCTTTAGCGAGCTCTTAATTTGGAGCAAGTTTCGCTGGAGACCAAACCTGTATGATAGGTGGGAACCACGATACACATTATCCCCCAACCCCATGGAGGAGCATATTGGCCCATTCATCTGATGATGATGAAATATTCAACATCAGTCGAAACTGTCAAGTGCAAATTGTACAGATAGGGCAGGCCTGCAGTTTCGTGGCAGTATTTGTGAAATTTAATTTTTGCACGGTTGCTGTTCAGTTATATTTAATGCTTGCAGTGATACGTTTTTTAGACTAATTAAATAATAATATTATCTTTATTGCAATTTGACTTAAAAAAAGGATCAGCAAATTGTCGAGGAACATGAAATCTAAAAACAAACTTAAAAAGTCAACACTAAAATCAAAGCTACACTAAATTAAATAATACAAACATAATATACACAAAATAACAACATAAATAAACAGATTAAAAGCATGTGAATAAAATAAACAAAAAAATCAGGGAGGCACAGATTGAAAATAGTTTAAATACAAATTATATGCAATAATTCAATTCACAAGCCTGATGTTAAGTATTCTTCAATGTTGAAAAAAGGGTTTTCCAAAAATAAACCTTTAACGCGGCCTTGGAAAGCATTGAGATTGGTGACAAATATTTTAGATATTCTATAAGTATTAATAGTACGCATCTGCACCTGAGCTAAGCTGAAATTATTGTTTATGAAGTGATTTATATTCACACTAAAAACCTAATTGTACCAGAACAGCATGGCTTCCAAGAGAAAAAATCTTGTACGTCAAATCTGGTATGTATTACTCAATCCATCAGTGAAAACCTTGATAGCAGAGGACAGACGGATGTAGTTTACATGGATTTACAGAAGACATTTGACCGAGTAGACTTATACATTTTAATGAAAAAATTACAAGGATTTGGGTTTTCGGTGCGTCTTCTAAGCTTGCTTAAATCGTATTTATTTAATCGAGTGCAATTTGTGGAATATGAAGGGCACCGCTCTGATATTTTCTCGCCAACATCTGGGATTCCCCAAGGATCGAATTTAGGACCTCTATTGTTGTTGTTATATATAAACGACCGGGCTATGATGATTACATGCCAAAAGTTGCTCTATGCGGATGACCTCAAAATTTTTCATAACATAAGCTCAAATTCGGACTGCCAAATTTTACAAGGCAACATTGACCTTGTCTTGGATTGGTGTAATGCTAATCATTTTGAAGTTAATGTAGATAAATGCTTCATATTAACGTACACCAGAAAGAAAGAACCAATAACATGGTCCTACAAAATAAGCGAGAATGAGTTGAATAGGTGCTATCAAATTAAAGATATCGATGTTCTCTTTGATAGCAATTTGTCATTTTGTGATCATATAAATGATATCACAACAGCAGCCAACCGAATGTTGGGCTTCATCATCCGAAACAGTAGACAATTTTCCAGTTTACATGTTTTGAAACTTCTTTATTCTTCGTACGTTCGATCTAAATTGGAAAGTTGTTCTTTAATTTGGTATCCCATCTATTCGGTTCATATAAGCCGTATTGAGCGAATACAAAGAAAGTTTTTGAAATTTCTGCATTTCAAGTGGCCAAGCGAATATCCGGAGAGAGGATGTGATTATTCTGTACTCATGAATACATTTACTGTATGTCGCTAAATAGTAGGAGAGTTATAAGTAGTTTAAATTTTCTTTATGATGTTTTGCACAATGATGTCATATGTGAATATATATTTAGTAAGCTTAACTTTCATGTACCTATGCGCAATTTGCGTCACCAAATGACATTTTACTGCGAATTAGCTCGAACAAATATCTCGAGAAAATCGCCGGTCACGGTTATGTGTGAGAACTTCAATTCTTTAGGTGAATCTTGTGATGTGAATACTTCATCTAGAAATGACTTTAAACAACGTTATCTTGCCATTTCTCATGGCATGTAATGACCTTCTTGCGGTTAGAGTTATTCTTTTTTTTTTAATATTTTGGCTTTTTGATCTAGCTGTATTATCAATTTGATTGTGTTTTTTTTATATACTAGGATTATGTGTTGCTCTTGTTTTCTTTTTGAACTATTTCCTTTAATTGGGTGATTGTACCTGTTGGAAATAAAGATCCATTTATCTATCTATCTATCTATCTATGAAGTTTGTGCATTGCGTTAGAAAAGTTATCAAAATGTGATTGCCAAAGAAACTGAAGGTAGTCACCCCCTACACAATAGAAATTCAATCCATATTTTAGAGAGTTCACAGAAACAAAATTGAACAAGGCCTCTTAAAACTGCTCCTTGATTTCTAAGATCGTTTTCTAACAACGGCGTGTGATACCGATGACGCCAAATAATTGCTCAGATGTATCGTAGGGTACCTCAACCGCGACAAGGCGGTATCTTGCTGAATAACACCAAAGTGATATTAATGAACACGGTGATTTTTCAACGATGATGGGGTTGACCGTCGCTCTTGAGTGCTCTCTCCACTCCCACTTATGAAAAACTCTTGGGTCGCTTTGTTGTGTGCTTCTCCCTAATGGATCTATTAGCGGTGGGATGCCGCGAAGGTTCTGTTCGTTCAGTCTCTTTTTATCAGCTGAAAATATAGCTCGAAATCTTTGTTTATTTTTTTGCTCTGAAATATTGTTGCACTAGGTATCATGCGCATAACAGAAAATAGTGTCAAGTAGAATCCCACTCAACGCTGTCATCATTTCAGAAAAGATTATGTTCAGCATACGTCTTAGAAAGAAGATGTATTCGACGGATTTCAATGGATCGCTGCAGTCACATAGGCCCATGTACTTAGTCTCTGCTTTCCATTCGATAATCGAGCTGCCTCACAAAATATGTTATTAACCATACTAAAAAAAATTGACACACGGGATCCAGACCCAGCTAATTCGCGTTAAGATCTACTTGCAGTCATTCGTTCCTTGTCAGTCTTGTAAAGAGCAAACAGGAAAGTATATGTTGAAATATGCCAAATAGGTACGTAAGATTGAGCATCTATAAGCGGGGTTTTTGGCCCTGAAAATAATATAAATTTCAAGTTGATCACATCTCACAAGTGTTTGCATTTAAACATTTTATACAGGGTGACTTTGAAGTTGAGTCATTAATTTTCAGATAATGATTGAAGAAGGAAGATAAACCAAATGTGTGTAAAAATTAAAAAAATTAAAAAAAAATGTTACCTTGTTTTATAAAGTATCCTACCGACAAGTATTTCAGTGCGCACCTGTATTTGATCGTGCGGTCTTGGAGCACCGGCATGCCCTCCCCTGTGAGGTGTTAAGTCACCAGCATTTTGTAAAGACCCTCCCCCCGTAAATAAGAATCATGTCCACAAGTTCAGCATTTTCGTAAGCATGTGCCATTTTTTATTTCGTTTGAGCCACGCAACAAACACCACTATTCACTAATGCGTTACCGACTGACACATTGACTGAATACAACTGAATAAAATTGTAGTAAAAACATCGTGATAAGCGTTTCAAATTCTTTCGCTTTTTTGTTTCCGATGCGATGAACCGATAAGGCGGATTATATCCGTTGTTGCCAAACACGAGCACATAATATTATTATTGAGACAGGGCGGTACTCAAACCTCTAAAGGGCTATAACTTTGTTACTTTAATTTTACCAGAAAAATGTTAAAGGAAAAAACTTTTCTTTTGATCAGATCTACTCACTGTTGAAATAAATGACTCAACTTCGAAGTCACCCTGTGTATACAATGGTGATTCACAAGTTGTGATAAAAAATGAAACATAATACACAGTACCGCATTTTAAGAGGGGTCTTCTATGTAACATTTTTTCCTCGAGGGCTTCATTAAAAAGAGACGGGGTAATTTTTATTATCTTAAAAACCGTCAACTAGAATAAACTAAAATTTGGTATGTGGATTTACCTAAGTATTGACCAAAAGTCTTTACTTATAATTAACGTGCACCAGTGGCGGAGATACAGTAGGAAACAGGGTTTTTGGTGGTGTACATATCATTTTCGACATTTCTCGCAATTTCAATACTATCTCTCCAATTGGCGGGGGAAGTAAAAATATTCATGTACGCCAGTGTGTACCTCTAAGAAATGGATCGTGCTAAGAGTAAGTTTCCAGAAGAGTTTTAAGGCACGCAAAGAATGTCCGTATTAAAAGTGCATTATACCTACCGGGTAAATGTGGGGCAACGGAGCTCCTATTTCAATCCGCAAAGAATTCTACGGCTATATGACGGGAGCGTGTACATTGCGGATTACAAGTCAGGTAAAGATTTCATTACTAGGTCACAGCCTGTTTGCAATGCAGAGGAAAATAAGAAGTTCGGTGGAACCTGGATTATTTGGTTTTATTATAATGCAGTGTTGTGTATTCTCCTACGCTACTGTACTGAAATCATACGCACATTAGTATCACTAGAAATACATTTATTAGATATGTGTTTAAGGGCGATCCTCTCAATTTTTAACCGTGTATTTCGAATTGATATATAAACACGCAAGAAGTTTCTTTGTGGTTATGATCAAGGGAACGTAAGACAGAAAAAAATTCCGTTTACCTTTTGATAAGTAATTTCAGAGCGTGTAGGTCCAAACTCAAGCGAATGTGAAACTCACGGAAATAGTCCGAAAGTGTAAAATGTCTCTAGATATCTGACTGTCTTTTGGGGGGAAACCTCCTCCGCATTTTTACATGTATATGCCAGACAATAATACAAATTCTAGTATTTCATACATGGCTTGTTAATATTTAAGGACGACAGTTGTTATGAAACCGCGGCTTATGAATTAGTAACGACGTAATTTAGAGCAGTGAGTGCATACAGAAAACAAAATATCAAAACAAAGCGAGAAGCGTACGCTATTAGACTTATCGTTAGTGGAAAACCTCAGCTTCGCACGATTAACAAAATGATTTGAGACTTTTGTTATTAAAGCGATGCGATATACCATATAAAGAATGACTTTCCAAGCACTGATATAAAATCCGCACCGGTATCACGTATCTTGAAGAGACATTATGCTTTTTTTTGACATTATGTAGGTTTTTCTACAAGATGTTAACTTAGCAGTTAGTTGTACGTATTGCCTAAACGTCATGAGTCTTGTTATAAATATTTGGCTGTGATGTGATGTAAATTCTGCTTCAGAGATGGCATTACTGGAGGTCTAAGCTGTAAGTTGTATGTGTTGATGATATATAATTACATTAGGTTCTTGTCTCAAATACACTTGATTGAGATTCCAAGCTAAAAATTAGTTGCGCATCCACTTTTTATTCTCCATTCTGGAAATTACATATACAAATTTGCTGAATTTAAAAAATGAGACAGATAAGAAATAATTATATTCACTGTACACTGTCGAATTACAAGTCATATACATATATGATAACAGTAATTACACACAACGCGGGCGCGGTGATGATTTCCCGTAATTCTTCTCAGTTTTTTGTAATTAACTTTGCACATAACCTCTCTTCAGAAAGCACAACATATAAATAACCCGTCATATTCGGCATATTCAGTGATGATTTTCTCACACAGCAAATATCCCTGATTTTATACACATGCAGACCACTACACATAATCATCCAGATGCGATCTTGTTATTCAACCAACTTTCTTCTCAGAGATAACAAGTACAGACACGGATCAATCAGCCTCACAAAGCTATGCAACCAATAATGCGTGTAGTTTAGTTGAGTGATTCCTCCATAGATGGACCTTCACAACGATCCTAGTGAGCAAATGTGGAATGACTGTTTGAGCCCTAAAAACTACCTAGTCTGCAAGTTGACATTTTATAGGTTTTTTTGACGTTTTATAGGTTTTTTACATTATACCCGTGCCGTTCTTGAAGTGCTCCTGCAGCTGAGCCAAATTGTCAATTCGATAAGTGTTAAAAAAAAACGTGTTCTGGAAATGTATGGTACCCAAGAATTAGTAAGTCTGCAGCATTAGAATGATACCAAGTGTAAGAATATTTGAGCTCTCTAAAAGATTTTGTCGATTACGTCTTAACGAGATCAATGAAAAACCCCGAAAAGAGGTGTAGCATTTTTATAAAACGCCTATTCGTATAAACATCTGAAAAAAAAACAAAGTTGTTGATACCCTGGAATTTAATGTTACACACATAAATGAATGGAACTATGAAACTGAAATGCGCATAATCATTACGCCGCGTTCAAACTTCAGGCAAGATTAAGAGTAGTAATAGTGGGACGAGTTGAAATCTTGGCATTTGTAAACCAGTGTGTTCGTGCAACAAACACGACAAATTTGTCAGGTGACAGATCAGTCGGTTTGTGAAAGCGTCTTATGAGAATCTGTATAGTCACTGGTATAAACTCATCAATGAATCGTATCGTCTCAACATGTAAAGTGCGACAAAAAATAACAGCTGGTCATTTAGTGGTATTTAAAATTTCCAAGGTACACAACCATACCCGGTACTACTTCGTAGTTTCTAACAACGATAACGCTTTCGTGTGAGTTGTTTTGCATAAAGTAATTAGGAAGGTTTTTGCATACAATCACAATGATCCAATTGACCTACAATTGACCTACATAGCTGCCAGTGACATTTCAAATTAACTAAGAGTTGACAAAAATTAATAACATTTAGTGAAAATAATATTCTGATATTCGAATTAATTTTAACATATTTGTATTTACCCAGAGTACAAAAATTAAAGTAGACATCAGAATGTCTTTGTTGTTATTTTTGACATTACGTAGGTTTTTTACGTAATAACCCTGAGGACTATAATCCAAATGGAATTTCATATTTGAGGTGTCCTTAGATTCGTCTTGATACAATGAAAATTCTTTGTCAGTTACTCCAATGAGTTTTTGTAATGTATTCCATAAAAATAAAATATTCTGGAGCACCGCGTAGATGTTTCTACTGTATAGGTTCCACAAGAAACTGCAATATAACTATTTTCTGGTATATAGGAAATCGTGGAATCAAAGTAACTCTCTAAACGTCGTTTTCTTCGTTTCTCCTTTCAGCGAATTTCCTGAGCGGTCAGCAATTTTCGGTGTGGCGACGGCGGCGATGTCGTTTGGCGTTGTCGTCTGGACGTCCAGTCATCGTTTGCGTCGCTATCAGTTTCAGCAGTGCTGCCAACGGAAGGAAGGAAAAGCAGCAAAATGGATTTGGGATCGCCAATTTAGCGCCGCTGGAGACCGATGCCGATGCTGACTTTATACTTCCGCGACCTTCTGCGTTGTTCGCTCCGATAAATAATATTCTGCTGAAAAGATAGCCTTCGACATTTACTAAGAGTTTGTGGATTTATAAGACCCATCAGTGTATTATATGTGAGGGATATTTAGGTCAAAATCCCTATCTGCTTAACACTAGAAACAGGAGAATGGTGGTTGTACCAGCTCATAGGACTTCTACAAATAAGAGGCTTCTCGTACAATCCTGCTAAATTATAAAACTCCCTTCATAATGAATATTATGACTTCTCTCCTATTAATTTCAAAAAGAAGTTGAAAGGCATGTTGTTGTGTGAAATATAATCGTTGAAGATGCTGACTCTGGTTGTACTTTTGGCGTTTCTTCTGATTCAATTGTATTATTGCCATTAAGGTTTCTCAGACTGAATAAAAACATAACCTAATATGTTAAATAGTTCTGAATGAGCGACTAACTTAAAAATGTTTAAGTTTGGTGGTTGTTTTGTTAGTTAGATTTTTGATTTGTTGGTGTTACTACCTATTATTACTTTTTCATATAATTTTTTTTATTGATTTCTTTATATTGTTGTGGCTAGAAAAGTGTTCTGGTGCAGGTGATCTTATGCTGCTAGTTCGATGGGTTAAGAGTACATTTTTTAAATTTATAATTATGGATATTATTTGCCCATTTGTTATGTGCACAGTAAATTATAGGTTTATCAATAGGGACAAAGGACCTGGTGCGCTTTTGGTCGAATTTACTTTGCTCTTTTCCTTTTTTTTAGATTGAGTCGAAAAATATCATAAAGGTAATCCTCCTGCCTTTTTGATTTTGATGTTAATCTTTAACATAACTGCCAGTTATCATGTTCCTTTTTTAGTCTGTTGGTGTTTTTTTACCATGAGACCATAAGGATGCACGTGACATGGACATGGACACATCTTCCATTTCCTTTCCGGCATACTAACGGAAAATATGGATACTCCCCCATAATGCTGCATTATCTGCTCGATGGACAAATAAAGCTTCTTGTATTATGTTCCCAAATTCAACTCAACATCAACATGTACAAAATCCCTATAGGAGTACCCATGACATCATTATTTAGCCATTAAATCTGTCGAAAATATTATCAAAATAATAATAATAATAATAATAATGACGATGATGGTAATAATAATGACTGAGATTTATTTCGTACAAAAGTACAAAAAAGGAAACGTGTCGTTGAGACTCGCGTTTTTCAGCTTAACTTAGTAAAAAAAAATATAACATGGTCTTCCAATTTGGAAAAGAGAAACATCGATTTCAACTAAATACGGTACGCGGAAAGACGGAGTACGATCACGTACTAGATCCACCACCTCCATTACAGCAGTAGCTTATCTGCATCAATAAGATATCTATCAAACGGCACGACATCGTGACAGCAGATCGTATGAATGCAATTTTCTTCTTCTTCATACACCGCAAACTGAGAGATCTAACGGTATAGGCGATATACTTCTATATTCATACCCAGGAATATCGGTACAACATGCAAACATAAATGCAAACAGACGAGGCACGCCATATTAATATTTAAACTTTTTATGTATACGAGGCATGTTGGTACTCCTGTCTATAAGCCGTAAGTGTCTCGGACGTTGCAATCACATTGGTTAGGAGGTTATGATTACGATCGCAATTAAAATGTTGATGTGTGCTGGATAAATGGCATCGGGCATCATATCGGTTCTGGTCTTTGTCTGATGTTATGGGTAGAGATGGATGTTGCCGATATGACAACTGCAGTGAAGTTCCATGCTGTTACAGAATCGGGATTGATATTCTGTGTCGATGTGTAATGGGACTGGTTTATGCAAAACGAAACAAAACTTCGAGTGGGAAGTTTGATTCCGCTAGATTTTGGCACACCATAGAAGCAACACCCAAATACAAGCAAACCACTACAAGTAGCCGAAGTAGTTGAATCGGAAAAGCCTTCTATTCATTCAGTTCTCATGCAATCTGAAGCAGAGATTTGGTGAAGCTTCCAACAAGCTCAGGACAAGGCGTTATTGACATATAAGCGAGACATCAGAGGAACGAATTCCATTATCATGCCAGTAACAACAACTTGTCTCTCTAAAAGGTTTGAACTCGTGTATTAAATGTAATCGATTGATAGAATTGCCTTCCTCTAAACCGCAGTGTGGGCAATGCAATTGGAGCAACAACTCCCCATATACGAGAATGATAAAAGCAGTTATTCCTTGAAAGATTTGGTTTTGGAATTGGAATAGAGCAAGAAGGTTAAATGCTGAAAGGTAGTTCATAAGTCTAGATTGTAAGCAGAACCTAGCCTCTCAGCAGATGTTGTGACTGACGAGACGTTTTCGTGTGTGTTTTTTTTGTGAATGTATTGGGTCTACAATTTAAATAAGTGGCTTCTTGATAACACTCAGCTGTCAATTGAGACCGGTTATTTTTCTCTTCTACTATTAGAATAGTACAGGAACAACCCATCGGCAGAGATAGCAGTCAACAAAAATATGTAATCAATCCCTGCGAACCTAACAAAGAAAATCCTTTAACCACGTTAGATATCTTATAACCTTGCTATTATCAAGAGTTGCTTGGTAAGCATAACCTAACGACTGAATGAGCTTATTAACTGCACAGATATGTGAATTTCGAAGGCGCTCTGGTGGTTTATGGAGTGAGACATTATACCTTCTGTTGACGATGGTGGAGATAATTCAGAAGCTCCCTAATAATACACTTCCCCAGAGGTTTACAGAAAAACATAAGAAAGTAGGTAGCTGTTTGGGCTGGTCTGTCTGGCGAGACAGCACACAGTACCGGGTGCGTCATCTTTTATGTCGGTACTGAAACATCGTATGACTTTGATATTTACCAACCGAGTGATGTGATTATACGTGTTTCTGAAATGTCATTTTGCTACAATTTTAGTCATGAATCGCTTTACATCGAAACAACGCGCTGAAATAGTCACAATGTACATTGAAAATCGTTGTTCAGTTGTGTTAACGCAAGGTGCATATCGTCGAAAATATCACACTATCCGTCGTTTGATTTTGAATTTTCTTGAGTACGGGGCAGTGGATTCATCAACGACCAAGACATTCCAATGAATTGGTTGAAGTGGTCAGAGACAGCGTTGCCCAGAACCCAAAAGTGTCGTATCGTCACCGCGCTCAGCATTTTGGCATCAATGGAACCACGTTGCGACGCATTTTGAAAGATGATTTGCATTTGTTTCCTTATAAGGTGCAGTTAACACAAAAAATATTGCCAACTGACCGTCCACGTCGCATGGAATACGCCCAAACAGTCGCTCGCATGGTTGATGCTGAACCTGATTTTTGGAAGCAAATTGTGATGACCGACGCTCTCTGGCGGCGTTGATAATCAAAACTGTCACATTTGGGGGACGGAAAATCTACATGAGCTCCACGAAATGTCGTT
Source organism: Acanthoscelides obtectus (assembly GCA_963669975.1). Taxonomy (NCBI): domain Eukaryota; kingdom Metazoa; phylum Arthropoda; class Insecta; order Coleoptera; family Chrysomelidae; genus Acanthoscelides; species Acanthoscelides obtectus. The sequence goes on from CAVLJG010000008.1 coordinate 21,177,765, forward strand.
GCATGACCGGAAAGTGACTGTTTGGGCCGGAGTTTGTGCCAAAACCATCATTGGGTCACTTTCCTTTAACGAAAACGAAACAGTCGATGGAAATCGATATCGGTGGATGTTGGCTCATTATGTCTGCCCACAAATGCGTGAAAAAGGTCTTGATGGTTACTGGTTTCAGCAAGATGGCGCGCCATGCCACCCTGTAAATGAAACAATCCAGTTTCTGCAATGGCCACCCAGGTCTCCAGATTTGACCCCACCAGACTTCTTCTTGTGGGGTTATTTGAAAAGTGATGTGTATGCCAGCAAGCCCCAGATCACTGAAGAACTCAAGGCAAACATTCGTACCGCAATCGCCGCGATTTCACCAGAGATGCTCGAAAAAGTAATGGAAAACGCAGCAAAACAGGCACATTTTGTTTTGGCCAAGAAAGGTGGCCACTTGATAGATGTTGTGTTCAAAAAAAAACTAGTCCCAATAAATTGTAAAGGACCATATTTAATAAAAATACCCGATACATAGAAATCAGTTTTTCGTTTTCAAAGTTATTTCATGTTTACATACCGACATAAAAGATGGCGCACCCTGTATATCAAAGAGTAGGGCTAGCACACCCTTCATCGGGCCTGAACCAGCGATTGGGTCGCCTACTATACGACTAAGCAAATATTAGAGTATAGTTGGAAGGAAAGATCCAGCAACACAGGGTTAGCCAGTGCTAAGGCAACCATACCAATTTTAACAAAATAGGTAACAGACTCTCTGTTGCCGCTAAACAGGAATAGCCTCAAAGGTTCAGTGGGACTGTACACTGGTCATTGCAAATTACGTCACCACATGAGCAGGCTAGGCATGGTGGAAGACACTGTGTGCAGATTGTGCATGGAGGGAGATGAAACGATAAAGCAAGTTTTATGCCCTGCAATTTTCAGAGTCAAGTACAATACCCTGGGGGGGGGGGGGTTAGTACCTACTCGAAGTAGGATATTTCTCCAAATAAGTTGGTCGACTTCCTCAGGAGGTCGGAATTACTGGGAGAAATATAATTAGGTGTGAGGCACAATAGACCAGTGAGGATCGTGATTGACCTACCCACAAAAAGCTAACCTAAACTATCCTTTGTAAGACATCTGATACATAAGTGACGAAACGTTAGAGTAAGCACCGGTCCGCATATTTTCAATATAAATGCAGGAACTATTTCTAGAAAGCTGAGCTCTCAACTGCTGCGGTCTTGGTTGTAGTAAATACTATTTCTATTTCTATGGATACCCTAATTCTCAAGTGTCCCGGTTCATGCAAAATGTTCGCAATAAGGCAAGCACCCATGGCAACAACGCTGTCTTCAACGAGCAAAGATATAAAATCAGCAGGAGCGATCTAGCGAGCGTCTTCTCGGTGTGTACGTACCCATGATAGCATCTTCTCGAAGATCGCGCACGGTGATTTAAGGATACCATTTCCATTTCTATTATACCAGCTCGCGGGCCGAGGATATCTGGGATGGTCCGTGCTCGCCGTGCCATGCCATGCTATGGTATGTTTGTTTTATGGCTCCTTCTCGCCGTTTAACCAGAGTTATGCCCGTTCCGATGCAGATAAATCATCTTAGAATAGATAGCGGGTGATTCATGAGGTTCGGCTGTAGCACATTAGGACTATTTATTTGTTTAGCTAACCATTTATTCATTCTCCAGTATCTAGGCTGATACTAGCCTTGTGGATTGACCAGTATGATTCGTCAGCCTGATCACACCGAAATTTTTCACTTCTTCTACTATTTTCTTCACTGGCGATAAAACTTTGCACAACCACACGGATTCAAAGAGAAAGGTTGCATTTGGAGGCATCGGAGATTCTAGCTCCCAAAACAAAAACTCTATTGGAGCCAAGTCGCACCATCTCGGTGGCCATTTCATGTCACTTCTTGCGAGAAATAAACCTTATCTCGATAGGTTCATGCAGAATGGCTATTATGACGTTCATCGTGTGGCTCGCATCAGGGGAGAGAGCTACGAGAAGCAGAGCCCGTTAACACAGCGGTAGAACAGAGAAAGATCATCGACTGTCCGTTGGACTCCTTTGAAAGGCATCCAGCATCAAAAATGTAGCCGGGGCGGCAGCACTCCAAATACGTGAGCAGTACTCGAGTCTTGGTGTTATCTGGGCGTGGGTTGTTTTACTTCGTTATCGACCCGGCCTTACGCCTCTACATTTGCTTAGCGCCGTAAATGGTGATTCAGGGTAGCGTCAGTTTTCATAGAAAGCACTCCATATGAGCTTATTATACCGTTTCAAAAATATCACGACGACTGGAAGAAAAACAATTTTGTAAGAGCCGAATATACTGGATGATAACTAAATTTCTTTTTATCCGCATGTATTCGCCGCTTTAACCCAAAAGCGTTTTTTATGCTGAACTTCACTGCAGTCAAGTGCTCGCCTGCAGCAACTGAAAATAGTGCAGTTTTAGGTGAATGGTCCCGGACTTACAATGTTTGTGCACTGAACGTGTATTGTGTAGGGAAGGAATGTAGCGACTTGCGAGGTGTTTACCCAGAATACGTAGCTATATTTGATGAAGCGTTTTCAATAGAAAAAGCATGTTGGTAAAAAATGGAGTTATGAGGTTTTTGCAATGACCGATTCAACAGTGCTATCAAGGCAAATCCAAGGACACGTCATACGTCAAGACATCAAGCAGTTTGGGCTGAAGTCTGTCAGATAGAAATTTCACAGTTGAAATTTTTCTTTGAAATCCGCGATTTTGATTTTATGTCAGTCGTGTTGCTAAGACGAATCTAATAACACCCAAATGCCAAAATCCACCAAGGCATTTGGACTATAGCCCAAGAAATAGAATTATTCTTGTTCACATACACAAGCACGAAAAATATAGCCTCGCCTTGAGGCAGTTGGGTAAAAAAAAATGGAATTCTTCAGTGAAACCACCTTGTATAGCCCCTGCTTATAACATAATTCACTATATTTTCACGCGATGTATTATAAATATTTACATGGTAGTTATAACTGGTCAAACTGACTTGATAATGGTTATTGCCCATCCAACGGGCACTCAAAGACAATATTGATGATGTAGAGTGCCTACGCATGAATGGGGTTCAGGTTTTGGTACTATGGAGAGTACCCACTGGGTTATTGCTTTTTTATACGGCATTTACATATACGCGATGTAAAATGCAGGTGATGAATCTGGTACGCTTTGCTTGATGATTACCTGGAGTATCACGTTATGAATGGTATGCATTATCTTGAGCAACATTCATACTTGCACGTTTTATATACAGGGTGGCCAAACACGTGACGTCATAAAAAAAAAATTAGATTCCCCACATCGAGAGGAACCCAAATCACCCCCATATATATGGTCCGATTTTGTTTAGTTTAGGAGTTATGATTTTTTTTCGGATTTTTCGAGCATTTTTGAGTTCTGTGTTTATTTTTACCATAACTTCGTTAATAATTGTGATAAATGCCTGCTTTTTTCACGATTATGTAGCTAAGACCTAAGGCTTAACTATCATATAATCATTCAAGTCATGTAACTAATACTACTTTTTAATTTTTTTCAAAATCTTCGAACATAACAAAAAAGTAAAAAAGTGCAACAACTTTGAACGTTTATAAAAAATTGAAAAAACATGTTCTTACTATTCGTAAGTATCTTAAAAACTTCCTTACGGTATCAGCTATTTACCGTAAAAATTTCATCAACCTAGCTTTACTACATGCTACCGTAATTGTGGCTCAAATAGAACCGAACCCAAAATTGGATAACCCTCTGCTCAATAGAAATTGTTAGTTTCGGAAAAAAAATTTGCAAAAACCACAAAAACACGTTTGATTTTTACTGAACAGCAGATTATTATTCATTTATGTTATTTACAAGAGGTTTTCAAAATGTCTGCCTCTAACAGAAATGCATAGTGTACACCTACGTATGAAATTTTGTTTTAAATCTCTAAATGCTTGTGTGTTGTTTTTGTTGACATTTCAACACCGTTTTAGTGTGAACATGTGGTCAGGAATATTCAATATGGAATTTATCGGTCCATTTGAACTGCCGTCAAGGTTGGATTCGGTAGCCTACAAAAGCTTCCTTGAAAATAGCCTACCATTATTGCTGGAAGATTCAAGCCTGGAAGCCAGACGGAACATGGTGTTCCAGAATGATGGTGCACCATGCCACAACGCAACGATCGTGCGAAACTACTTAAACGAAAGGTTCCCAGACAGATGGATCGGACGAAACGGACCGATACGATGGCCTCCACGCTCCCCTGACCTCAACCCCATTGATTTTTTTGTTTGGGGATATTTTAAAGACATAACATTCGCCCAAGAATGTGCAAATGAAAATTCATTGAGGAACAAAATTCAAGAAGCGACACATGTGTTGAAAAACAACACACAAGCATTTAGAGATTTAAAACAAAATTTCATACGTAGGTGTACACTGTGCATTTCTGTTAGAGGCAGACATTTTGAAAACCTCTTGTAAATAACATAAATGAATAATAATCTGCTGTTCAGTAAAAATCAAACGTGTTTTTGTGGTTTTTGCAAATTTTTTTCCGAAACTAACAATTTCTATTGAGCAGAGGGTTATCCAATTTTGGGTTCGGTTCTATTTGAGCCACAATTACTGTAGCATGTAGTAAAGCTAGGTTGATGAAATTTTTACGGTAAATAGCTGATACCGTAAGGAAGTTTTTAAGATACTTACGAATAGTAAGAACATGTTTTTTCAATTTTTTATAAACGTTCAAAGTTGTTGCACTTTTTTACTTTTTTGTTATGTTCGAAGATTTTGAAAAAAATTAAAAAGTAGTATTAGTTACATGACTTGAATGATTATATGATAGTTAAGCCTTAGGTCTTAGCTACATAATCGTGAAAAAAGCAGGCATTTATCACAATTATTAACGAAGTTATGGTAAAAATAAACACAGAACTCAAATATTCTCGAAAAATCCGAAAAAAAATCATAACTCCTAAACTAAACAAAATCGGACCTTATATATGGGGGTGATTTGGGTTCCTCTCGATGTGGGGAATCTAATTTTTTTTTTATGACGTCACGTGTTTGGCCACCCTGTATATATATATAAAATCAACGAAATTAAAAAAAAATCAAATATTCCAGCCGAGGAACCTTAAAAAGTGCGCGTTAATCGTAGATTTTGATTTTTTTATAGTTTCGTTATTATTAGTTCCCGTTAACTGACAGTAAAGGATTTTTTATGAATATATTAAGATTTTATAACACATTCTCCACGTTTCTAAAATGTCTTCTCATGTTTAATATGTACATCTATTCCATTTTACGAAACTGCAGATATATTCAAGCGATTATTTTGAAAACAACTTGCAAACTTTAGACTCGATTGGAGAGAAGAAGAAGTCGCTTAATTATGCGTCAAGCTGAATTGGAACTGTTTCCGATAATCTGTAATGTTTAGAAATACAATGGAGCAATGCTTCAATGAACTACCACAATAACGCTTATGTCAATCTTCCTTCTTCTCCTTTATCTCAAGACTCTTCGCCTATTGCACATACAACTTCCTCAAACATATTTCCAAAGGTGGTGGATATCTATAAACCTCTTGCTTAACGTAGCCCCATAGAAAGAAGTCCATCGGTGTCATATCTGGTGATTTAGGAGGCCAAGATATAGGCCCATCACGACCGATCCAACGATTGTTACTCCAGGTATCAAAATAGTTACGCACACAATTATGATAATGCGCAGGTGCGCCGTCATGTTGGAAGTACATATGCATCCGAGTTTGCAGGTTGACGTCCTCCAAAAGCAAAGGCAAATGCTCGATCAAAAAATTCAAGTATTGTGTACTTGTTTATCTGTTGACAAAAAAGAAAGGCCCGATAACTTGTCTTCCGATAACTCCTCCCTAAACATTCAAGCTCCGTTTATCTTGGAAATCTATTTGCCCAACCCAGTAAGGTTTTTCGTCGCATAATAGTGCATGTTATGCCTGTTGACAACACCAATGCTGTTAATAGTTGCCTCATCGTTAAAAAGAACCTTATCCAGGAAAATAGTGTCTTCACTCACTTTATTTAGTATTATTCTACTAAACTCCATTCGAGCTGTGAAACCTGAGGACGAAGGCCTTGATGCAAGCATAGGTGGTATGGATGGTACCTATGCTTGTGAATAATCCTTTGGACAGAAGTTCTGCATATTATATCAGTTTCTGCTCCAATTCGTCGTGCACTTAAATGGGGATTTTCCTGCAACTTTAATAGAGCCTCTGATTCGCCTCATTGGTGACACTTGGATTATTTATACATTTGTTACTATATTCCACTGCTTCACTTGATTCAAAACGATCTCGTAGTGTGGAAAATGTTTCCGGCCTTGGATGTCGCATATTAGGGTACCGTTGCTTATAAAGGCGAGATGCTAGGAAACTATTTCTTTGGGCTTCGCCCAAAACGAACACCATATTCACCATTTCTTCTTTAGAAAAATTCATTTTAAACCCGTTTTTATTATAATGCTCACAAAGCTAATTTTGGTAGTTTGTAACTAATCAACAATTTACTTGTTTCCAAGGATGATGCGATATTTTAGGGTATTAAGCCGTTCTATAACCGAAAAAATAGCCATAAAAACCCTTATTTCTCTAGTATCAGAAAAAAAGCTTATAAAAAATGGAATCAAAACTTGCACAAATATACAGGGTGATGCATATGAAATTTTTGAGAAAAACTACAAGTTGCGTTTTTGACCACCCTGTATGAGCAAAAATTAGAATTGGAAAAAGCAACAAACAAGATAAAAGCTAAGGTGTGTAAGTTTTTTTTTGATACAAAATTCAGCACACCAAATTTCAAAATGGCGGACGGAGGGGTTGCCGACGTTAATTACCAAAACCACATAGTATTTTATATCAGTTTTCTTCTTTTGAATTGGTTTATCCAAATGTGCAATAAATTTTCAGGCATTTCATTTGAAAAATCACAACTTTGATATGTAGGTCGAAATTGGGACACCCTGTATAATGGCCAATATTTTAGAAATTAGCCCTCAACTGTTATGTATAACATCCCATAAATAGATTTTCCCAAAATGTATTTGTTTATGAGTAATATTCCGTCCACACATGAATGGGCCACCCTGTTTATATAACTTCATCCAAATAAAATCTTTTTTACTGGGTATTATGATTCCTATGTCACTGGGTATATTTAACCTCCGTTTCAGTAAATAATTGGTTGCCAAACCAATTTAAACATTTCCCAAAACAAGATTGTATTCAAATTTACCAATGCTCGACAATAAATTTCTGGATGATATATACTAAGTGACATATAAATCCGAACACCCAGTTTAAATGGTTTTATTTTAATAAAATTTTGTATAAGTACTTAATGAAGCATAATAAGTAAATGATAAAAATTTCAAAATGATTGCACTGCTTTAAAGCCCTTTGACCTTTAATAATGTGTGGATGCACCCTGATGTGCTACGCATTCTCCAAGGCGCCTAGGCATGCTTCTGATCAGGTGGTCAATGTCCTCCTGTGGTATCTCATTCCAGGCAACCACCAACTCCTCTCGAAGTGCTTCTAGAGTCTGATGAGGACGTTGCAAATTGAGCAATCTCCTACCCATCATATCCCACACGTGCTCAATTGGGGATAAGTCGGGAGATCTTGGTGGCCATGGTAAAATTGTGACATCATTATGTTGAAAGAAGTCTATTGTGACTCTTGCAGCATGTGGTCGGGCATTATCTTGTTGGAAAGTTGGATCTGCCAGGGTGTCAAGATAGGGTTAAAGATGGGGCTCTAGAGCTTCGTGGATATAACGCTGCGCGTTCATGTTACCTCTAATGAAGATTAAAGGTGACCTGAAACCATAAGCTATAGCACCCCAAACCATAACTCCAACAGTGTGATGAACATGTCTTTCAACAAAAAACTGTGGATTCCTCCTTTCACCACGTCGCCTTCTAACCCTGGCACGACCATCGTGCATGCCTAAACAAAATCGAGATTCGTCACTAAAGACAATACTGTTCCACTCCTGATCCCAGGGTGACCGTTGTCTGCACCACTCAAGGCGATTACGTCGGTGTTCTCGAGTTAAAGGTAGGACCCAGTGTGGCCGTATGAAAACAAGCCAAAACTTCTCATTCGTCGGTAAACACTTCGCATGCCAATAGGTCTTCCGTGTTCTGCAAACCATTCATTTGCAATGGACCTGGTAGTGGAGAAACGGTCCCTTAAGGCCAATAATCTTAGGCGGCGATCTTCACGGTCTGTTGTTCTACGGCGGCGTCCAGTACCCCTTGCTCTTTGCGTACGGCCTTCTCGAAGCCATGCCTGACAACGCCTAACCACAGTGTCTACACTTCTTTGTACTCTAACTGCAATTGCCCGAAAAGAAAGTCCAGCTTCCCGAAGTCCCACTATACGGCCCCTATCAAACTCACTAAGTTGACGAAATCGTACAGGTCTCCGTACTCTAGGCATCGTAACTGATCGTAAAGGATGTCAAAAACCAAAATCCGCCAATGTTGATTCTTTACTGCGGCTGAAATATTCATTTTTAGAGCGTTAGTGAATTAAAAGAAAGCAGTATAAAAACCGGAATGTCCAACTGATAAGGCTGAAAATTTTTTCACTTGTTATTTACAGTAAGATAAATACATTCACCAACTTTTATTAAAATAAAACCATTTAAGCTGGATGTTCGAATGTATATGTCACTTAGTATAGAATTACTTGCGCGTACGATGAGACTGTTGTGACACGAAAAATACTTGGCAATACAAAAACATATTCTGGAAATCAAAAAAAAAAATACAAAATAGTTTGTATATCGAATTTCATAAAAATCGGTGCGGACATCTCGTATTGTAAAGATCACAGTACACCTATTACCAAACAGCAAGTAGGAATAGTACAAACTCATGTTATATAAAATCTTTTTAAGAATTTTAGGAGATTCAGTGGATTAGAAATGTTTACTAGATTTACCTTGCTTTTAACCAATTTTCATCTGTTTCAACTTATGCTGCCAATTTAACACCCCTGTAAACCGGATTATAGCAGATTGCGCCTCCATACATTCTGAGCTTATCTCGTCGCAATATCGACATAATCATCACATCTCATCATTGTAAGTCGTAATCGAAGCAAGCTTCGGTAATGTGTGTTTATATACTTTGTATATATTCAACATGGAGCAACACCTACTACAGATATTAGCACCAACGCATCTGCGTTTACTCAAGCAAATCATCTGCTTGTTGAGCTCAATAAAAACATAAACCGTCCGGCTCATGGTCGCCAAACGTCTGTTCAAATTGTCTCTGTGGTAATTTACAACTTTGAACTTTGTTGAGCTTCCATAAAATCGTATTGCTAATTAAGCGCGAAGCTATATAAAGTTTGAACGCTTACTCATCAAATTGCTAGTCTGCAAGGATTGAATTGCGTCAGTCACAGTACTTATTTTTGAGGCGGACTTGCCAAGTTTACTTTTTACGAGATTTTATTCAACTTGAGCCATTAGTATGTTGGTATGCGTCGGACAAATCTTGAAACTAAATTAATTACAAAGGAGCGGTCGTGTTGTTGTGGATGTACAAAGTTCGACACGGATAGGATGGGAGCACGAAGTCAGGCGGGTCTGTTTGGCAGGCATATCGCGCGACGGTATCTTGCAGCAAGGCTCTGAGGAGCAAAGCCCATTGGCGTAGCGGTCCTGAGACTGTCCGTTAGAGAAGAGTAATCGATCAGTCGGACAAGCTTTCAAAGGAAAGCGTGTTGTAAAAAGGAAGGGTATAATATCATTTTATTTGAAGATTCTTTGGAGACGGAGCAACTTAATTATCGTTCAAAGATGAAGTAGCATAAAACGGAATATTTTCCAATAGAGGCAAATATTTTGAAGTTATTTCGTTTTATTAACAGCTAAATAGAAACTTGTTTTTAAAAAAATCTTTCATATATTAGTAGATCAACAAATTATTCTTAAAAATATTTTTCTAGATGGAAAGCGACAAATAGGCGGTTATCATTTTTGAAACTTTTTTCCCTGTAGACAGTTCCTTAAAGCTCTATTCTTTCCTAAGAATAAGTGATTTCATTGCTGAGGAAAAACAATTGTGGCCATTAATCACCTCTACACTCGCGCTATCATTGTTTACAACCACAATCCTTAAATCTTGCCTATAAAAATATCCCGTTTCTTTTACCACTATAATTCAAAAATTAGCCATATACCGCATCCATTATTTTTACAGCTATACATAATGTTATCGTAGATATGATGCCCATTACACACTGTTTTATTACAAGTCAAACTTTTACAGCACACCAACCAATAAAGTTTGCATATAACGATATTCACATTCTCCATCATTTCTCTTTCTAATTTCGTTCGTATTTCCAATTTATCGGCCAAATAAAAATTTATAGTTGTCGAAGTCCGAACATTAAAAAGTGTAATGGTCGGTATCTAGCAACCACTAAGGGTCGATCAGTAAGGGTAAATTCGTTATGGTAGTTTTTATGTCATTCAGGTTTGTACAGTTTGCGAACATCAAAAGTTTGCCGTTTTGGCTTAACAGACAAGGTTAAAACCTTCTTTAAAATAAAGTAATCACAAAATACTCTTTGCGGTTTTTTAGAGCGAGGGTTAAGCTTTAGTTCAGATGCCTGGCGACCTCATAGTTTTTAGGTGAGTTTTGAAACATTGAATATACCCATTTTTAGGGTTTTTCAGACATTAAATCCCTTATAACTGAATAATGATCAATTTTAGAGGAAAGTTACTGGGGGCCTTTTTTGTTCAGATTGATCCAAAAAACCGGCAGTTTTGGCCAATAGTGTACATATGAAAATGTTCAAGCATTTTCCACATCCACATCACCGAATGTGTAATTGCACAATTTTTCATTTTCCTAAACATTAAATATTTCACATACCTTCTTTCTCAGAACTGAATTTGTCCATTAAGCAACAGCCATGGCGCATGATTGAAATGTTACAAACTAATGCTATGAAAATGACATAATTTCATAGTCTTTCATTGTGCTCTCATTGATCAATATTTTATTTTGTGACCTGTGCATTTTGATGTTGTTCGTTAATTAATGTTTTTTTCTAGATTGCTCGTCCTGAAATTTTGTTTGTTTATATTGTAACGGCTTTAATTGACATTCAATATTCTTTGTAGTACGTCCTGATGAAGAAAATAAACATTTGCCAAAGTTCGACTTAAAGAATCACGTTCTTTCTGGCCGGACATCGTTTTGCCATTAGTGCACTTTAGTTCTTAATACACAGTTGCTGGCAACATCGGCTTGGCGTCCCTGTACGAGGCAGTTCAAGCATTACGTGAGCAGATATTTTACTAACCTCTCTTCCCTCTTGTTTCAGCAAAAGTAAGCAAATTTACACCCCCTCCCATGATTATGTAAACATTTTGCTATATTTTACAATCTGAAGCAAGTAATGGCTTTCACGCACATGTTCTGAATACTATTTAATGTCTGGAAAATAAGGAAGCAACATGATAACCATAATTTTCCATTTAAGTCCATATCTCTGCTAATACATGGCAAACTCGAAATTGGATCTTTCTAATTGTAAGCGACGTTCGTTCAAATGAGCCATGAGGCAGTATCAAACCAGAAAGTTTCCGTCTAAAAGGAGCCAGTCTGCGCTCTACTCGTAAGCATGTACATATGCTTTCCATATATTTTTATATCCATATTTGGGGAATCTCTTAAGATACATTCTTCAAATCAAAATCGACCTAATCTTGTAGAAATTCCAAAAAAGTAAAAAAAAAACGAATATTGCTAACGTAATCACTATCTAGACCCTCACCCATCCTTCATGTCATCAAAAATAAGGAAAGTTAAGACTCCCGGCTCCCCTCCTGTGCATACGTAATACCTTGAAGAACTTTACATGTTTTGTACGTGCTCTCTGTCTTAACATAAATCAACCTCAGAACATCAGCAACATGAATATGGAACCAGAACCTGTCTGATCTACGCCGTTTCCGCCCAGGCAACAAACAGCTTGGCCTCTTGGCATTGTCCTTTTACAGTCGCGCTGTAATTACGCTGGAGCAAGTGCAATTAATTCTGTCCGAGACCGCAGAACGGTCACTGTCGTCCATTGATACCCTCTCACACTTCAGACGCTAATGAACTCAAACTATGCCGATGGCTAACACCGTTCAAAAGGTCACACCGCACGCCGCTGGCGAATCTGAACAGGACGTGCAACAAATCAGTCATTTCAAGTTGGAAAAAATGTATCATTATTCAATCCTTGTTTTCCTTCAGGCTACACCCCTAGCTAGATGTCATGGGCATATGTTTTCATATGCACATCGATTTGGGCCGGATGAAGCCAATAAGCAGAAACGTGCGTCGCTCGGGTTACCAATTCTTCTATTTTCGCTCATGTCCTTTCACTGCGGACATGCCTACGATTGTTCTTGTCGCCGTAATACTACTTGTCTGTCTAATCAAATGCAGCGTGTGCCCAATCTAGGATACCTTTATAAAATAGCTGACACTCTTATTAATAGATACCATCTTGCAATCATTAATTATTAATGCTGCATTGAAGGTTCATTTGTTAGCAGCAACGCAAGAAAAAAAAACGACGGTCTAGTCAGATGTAGAACGACATTAAACTCACGTTAAAGAAACTTAATAAAGTTTCGACTATGGATATCTTATCGACAAGTTCTTCAAATTAACATTATTTGATTTACCTAATGACTATGTAATAATTAAGGGGAATTACTGCAGATATAAATCTGACGCCCAAAACCTTGGCACATGTGATTATGAGCTCTCCCGAGATTGGAGTTCCTTATCTATCGAAAAACTTGACCCGAACCATTCGATATGATGGAAAACAAGTCAAGTTGGTGGTTAATAAAGTACCATAACCTAAAAGCTATGTTCACATTATTGCACTTTTTCTTTCTATTTCGCCTTGAAAATCACCATGATCTTGAATTGACCATGCAAAGGTCGTAATAAAGAAAACAAAGCAACCACGGCTTTTCCGTGCACTTATGACCGAAGTTTCCTCTTGAGTGAATTTTCTTGAGTTCTCGAGCAACTCGTGCCAGATCTATTTCAGTGTCAACATATTATTAAAATAACCTTGCCCTTAAATTGACCTTGTAAGGATTATCGCCACCCGACATCTCACCTTCCTGAAAGGTTTTTAAACGAAATAACTTCTTAATTATAACAATTATCAGTTTTTGGGCAGTACAGCTACAATAGGCACATTCACCATTTTTAATCGGTTAAACTCCCCCCTATTTCTCAGAAACTAATCATAGGACTGCTTCGGTCCCATAAGAACCTTTGTTGAGGAATCGAGATACATATCATGCTCCATTTTTAGACAGATCAACTAGGTCTCATTTTCCATATATTTTGCGCGGGGTCCTTTTTGAGATTCGCCTTCCTACACGGTATTAACACTTGTTCCTCCGAAAAACAACAAAAGCCTTTGAACCAATAAACATGAACTAACAAAGTGCTCGGCTTCTATGTCAGATTGTCCTGAAGTTTTCATTTGACGATGTCGGCAGCAACAGAAAAAGTTGCGAGATATTTTCCGGTGGGGGAACTTGAAACGCTCTGCGTTCTTTTGTTCCGTGGGGGACACAAAGGCAGGCACGTTTGTTCTTCTCAAATAGTTCGGAAAATTCTCGGTTTATTAAAATCCCTTTTGTGTCTGTCTCCGTCTTACCACTGTTGCTCCCGCTCTCCCATGAACAGCTAAGAAACTGGTATGTGAACTCACCTGGAATGAGAGAAAAGTATATTAGAAACTTGCTACTTCAGATTATTGTGGAATACTCCGTTTATAATTTTATTTATGCGATCGGACGTTTTCATGACTGCGTGAGAAACACGAGGAAATCCCGCAATTTAAATACCTTTCAGAATTGAGCTACCTCTTTCCATATTTCGATCTTTTCAGGAAAAAACAACATTGAATATTTCTATTTTTAACCATTAATAATAATAATAATTTAATCCGAGATTTTGGTAAAACGAACGTGCGCATAACAGAGTGAAGTAAATTAAGGGGAGCTTATCTGAAATTTTGTATGAGGGTGTTTCCCTACTAACTGGAAGTTGCCCGTACAAAACTGTCCCAACCATATCATTATTAAATAAATTAAGACAATATATGGATAAATCAAGAGATACTAATTAAAGTAATATGTCGGTTCAAAAGCCCACATACAATGCTATTTATTTTCGAATCATGAACGAACTTATAAAAAATGACGACAGGGGACTGTTTTCTGATCCAGGGGAACGTTTATATGGGAGAAAAAAAAAATATGTTTTAAATATATGTAAGCAATCGAGCTCTTTGTTTTTATTTATTTTAACTATACTAAAATCAGGTTTGAATATTTAGAAAAAAAGCAATTTCGAAAATTAATGTTCTTAATATACTAAGTGACATATAAATCCGAACACCCAGTTTAAATGGTTTTATTTTAATAAAATTTTGTATAAGTACTTAATGAAGCATAATAAGTAAATGATAAAAATTAAAATGATTGTACTGATTTAAGGCCCTTTGACCTTTAATAATGTGTGGATGCACCCTGATGTGCTACGCATTCTCCAACGCGCCTAGGCATGCTTCTGATCAGGTGGTCAATGTCCTCCTGTGGTATCTCATTCCAGGCAACCACCAACTCCTCTCGAAGTGCTTCTAGAGTCTGAGGAGGACGTTGCAAATTGAGCAATGTCCTACCCATCATATCCCACACGTGCTCAAATGGGAATAAGTCGGGAGATCTTGGTGGCCATGGTAACAATGTGACATCATTATGTTGAAAGAAGTATATTGTGACTCTTGCAACATGTGGTCGGGCATTATCTTGTTGGAAAGTTGGATCTGCCAGGGTGTCAAGATAGGGTAAAAGATGGGGTTCTAGAACCTCGTGGATATAACGCTGCGCGTTCATGTTACTTCTGATGAAGATTAAAGGTGACCTGGAACCATAAGCTATAGCACCCCAAACCATAACTCCAACAGTGTGATGAACATGTCTTTCAACAAAAAACTGTGGATTCCTCCTTTCACCACGTCGCCTTCTAACCCTGGTACGACCATCGTGCATGCCTAAACAAAATCGAGACTACTGTTCCATTCCTGATGCCAGAGTGACCGTTGTCTGCACCACTCAAGGCGATTACGTCGGTGTTCTCGAGTTAAAGGGAGGACCCAGTGTGGCCGGTATGAAAACAAGCCAAAACTTCTCATTCGTCAGTAAACACTTCGCATGCCAATAGGTCTTCCGTGTTCTGCAAACCATTCATTTGCAATGGACCTGGTAGTGGAGAAACGGTCCTTAAGGCCAATAATCTTAGCCGGCGATCTTCACGGTCTGTTGTTCTACGGCGGCGTCCAGTGCCCCTTGCTCTTTGCGTACGGCCTTCTCGAAGCCATGCCTGACAACACCTAACCACAGTGTCGACACTTCTTTGCACTCTAACTGCAATTGCCCGAAAAGAAAGTCCAGCTTCCCGAAGTCCCACTATACGGCCCCTATCAAACTCACTAAGTTGACGAAATCGTACAGGTCTCCGTACTCTAGGCATCGTAACCGATCGTAAAGGATGTCAAGAACCAAAATCCGCCAACGTTGATTCTTTACTGCGACTGAAATATTCATTTTTAGAGCGTTAGTGAATTAAAAAAAAGCAGTATAAAAACCGGAATGTCCAACTGATAAGGTTGAAAATTTTTTCACTTGTTATTTACAGTAAGATAAATACATTCACCAACTTTTATTAAAATAAAACCTTTTAAACTGGGTGTTCGGATTTATATGTCACTTAGTATACTATACAGCTTCTGAGCTAAAAAGCTTAACTAGTAACTTTTACAGGTTATAACAAATCAGTCTTACTATTGCACTTTAAGTTAATATCCATCTATTTTTAAAACATTGGTACAGCTACTGGAAAGTAATAAAACAATCTTTTCCCTTTTGGAGTTAGATCTGGGTTTGCCAGCTTTTCCAATATTTGGTCCAAAGGAACATCAGAAACATCGCTTTCGTCTAATCTAAACGTATGGCGTTTATCGTCATAAATTTTCATAAATGTGACTGTCACTTCATCTTCCTCATAATCAATTTGATTTATCACTGCAGCATCGGTATTCGCTTTTTTTTCGGAAAACTTTGATATTGTACTGGTTGATTATTCTAAGCTTGACAATATTCTCCAAATTAGTATTAGACTGCTTACATGACTGTGGAACACGGGTTTCTAAAACAGAGTTGGTATCAGGTAACTGGCTGTGAGTTTTCCCTTGTCTTAATATTTTAGGTCTCCTATTCTGAAATGCCGGCATTCATGGTCACAAAAACAAACTTTTCATTACAAGCTTGGTAGTGCCTTTGGGAAACCCCAATGGACACCTTGATATGTTTCTCTTCACTTGGTGTATTTTAAGGGTACCCGTGATACTATTCAAATCAGCGACTTCTTTTTTATAAAAGTCGATCGTATCTTACGTTCGGCCATACGTTTTTTTTCTAAGATTTTTTCCCTGGTTTTGGATGGCTCTTTTTTTGGCTGGAATCGTGAACTTACTGAAAGAAATACAATATTTTGAAAATTAATTGTCACTGCAGTATAGTCTGGCTAATTAAACTTGACGTAGCCTGAAAGAAACAGTCCCCTGTAGCATGAAACAGTTCCCTGTCCCAAAAATTGTCAGGGGACTGGGCTCAGAGGACTGTTATTTTAACAAAGAATGTTTCTTGGCATACAGTCATTCAAGATAGACATGAAAACATACTTTGTGGGTAATTATGCTATATAATTATTTCAATTTAATCACTCAAATCAATTTCAAAGTTACATACCAGTGGACTGTTACTACTATCAACCAAGACGCGTGGTTCACAGACAAACGCAGCAGTAACACTAAATAACCATGACGTCCACCCTCTCACTCTGCAGCTTTGTGCACTTCCCATCGGATGTGTTCATTTTCACAATGAGAACAACCGCACCAACATGATACTTAGTGTATTCCAGTATTATTTATATATAATTTAATCAGTAATTTACATTAATAGTAACAAACATTTGTCATAAGGCTTCTCCTACTGAAAATGGGACACGATAGAGGACTGTTTATTTAGGTGTTTGAACTGCATTAAATTCAATATTACAGTATTATATAAGAAAACGAACAATGACGTATCAAGAATAGATAATAAGTCATAGTTTTTATTACATAGAACTGAGTAATAATAAGATCTATTATATAAATTTTGCCTGGGACAGCTATTTTCCAGTTAGTGGAGAAATGCCCATGAATCGAAAGCGACTGATCTCAATTTTCTGTAACACTGTAAATAAAATGAGATTTTCACTGTTGTATCTGGTTGTACCTACCATGTGTAATCAAGTAAGGTGAGTTGATCCTCACATTCCAAGGTTATTCAATCAACTTTTTTACTTATGGGAAGCCCCCTTTCTGACACCGGCAATAGAAAGCCAATAAAAATATTGAAATCCTGAAAAGCAATTGCATTTCAAAAATACAGGGAGAACAGAATTTTCGATTTCAATAGTTGCTACTAGTATAAGTAATACATAAAACACAACAGCAACGACGATACTGAAATCGCTGCATATAACTGGGTAACAAGTGCACTTGAAGGAATTTGGCGGTCTCTGATGAGGGGATTTAAATTGAAGTAATCAGTTATTTCCAGCATATTTTGTAGATTATGAAGCTTTATAATTAAGTTTTGTTGCTGAAAGCTGCATCATTGGAAAAATTTAAATTGATCTTAAAACACTCTAGAGGTGTCCATGTTTGAGAAGCACCTTGTAGAAATTTTAAAACATTTCAGCGACACAGCTAATATTTTAAATTTGCAGCGATATCAAATGTGAAACTAGACACCATTCTCGTATTAGGAGTCTCGACAAAAAAATAAGCTTCAGGAGATATTTCACGTTATGTCCCCTGAATGTTTCAACCCTCCCTCCTCTGAATTTTTTTTCTGGTGGCGCCTATGTTGAAGTCCTACAACGAAATATATTTTACGCGGTTCCATGCAAATGCCGTAAATAATATCTTCTTCCTCCAACGAGAGAATTTTAAATTCCCGCTATATCTCCCTCTTTTTGCGGTATTCGTGTTATGGCCATGGAAGTATGTGGTCGGTCAGTATATATATTTCTGACATGGAAGGCATTGCAGATTGCCGCACTGCTGACCCAAATATTGTTTTGATATATCTCCCTAGCGGTGAGGATAGCTTTACGTCCACCATTCGGTAATAGTCATCTCGAATAAATATTTCCACAGTGGTATGGCTCAAATTACTTCCTGTTTTGAAATCATTGCGTGCTATTTATACTCTAAATAATTATTGATCTTACAAATCTTGCTATCAACAGTGAAATTTAGCAAATTTATTTTGAAATTGGATACAAACATGTATCTGGTATGGGTGGAATGCTGGAGTTAACACAAATTATATAAGGATTTGTTGCCGAATTGTGCTGCTTTTGTCACCGATACTTCTCAAAGAAGCATCTTCTCATAGATCAGTTTATCAAGTATCAACACTACAAGATATTTAGACAAGATATGTCTCTTTATACAGGGTGTCCGAAAAGTTGGGGTTTTCCTTTACACGACGTGTAGATCTTGAAAACATAAGCAATTTTTCTCAGTACCATATACACCAATGTCTTAAGGGAACCGAGATAAAGGGCTCTGCAACATCAAAAATATCTGAATACCGTCCTGTAGCCGCGACCCGCCGCGATATCCCAGACTGGTACCGGCTACTAGCTGAACCCGACGACAGAACTGGGTCGGGGGTCGGGGTCAGTGTTTCAGGTCAGTATGCAACCTTCAACCGACGGTAAAGGGTCACGCGTATAGAGGTAACGAACCCGTATAATCGATTGCGTTTCAAAAAAAAATAATAATGGCACACTCATACACCAATAATGAAATCGTTGATATGTTGTTAATTTATGGCGAATGTCTTCAAAATGCTACAGAATCGTCGCGAGTGTATGCAGATCGTTTCCCTAGACGACATCATCCAAGGCCCCGCAGATTTGTGTACCTGGTCCAGAGAGTCAGGGATACGGGCCATTTGGAGGAATTTCGAGGTGGGCACAGTGGGAGGCCTAGACAACTACGAATGGTGCAAGTTGAGAAAGAACTACTGAATCGCGTAGACGAGAATCCCTCAACAAGCACTAGAGACGTGGCTAGAGAAGTGCAAGTATCAAAAACTAAAGTGTGGCAAACGTCCAACGTGTACAAGTCCTTCAACCTGACGATTTTCCAGCAAGAGTGCGGTTTTGTGAGTGGTTGTTGCATCAACATGACAATAATTCGGACTTTTTGAATTGCATATTGGTGACAGACGAATCTACGTTCACGCGTAATGGGGTGAATAACTTTCGATTTCAGGCAGAGATGTACTTAGCCCTTCTCGTCAACTGGAGAGTGAGTACTTTTTCCTTTATTTTTTTTTACTTGGTCGCCCTCGTTTCACTACACATTACCTTTGTTATTTCAAGGGTAGTTGTTTCTGAAAAGGAAAACCCCAACTTTGCGGACACCCTGTATATATATAGTATCTACAGAGATACACGTCAGACAATTCAGAGGGTGTTGACAGGTACAATTATTATTCAGTTCTGAGCTATGGTACAGAATCACATCAATCGGTGGCAGACTTGAATATGTGACAGTTTGGGTCCACTTAAATTGATTGATGTCATTTTTTACATTAGTTCGGGAACATGTTATAATTAGTAAGGAAAATTGCACATGTTATAGAAATATACAGGGCGTTTCATTAGGAATTTATCAAAAAAGGTACATTTTGCGTTTTCACATACCCGGTATAAATAGAAAGATAGTTGAGAATTTCTTTTAGATCATTTTAAAATCGAAGATGGTAAGATTTATCTAAATATCGTCAAAAATGGCGGAGCTGCTAGTCGTCAAAGTTGGCCATTCCACTAAATATCCAAACAACTGATAATCGAAACCATATATATGATATTAACCTTTTTGTTCTTAGAAGTTCTATAAAAATATGAAATAAAATATAGGATATTCTATTTAGAAGAATACATGTTTGCTATATCACGAAGTTATGTATATATTAAAATAATTTTTGAATATGCATTAGTAACATTTCAAGGTTACCACGAAAACAGATTTTCTATATCTCATTTCTGTTGGGACAACTCTGTATAATCAAATGGCGCTTTCAATCAGGCTCAAAACCGAATCAACGTTTGATATACAGTACACGAAGTGCTATTTCTAAATTGTATTGTTTTAGTTTTAAATCTCTGGTAAAGTAGAAGTGAAACACTTCCAAGGAAAAGGTATAATTAAAATAACAGTAAATAAAGATACACCCATTCCAATTACTTTAATTGGAAATCGCTGCGCTGATATGTTATGTCAATAAAAGCTGGTCGTGAAGGAAAAACCATCCATCAGAATAATAGGTGATTCTCTCTTGGGTGATTAATTGTAGTAAACGATAGCCACCAATGATAGATTGACTCTACAATGTAGTCTCAATCACGGAAGTATATCATTATTTTCTAATCTTCATTTTAGCTTCATTGGAATCCTTTCACCCAAGATTGGATTGGAATTGGTCTGTTATATTTTGTTCGCATTGTAGTATTAGTTTGATTTCAAATGTAGTTAGTTACCTGCAATCAAACAGTACTCACAGGGGGCTGTTCTCAACATACTCTCTCATGCGATACTGGAATTCTATTTTTGTGATTCTTGTCATCATTTGTTACTGTGCTGTCACTTTTGGCGAGTTATTTGATTTTAAGACGAGTGTTGGTACAATGTGGTCAATATCGAAAAAAGGGTATTTTCAAGCAACTTGTTGAAATTTTTCCGCTTCTTCTTTTATTTGGAAGGTTACTAATTATGTCCACGATCTCTTCGTTGATGACATCTTCATCCTGTGGAACAGCGGTTTTAAAATAATTTGCTCTCTGCAAGCGCTATATGCTGATTTTTTAATCTTACAGTTTCTGCATTGACTATTTCCCATTTTTTTTTTTCGGTTTTGCTATAATATTCTTTCTTTGTTGGGGATATATGACATTTGTGCTATTTTTCCATGTCGATGAATTGCTGCCTTATGTATGCATTTCCATCACTTCTTTTCAAAGAGTTGTGCAGTTTCTATAGATTTTGACTGGCTTCTATGAACTTTGGGGACACCCACTGCTGAGATCTCTGGTTGAGGCATTGAGTTACACGTCTCTGGGAATATTTCAAATAAAATGCCACAGGAAGGTGTTAAGAAACTTCTCAAATTCTGCATCAATGTCATCTCCCCAATATTCGTTCTTGTTGGCATTCTGTTACTCTCGCGCCTTTTATGAGATACATCACAGATTTCCAAAAGTTGTGCAGCCTGATCTGAAATGCGTGTTTCGAAGACTGACGTTTGTAATGATATAGTCTAACCGTGTGTTCGAGAATCCAACGTGGTGAGCAATAAATCCACCAACTGTCAAAAAATGTGTTGGTAAATTCCTCTTCCTGAATCAAGGTGCGTTCGTATACTGCTCGGAAATTAATCAGATGCCTCACCATACTGTCAACCGTTCTATCGTACATTTAATAGAGATGAATTGGTAACCATTATGGAAGATTGGCAAATTTGACAGAAACATAACCTAAAATCATCTGATTTCCATTGAGAATTGGGAGCTTTCTATTCGTTATAGTCCGTCAGAGCGGTCCGTGGCACCTTCGCTCTTTGTTAAAGTATCGTAGGTCAGTAGGTCTGTCATGTCTGGTTGCCCAGATACCAGACGAAGTCAGGGAGAAAGAAAGGAAGAATTAAGAAAGGAAGGAAGGGGGAAGAGCAAAGAGGGTAAAGTGCACCAGTTAAAGGGATGCCTTACTTTGTTAACTGGTATTCGGTTATTTTAAATTGATCCAAAAATTAACTTAGGAATCGGTGTGTGACAAAAATCGTAATTTTGGTTGTACCTAGAATTGCACGATTTGATTTTGATCACAGTGCGAGCCGCGGTCTTGTGTGCTTGCGAACTTGCACGCCTGTGTAGTCTACTGACTCACGCAACAGAGGGTTGCCGTGCGATTCCGCACGACTATAACGTAACTGCGCCTGATGTTTGATGTACGAGTAGTCCCTTAGGTAAGAGATGTCGAGGTCTCTGTGAAGGGTCTCGTTGGTGATGGTTCGCAAGGTTCTGCTCTGAAAAACCTACAGATTACGCAGATGCGTTTTGGCAAGAAAGCACCATGTTGCACATGCGTAAGTGATTGCTGGTCTGATAACCATCTTGTGTAGCCGAACTTTGTTAACCAAACTTAATTTTGAGGTTATACATAGCATAGGGTAGAGTTGCCGAAAAGTAATTTGGAATTTAGTTTTTAACGCTTCAGTGTGATTCTGCCAGGACCAGGACCCACCAGGACCAGGACCCACCAGGACCAGGCCACACAACAGGTAGAGGACTTGAAAGTCTATGATTTTTCAAGAACAAGAGTTTCAAGAGAACGCAGCAGACCCTCTATCGATGTTCGCTTAACGACATCGATAGAACTGAGCGAGGTAAAGGGAACCAACCCGGCGTTCCCAGAGACAGAAAGACATGAGGAGACGTTGTAGCAGACCGCGGGTCACGCACAACACATGGCCCTACCGAGACGCTGATGAGTCGGGCCGCGCGGAGGTTAGGGTTTAGTGGGTATTAGGTAGTCTCCTCAAGACAACCTGAAGTCCCACACACGCCGTAGCTCGGGCTATAGTAAGGTGCCTAAAAGCATTCCCCCCTCACAAAAAAAATGCCAGGTCATCCCGCTGTCAAGAGTGACACCGAGATACTTAGCAGTTCATTGAAACATCAGGCGGGGCGCCGCTACGTTTTTTGGTACAATAGATAGCCTGCGTTTTCGAGTAATTAATTTTGATTAGCCACCGATCTGGCCATTCCAATACCTCATCCAACGCACCTTGTAACCTGTCGTGAACCAGACTTCCGGAACGCGACTGGGCCACCAATGTAGTCTCATCAGCATATACAGAGACTTCACAGTCGCTAGGGCAAGGGACATCATGTGTGAAAAGTGAGTAAAGGATTGGCCCTAGAACCGAACCCCGAGAAAGAACTGGGCATGTTTTTTTACTTTTAACTGCAGGAGTTTGTCAAGCAAAAATGGAAGAATTTGTTGAAATTGAACTGCAACACAAAGATAAATATTCTAAAACGCACGTTCTACTGAACCGATATATCCAGCTGGTAGAAGGTAATTGATTCATTATAATAAAGAGGATACAATAAATGAGTATTTTGTAGACGATGCCACCTTATCCCAATTTGCGGAAGAGGTATATAAAGAAAACTTTCCGAGCTTGGGGCTATTGGAGGCAAAAACGAAAATCATTTGGGACAAAAACTCCATAAAGTCCATGTTGGAGATGAGATGGATTCTTTACCATCATGAATCATGGATTTCACAATCGGTAGAATAGATGAACTGGAAGAGAATTTAGGTTGAACATTATCTACCAGGATAACAGTTTCAAGTACATGTTTCTAGAAGATAATAAAAATAAAATAAATATTATATGAATATTTCACAAAGCTTTACTTGATTACGTTCATTTCTAAGGTCTGAAAGTGATAGCTAGCAAACACAAAACTAGCAAGCTTGCCTCTTTTTCTAGAGTTCAGCAGAAACGCCAAAATCACAAGCTAAAAAGTCACCACTGGATACTTAAGCGAAACGCTTGTGATATCACCACAATCAAGAAGTGAATTTGCGAACACTCGGTATTACTGTGTCATTTTGTTGTTTTTGTTCAACGTGGTGATTAAGCATCTGTTCGCGCGATAGTAGATCATGAAGAATACCTTCTTTATGTTTGATTCCATGCTAACTATATCAAAATCCCCACAAAGAAGGGTCCAGCTGCTTTCAAAGAAAGACCTATTCAGTATGTTCGTTAAGTGTTCGACAACAAACTGAAGCAATGTAGAAACGCAGTTAATATCAGCTTTGGGTACCCGCCCAATCAACTTGTAGATGCTTTTTCTTATTTCTAATTTATAATTAAAGAGAAAATTCTAAAATAAATAAATGCCAACTGACAGTTAAGTAAGTCAACAAACTTTTGTTTCCAAAGGCAATTTGATATTATTTTGCGTTTGTTAAAATTAAAGCCAATGAATTTTGTGCTAAAACTTTTGGGACATACGTTATGCTTTTGACTGATTGTTCGACGGCACATTAGTCCCATTTGGTATCTTCATCTGGAAAGGTTTGAGGAACTTCCAAAATGATGATATCCATAGACGAGCTCTTTCCGCGTTTCATTTTCTGTGGGTTCAACACAACAATAGAAGACAGGTACAGAACTTGAATAACGAATATTGTAATAAACTGAACGTACAATCAAATCTTCATGCACACCAATCCCATAAAAATAGATACAGGGATATGTTACGAGCGAGCTTGTTTAATAAATTAGAAGGGACTTTAGATGAATGGCGGTCGTAAACGGTATGAATAAAAGTGAGTCTGCGACCGATTGACCAGCTGCGCTCCTTAGATACATCATCTCTTATATTATTACGATATGCAGCAGCTCTATCTTTCTCTTGAAGACCTGGTCGTTCCTGCTTCTGCTGCACTACCAGCGTGCGTGCCTGCATTAATTTTATGTCTCGCGAATGCATTCAACTGAATATACAGGGCGATAGCCAATAGGCTACAGCATATATAGATTTATATGACTACATGCAACCAACGACTGAGAAAGTACTATTGCATGCCAAACTATTAGGAAAAAATTGTGACATCCACGGCAGCATGGCGTAAATTGCAGGTACGGGGTGCCGAGGTTGTGCGCTTGAATTGTATCGGTTCATCTTATGTTTAATTTGGTTTTTAGAATCATCATCATATTTCAATCTATTCAGAGAAAATAGTTGTACTTGAATGGAATGTCTTATATTTTATTGCACATTCTAGCAGACCCATTCAGAAAAACAATGTATAACATAACTAAAACACCGTTTTCACTGTCTAAAGTGTAATGTATTACCTTTACACTTATTTATAACACTTGTATTGATTTACGACAATTTATAACCATGTTGACTAGACTACGGCATTCTGCGTTGTTTGTCTTGATTGTGACTAACTGCTTCCACCATCTGGTCGGATATTTATGTGGTGAATTAACGGTTCCCGATGCACTTTAGCATTTTCTAGCGAAAACTTGATTCGCTATAGATAGCGACACGCTCACGCTCATGAGCGCAATCGCCCTAAAGTTTCGCAAGCTGCGATACATGATAGCGTAAATCGGGTTGCCTAGCGTTGACATCGCGAAGCCGCTTCGCGACACCCAAGGTCCCAGCTATACGCGGGCGTGACAAGAATAATAATAATAAGTAGGATGTATGAACATATAGAAGCACTGAACAGACCGACAAACCACAAGTTTGGGAAGATAGAAAATTTTATATACAGGTACTAGGATTATACAATGTCATCAGGGTCTTCATCATGGCGCAGCAATGACTCCTCCTCCAATTTAATTTATTTCTTTAAGATGCCACACATCCGCGATTTTAAAATATTCAGCTACCATTTTCACATTAAGCTATAGTATTCTTGCATCAATTACATCATTCCGGATTTCATCTCGCAGACTTGACAGCTTAAAAAGTAAATATGTGGAATAAGAAAAGCATGACATAATAAAGATATTAATATGTAAAACTATAAAAAGCCTAATATTCATTCTTTGTAGAGATACGGATGGATCACCCTATCCATATGTGCAATATACAGATTGCAATGTCTATATGCCTTTATAGTTTGACATAAAAGTGAAATAAAGTAGGTAGTAAATCTACGAGATTCCAGAAAAATAATGGGATGAGCTACACTGACTATGAATTTGTGGAATGGAACTATGATGTAGTTATAAGACACTGTTCTCCATAATTCGTAGGTAGACATCAGTTTAGAACAGAAATAGAAACAGAACATAAATATAGTATCTCCTTGTGCTTGTTTATCATATCTATGTATCTTTTTGGGACTACATTTACAGACTTTTTCCAACAGGACTATTCTCATCAATATTGTCCATATAGGAATATCTTAATATCTTAAAAAATGTCGGCTTTATGCATGATGCAACATTACAATGGCTGTTACAATTACCTTCTGCAGTTACAACCCGTAACCTAGATTTTAAGTCCTAAAGGAAGCACATATCAAGCTTTTCATGTAATGTCATGTGATTTCCATTTCTCGTGGACTATATCAGTTGCTCTCGATCTCTTTATACCTTGCACATGGTACCTACTTGGAGACTGGCAAGTGACATGTACCTTATAAATATTCGGACAGGAATCACTGCTTACCATATTTCGCCATATTCAATACATTTGAAATCCATACGTGTGCAAAAATAAGCAACCACTTCTGATTACAATCAGGTATATACCGGACGAGCAGCATCTTTAGTTGGCAATGTTGTAACGTCTCGGACCATGGCACTTGCCTTAGGATTCTATCTTCTGTCGGTGCAGAAATTCTGAGAATACATAATCTTAGAAATAATTATCAAGGAAGTTGAGGGTTAGCTTTTTCTTAGAAGGTTGACGTCAAGTTCAAGAATACACAATTTTCTTCAAAATGTATGATATATTGAGTCCTTTTTATGACATCTAAGAAAATTACGGCGGTTCTGTTTCGCATCATGGTTGACAGTATGAAAATTGTAAAGCCAGGCCGACACAGATCGAAACATTAATTTGTCTCGAAACCAATTATCCCCAAACAAAACGTGAAACTGTATCATAGGTAGTGATTCGGAACTCAAGTTTAATGATGGATCTATTTTATGAACTTCAACATTTATATCATATAATCGAATATTTTATGATCGCCCATGTTTTGAATTTACTGGGAATTCTTCATCAGATTGTGAAAAGAATTCTACATTTCATTTAATAGCAACTAACTCTTAAACAAATGAGCAGATTACCTCTGCTCATCACAACACAACACATTACATGTAATTGAATTTAAAAATACCGACTGTCCGCTAAGACAGCGAAAAAACAATCTTCCTAGCTGTCAACAGGTGAGTATGAAAAATGATAGGGAGCACCTCGGACAGCTGTATTGTCGCCTGGTCAGGACCAATATATTTATTAAGGTTCCGACCATGTGATCCGAGAGTTTTGTTTACACAGGGCTTGAGATTGACGGACCAGATATCCGCGATCGATTGTTTTAAGACTATTCTTATACTTGTTTTATATGCCGTCAACAATTTTTCTTTCTACGACAATAGTAAAATTTGGTTCACTCTTAGAAATTATAGGGCTGTTTAAGACATAATCAGATATTCTCTACTAACAGGCAAAGCAATATTGCATTTTCTTTATTTCCAATTATTTTACTCAAAAGTATAGCCTAGAATGTGTTTGAAATTCATATTTTTATACGAGTTTCTTAATTATTGACATTATGTAGCTAGTCCTATAAAATGTAACCTTTAAACTAGCTGACATTCCCTTCTCGTGATTAAGAAACGCCATAGATTCTCGAAAATCAAGTGCAGTAAACGCCTAAATCAAACTTACTCTTTTAGAACGGAGAAATTCATAATTTTACATGTAAAGCCATAAAAAGTGACAATACTATTTTTCAGTAACCGTTAGGTGATTAACAAAAATGAACGGCGTCGGCGTTTAAAAAAAGAAACGTTGGAGACATCATGACTGATGGTAGAATTTACCTATAATTATTTTAAACGATGTTGAAAACAATTTTACATAGTTGAGGCATCCCAGCAGCTTAAACGCCGGCACACCGTAGAAGATAATTTTGGTTGGAAGGCATTTATAAATCAACGACGATTTTCTAAGCGTAGGTACATTTAGGTGTAACAGATTTTAAGACTTAGAAGAAGGTACGTGAAATTAATTAATTTGCAGGTCCGTATCGGTTTAAATAAGTATGCAATATATGATAATTCAGATTCAAAGTATCGAAATAAGTCAGCAAACAGTGCTATCTATTAACAGAATCAGGAATGAAAAAGAAAGCTGTCTGTTGGAACTGCATCCCAGTTCGGATCACTACTGTGACCGCTGGATGCCATTGATTCTGGCGGTATAGTAGGTACGATCTAATCGCCATTGAACAAACTAGTTTTATATGTAGCTGATGATAGATGGCCAACCGTATGAGGATTTTTCAGTAGGTTTCACGATTTTGTCCGGTGGAGATACAAGGACATCCAAAGAAATCCAAAAAAGTGACAGTAGTCAGCCCTTCAACATTTTCGAGAAAATCATCTAGGGATAAGCAATACAGGAAGCTCAAGAAAAGCATTAACTCGAGTACCATGAGAAAGTTGCTTGACACACACAGGGAAGCCAGAAAAGCTGCAGGAGAATCAAAAGTATCGAACCACCTTTCAATATGAATCAAAACTACGGACCTACTTCTATACCTCATTCAACGAGAACTTAGCCAATTAATTATCGAGATGTATGTCGTTTCCCGCTTCGGTGTTCATTTTTTCAAAAGCCCACGACATATAAACATCGTCACATATGTTAATTAGGACTAATGAAAGCCCGTATTTCACTCAGACTACCAAAGCTGGTACGGAGTGCATGTCGTTGATGTGCCGAGAACTACAGATTCCAGTTTCTGCAGGGTTATTTCGAAAATGTTGTTGTAACTAATCAACTACTTAAGAAAGCTGCAGTAGAAATAGTGGCAATAATGCATGTCCAATTGCCGAGATATCTACGGATCTAGGATACCTACGTCACTGATGGTGCCGATTTGCGATAGAAGATTCTTTTTGAAGAGCATCATGGCGAGTTTGAATTACCTCCCCAGTGGATGCAAATAATGCAACTTTTTTACTTAAACTTCATTGATATTAGCGTAGAATTGATTTTGGTTTAACTTCCCACGCCTACTGGTATTGAAATCATGAAAAATCTCAAACATAAACAACAAGGTATATCATGAAAAAACATGCCACTCATTCCCGTCGCTCCGCTAATCCTTGGCCCTTGGCCCCCTGGAACAATGCTCGGATTTAGATGAAATTTTCACATAAGGTTACTACTATGCCAACGATGTAAAAACTCTGTAGTATTTGAAAATGGCTCCCGGGTCAGCAGAAAAAAATGCCAAAAACGAAAAAAACAAACTAAAATGAACTAAAAATAATTGTTGGGGGTAAAAATTAGAAGGTGGGGGATTGTATGGGGTTGATGGAGGGTGTATCGCAATTTGTTGATGTGAGTATATTCATACACTTCCAACCCCGATTATTCTACATACCTATCGGACATATTTCACACATCATAGATTTCTCCGTACATTTTTCCTTAAAACTATAGAGACATGTTTTTGACATGCATCCTTGCGTATGGTCTCTGACTCCACAAGGGTGTGCCAGTCTTCATAAATTTCCTGGCATAACCGGGACAATGAACAAAAACATCGCAACTATCACAGTATACATATAACGTCTACAGCGCTGTCTTATTTCGATAGGGTCCAACTTGTGTTGAACATGAAATGATGACGACATTTTTCTGAGGAAATAATGCTTTTTTCGTCACTAATTTTCAGCACCTCTGGTAGGATCATTTACGTAAGATCTTTATATTATGGTTGAATCGGTATATTGGTACTTTAAGTGAAATTAGCGTTTAACAAAAACATAACTTGATCAATGCAGTAACCATGTTGGAGTTTTTTTTATAGTATCAACAATGTGCAATGGGCATGCTTTCATAACAATTTTATAAAGAAGTGAAACACCATATTTCCCAGTCCTGCTGAAACTACGCTCGGATGTAAACTGATCCAGCGATTTTGCGATATAAAATACAAGAGCATACTCTTCATTTAACAATTTCATAAACGGATTGGTTTGACATGGATATACACTGAGCATCGCTCTCGAATGCCCATTAACAATATTAGTTCCACAGAAGTAGACAAGGCCGCGTGCATGTCAAAACCGGTGTTTTTTAACTTTTTGCGCAACCGTTTTTCATGCGAAAACACGGACAGACATAAATGCATTATATTCATACTTTGAACTCTGATTCCACGTTCGATTTTCCATCAAATGGAAAATTCTGAATGAGTGAATCTGATTTTCCATCGATTGTTCGTCAAAGAGAAACAGGCGACAGTTAACGTTTTCTTTTCAGAAGGAAGGTCATTTCGTAACAGTACTTATAAACAGTAAACAGTTACCCTTACTCAACTAGTATGTTGGCAACTGCACTGAATGGCGAATCAAAAATTTCAAAAATTCATGGCTAAAGAAACTTGAGTCAGCGGACTACACAGTCTAACAAGTTCTTGCACTGTGAACAAAATCAAGCCGCGCACTCTAATACACCCATAATGATATTATAATAAAGCCCGAATGTAACTAAATTCTACTGCACCTCAGAAAGTGTGTGCACACTAACAAGTCCTTTTCTCTTATCTCCTTTTCCTCTCCTTTCCTCTTAAACAAACCCACTTCACTTTACTTTGATTATCTGTTTCCTTCCTTTTTCTATTTAGTCTAGAATAAGCCACTAGGGTTACTTGTGCCCTTATATGTAACCTCAGTTTAAATGCGAGGCAATATTGGGCACCTGCAGGAGTATATAAAAATCAGGTCACGCGATCCAAATCGTCGCCGGTTTTTCAACAAGCCTTCATTAGCAGTGGGCCGATTTTCAACATTGAAGGCTGATTTTTCCTCTTTTTTCAAATGGAAAATATTTTATAATTACACATTTTTTCGGATAATCCGGTAGAGAAAAAATCAGATTCGGACAGTTGAGAGTTATTTTTACTACAAAATTGAAATACCATTGCAAATCCTTGTGCATCTAGGACTAGCCACTAAGGTCATGTGTGAACTTATATGTGCCTCCAATTTAAATACGGGACATTATTAAGCACATATAGGACTATGTAAAAAAAACAGGCCACGCGATTCAAATCGTGGACGTTTGGCCGCCTTTAAGAATGGCCGCTAAGTTGTGCAACAGTTGTTGTATGTCTGAAGCAGTAGACTGATATAACAATATTTTTACTTCCTTTTTACGTCTGATTATACATTTTTCGATGAATGAATGAATGAATTATTGAGATACATGCTCAAAGAAATATTTTAGAATTTGGTAATTTTTTAACATGACCACGATTCGGATTACGTATTTTTTTTAAGCACCCCTGTATACATTTTAACAATTTCCGGGATACAATTCAAACTCGGAGCTTTGGAGTTTCGCAAACAATTCCGGTTCCCGTTAACAAAAGACTTATGCATGCAGGGGCTGGAAGGATTGCCAGCTAAAAAAAAACCGAAGCATTCATCAATCAGTATCAGCATATCAGTGTAAAACTCTATACAAAAAAGGCAAAAACCCCAAATAACAGCGAAAATATTGTGAAACAGGAAACGACAGCAAATTACGATAGGGTCGAATGACTGGTGAACTAACTACTGGTTGTTGACAGATGGGTTTGAATAACGTCCGGTTTTGAACGTACGCCGCCCTAAATTAAATACTGCACTAACTTATCTTGCAATTTGTTATGAATATTGCCAATGACGTTAGATTGAAAGCACTGAATTTTATTTAATCGCTAACTATCAGGAAACAAAATAAGTTCGTGCGGTTGTTGTATATCGCACATTGCAATCGATGTTGATGATCGTCAGCGATTGTTTGTTACCTATAAATACTCAGTATCAAGTTGTCCAAATCTTCTTGTGGAATTTTGGTTCTGAAATTGATTATGGTCCCTAAGAATATCCTAGGCATGCTCAATGGGGTTCAAATCGGGAGATTGAGCGGGCCAGTCCAAAATGTGAATATGTCGGTCCTCTAGGAAATTTCTTGTGACTCTTGCTGTATGTGGAGTAGCATTATCATACATCAATATAAAATCTGGACCGACGGTACCCCTGTATAGAATATGTCGGTCTTCCAGGAAATTTATTGTCACTCTTGCTGTATGTGGATTAGCATTATCATGCATCAATATAAAATCTGGACCGACGGTATCTCTATGGAATAACAACAGGTTCTAGAAAATTCCTAACATAATCGTTGGCCGATAAAACACGGTCCAGCAAAACGAGCTCAGTTCTACCATGAAGACAAATTCCTGCCCACACCATCATTGTGCCTCCTCTGTAACTGTGAACATCCTAGGTATGTTGGATTCGAGAAACCGTGATTCATCGGAAAATAAGACATTGATTTTGGTCCCAAATGACATGTTTTTGGTCCCACGCTAGCCGGGAGGCGCGATTCCCCCGGGTTAGAGGTGGACATCTCCAAGGCCTTCTGCTGACTAGATTACCTTCTCTCAACCGTCTATAGATGTATGTCTTGAAACACTCACATGCTGAGCATTGCGCAGATGGTTAATTAATTGAGGAGTAGTTATACTGTGATTTCTTTGAGCTTCCAATTGAACATATCGGTTCATACGAGGGGTTGTCATCCTTGGTCGACCAAAATGCCGTTCTAGTGTGCTTCCAGTCTCACGATAACGATTCCAGGGGCGCGTGATGACGCTTTGAGTAGTTCCCATAGCATTTGCGACATCAACTTGAAGCATACCAGCTTCAAGCATTCCCACAGGTCTCAACATCTCATTTTCACTTAAATGGCGTCCAGACATATTTAAAGATCGCTAAAAGCACGTTTGCAGAACAATAATTGATGAAATACTGTACGTACCCGGTTCGCTTCTTATTGTAGATTCTGATAATTTTGTTTCCCTTTAACTAGACTCTTTTTTATCTTTTTTGTGGTGAAACTATGTGAAACGATGTGTCCTATTCTGTCTACATTAATAATTTGGTGTTACACTGCCCAACCTAGTTTAAACTATATAATAAATTATTGAGTATCGGAAATCTCCAATATCCCTAGATTTTGAGCATGTGTGTATATCATTTTTTCATTGACGCATCAATCGCTCTGACCTGTGTGGAGTAAATGAACGTGATCTTCGCTTTTCGAGATATTCAGACATGGTATTCCCTGCCCGCACTAGGCTATTGTTCGATAAACGGTTCTGCGTGAATGTTTTCATTCTGGAATATTCGACAGATTTCAGCTTTGGGTACCCAACCAACTTGTAGACACTTTTTAATTTTTCTTATTTAATAATAATAATAATAATAATAATAATAATAATAAACGTCTTTATTTCCAAATAGACTGATTATATAAAAAAATAGCCAAATACGGGCGAAGTTCAGCTGTAGCTGCTCTTCCACTTAACCCGCTATAAAAAAGTCTGTACAAAAGGTGAGTGAGACCTACTTATTTTACACATTACAATTACTAAATGTATATGCAGTGCTTACATTAATACATCCACTATAAAAGAAACATAAACTTGGATCAATATTTTCCTGAAACATGGTTACTACTGCTGGGATAAGAGATATTTTTTTAATTGAATTTTGAAACTTGAGATGCTCAGAGTTTTATATTGTACCGGAAGGGTTTTATAAATGGAACAAATTTGGTAGCTGAACGATCGCTCAAATTGGGCTGTTTCTAATGTGTACGACATCTTAAAGCGAAAACTTCAAAATAAATAAATGTCAACTGACAGTAAGGTAACTAAACAAAATTTTGTTTCCAAAGTCAACTTGATGTTATTGAGTGTTTGTTAAAATTAAAGCCAATGAATTTTTTGCCAAAACTTTTAAGACATACGTTAGATAAATATAAAGTACACTGTCATTGTTAGTTAGATCTGTACTTTAAAAAAGACCCTCATTTGACCAGCAACACATGGGGCTCTGTCAGAGCGAAAACCACAGAGTCAGTTTCAAACGTTAAATTAACTATAAACACAATACTGATGCCTATCACCTAAATACAGGAACACTATAAATAGGCCCTGAATTCATTACTTATCAATTTACGTTTCTAGGTAGGACCTGCTGGCTATCATTACACGCGCTGTCCCCAAACAATACATCTTGTTCCTCCTAGTATCTGAGGTCCTTTTCAAAACAGAGTTGCACACTCGCATACAGGTATTGTTCTATTTCCATCAATTGTACCGACAACTATTGTGTGCTAGCCTTCCTTTGTCATTTGGACTCGCAGCAACCGAAAGACTGATCTCGAACAATAAATTTTGTATACGTCGGACAATAGGACAGTTTATCTTACGAATCAGAGGAATCGTACAAATTGATACGAATACTGATTTTGGATATCTCAGTTGATTGATTATATTTATTTATACATATTATATCAAATTACTAACAACAAAAATAAATCAATAATTTAACAACAGCGGAACTTAAAAGAAGGAAAATATGTATATATTTGTTTGCTAGAATTTGAAATGTGGAAATAGCTTTTAACATACTGATTCTATGTCATCCCAAGGTACCAAGCTCGGTAACAATCCGATACAGTTTTCGCTATTACGAGTATAAAAAATATCACATACGGAACCAACCGCATTGAAATACCTACTTGATTTAACGGTGATTTACACCCGATGTTTGTATTACAAATGTCAGGGTAAAACACATTCTGACAGCGGCAGCCTAACCTAGAGACGAGAAAATTAATTTTATTTGATATTAATCAATCAATCATATTCAGCAAAATCTTGGCACCGATAAATCGCCTTAGCTGTAACGGCTCAACTTGAAAGATTCTTAGCAGTGTCGACCGGTCCAAAGTTCTTTCAGGGTAGTGAACGTGACACTTCAAATTCAAAGTATTTAAGAGCCTTACGATGTACACATTCAATGCTCGCTCTGTAGTTTTGATATGTAGGAGACCAGTTGACAGATGTGTGCTCCAGCTTGATTGATCAAATTGATATGAACGGCTCAAAAATGAAGTGATCAGCGATCTATTACTATAGATTTCTGTTTTTTTGTAAAACTAGATAAATTTATGGTATGTGACCAATTTATTTCAAAGCTATCAAGGTAGATTGGATGAGGGAGTGATTAAATTTTTATAGAGATGTACAGGTATAACTAATAATTGTCGATTTCCGGTATCCAAGTTATTGATGTTTTCAAATTTGTTGAGTTTATTTAAAAGATATTCACAAAAATTTTATGAATCAAACATAAAATTTGGTATTTTCTGAATTTCTCCATGTTCTTTTTACAATTTTCTTTATACACATGAGTTATGTGCTCAAATTTCTGTATACCTAGAGAAAAACGGTAACAAGAATTTTGTAGCCCTAAACTAGTCTTTATCATTTTTTATTATAGCTGGTACATATGCACTTGCGCAGTATGAAACCCATGAAATTATAAGAGCATCACATAATAGCATTTTCAGTTTACTGTTTTATATATTTCTGTGAGGATATATTTGTATACTATATGATTTTTAGCATAATTCTTTAATATGGCAATCAAATTTCAATGTATTGTTCATGGAATTTTATTAATTGCCAATTGACAAAGATTTTCTGCTATATTACGCGTACTTTTTGACCCAAAAAACATTATTTCAGATTTGTTAACATTTAGTGTCAAGTTATGAGCTGCTGAGATATTGAAAAGTAAGTTCAGATCGTCGTTAATTAGATTAAAAGAGGGAACCACGTCGTCAATGGCAAAGTTGAAGTATATTTGTGTATCATCTGCATAGTGATGAATTTTGCTGTGTTTTATATGTCTTGAAAAATCCGAAATGTATAAATACAGAAAATAATATAGGGGACAGATTTAGTAGATAACTCGTTATTGACTCATAAGTAGAAAATACTCATGTAGAGGAAGGTGAATGTCGTTTAAAGTTCCAGGAGGTTTGACAAGAAGTCTATCAGATCCTGTAGGGCGTAGAAATCTGCTTGCATATTATTGCTTCTTAGAGCTCACTTGGTGCATGGTTTATATGCCGTATAAATCACGTCCATTTCCTCTTTTAATTTTAACTTATTTGTCTATATCCAATCTTATCTATAATCATGATGATTCCATTAATCACTTTACACCCTTTTCCACCATCAGATGATGTAATATACATCACCCTGTTAACAATTCGATGCACGTGTCCGATTAAATAACATCAAATTCCCTAAAATAAAAAGGGTGGCTACCCCATACCACCCACACCCCAAGTTGAACCCTAAGAATTCCCTTGGCTTTCTCGCCCCATGTACCCGTCTCGTTGGTAGCGTACATTGAGATTAACAAAGTTATTGTCGAAGG
The DNA here is from genome assembly GCA_963669975.1 of Acanthoscelides obtectus. Classification (NCBI taxonomy): domain Eukaryota; kingdom Metazoa; phylum Arthropoda; class Insecta; order Coleoptera; family Chrysomelidae; genus Acanthoscelides; species Acanthoscelides obtectus. Next base: position 21,214,180 of record CAVLJG010000008.1, read on the forward strand.
ATAAAAAAAAGAAATGCGACCCTTCCTGCCCTGCCCCTTTTAACAAATTTATTAAATTAAAGAGAGGTATTCAAATGGTAATTTGCCCTTTCACCGTTGCAAGTTTCAATAAGGGCTCCCGTACCTTGCCCGGTTGCGGTTCATTGAGTGCGTTGTTGTGCAAGTTTTTTTTAATTGCCGTGTAGAATGCTTTATATAATTTAATGCTGGTATGAATACATTTCGTAATTTGAAATGAATCGAGCACTATGTTACAATACAAAGAAAGAGATGATAGGTTTAATAGATATATTTGTGAATGCTTTTGGATTCAGCTATAACCCCTCTTCACAACGGCTCACGGTAAGTTTAATGTACATCCACTACCAATATGTGCTAGTAACAAACAATGGATAAAGACGTTGGTGTAGAATCACTGAAAACATCCTGCAAACTATTCGTATCTTGTTATGGTGCATCTAAGCGATAGTCTAATCATATTAGACGAAAATACTCCTAGTTTGCGAAATAATTGTAAAGTCTGGTTTTATTACTGCAAGTTGTTCAAGGGGGTATTCAAAACATGGACACGTAAAATGGGTACACCAATTTTTGTGGAAAAACTTTTTATTCGACAACAAAGAAGTAAGTAATTTCCATTTGTTTATCTCCCAGGACTCCTTTTAATTTTTTTTTCAATAAATGTTTGTGTGCTTTGTGAATATGTGTTTCCTTTAGCTCCAGAGACCCACCATTTGGCGGTCAGTTTAAATTTTGATAGGGTGAAAGGCACTACTTATTATTTCTTTTTCCTAGTTCCTGGAACTAGGTGGCGCCCAAATCTCAACCACTTGTATCAAAGAGCAAAGTACGAAAAATACACTAGAGGTCACATTATCTACCAACTGAGCACAAGGTTACTTATAATATTTTTCCCCAAATTATAACTAGAAATATAGACAGGATAACACAGTTAAGCGCATAACAGTCTATTTTCTTTCCTATGATATAAATAATTTAGTCCTACCCTGTTCAAATTTTGTTTGCCCAGGTCACTGGTTAGATTAGTGGCCGACCTCTTCGCGCTCATGAAAAATTCATTGATGATGCTCAGCACATCATCGCTAGAAATCCATTTCTGAGCTATATCCGTTCGGCTCTCTGTATTTAACTAATTACTTATATCTATACCCAGCGTATTTTTCCTCGAGATCGAGAGCACGAAGGAAGGCTTATTGAATTAATGATAGGACCTTCGAGGCGAATCCATCTACAGTCATTATCTTGATGAGCAGTCGTTAATGGACGGAATACACAGATGAGGAAGGAACATTTCGCATCATTTGGCGCATAAAATATTAGTACTTTTGCCATCGTATCTTATAATATTCTGGAATTACTTGGGCTGTATCTGCATAATCAGAGTCCCAATCCAAAAAAGATTCCATAGATTAGGAAACAGCTATCCAAACCTAAAGCGATTCAGAGAAGGGTTATCCGACTAATCGGTGAAAGTTCCTTAACGGTCTTGGATCAATTGGAGGTCAGTTATCGCAATCCTTTAGTATTTAGGTTCTTGCGGTAGCATGAGCTTAAAAGGTAGAGTGAAATAGAATGTACTCCCTAAGCAATCTTCTTTGCCGATAAGAAAGTTGAAAGCGTAAAAATAACGAAAGTTGGATTTTAAAAAAGTAACCAAGCACTATGTTTGCAGTCGTTTTAAAATATTTAGTTTTTCGTGTCACAGAACCGATTTCCAAAATCTACCTACGAGATCTGTAAATTATATGATGAACTGGGTACGTAGCATGCGATCTGGCAACAATGGAAGCGCCGGGCTTGGAGGGGGAAACATGTGATCCACCTTCAGTACAAATTTGAACTCATTTGATTGTACGTAGCGATTTTTTTGTGAAACAGTTTTTTCTGTGACATCGATTTCAAGCAACGGTGTTCTAGCACGTTTTGCTTCAGTGCAACGCAAGCTCTTGCTAAGCAGGAACGGAGATAGTGTTTTGTCAAGAACCCAGATTATTCAGTGGTTAAGGCATTCTCAGAAGGGAGAGATTCGATTCAAGATGAACCACGAAGCAAAAGCCCTTCATCTTCAAGACAGGCAGCAGCGGTGGCCGCAGTAGTAGACTGTTCGGTCTCCTGATCAGTCGCCGTGCGCTGTGCGGGTTCGAGTCCCGTCCCAGGAGAAATTTTTCTCTTGGCTATGGATGTTGTGATTGTCCGTAGGTGGTAGATGGTCTCTGACTGTCGAACGCGGAGGTACCACCCGGCGGTTCTCGTAGGCGGAGCCAGAATGTGTGCATGTTGCATGCACACGTGTTCCCTCGCCAGAGTCCGTGTGGCGTCCCCCCTTTTCCATGTATCCCCCATAGCCCCACGGTACCCAATGGGTGCTTAGGCCTTCGTGGTAGTTGGAATATAAAAAAAAGAACGGATGAAAATATCGACTAAATGCGTTCAGAAAAAATCACCTCAAGGGAACTTATATTGGGACAGTCGAATGCATTCAAACGGCTGTAACCGACTAGCTGAAGGCTATTCCAGCATCGGAGGAAGTTATTTTGTGAGTGACAACACGAAATTGTAATTAGATTTGAATAAAAAGAATTTAAAATACCAGTCTCTTCACTCACTTCACAGACCTCGTAGCTTTTTCATCCTTCAAAAGTCCATCAAGATCTGACCAATGGTACCCAAGTCATAGAGCGACCTACGGTTCCAAGACGGACGAAAAACACCAGGCAGACAAACAGACCGATGAAAATGAGCGCCATGGTTTTTGTGATGTAAATCGCATCCTAAAAGCTTAAATCTCAATTTGGAAAATCTAATCGATTGCAGTATTGTTCGCCAGGTTGCGTGAGAAAGTGATCCCAAAAACCCATTTTTATAAAATTTCGGAAGCAAGGTAGTTTGTAATTATATGTATAATGTCGCTATATAATGCTCATCAATAGAAATTAAAAAATTCCTCAAAAAGTTGGTATTCTCGAAGGACCGATAAGAGACTTTTGTCAGAAACTCTTAGTTGCTGATCACATAGGTACATTTTGTTTGCAGTACCTGTATATGCTTGCGACTTTAAACAATTTCATAGTCCACCTATTCTCGCAAGGGAGCATTGCTATACGTTTCAGTTCAATTATAGCACGTTTGCTATACATAGGCTGCAAAGTCTGCATTAGCTTTATGCTTTATAACTGTCTTGGGGGGTAATCGGCGATTAAAAAAACAAAGATCTAGGGGAAAGTGGGCGCTGTATTCTTAAGCACTAAAGGTACATGTCCACTAGCGGAAACGAAGCGAATTAGGCACGAGTCAATGTCACTCGACAATGCTTGATATATAGCTGTCTCTTTCTTCATTGTCAAACACTGTTGATTGAAGTTTTTGATTGACACGAATCGGTTCCCTTCTCCCCATCCCAATTTGCGTGCGTCTTTAAGCAGCGCTTGTAAGACCAACTGCCCTGGTGCCAATTGAAGAGCGGTGGGTGCGATACGCCTGGGGGGACGTATAACTCACGATCCAGGTCTAGAAACGTAATTTTTACACCAAGATAGACTGTCTCGGACGGGGAGGGGGTGTACCCCTCTTGTTTCCCTGTGAATCCGTCCTTGGCATTTTAGCCGTTAGTGAGAAAGTACTTATAGCCCATAACATGCAATGGGTTGCCGATTAGATCAATCTACAGAGGGTGGGTTCTAGATGAGTAAATAATAATACATTCTAAGAAAATTTAAAGGAAACTATTATCTGCGACCCTGCCCCGAGGCGTGTCCAGGGTCGACTACTCCTCAAACTCTAATATAAATGTCAAGTGTCTTTACAACTTTACTATATCGCCGCACACAATACTGAACCACTACAAGCACTTACATAGTGTCAGTCATGGTGTTCTAAACATTCATTCCACCTTTTTAAGGTTAAATTTCTGCTATGAAACTGATAAATGATGATGACAAGGGGAGGGGTACGGCGTCTTAAGAACATGTAGCAGATCCGTATCCAACCCTAAGTTTCTTGACATGATGTATAGACACGGTATGCATACAGGAGGCATTTACCCGTTAAATCTGCACAGCCTTGTGGCTAATGATACAGAAATAACGCCAAATAGTTTCAGTTTCACTGCCAGAAACTTGGAGAAGTTCTGTAGTAATCTTTCTTGTCCATGACACCAGCAGGGGGCAGGGCAAAGGAATCTTTTCCGCCCCGACGCCCTCGAAATGAATCTGAACCTGGAGCTATGCAAATGGGGGACCGGTGAACGGTATCAATCACCGACATACGCCGTCAGCCAACTCGTTCGACATACCAATGCGTTAGTCCAGGCAACATCAACACTAGGATGCATGTTCTGAGTGCACGCTCTTCCTGCTCCAAATCACTCCGAAATGTCATCAAAAACGAAGATATCGAGATGCTTCACAAGTGTTTCAGTTCAAAAACTTGTCTTCGAAAATAAAAATGTTGTGGGTCAACCTTTTTCGAGCCCATTTTCCCTTTTCTCCAATTATCTGTCCATCTGGGTAATACTTTACGTGAAAAACTTGAATATTTTCTATAACAATGTGTTACGATTCAAGGAAAAAAGATGACTCTTGTGTTAAATAAAGAGCGAAAAGTGCGCACAAACCTTCAGTGGGTACTCTTATTAATTTTCCAACTGTCTCTTGTACAGGGCTGATTTTCTATAACAATTATGGAAAATGAATGACTTGAATCAATCGATGGTTCACACGATCACACTTCACTCTCCACTCGCATGCGAACGCCTGAAAATCAAACGTAGTTGATATCGTATCGATATTAACGAATGTGTTCGCTGCGTGTTATTTGCGTTTTCTTACACTTTATATGACTGTCTGAAATTTTTATGTGTTCAAGGTATTGTACAGATATCGCTTTTACGAAGTATTATTCCATTTTCATCTGAAATATGTTTATAGACGTATTTGACAAACTGAGTATATGAAAACGAGAGACGTTAAAACGTATTTGAAATATTTTGCCTGAAAGTTGATAAAGCCGTGTTTTTAGATCTTGATATTATAAAGAAAACACCGTTTTTACTGCCCAAAGTATGATTTATAATATAAACACACACTTGCAACTAATTTATCGACTGGACTAGTATTACGTCTTAGCTCCGTGCTCGCTGTACACTGTCTCTGTAGAAGCGAATGTGACTGCCTGATTTCGCAGTCTGGTCGGATATTTATATTCCTATCGACGAGTCAAGAAACATTCCAGCGTTTTCGCGATCTTCCATGGAAGAGGTCTGGATGGCAGCAGGTACTTCCAAGCGGGTCTCGATTGTTCTTAATTTTCGGCCAGGTCTGCATGCGCTCGCGCCTGGTCGCGTAACTCTGATTGCCTAGCGTTAACATCGCCACCTAAGCTCCAAATCCATATAAGTTTAGATATATATTAAAAAACTAACCGTATCATACTTAAAGAGAAGCATAACGTTACAGCAAAACTTGCAATACACCAGCCCTTTGCAGCACACAAGTGATACTGCTCAATCCCGAGCAATTTGCTTTCAAGTCACAAGCGTGACAATATACAGATGCCGCCTAGACTATAATATCCTGTCCCGTCTGTCCCCGCAACGTTGCTGTATGAGGTGGCTCGTCTGGCCCTGACATGAATTGATGGGCCCGAACTTTCGAGGGTCTTTGTCGACTCTCCTATCGGTGATTTGCTACACTCGGGAAGTTCGCAACCCTTGCGGTCGCCAGTTTGATACGTTCTTGTAAAAAGATGAAAAAGGGTTACTATGCAGTTACTAGGAAGGTTTGGAGGACCATTGCAGTTCATTTGCTTTTACCGGATAATTAAGGCAGCCATCTACAATAACGTTTCTAAAACTGATCATAAAAACTTCACAGGTATGCAGCTTTGATTTCTAGATTTCAACTGTTCCGTTTCAGCGTCAGCGCTCTCCTATTGTCAGGCTAAGTTTTTTCTAGAATTGCAAGAAATTTCAGGCTATATAACTGATGATATAAATGAAAAGCATGAACAATTTGATGCAAATAGAAATTTGTAACCTAACCTCAGAATAGAGCGCTGACACGAAACAGTAGAAAACTATGAAAATCAAGGAGGCCATAAAGGCGCCCTACAATTGTAGGAACGACTGACGATACAGCTCTTAATATAAAGGTTTTCACACAAGACCTTTTTTGTATACAGGCAGTCGCAGCAAAACTGTATCGACTAAAATATTTTTTCAAATATAAATTTTTCGTATAAGTCATATTTCTTTCTGATTCGAAGTTTATGTAGTTTGTTATAGTTATTTTTATTACTACAGTCAAAAAATTGAATATCATGTGTCACCCCAACTAACAATTATTACTCCTATTAGAGTTGCAAGAATGAGTTTACAGTATTCCGTACACAGCATTGTATGCTGTAAGAACATTGGCAAAACGGTCTTAGAACAACTATACAAGCGGAATGGACACACCTAATAGGACACTTTAGTCATTTAAGCGGTTGTATAAGGGATGCAATGTAATGTAATGTCGAACTGAAACATAATTATTTAATTTTTAATAGAGGAATATATTTTTACCCCATATTAAATCTCGGAAATGAAATACGGACAGGGTCGAATGATTCACGCAGCATTTGTACCAAATCTATATCTTCTGTTTGAACAGTTGACAAGACCTTTTAAACCAATATGCATGCGTTGTTTGTCTTAAAATACTGGTTATGGCATTTTAACTAAAACGATGACAGCAGAAAGTTAGGTTATGGTGAAGTTGTATACCAACATATTTAGCAACAAATGTATGCTGAGCACAGCAATTTTGTACTATAAAAGTTGTAATATTGTTGCAGATGTACAGCCTTTAACAGTTACTAAACGACAGTTGTATACGTGCTTCCTTTGGGAGTAATTTGTTGGTTAAAGTAGTGAATTTGCAACCCAAAACAAGGCTCGAGCTTGTTGTATAAACGTTACCATTGATTCCACAACACAACTATTTTGACTTCCGCGCAAATATGCCGTATAAAATAGTTGTATAAACGTTTATGCAACAGTTCAAAATAGGTGGTGTATAACTATACTATAAGAACATTTTAAACACCTGATTTTAGAGTACATATGCTGTAGAAAGCAAATTTGCATTCCACACAACATTAAGCCAGCATTTGGGTGTTCAGGCAACAACAATAGGCTGAACAGTTCTTTTACCAAATTATTATAGCACTACTTTGCTAGTTGGGACTGTCATCCCAACTAACAATTATCACTCCTAATTAGAGTTGCAATAATGATTATACAGTATTCTGTATACTGTAAGAACATTGGCAAAACCCTCTTAGAAATACAAGCGGAATGGGCACACCTAATAGGACACATCAGTCATTTAAGAGGTTGTATAAGGGCTGCAGGTAACATTTATACAACAAAAGTGTAAGCCTCTTGCAGCCGCTATAGGACATTTGCGTCAGTGCAAGATTCAGTTTTTGTCAACTATACAACTATTCTGTTACGTGATTCTACTTTATTGCAACCAAAATATTTCTTATGTATTGTATAGACGAAGTGAAGAATATATAACTAACACATTACAGTCATCTTGTTTACTTACATATCGGCCGCCATTGTGAATTTCATACACAGGTATATGATAAACTTCTACACTGTGGTATAGGGCTATTGAATTACTTGCGCAGCAAATTTTATTGTGATTATCGTGCTAAGTAGTTACACTATTTCTACGGGCTTCATATTTGATTCATATTTTGATAATGATCAAAAGTATGCCTAGATTTTTAAGATGGAAAACTGAACTTGTCTGCGTTAAATCTTCCACAAACCCTATGTTTAGACACTATTACACTAATGTTTATCACTTTATATCTGTAATTTCGAACTCAAACAAAATTATTTAATATTAAATAGAGGAATACATGTTTGCCCAATATGGCGGGTGGTTGTGTATAATCATGGCATCGTCCATGTTGTCTTTAGTTTATTAGAATATTTTGGTGTTGCCTGCAGGTGTTATACAACAATCTGACAAATGTCTGAAATGAAATACCGACAGAGTCGAATGATTTACCCAGAATTTGTATCAGATCTATATCTTCTGTTTGAACAGTTGATAAAGCCTTTTGAACCAATATGCATACATTGTTTGTCTTAAAACATTGGCTATGGCATTTTAACAAAAATATGACAGCAGAAATTTAGTTTATGGCGAAGTTGTTTACCAACATATTTAGCATATGTACAGAATTTAATAGTTACTAAACAACAGTTGTATAAGTGCTTCCGTTGGGAGCAATTTGTTGGCTAAAGTAGTAAATCGCATAGCAAAACAACAAGGCTCGGGTTTGTTTTATAAACGTTACCATGGATGCCACAACTCAACCATTTTGACTAACGTGCAAATATGCCGTATAAAATAGTTGTATAAACGTTTATGCAACAGTTAAAAACTTGCCCTATAACGTGTTGTATAACTATGCTATACGAATATTTTAAACACCTCATTTTAGAGCAAATATGTTGCAGAAAGCAAATTTGCATTCCACACAACATTAAGCCAGCATTTTGGTGTTCAAGCAACAACAATAGAGAGCTTTTATGGCTGAACGGTTCTTTTACCAAAAGCTTATAACACTACTTGGGATCATACCTAATTGCGACTAGCCACCTAACCTATCTAGGGTAAACCCAGATACATGGTATGCTTAAGTCATAGATTAAATCCAAGCTTTTGGCCAAGGTAATAAAACTATATATAAATCATACATATTTTAGGTCAGAAAAAAAGAGGCTACAAATAACACCTCCGACACAAGAACGACTAAGCAGGCGGACACATATTGGAGAAGATAGCGATTCCAGTGGCTTATGAATAACGAAAATAAACGTCAGGAGTATCCACTTCTCCCCCGGTACACATTCAGACAGGCTAATAAGAAAAAACGTAACTTTATACATGCATAATCAGAACGACATACACAGATACGGAAATATACGTAATATACAGACGAAAGGACAGATACAACTGAATAAGAGAGAAGTTTATAAGCTGGCGGTACAGTTTAAATAGGGGCATTACCATATAGAATGGTTTTTGTTGGTGTGCCAGCAGAGTGTTTTATGAAACTATGAATGTCGTTATTACGTATTGACGAGGAAAACAGGAAAAGCACCGAGGATTTCCATGAATATAAATTTCACGCGTCGGATAATATTCTTCTTTTTGGCAAATGATGAATGCTGTTGCAACTCTATGTTGCTAGCTGCGACTATGTTGATAGGAAAACTTTCAAAATAAAGATAGGTACGGAGGATATGGAAATTTGCCAATATGAATCAGATACACCGTATTCTACCGATGGGACTCCCAATAGTAATCTGAAATTAGATGGAACTAGCTGAAAATAAACTTTATTTTATCCGAACTCTCACAAATAATTGCCAATGTAAAGCAGCTCTACCACCGCACCGCCTCAGGTATTTTTTCGGCACCAAAAAAAAAAAATGTGTAACCTTTTCGGCAGATCTAACCACTTTGTCGAAGCTGTCCATTGCTGTAAAAACGGTCTGATTTGCGGGAAATTTACCGCCATCTGGACCAAAGGTTCTTCCACCAGTAATCCACGTATGTTTAAGGCTGAGCGCATACATTCGTTTTCCGTATACGGTTTCCTAATCAGGAATTCCAATTCGGAATTCCGTGAGCCTAGCGCAAACGTTCAATTTTTTGAAGTGAATATCATACTACCAGTACGTTCAGTGGCGGCTCTGTGATTGCTTTGCGATGGAGAAGGACGATTTAATTGCGATTGTACTTCTATTATCATTATCAAAAAAGAAGAACAAGAAACGTCGGTATTGGGTGCATCCGTTAAACAGTCGGAGAATCTACGAGAGTCCATTTTATCTAAAAAGGGCTAAGTTACGATCACATCCAGATGAATCAACACCGTCTTGGTACTGTTAGATTTCTCGAAAGCCTTTGACATGGCCAATCACCAGACACTACTAAGTTATCTCATTATGGAATGTCAGATATAGTTCTAAGGTTCTTTGAGTCATACTTGCTAAATCGCCAACAAACAGTGATAACTGATCAGGAAATTTCCTCCTCTGAGTCAGTTCCTTCAGGAGTATTAGGTCCCTTACTATATCTGATTTATACGATCGATCTGCAAGACTGTTTAGTCCACTGTAGTATGCAAACTTATGCAGATGATACTCAGTTAGTGTTTGGTTTCGATCCATCAAAGGTTGATGAAGTTTCTTTTAAAGTTAATTTAGATTTGGCTAACATCGGTGATTACTGTAACAAACACTGCTTGAAGATCAATCCTAATAAAACTACTGCAATGTTGTACTGTTCGAAGAACTCCTACCGTGAAATGAAGCAGAGGATTTATGTTTTTTGGATGAGACACTCATTCCTTTTGTGGATTACGCCAAGAATCTCGGTGTTACCCTTGACTTAAATATGAGATTCGATCGGCATGTCTCTTTCTTATCTAGAGTAACGTATATATGCGTTTGAAACTCCTCTGTTCTAATCGATACATCTTGAATTTTAAAACCCGAAAAAAGCTTGCTGAAAGTCTTGTGTTGTCTGTCATTTCTTACTCTCTTGTTCTTTATTACCCATGTTTAGACTACGTCCACAAAAGGAAACTCCAGAAAATTCAGAACAGCTGTTGTAGGTTTATTTTTGGATTGCGCAAGTTTAGTCGCGTCTCAGATAAAATCAAAGAACTCAACTGGTTGCGAATTGATAAGTTATTTTTATATCTTTTGACCATCTTCACGCATAAAGTTCTATTAACTAACAGACCAGCTTACCGCGCTAGCAAATTAGTTCACCGCGGTAGTTTTGTTACCAGAGCTCTTAGATTTAATGCTAATTTTAACATGCCTCCTCACAATACCTCGGTCTTTGAAAGAAGTTACACCCATAATGCTGTCAAGTATTACAATGCAGTCAACAGTGGCTATCGATCCAAACAGGTTGTTTCTTTTAAGAAATTAATGAAAAGTCAGCTGCTGGAGTCCATTTAGTTCACTTTTTCTTGTGTTCATGTGATTTTTTTTTTGTTTGACTATTTTCTACTATTTTTGTTTCAAATTTAAAACTCTCGCAACACTATCTGCATTTGTCTCGTGCAATCAATGTTGTCATTCTTATGAATTGTATTTTTTTTTTTGGTATGTTATTATTTTGTTTATGTGTTTAAGTATCCTTTTTTCCTGTTGTGGGGTTGAGTGTAAGAGTAGCCGTCTGGCTAAACTTCACCTCACTGCAGCTAATAAAGGCATTATTATTATTATTATTATTATTATTATTATTATTATTATTAATTCTTGATTTCTACAGGATGTCAATATAATCTTCCAATGAACTTCATAATGGCATACGTGATAAATTAAGGAAGCAAGATACCTGGATGAGACTAATTCTGAATACACAACATAGATCTACAAACCGAGGCCGAAGCATAAGAGACGAGTTTGCCCGTACTTCATGACGCCCGCAGGAGAAATATCATACCTACATAACGAAAGGATTACCGATTTACAACAATAAAAGTACAGTAGGCAAAATAGTCTTTGTAATAAAAGTGAAAGAAAAGTAATTTTACTCTTGTTTCCTGTTTCCACTTTTGTGCACCAGTTCCAATCCTGTATAACTTCTTTGAAAACTTGTTCCCACTCCAAATCTTTGACATCTCTATTGTGGTAGTCTTGTCATGAATATCCCACAAGCAGGAGTGCTTTTCAACAGCCAATGTTAGTTCTTCTGCTTCACACATTGTCCTGATGCATTCGAGCTCTTGGTGCAACGACGTCACGTCCAATACGCACGTCACTGCGAAGTTCTGGATGGAAATTTCCGACCGTGTGCGGCGGTACATTACAAATGTATGCCAGTGCTGCGTTCCGCGTAACGTCACTAGGTTATATCCGTACTAACGTGTGCGGCACTCAATGTATTTTATTAGCGTTTGATGCATTCGGGTCTCCGAATACGGAAAACGAATTCGGAAATCGAACGCGGAAAACGAACGTATGCGCGTTGCTTTGAAAACGCCGCGTCGCCCGTTTAACCGAAATCAGTAATATACATAATCTTAAGTCGAAACCTCACGTTCATAAGAGAAGCATTCTAACCAAATTTTTCCATAATCGCTTTTGTTGAATGTTGTTAACATGAATCAAAAGCCGTAGCAAAATTGTTTAATAATTCTATAACTATTTTGCCACGGATAAACTTTCTCTTAGGTTTTCAGGGTCAGTCTGAACAAGAAGGGTTCCTCAGTAGATGTTTTATAACTTTGACCGTTTTTGTATTATAAGCGAGTTAGTCTGGAAATCCTAAAGAATGGCCATCTTCAGTGCTTGGAAAATACAACATCTCTGATTTTGCCAAGTGTCTAAAGCAATACTCAAACATTCTCCTACAAGACGCCGAAGCGTATTTTGAGTATATTTTTTTTTGAAACCGCAGAGATTCTGTACATTACAAGAACACGCCCGTGGACCACAGAGGCTATAAACATTTAAATAACAAGCTTTGAAATAAACTCAGCCTGACATATCCGTCGGCAGAGGTATCACGTAACTGGAAAAGTGACATTATGCCGACTTTTTTTGACATTATGTTGTTTTTTTGACATTATGTAGGTTATTGAACAAGATATTAACTTAGCACTTAGTTGTACGTGTTGCGTAAACGTCATGAGGCTTGTTATCAATCTCTGGCTCTGATGTGATGTAAAATCTGCTTCTGAGATGGCAAAACTGGAGGTCTAAACTGTAAGTTGTATGTGTTGATGATAATTACATTGGGTTCTTCTCTCAAATACACTTAATTGAGATTCAAAGCTAGAAATTAGTTGCGCATCCACTTTTTCTTATCCATTCTGGAAATTACATATACAAATTTGCTGAATTTGAAACATGAGCGAGATAAGAAATAATTATAATCACGGTACACTGTCGAATTACAAGCCATATAGGTACATGCTAACAGTAATTACACACAACGCAGGCTCGGTGATGATTTTCCGTAATTCTCCTCAGTTTTTCGTAATTTATAACTTTGAACATAACCTCTCTTCAGAAAGCGCAACATAAATAACCCGTCATATTCGGCATATTCATTACCAATGATTTTCTCACACAGCAAATATCACTGATTTTATACACATGCAGACCAATACACATAATCATCCAGATGCGATCTTGCTATTCAACCAACTTTCTTCTCAGAGATAAAAACTACAGACCCGGATCACTCAGCCTCACAAAACTATGCAACCAATAATGCGTAGGTTAGTTGAGTGATTCCTCCATAGATGGACCTTCACAACGGTCCTAGTGAGCCAACGTGGAATGACTGTTTGCGCCCTAAAAACTACCTAATCTGCAAGTTGACATCTTAGAGGTTTTTTTGACGTTTTATAGGTTTTTTACATGATACCCGTGCGCGTTGTCGTAGCGGAAAGTTTGTTCTGTGATTTAGACACATGAGAACCTCAAAGAAAATAATTTTTAACAAAATTCGTAGCATTGAAGATGGTCTATTTAAGGTTTTCCGGACTCTAAGGATGGATTTCACAATTTAACAAACCATTATTCTGCACCAAGAGGGTACGAGTACCAAACAGTCCGTTAAATATACCCAATCAGCCTCAAGATCTCTCCGTCAAATTTTTAGCAGCAAATAGCATCAAAGTATTCAAAATAAAACACTGTAAAATATGAAGTGACAGCTTGCCATTGAAATCTTTTCGGTTTATTAAATATTATGAAATTATGTTAAACTGAGCCAAAATTTTTAAAAATGCTTGATGTCTGAGTAAAATCTATTTTTTCAGATTAGCTGAAGGTTTTTCCATGTTTACTGCTGCCATGTTAACTTTTGTAACCCATATGTGATTATATCACCTACTGTGTGCTTATAGTTTATCCTGTATTTGCAAACTTGCACTTCCAAACCCTTACATGAAAAAGCCATTTCACTCAAATTTTTGTTAGGTGTTGCATTTCAACACATTCATACACTTCTTTCCAGTTCCTCAACGATATTTTAACCCCACTGGTTGGACACTGGTGGAGGACACTGGTGTAGAAACAGCTGATCCTTAAATTCGGTTACGTTAAGTCGTGCATGAACCCGACATTATTTTTCAGTAATTACTAATAATTTTAGGTCTATGTCTACAGTAATTGCATTATGCACCTCGGAGATGTAGGGATTAACATGTTTTACACATATCGGTGTTTTAGGATGGGGACGACATACTGTTTTGATTGCTTTGAAGAAATTCATAAACCCATGAATTTATAACAAATGATTACTATTATCATGTAAAGAGAAATGAGGAATTGGTTGGAATACATTTTATATTTTATTTTCTTGCAAATCCGCACAATTCAACAGGTATATGTAGCTATAATGATCACTTATACACACATTATATTGAACTTAACACATTTCGAGATTGCCATGAATTAACAAACGACCAAACCTGCTGCCAAATTTAACAGCTAGAAAATCGACCTATTATTTCTCCCATTCCCATTCGCTGAGGGGATAGCGGATAGTCAAATGTACACCTATAACATAAATCAAAATACATGGAAGTTGTCCTGTTTTCTCTGTACAAAAGCATCATGTTGGAATCAAAAGGTGGTCTTGTTTATAATACAGTCGAATTTTCACGATTTTATTCAACATTTTAATAGAAATCACTGATATTCTGAGACCTTTGACAGCTTCCGTCAAATTGCATTTCGATAAGGTATTTTCCTATTGGTCCATAATAATAATGTTGGTGAAATCATTTATCTCGGAAACCGCGAACTTGTTGAAAAGAGGAGTTACCGAAAAGCATTTCTGTTCAGAACAAAACACGAACTCAATAGAAATTTGACTGAAACAAACAAATGGGCACCCGGCAACCTCTTGATCAATTGGTAATGGGCAACCAACAAACTTGATTGCGAAAAAATCTTGAATGTGAATTATTTGTTTCCGCTTCTAAGAGTGAATCCTGTGAAAAAAAACACCGTTTAAACTTAATGTCGTCGCACAGTGTTCCCTTTCAACCGTCCTTCGCTGTCAGGCTGGATTATTCAGAATCACCTGTCAATGTATTGCCAGTTAATGATCCAGTTTTCAAGACATCGATACAATTTCAAATTGTTTCACAATCCCTAGATGAAGTTCCACATTTCTTTACAGACCAACACGATTTTCAATTACACGTTTAACGAGAATCCATTAAACAGAAATACTACATTACAGACTATCTCACGGTTTATGTTTTCAATCTAGTTTTATCGATCTACATCTAAATTATTTATTTCCATTAAGGGGATCCGAGCTAGTTTCATCTTTAAACGCCGGCTTTTTATGTACTTATTCATGTATGTAGAAGTCAGAACACGTTAACAATTTAAAATCTGATAAATGAGGCACTAGAGATTGAAAGAACGTGATTATTTAATGAAATCTGTATACGAAGGAAGTTTGAAGAGTGCTGATGACTGTGGTCGAAACTGAGAAGCAACGTTTGAAATTTTTAATTGTTACTATTGGTACTATTTCTAATTTCTACTAGAATAGAATAGAAAGGATTTATTTAGCTTTAAGCTATTTCAAACAATAATAAATATTATTTACAAAAGTATGTTAAATTTACAAAGAGGTCGTCATCAAACCAAAATAGTCTCTCTTAAGTCTCTTTTTCAAAATGTTAGCATTACTAGATGTTTTTACATTAATAGGCTTATTGTTGTACATTTTTAGATCTTCAACAAACACTGACTTTTCTAAACCTTTAAATCCAAATCTTTGTATATGGAAATTTTCTTTTGATCTAATGTCCTAACCTTGCATTTCACATCTTTTTTTTAGAAACTGTTCAGGATAAGGTGGAGCCTGATTGTTGATAATTTTATACAAAAAAATTAAATTTGGCTCTTGAATAATTTGGTGTATGTTTAAAAAACTTGCCTTTAGCATATCCTGTATATGGGTATACGAGGGATGTCTTTTAATTTTTGCATATAGAAACATAGTAGGCCGCGTGGATCGAACGTCAGTATTGAATCTTAACCTCACTCTTCAGTATAGTTAAATTCAAAGTTTCACAACAATACGTGCAGTGTTCTCACTACAGTGAATTTTTAAGTGTCACCAAGTCATTAGAAAAATGGAACTCAACTGAGAACATTTTCGCGCCATAATTTATTACAACTTTCAGAGACAATTATCGCAAGAATGCCTTGCTAAGTCACTGTCTGTTTTCAGCAACGGAGCGCCACATCAGTCGACAATTTCCCGTTGGTATGGAGAATTCAAACGTGGACGGGTGGGTCTTAGCGGCGATCCCAGGGTGGGTGCACCAAAAACGACAGTCACCCAGGAAAACGTCGACGCTGTGCGCAAACTCATCATTGAAGATAGACATGCGACATATCGCGAGATTGAGGCGTCCTTGAAGATATCAAAGACCTCAATTCAAAAAATTTTACATGAAGAATTAGGAGTAAGAAAACTAGTTTCTCGTTGGATACCCCACCTGTTGACTGAAGAGTAGAAAGCAGCCAGGGTTAATTGGTGTCAAAAAACGCTTGACCGTTTCAATTCCGGAAACTCAAAAAATGTGTACAGCATTGTGAGTGGTGATGAATCGTGGATTTACTGTTATGTACCAGAAAATAGATGACAGTCGGCTGTTTGGGTGTTCCAAGGTGAAGAAAAGCCAACAAAGGTCATCCGTTCTCGAAGTGTTTCGAAAAAGATGGTCGCGACATTTGTGTCAAAAGCGGGTCATATTGCAACAATTCCTCATAATCAGCAAAGAACTGTTACTGCGGATTCGTACACCATCATTTGTTTGACAAAAGTCATCACCGAGCCTAATTTCCGACACATGTAGTCAACATGTTTGTTGAACGTTAGTTGCTGATCTACTATCATACCTAAATACTTAACACTATCTACAAAATCAAGTACCTCTCCCTCAATTTTCACTGGCATATTTAAGTCCACCAATTTCTTGCAATTATTTTTCGAATTTAGTCTTGTTTGTTTTTAACCATGTACTAAGTTTGCTCATTTCACTATTCATAAAATCTACAATTTCGTTACTTACTGAACCACCAACTGAAATTAATGTATCATCCGCAAACAAATTTATAAAAGAATTGCTAAGGACATTCGACATATCGTCGACATATAGAATAAACAGCAATGGGCCTAGTACGCTGCCTTGAGGTACTCCATGATCAACAGAAACATTACTTGATATTTTACTTTCAATTTTTACCACTTGTAACCGCTCAGATAAATAATCACCCACCCACAAGAGCGCTGTACCCTTAATTCCATACATTTCACATTTTCTCAACAACAATTTCTTGTTAATAGTCTCAAACGCTCTTTTTAGGTCAACAGACACACACACAATCACTTTACCATCATCTACATCTTTTTTCCACTTTGTACATACACACTGGCATGCAGTTTCACAAGAATGATTTCTTCTGAACCCGGATTGCCTCTCAAAAAGAACATCGTTCACACGTAGATGCTCACTCAGCTGTTCATGCACTGTTATTTCTATAACTTTCTCGACGACTGGTATAAGATTGATTGAACATGTCTTCTGGCTTACGTGGATTATTTGTTTTGGGTACTGGGACTATAATATTCCTCTTCAACAGCGAAGGCGTCTTTCCTGTTCTGAGCGATGTATTTACAATATTCAAAAGGAGGTGGCCAATTACATCGAACAATTGCTTCACCAAACTGCATGTAAGTGCTTCATCACCCGTAGATTTTTTCTTCAATTGTGTGTCTATGTATTATTGCGCTCAATAATTCAACATCACTGCTGTCGGTAGATGTCCTCACAAAATTAACAATGGTACGTAAGTATTCTATATACTTATAGCCATTGTATCAAACCTTAACTTTTTGAAGACGACGTTCCCCAGCTGCAATAGCTGTTACGCTTATTTGAATCCTAAGTTCCCAAAACAGGTCCTTCTAACACGCAGTATCACAAATTTCATTTTACATTTGTGCCAAGTTGAAAATCACAATGCGCGATATCTATACTATAATTTGAATGGTGAGTTGATACGACCCGTTCAGACAACGGAGATGAATCGACTTTTTGAATGGAAGAAAGTTGATTCGTGCCGGTCCTGTATCTCAGTATAATTCGTAAACGTTCTGAAATTTATGTTTACCGGAGATATTAGCCAGGATATAACGATTCTAGAGATTGCTGAATATTATATTTAAGAGGTTTACTAAATTATTCAAATGGAAACATAACCAGAACGTTTTATGGGCTCATTAGAGTGTCGTTAGAGACGACGCCGTTTACAGAAGCTTTGTTCTCTATGGAATATGTCGGGAAATCGTATATTTTCGACGTAATGGGTTGGTGGTGCACTTATTCCCTTTGTTTACATGCATAGACACATATTAATTTAAAGCGAATAGTTACCTAAGGCTATCTACTCTAGTTATACTATGATGTGTTCCAACTATGACGTTCTAGACTTGTTAAGTCTCTCAAAAAATATCTATAAGTTGATATTCTGCGATATAGCCAGGAAATCCAAAGGGCGTAAGATAATGTCTCGATATTTTCTTTTTCCTGGCTTCAAATGATCCAGTCATAAATTTACACCCTGTATGTATCCATAATTGACTAAAACAAGAAATAATTAGCAAAAAAGGGCTAGCGGTGGCCTTTAGAGGAGTTAAAGAAGAAGAAATCCTACTGAGATTTTGATGGAAAGTTGTTGATATGTCATCTGTTATTTATTATCTTAAATCATTGACGACATCGCCATACCACAAAAGACAAATTGAAAATACTCTCACCAAACCAAACAAATAAAAATCATAAGAAATCCTATAATAATATCGTCCACACATACCTGTTTCCATAAATTAAACAGAAACATTTACTGTCAATAAATAACTTGGAACACCAAAGTCCCGCATTTTTCCAAAGCGCATTTATAGCCCATATCTCAGCGGGTAGCGGTTTTTATACAGTCGATGACATTTCGAGATACACGAGCCTGAATTTTTATGCACTTGTCGCCCCAGGACACCAGGACAACGGCAAGGGACATTAGAATCGGGTCGTTTTGAGGATTCGGCCCAATAGGAGGGGACCTTTAACAGCGATAACTCATTCATAGGGGCCGGTGCGATGACAGAACAGAGAAAGAACAAACTGCAGTGCCTACAAGAAACGATTGCTTAAATGGAAATTTGTTTTATGTTAGTGGTTCAATGTAACATTGGGTTTTTGATATTTTCCTTCTAGTTCGAAATCTCTAAATTTCCAGCCAATTATTTTAAAAACACGACACCTACATTTTCACTTTTCATAGTCCCGACTGAAACTAAAACCTCCCCTGTAATGTAGTTAACTACTTTTCCGCCTCGTTCGGGTAGTCAAATAAATATATTTACGGACACAAATAATTTAACAATTAGACTATGTTCGGTTTAGTTACAGACCTAATGCCAAACAAACCACAATTTAAAATAGGTAACAGTTTCTGAGATATACAGTTGACCTAAACAAGAATTTACTATGATGCAAAAATTCAAGAGCAGTGTGTGTTTTTAAACGGTACAGTGGCTAAAGATTTTATAAAATCCCGATCAATTTTCAATGTTTCAATGTTTGTCGATTTCCTGGATCTTTGTACGTGCTTCGTTTTTGACGTTTTCTAGCGTAGTAAGAATTACGTCAAGTAGGTTGACTCCGCACTTGCCACGCAACGCTGTTATCAGCTCATAAAGGATTATTATTATAAGGAAAGAACGAACGTATATAACACAAAAAAAGATTAAATGTAATGAGCCAAACAGACCCAAACATAAGACAAATGCACGGTAAAATCTATGATGTATGAAATATGCACTATTAGGTGACTAGACAAAAAATTGAGTTAGACTTTAATCTACAACCAAAACTCACAATTTTTAACTCCTAACAGTTTTTTCATAAAATGATCAGGAGCCTCTGGAACGTCAAAAAACGATTTTTAAGCCAACTTTACTGTTTTTTGTGTTAGCTCGTAGCTTCGCCACCACTGTACTGATTTCTAAAATCTACAAAGCTTGTTCATCCTTGGCATAGTAGTAACTTTGAGTGAACATTTAATCCAAATCCAAGCAGTTCTTTTCAAGTTATAGACCAAGGATTTGCGGACAGACCGACAGACAAACTTAAAGACAGACCGACAGATATATCCATACACTGTACTGATTTCTAAAATCTACAAAGCTTGTTCATCCTTGGCATAGTAGTAACTTTGAGTGAACATTTAATCCAAATCCAAGCAGTTATTTTCAAGTTATAGACCAAGGATTTGCGGACAGACCGACAGACAAACTTAAAGACAGACCGACAGATATATCCATGGAAGTAAGTAAATTTGAGGCTCTCTAATAAAGATGATTTATTATTATTATTTGGAAACTGGTGTTTTTTACATTTTACATATACCTATAAGGTGTTTTAGATACTTAAATTTTTAAATCCATATCAGTACGTGAAGAGCACTGAGTCAATCTACTTAATACTTGAGTTTCAAGTAACTTTATAGTCCGTTGACCGTTTTTGATTTCCTGGAACGAACTGAAGAAAAATGAACCTAAAATACGCCTCATGTACCACCAAGAATCACGTTTGGTATTTCAAACGCTCTATAATTATTTACTATTATCACAAGACAGATTCAGTTTAAAAAACAGTTCAAAAAACTCTTCGTATAACAATGTACCACTTCCAGTACAATAAAAATCCATTTAGTAACCATTTATTTCAACGTTGTTGCTCTAGTCAGATACAGGAGCATCATTTATCATGAAAAACATTTAACATTCACTAGTATAGCGAATCCAATTTATTTCTACTTGGAAATATAACGTGCAATTCAACAGAAATAATTTGTGCATTTAAACGAGAGGCCAGTCTGGCAAATTGCATTTCATATCCAGCGTTAATTTTTTAATCAAATCCCATGTTACTCTGCGCAATTACGTCTTTGATGGAACACTCGTATCTTGAGATAATGTAGGTTAATAAGTCCTGCAATAATTGAAAATGGATTAGAAGAGTCCATTTCGCTAAATTCACAGGTGGCAGACATGAAAGGAAATTAACATCGAATAGAAGCGTATCCGTGGATTGTATGGGGCAGGAAGGTTAATTGATTTCATTTATAATTTTATTATTAGGCAAAAAATGGTGAAGCTCTCGAAGCTTGCATAGGAAAAAGAAATAAATGTCTAGATGGATTAAGTATCTTCCTACTGGAAAATTGTGAAAGGTGTCACTTTAATTTGAAATTTCATCCATTTAGCGAGAAAACTTCTGCCATAGGTTGATCTTTTTTTACCTGCGACGGAAGACTTCAAAACTTCCATATCAAATTCAATATCTCCATTAATTTCTACGGATTATCGAATATGTATTTGTTGAAAAGTGTCCTTTTCCAAGTTGCCAACGTTTCGGCGATTATTTTTTCCTTTGTTCAGGGTTATCAAATTAGTCACAAAACACGTCTCAAGCGATAACAAACAACCCCTTAGGTCAGCTGCGAAAAACAAATAAACGGAAAAAATAACAAGAAAAAAACAGAAAATCATGCCAGTAAAGGCTATAATGCTGCATTGGTTTAAACGATCAGGTAAAATATTTTACTAAACTTACATGACTGAAGTAAAATGATGGCAGTTCATCTTCGTACTTACCTAGAACAAAATAAGAGATTTAGCGAAATGTTAAAGGAAATCAGATTTTAAAATTCTATCAAAAAGTGTTTTGCTTTAAGGCCCACTTTTCATTTATTTATTAATCAAGGCCGTCTGTCACGATACAACATTCTGTTCCTAATTCGGTACCAAATTTTGTGAAAAAATGCGTTACTGAATTAAGTTTCCGATTTATTTACCAATTACGATCCCGTCCATCGCGTAGAGAAATTTTTGTAATAAATTTCGTACGAAATCATACTATACTATACTATAGCCGTCAACCTCGAACTGCCATTTTTCAAGACAAAGTCATTATACCCACATTTTACGTTGCGGCTTGCTACTTTATTCCTTTATCACTTTGAACGAATAGAAAATTGTAGAAAATGGAGCGAGCTCGTAATTAGCACATATTATATGCGACTGCGACGATCTGCATTGTAGTTGCCCTACAAACGAAGTAAACGAAAGCGTAAAAGAATTTGGTATATGCTGGATAAAGAACTTGAAGTGGAGAGTCCACTGGCTTATACATAGGCCTAATTGGCTATAAATTCATTCTGAATTTATCCAACACAGCTTATTTGTCGTTTCTGTTTTTATAGGCTTCGCTTTGTACAGCATATAAACAACCATATTTCTCTTATTCGTTTAGTAGTATGTCACACTCCTCTGTTGACTGTAACATCTTTCAAGTTTCTCAATCTACCAGTAAAACAGCATAAGTAGGGGAGTTTCGCGATACTGATGAACACAACTGATGAAAGTGTTTGAGGGTAGACACAAAACATCAAGAGGGTATCAAGGAGTTAACACAAATCATGTAATTCCTTGTCACTTAGCGCTTCTAGCAGCCAATGTACAAAATTCCGTATCGTGCCAGATGGATTAAAGTCAACTTAGGTCTTTGACATTTGGAAACATGAAAGTGATGCATGAATATATATCTTGTTTGCGAAAGCTCACAGAGATACGTTTTATTGATTTGTCTCAACGCCTTGGAAATGTTCTCCTCAACATAGGTGTATACGACTTCCACATGTATGCTTGTCATTGTCAGCTTGAAAACCTGCTTGGGATGAGCGTGGAAATTTACCTTTTGTTGATCTCCAATATAATGTAGACTGGTGGCGTTTCTTTACATTGATTTACTTATAAGATAACAACAAATCATTCTTACGCTGTAGTATGTTATAACAGTGTTTTTGTTGACATTATCACACTGTTCCAACAAAATGGTACTGTAAATTCAGCACAGTACACACAACGTCGACTCTCATAAACTAGGAAAGAAGCATTTGTACTTTGCAGATTAGGTAAAATAACTCGTTGCATAGCCTGTATAACTCACCTTAAACTAGCTACGGCGGTGGCAATTTTCCTCGACATTTACAAAGCTCTTCGCTAAACTTCTGTTACATTGCTGCACGGCAAACCTGAGTGAGGTAATTCTATTCTAATTCCAGTGACGTCCACAAAAAATTGGTGGGTATTAACCCAGTGAGAAATAATTTGGAAGGTTAGAGGTAGATGACGCTAGTTCAGCTGTTCCAATAAACATGAATGATGAAGTATCATTAAAAATAGGATACCTTTCTATCAAATGTCTTTTTCCCATCTACTTTACAGTTTGATCTTCAACGACACTAGCAACGCCTAGCGAGAACAAAATTGGACCTTGCTGCCATTGCAACGACTTCCCAAGCAGTAGAGCGAGTTTCTGAGGGTATGCGTGCCTATCCTAAGGTATTTATGTTGTTCTTCAGTAATTCTAATACGAACTTTATCACTTAACAGGTTTCAAGGAAACAAGGTGTATTGAAGAGGGTTTCTAATCTCGAAGGGGATTAAGGCTACTTTGAATTTGATAGACACGTGATAAAAAGCAAGGAAAAAATAATCCCATTCGACAAAAAAAATCTTGGCTTTTATATTATATAGTATTTATCATATCAATGTTGATCGACCCAGGAATTTCAAAAATGTTCATCAGTTGTCATTTCTACAGGGTGACTTTGAAGTTGAGTCATTAATTTTCAGATAATGATTGTAGAAGGAAGATAAACCAAAATATGTGTGTAAAAATAAAAAAAAATAAAAAAAATGTTACCTTGTTTTATAAAGTATCCTCCCGACAAGTATTTCAGTGCGGACCTGTATTTGATCGTGCGGTCTTTGAGAACCGGCATGCCCTCCCCTGTGAGGTCTTAAGTCACCTGATTCACGAGCCCTTTGTACTACATTAACAAAGGCACGAGGGGTTGGTTGCACTCGATTGGGAAACCAATCCGCATAAATCCGTGATGCCGCGGCAGCATTTTGTAAAGACTCCCCCCCCGTAAATAAGAATCATGTCCACAAGTTCAGCATTTTCGTAAACATGTGCCATTTTTTATTTCGTTTGAGCCACGCAACAAACACCACTATTCACGCACGCGTTACCGACTGACACATTGACTGAATACAACTGAATAAAATTGTAGTAAAAACATCGTTATAAGCGTTTCAAATTCTTTCGCTTTTTTGTTGTTTCCGATGCGATGAACCGATAAGGCGGATTATATCCGTTGTTGCCAAACACGAGCACATAATATTATTATTGAGACAGGGCGGTACTCAAACTTCTAAAAGGCTATAACTTTGTTACTTTAATTTTACCACAAAAATGTTAAAGGAAAAAAACATTTCTTTTGATCAGATCTACTCACTGTTAAAATAAATGACTCTGCTTCGAAGTCACCATGTATAAATTTGCCTCTAACGAAAATGGAAATAATACGATAAAATATCATAATTTTCTCTGTGACTAGCCGATGTTCATTCAAACCAACAAATTCGGATAGTGCATACTTTTTCGTATGTTTTCTCTGGAAAGATATGTTATACAAAAAGTCGTAGCGAGTGTACTCACGTTTAGCAGGACAGGATCGCGAATCGCTCAGTTGTTGTGAATAAACAGGGGTAAACTTAGTAAGGCAAAGAAAAACGAAAGTAAATATTTATCAACGGATTATTATTTTGGAAATACCGGGACACCTTGATTGAATCTGCTCAGTTTTCCTAATTAGTTGTTGTGATCCGAAGCAAATACGTAGTTTAGCATAATATGGAAATTACAGCTATTATTTAATTGAAGCTGTATTTATCTAATAAAAATATTTAGAACTTTTTATTTAATTCGGTATTCGTGGTTTTTTGGGACCTGCTCAGCTTCCTCATTAGAATCTCGGGGCAATAAAATGACAACGTATTTAGATTCTCAAGACTAAAGTAAATAAGACTCAAAGTTAAAGTTACAGTTGGACATTTAGCACCTATCAACATTTTTGGTTTGTCTCCAATACTTTTAGTTTTTCAATGCTGTTAGGTATAAAAACCAGTTAATAAATCTTAGATTCGGGCTGAGCACTCACAGAAACATGAAGAAGAACTGTCCAGCTAATAGCTCAAAGGTTAGGTACACACACGAGGTCTGTAAATTAAGTAATGAGTCTGGCAGCGTAGCGTACGATCTGGCAACACTGGAGGCGCCGGGCTTCGAATAGAGATAGGAGAACATGTGATCCGCGTTTAGTACAAGTTTGAACTCGCTCGAGTCATTTCGTTGTCTGTAGCGATTTTTTGTGAAACAGTTTTTCCTATTGTGTTCTAAAAATGCGTGTCATCAATTTCGAGCAAAGGTGTGCTTTCAGGTTTTGCTTTGCACTTAGTAAAATCTTGCTCTTGCTCTTGTTTCAGGCATTTTCAAACAGAAACTGAGTAAATAAAATACTTGAAGACACAACAATTTTTGCAAACTGTAACCAAATGCAAGTAGGTACCACCTCTAGGATCGGATCTTAGGCATTCTAGATCCGCCACTGCGTATCTGTGCCTGATCCAACAGCAAAGCGACCGTTTGCAGCAGAGCAGTAGCAGTGCCGCAGCCGGCTAATTCTTTAAAAGCAACCCCTTGAGCGCAATTCGCTTCCACCCTTCACACTTTAATGCATATCGATGGCCAGCCAATTCCATTGCTGTCAATCTTCCCGCTGTTCTGCCGGAAACAAAAGGGGTAAATGTCCTTTTCTACCATCGCCTAGAGGGCACTTTCCTCCTCATTCCGCTTCAGGATGGAAGATGGATGCTACTTTGATTAGTTTTCGAGCTGATTGATTGTTGCTGTAGGAGTTTGTTGTTGATTATCTCTTTGTTTTTTCGATGAAATGTATTTTCTACTTTACTACGTCGTTGCTTGCTCTTCGGATGAAACAATATTTCCACGAAATGTACTGGGCTTTGTCGATGGATTAAAGTCTCAATTGATAAACAGTTTCAAATTTTACACTAACAACAAAGATGAAAAGCCTAAGAGATACATTTTTTAAAAAACTAATTTCACCACCTGAAATGGAATAAATGCACAGTTATAACTTTAAATAAATAATATTTTAAAAAAACTAAAAAACACGCTTTTATAGCCAATCTACCTAAAAAGTAGAAAATAATTTTAAATTACAAAGAGTTTCTTCAATTGTTATCAAATTATTGCACTGTCATCGGTCCTTGATACGTGAGCGAAGTTTCAAACTAATCAAACTTCTGGAAATTGATGAAAATTATGCTCCGTTACATTGATACATACATACAGTCCAAGCTAATAAAAGCGTTTTAAAAAAAATAAATAGCCATACCGGGGAATGATGCCAAATAACATTTTCTTTGAATACCTCTGTTACCACTTATTCTAATGACAAACTAAACAGAATTAAAGAATAAAATCCTTGAGCTCTCTCGAAATTTTTGCCTTGCTACTAAGTATATCTTTGCCGTTTAAGCCACCATAATGGAAAAATATGTTTATACTTTTATACAACGTATCCATTTCTAGATTTTTGAGGAGTGTAGCTCTAAGATAAATTAAACTATAGTTACAATAGTAGAAACCTTGTGTGAAATTTTATCCAGATCCGAGCAATACTTTCAAGTTACGGTGCAAAGATTGGCAGATGTACAGGGTGGCCAACTGAAAATTTAGAGAGAATACAGAAGAAGTTAAAAACTAACATTTCCAAACTTTCCTAGTGACTCCTTTTCAACATCAAATGGTCACACTACAACTGAAGTGGTCACTTCTGCATTTTAGTTTAAACGTATCCGGACAATAGTGTTATGGAGCTGAAAATTTTTAAACGTACGAGGGATGTCTTTTAAGTTTTGCATATGGAAATAAAACAACACAGCAGGTAGTTTTAAATGACTTTATTGTTTTTCGAAGTATTCTCCACGAAGACTAATACACATTCGCTGGCAGATCCAAAACGGCATTTTTGAATGCGTCAACTGCTTCTTCTGGTGACTGGAACCTTTGACCACGCAGTCTGTTTTTAATTTTCGGGAAAGTAAAGAAACCGTTAGAACTTAGATCGGGACTATATGGAGGATGGTCCAATAATTTCACGTTTTCTTCCGTTAAATACTGCCTTGTTTTTTGGGCTGTGTGCGAGCTTGCATTGTCTTGGTGGAGGATGATTCTTCTTTCGTGGTTGATTTTCCGAAGCTTGATGATGACTTTTGGCAAAAAAATGGTGGTAAACCAATCCGCAGTAACAGTACTTTGCTCATTAAGAGGAATTGTTACAATATGACCCGCTTTTGACACAAATGCCGCGACCATCTTTTTCGAAACACTTCGAGAACGAATTACTTTTGTTGGCTTTTTTTCACCTTGGAACACCCAAACAGCCGACTGTCGTTTATTTTCTGGTTCATAACAGTAAATCCACGATTCATCACCACTAACAATGCTGTACACATTTTTTGAGTTTCCGAAATTGAAACGGTCAAGCGTTTTTTTGACACCAATTAACCCTGGCTGCTTTCTGCTCTTCAGTCAATAGGTGGGGTATCTAACGAGAAACTAATTTTCTTACTCCTAATTCTTCATGTAAATTTTTTTGAATTGAGGTCTTTTAGATCTTCCAGGACGCCTCAATCTCGCGATATGTCACATGTCTATCTTCAATGATGAGTTTTCGCAAAGCGTCGACGTTTTCCTAGGTGACTGCCGTTTTTGGTGCACCCAGCCTGGGATCGTCGCTAAGACTCACCCGTCCACGTTTGAATTCTCCATACCAACGGGAAATTGTCGACTGATGTGGCGCTTCGTTGCCGAAAACAGACAGTAACTCGGCAAGGCATTCTTGTTTGCGCGAAAATGTTCTCGGTTGCGTTCCATTTTTCTAATGACTTGGTGACACTCAAAAATTCACTGTAGTGAGAACATTGCACGTATTGTTGTGAAACTTTGAAATTAAGTTTACTAAAGAGTGAGGTTAAGATTCAGTACTGACCTTCGATCCGCGCGGCCTTCTATGTTTCTATATGCAAAACTTAAAAGACATCCCTCGTATTTGGAGAAATATTTGCAATGTTGTGTGCTAGTATTGTGCACCAATTTGATATCTGATCACATGCCTCTTTACTATTACTACGTTGACCGCCAGCCTAAGAAACTCAAGGACATGAAGATTTTATTTATTTCGATGCGATCTGCGTATAATTTAACACAGAACTCATGACCGACAGCGTTCAATATCAAGTTAAAAGTAGGTATGCAGTCCTGATGTCTGACACGGCATCATTAGGATAATATTCAGTCTTAGTGACCAGTGACCAGTGAGTGACACAACTCGGAGGTGAATGTGTTAATTACTTCAAAGCTTCTATTTCTCTTGAGATTTTTTATAAGAATTCCATGAAACACATGAATGCTACTTTTTGACAATTATTCCAAATGTCTTAATGGATTCCAAACGACAAGACGTTGCTAATTCCGAGTCTCTTAGTTAATCGTAGCATTAAGTGGGAGAGTAACGACGCTTAGGGACATGTGGGTGTGAACGACACGAGTAGGATGTTCCTCGCCCGAAGCTGACGAAATCTCATGCATATTTAAAGGTTCCGGCAGCAGAACCGAAATCCGAGAGTGCGGGTGAATTTTTCCACTCCCGCGGGACCTGTAGCTGCTCCGCTAAAACTCTCTTCCCTCTATATTCTGCCAGTTAATTAACGTGAGCTAATGAAAGTTTCTCTCTCGTGCCGGTTTTGCGGCCTGTTTAAAGAGATACGAAACGTTCCTATTGAAGGGATATTTTAACTATTGTGTTTTTGCGATGCAACGCTATGGTTCATGGAGTTTAGCGCTTTGTAGGATTTTTTGTACAAGGGTAAACTTGAAGGGAATTTATAGTGTAATATGCCAAAATCACGTAACACGTTTTTTTACTGTTTTGATCACTTGCCAGTAATTTGAATTTCTGTTTATTAATGGTAGAATGCCGATTCCTAGGCCAAACCATTTTTATTGATTTTCTTTTGGCAAATCTCATAGTTTATTGATTGTATGATTTCACATGTACAGGGTGGCCCATCCATCGACCTACATTTCAAAGTTGTGATTTTTCATATGGAATGCTTCAAATTTTATTGCATATTTGAATAAACCAAAGGAGAAGATTGATGTAACATACTATGGGGTTTTGGTAATTAGCTACTGAGATATAAGGAGTTTTGTCTAGAAAAAACCCTCACTTCGGCAACCCCTGAGTCCTCCATTTTGACATTTGGAGTGCTGAATTTTGTATAAAAAAAACTTTTACCTTATTTGTTACTTTTTCAAGTTTCAATTTTTGCTCGTACAGGGTGGTCAAAAACGCAAATTGTAGTTTTTCTTACAAATTTCAAATGCATCACCCTGTATATTTGTGCAAGTTCGGATTCAATTTTTTATAAGCTTTTTTATGATACTAGACCGATTTTATGGCTATTTTTTCGGTTATCAGCACGTCTTTTATGGATCGGCTTAATTCCCTAAAATAACACATCATCATTGGAAATAAATAAATTGTTGATTAGTTACAAACTGTCAAAATTAGCTTTGTTGGCATTATAATAAAAAAGTATTTGAAAATGATTTTTTCTAAAGAAATGGTGAATATGGTGTTCGTTTTGGGCGAAGCCCAAAGAGATAGTTTTCTAGCATCTCGCATTTATAAGCAACGGTACCTTAATATGCGACATCCAAGGCCGGAAACATTTTCCATATTACGAGAACGTTTTGAGTCAAAATGTATTTGTTTATAAGTAATATTCCGTCCACACATGGATGGGTCACCCTGTATTATACGAGTATATTTCTTTCTCAGCGACTCAGTATTGTGTTGAAATCTAATGTTATAGTATTTTATAACGACTATCTCAGAAATTTCCTTACAAAATATCATTGGTCCCTCGTAGAGTTGGTTTTCTAGGGTCCGCCCATTGGCAATCAGCGCCACTCTGTGGTTTCTCTTCGTACTAACCTATTATAAGAATATTTGGTTTCCTATCAAGATATCTTTTTTTAAAATTGTTACTTATTCGGCGCCATCCTTCGTGTTGAGGCTTTTGAGTGCGAGGGTCGTTTGAGCTTGGTGCCTCCTCAGGAAAACTGTTCCACAATCTCGATACACGGTTAAGATGTGCAGTTTCTCCTCTTCGTCATGCACTGGCTCTGTAATGCTCGTTGTAACATACTGTATTTATTTAAACGCTCCCCTTAAATATGGACAACAGATCTTACATATCTTTGGAATGGTATACATCCGTCGAACATGAGCATCTGTATTCTGGCCTGAGTTGCCCTTTTCTCCAGAGAGCGCTCGGTGTTTCGCAGTTGTTAGGGCCATGCACGTTGCCATCAGAACATCAAGCATCTCTTAATTACCATAAATCATCTGAAATCGGTTCACTTCCTTCTCAAAGTCGCATTTAGGTAATTGGTTGGTTCCTTTGCCTTGATGCGTCGTAGCGACCTTTGTTGCCGTGAAATATTTCTTTGTCGCTTTGGGGGCACCAGATCTTTCTTTAGCTCTCATTAGCGTTTCACGCAACATCTGTCTCCTTTCAAGGTGTCTACCCTACGGATTTAATATATTCGTATAATTGATAATTTCTTAGCTCAGTGATCTATTTAGTTTATTTTCTTAAAAAGTATGGTGAGCTTCTGCGTTATAGGGCCATTCTCTGTATGGAATATATATTTTTCTTGCATACAATAGAAAGATTAGACGGAGCCAAGCCAAGCCAAGCGGTTTTATTTCTAATCTTATATGTTTACATTGCATTGTTTGTACCCAAAACTGTGTAGTTTGGCTGGCTAATTTGATAAAATCATTACCTATCAAAGTGGCAAACCAATATATGGGCGTACATTCTTTTCTCTGGAAAGGATATTCAAGTAGCTATTCGTACTGTCATACATTAATTACGGCAAAGAAACGAAAGTAAATATTTATTAACGGTATAACATATGAACAATTCTGTTTAATTCGCGATTTTAACAAGTGGACAGTAAGAAACATTATCTCCATCAAATGCCTAGCTGAGCATAATACGGAGATTTCTGCTATTATACAGGGTGTTCCTTAATGATATGCGAATATTTAAGGGTGTGAATCTACATAAAAAGTTAATGTCAGTTTATTTTATAAAATATGGTTCAAAAATGTTTCCTTACATAAACTCGAGGTGTTGAAGTTTTAGGAAAAAAATGGAAATTAATTAATATTTTCAGAACCGCTTCAGATATTTCACTGAGTACGTAGTGAAAGTTAATAAAGTTGCATATTTTTCAATGCAAAAATAATTTTTAGCTTTAACAGTCGGTGTTGACTACGATATTTATTAAGAAAAAAATGGAACACCAATGGTTTTTTGCAAAATAAAAATTATTTTTGAATTCCCCGTTCAAGTTATAACAAATGATCTCTCTTGAATTGTTTTCCTTCGATGATCCATTTTTGAGTAAAAAAATAAAAACCGCTCACTTAGTATGCATGCTTCCGCCCTCCTTCTCAGGGAATTGCGCACTCGTTGAAATATCCCTGGAGTGTTTTTTATTCTATCACAAGCTGCAACTATTCTTTCTCTTAATTCTTCTACAGTGTTAATGGGACTTGTGGACACTAGTGTCTTAAGATAGCCCCACAAAAAGAGATCTCAACTGTTGAGGTCTGGGGACCTTGGTGGCCATTCTTGGGGCAAGTATTTTGATGAATTTGATATTCATTGTTTTTTTTTTGGGAATTGAGCTTCCTCCATACAATCTCGTTTCACTAAAATGAGTACGTAAAATGACTACTTATAAAGCGAGAGAATATTTAGTTGGATTACAGTTTCGGTTGGCCCACCACTGATCTATTTTCACGCATTGGTAGCTTTAAATATAATGCTGTACCTAAAGTTTCGCCAGAATATTGATTAAATTTGCCTTTCAACCAATCGAGACAGAAATGAAGCTGACACACTTTCCTGAAGATTGTAGAAGAAATTCAGTTTAAAGCATTGACCTCACTTTCTGTTGTTAACTTTATCTACCTAAATCATCAACCGCTTGATTAATGGATCAACATACTTACCAGAAGATACCCAACCCAACTGAAAACCTATTTCAGCGCCCAGATGCCATCTTGAAATTCCAAACAGTTTTTACGTTCAAATATAGTCTAACTAACTTAACCAGTTCAACAAGTAAGTAGGAGGACCTTTTTGAAAAGGACTGTATTACAATTCTGGGTGAATGAAACACAAAATAAATAACGCAACCGTAGCTGAGAATCCGGTTATAATTCCATCAGAAAGACGCCTACAGAGGCTGCTTTAAGCCAAAAGAAATGTTGTCTCTGAAAATATTTACAGAAAACACCAAGTAATATCCTCACTCTGCTCTGCTTCTAGCTTGGGGCAAAGCAAACACATTATGATAAGTGCGACCGTTTTACATTTTAAAGAGAGAAATAACAGAATTAAAATATCTTCATTTTAACACTTAGCGCCTCGCTAACTGTCGAGTTGTCTGCGATTTACCTCGATTTGCATAGATTTTGTATATTCAATAAGAACTGCCTCGGTGCAAAATGGAAGTTAGTGTTTCTCTAAGAGATTATAAAGTGCATCAGGTTTCATTAAGGTCGATTATAGATTAGCGATTTAAATTAAGTTATCTTTAAGAGCATTTGCATGAACCTCAAACGTCAAACTGATGATAAAACTGAAATTCCAAAAGCAGGCCCGTTTGAAATAATTTTTGAGAAATGTATTTATAAATATGTTTCAATTACAAATGCTGAGATAAAGAATAGTCTTCATAAGCTATATATGCAATAAGTGCTAATCAGGTTAGGTTTTCCAACGTGTGAATATGACAAGAGAGTTCAAATATTTATATTAAAGTTGAATTTTATGCAATAAGTACATTATTGGCAGAAATTTGAGACAGATGGACAATGTCCAATTGTTGTGGTTATTATTTCCGTTTATTAGTTTTGTTGCCATCCTCATTTGTTATTGTTAAAAACCATAGCAACGCTACTCAGATATTATCCAAAGCAACTTGATTAGTATGTTATAATGATGTTTCATCATCATGGTACAAATAATGCATTGGAACTTTTAAAAACAAATATCTCGAAAACTAAACCTTTTTTGTTGTGGATATACAAGAAAATAAGACTTTTCGGTCAGTTGTTGTATACAAGGTAGCACAAAAAAGTTATGATAATTTATTTACTGAAATAGTGCTGTAAGTGGCGCTCTCTAGCAGTTTGACAATAAACAATAACGGTCTCTTGTTTCTCATACTAGATAACCTCCTTATACCGAGTTTTATGGCAAAATCTGAAATACTCCACAAGTAATAAGGAAAAATAGAAAATAAAATTGTAACTTTGAAACCCTGTAGCTCGCAAACTATCAACTTTTGGGCTTAGGTATACTGTATTTAGGTCAATTCACACATTTTGGTCTGTAAGTATCTCCAGTTTCGAGATTTCACAACCTTTCGCATAACTGTAAATGAATTTTGTCAGCACTTATTTACTTCTTCGTTTTTTAGTATGCCAATATTTTTTCTTCTCTTGGATTTCACAATTCCTATTATTATTCTTATATTATTTTTAATCTGCTCAATTTATTGCCAACAAAAATGACTATGTATTTGGATGTTAGTTTCCACATACATTTGATACAAAAAATTCATCTTTCCGTTATTGAGATTCAAGGTGTGGCACTATTTTTTTAACCCACTGTTAGTACTTTCTCTGCTTATGTGTGGGAACTAAAACATGAAAACATTGTTTTTCAAGACTCTACAAACTTTCGTCACGTGGTCAACAAACATCGCAATCTCCGGAATACACCGAACAAAATCTATTTTGTTGTCCAATGAGCGTAAAAGTAAGATATTTCTTAGCTCGTATAGACGGTGACAGAACTCGTAGGAGGTCCATAAAATGCCAGACGGGTCTAATGAAATGTGGTAAGCCCGACATCGAGACACAAATAAACAAGCAGTTTCCTATTTTACTGCTTTTCGGCATATCCGTTCATCCGTATGACAAGATTCTTATTACTTCTAACAAAAAATGATGATGCTATTAGCATTATCTTTCATCTGTACACTTCTTGTAAAAAGATAAGTTTGTAATCGAGAATACTCCGAGATACCGAGGAAACAAGACATAGCATGCGCATCAAAAATAAAAACATTGAAAACCCGCATTTTTTTAAAAACATTCTAGCGACGGACGAATGTACTTTTACGCGAGACGGGATATTAAATTTCCATAATACTCACGCATGGGCCCCAAGAAAATCCTCATACCATTCGTGAAGGTCATTTCCAACAACGTTTTAAAGTAAATATTTGGGAAGGTATTCTTGACGATCAGGTAATTGGCCATTTCGAGTTACCCCCAAAGTTGTCAGGATACCTTAGCTTTCTAGCCAATAACCTACCAGAACTTTTGGAACAGGCCTTAGACAACATGCCATTACAACGGAGATAGAGGTTGCGGTTTCTTCATGGCGGGGCACCACCACACATTTTTAGAGGCGCCATTCAGTATTTGAATGAACATTATGCAAATCGCTGGATGGGTCGAAATGCTCATGATCCTCGAAAATGGCCAGCAACATCTCCGGACCTCAATCCGATGGATTTCTAATATTGGGGAGAACTACTTAAAGGGATGGTATATGGAGCTGAAATAATAAAATGGTCAACTTCGAGAACCTAGAGTAAGAAGAAACTGGGTTCGTCGTAATGAAGCTTGTGTGGAAAGTTGAGGACGACATTTTGACCACCTTCTTTAAATTCAAAAGAAGTGCAGTGTGGGTTTTAAAAAGAAAAACAATGTATGTATCAAAATCGTGTTCCCTATTTATAAGTGGATTTTTTTAATACGTTCAATAAACTTTCACACACCAGGTGAAGCGCTGACACAGTTAGTGGTAAGTCCGTTTTTTTTAATTGTTTGCATTTTACGAGTACATTATCAAATAATGAAATAATACCTAAGAGCAAAAAAAAACAAACTTCATTTTTATTTACACTTCGTTCCGTCGTAATTTGCGTCTGGTATTGCGGCGTTGTCAGATTTTATTTTACTTTGAAGTCGCTTTTCTCTAAAGAAATGCCGTTTTGACCTCCATGTTATATGAAACTTTTTACTTCTTTTAACCCCTTCTATCACCCTGTATATTAAAAAATCTATACAAGACGAAAGATCGCATAAAACACAGAGTTATAGTTTCTAAATCGAGAAAACATTACATATTATTTGTTCGTGGACAATTTAAAAAGGCAGTTATCAACATACCTCTGACTATTCAAAGCTTCACCCCTCACTCTTCCCACAAAAGGTTGGGGTACAGCTCTGTTAGAAATTGCGCTCCAGACAAGGATTTTATCTGCAAATTTATGAGTATGTTTATATTTAACATTGTTAAGGCATTCGTCTACGTTGACCGCATAAAATCTGTCTTTTCCCTTCATTTCAGAAATACTTTTCGTCATCTAAAATAACGATTTTTCCATAGGCAAAGTATATCCGCCTCTGTTGACACCATCATCTTGGTGTACGATTTTTAGCTCTTCTCACCAATCCCTATGACCTCTGTGCAGTAACTGCACGTAGTCTTTCACTTTTTGGGAGATCCAGAAAAGCAACTTGATATTGTTTTGTGTTTGTTAAAATTAAAGTCAATGAATTTTGTGCCAAAACTTTTAGGACATACGTTACTATAGGAGTGAAATATTCACAAACAATTTCAGAGCTGTTAAAATTATCCTCAGTCATTTCTATACGAACCATGAAGCAAAAAGGGATATGCGACGTTGACGACATTCAACAAACATATCAATATAATCATCACACTTACACTACTGTGTATGTGTATCACAGCCCGCCAACCCGCCTTGCCAGAGCCACCCCCGAAGTGCGCAATCAGTGTTACTCATCACCATTTCTATTCATGAGGCTCGCACGTACACATCCGATACTGATCACCCCGTTTGTTCTGCAGCTTCGTATCTCAGTTTAATCTGGATGTTAATGTGGATCTGGATCGGGGGTGGCATTGCGAGGAGAATTTGCACTTTTAAATTTGAGTCTGTGAGCCGTGTGAGGGGTCAGGGGTGGCATCTGGCCCGGGGCGCCTGCATTCGAGGGTAATTCATTAGGACTTTAATGGAATTTGTTAGTAGATCAGGGATGGGGGAGCCATGCATGTATCGACGGATGATGCAAATTAAAAATCGGAAGCTTAGATTTTTTAGTTGTTTCAATTTTTGCTTCCCACGGCATGAGCATGGGCGGTAGTGCGATCAGAAAGACTTTCGAGTTCACAATAATACCTCTGGAACTTTCTTATACCACCTACTAAAGAACCTCAATATTTTACGTACATATCCTTAATGATATGCGAATATTTAAGGGCATGAAAAATTAATGTTAGTTTGCTTTAAAAACTATGGTCCAAAAATGTTTCCTTACAAAAAACTCGGAGTGTTGGTTTTAGTAAAAAAATGGAAATTAATTAATATTCTCAGAACCGCTTCAAATATTTCACTGATATTTAGTACGTAGTGAAACTTAATAGAGTTGCATATTTTTCAACTCCAAAATTGGTGTTTGAAATGGGTTTCGGTTACGGCATAGGGATTTGCTTCTGCCCACAAATGATTATTGTGGAAATTCTGAATGGTATTTCGAAAAAAATTAGCTTCGTCCGTGAACAGAATCATTGATTCAAGTTGCGGATTTTGTGTAATTTTTTGAAGATATCACTGACAAAAGGTCACACGCCTTGGAAAATCAATGGGAAGTAATGCCTATACTCTTAAAATATGGTAAGGATATAACAAAAAATCCACTAAAATTCTCCAAACAATTTGATGGCAAATATTTAAGTGTCTAGCGATCTTCCTCGTACTCGTTTCAGGATGTTCTTCGACTTCGTGCAGCACTGCTTCCTCAATTTCAGGTGTTCTCACACTTAGAGGTCTACCTTCAGATGTTCCTTTTCGGACAGAACCAGTTTCAACAAGACGACGATGAATATTAGAAAAAGTTCGACGATCTGGTAAAGCACTGGTGATAAATCCGTCTGGCTTGCTCACCATTACCGTCGGCAAGGCCATATACGTAATGCATTTCCGCCATTTCTGCATTTGAATAATTCACCATTATTAACAAGATTGTAAAAACTAAATAATGAGAAGGATGTCACAGAGGACAGATTTGAATAACAGAGACTTGACAGATGTCAAAAGCCAGTGACATATTCCAGAGCAACTAGATATTGATTGCTAAATTGCATTCTTCAATTATTACATTAATTTTCTCGGGCAATAGAACAGTTTTTATTTTTTACTCAAAAATGGCGCATCGAAGGAAAACAATTCAAGAGAGATCGTTTGTTTTAAATTGAACGGGGAATTCAAAAATAATTTTTAGTTGGCAAAAAACCATTGGCGTATTATTTTTTGCTTAAAAAATATCGAAGTCAATACCTGTACGCACGCTACTGTTAAAGCTAAGAATTATTTTTGCATTGTAAAATATGCAGCTTTCATAACTTTCATTAGGTACGAAATATCAGTGAAATACCTGAGGCAGTTCTGAAAATATTAATTAATTTCCATTTTTTTGCTAAAACTTCAACACCCCGAGTTTTTGTAAGGAAACATTTTTGGATCATAGTTTATAAAGCAAACTAACATTAATTTTTCATGTAGATCCACACCCGTAAATATTCGCATATCATTAATGAATGTATAGTAATTTTTGTGAATGAGCAGACAAAAGATGAAGATAAAAAGGTATTTCGAGCTGCGTCTACAACTTTTCGTCCCTCAGATCATTTTTTATCAGCATCTAAGAGTTTTTTGGAAGAATTATGAACCTACATCTTGTACAACAATATATGATCTTTGAGTTGTCGTCAACAATCATTTAGCAGGTCAGATTGATGAGAATGCCACAAATTATTTGTTAGTTACCGAAAACTGAAAAGGTCCTGAGTTTTTCGGTTTAATTTGATTTGATCGACGTTTGTCTCTACATTTTCTACAAGAGTTGAACATTCCTGATGATTTAGGAAAATATTTCAGACAATGTGATGTTTCAAAATACGCCTTACATTAAAAAAAACAATTAGAGAAACTTTGTCGAGTCTAAAATTAAAAAGTATTGTATATTTTGAACTGTAATTTAGCTTTTAGTGCTTCCAAAACCGGGACATAATATAAGTTTTATATGTTTATAATAAAGACAGCACAACTGGAAGATGAAGTGACGAAAGTAAGCGTGTAATATTGACTAAAACTGGAGCTCATAAAATTTTGATATATCCTGTGTTTACAAAAATACAGGAAGAATGTGCTTAAATTGACGAAATATGCATGTTATATGTGCTTGAAGGATGTCACATGAGTACACCCTTCTAAGTTAAATACCACTACTCTGAAAACAACGAATTCATGATATGAGAAGTATAGTTTTTTTTTCAGAAAATTGCAGATGTTGATTGAAGTTTCCAAAAAATGAAATGCATAAAGTGTAATATTTTTTCTAAACAATACACACAGTAGGCTTAAATAATGTTATTAACAAATAAAACCATGTTCTTCCAGGTTTTTGACCTTGCTCATCAAAATCCAATTATTACAGCTGCCGAACGATTAACATTTATTGTTTGTTGAATTTATTGTAATATTACAGTATAATGCATCTTTTTCCAGGATGGTCTTAATGTCACATTGTTTTTATCTAGTTCTAAATGCAACAATGATTTGGTATGTAATACTGTAGCGATCACTTACTCGGAAAGAAACTACAAAGTATGGAATTTTGATGTGAGCAATCCAGTGATACCGGAATATCCGTCCTATTATCAACTTTTTAAAGATTTTCAAAATTGCACCAAATCCTACGCCTAATTTCCAGTACTCGATATTTGCAGTATCTTCATGGAACACTCGGATTAGAAGTACAAGTACGTATCCTCCACCCATTGAATGAGATAGGTAATCCAACCGCAGCCATTACAAATCCATTATTGTCCAAGTCGGATTATTTAACGCGTCATGACAAACCCGTTTTCAGGATTTACTTGTCACCACTCGAAGATAAATTTTTCTCCTAATTAAGATTCGCAAATTAAAAAACTTCACGGAATTTTATCACCGAAGTTTTTCCTAGTTACGGTCGTCGGATAAACCGCATGGCGCTAAAATGACGTTTCCGGGACATTTAACGAAGCGTTGTTTCCACGCCGTTGGAAAGCCTCCTGAAGCTTGTTAGGAAACTTTGCGGAGAGAAACAGTGATTACTCGAGGCCGCGAAACATACCACCTGGGCCAAAAGGCAATTCCTTTGGAAACATTTTGAGATCACTCTAGAAAATGTCATTTTTAAAGCAATTTAGGTTACTAAAGCTTTTTGGAAATGTCCCAGTATTAGAAAATCTACTTTTCCATTTTAAAGGCTCGTGTTTCATCTTTAATTAGTCAGACTTCTGGCTGAATTTGAGATGGTCAGGAATATGTTAACTTTGAGGACATGCGTAAACTGCGGCTTATACCATATAGTCTAATCGTATTAGACGAAAATACCCCCCTGGCTTACGAAATAATTGTAAAGTCTGGGTTTATTGCTGCAAGTTATTCAAACGGGTATTAGAAACCTGGACGCATAAAATGGGTACACGAATATTTGTGGGAAATCTTTTTTTTCGATAACAAAAATGTTTTTTGAGATTCAATAGAAAGTGTTGGCAGGAACGCAAAAACTCTTTATATAAGATTTTTAGGTATTTATGAAACCTACAAAATGAGACCACACGTAAAAAGGTTCAACTAATAGCAAAAAAGTCATGGCCGCAAACCGAGGAAAACTGCAGGTCTTGGCACTTGTTGGTAATGCAACGATGGTTTCTCTCAGATACTTGAAATTCTTCAAATTCGTAGGATTTGTACTTCTAAATAACCACAACAAAATTGGAGTAGATTGGTCAAGTAGTTTTTGAGAAGTTCCGATTGTTTATCCCCAAAACACCTGTTTTCCAGCAATTACTACTAGTTTATTGAGCAATATACAGGGTTAGATCAAAGGGCATTTTATAGCTAAATACACTAGTTTAAATTGCCGATATGAATTGCAAACCATTCCGGATAATAAATGTTATTTTTATACAAAAAAAGGATGGGTTACGTTTTTTCTTCTAAA
The DNA here is from genome assembly GCA_963669975.1 of Acanthoscelides obtectus. Taxonomy (NCBI): domain Eukaryota; kingdom Metazoa; phylum Arthropoda; class Insecta; order Coleoptera; family Chrysomelidae; genus Acanthoscelides; species Acanthoscelides obtectus. Next base: position 21,254,591 of record CAVLJG010000008.1, read on the forward strand.
CAAATTCAAACATTTCGTATTTGTGAGTAATTCGCAAAATAAGATGCGAGACGCTTTACTTTAAAATGTGTATACTAACGTATGTTTTTCGAATATCGCACAGTGGGGCGGAATCCTAAAAAGCTGGACAAAAATCAAATTTTTGAGTTGTATATATTCTTCTATATACGTTTAGATCTTGTTTACGGATAGTCATAGAATGAAATTCCGGACAGAGCAGGTATATTCTTGCTCTAGGGTCGCCTTGACATCAGTCGACATTCAGCCGTCGTTCGGTATGCACTAAGCAAGTGTACACGTCGAAAAATTCTGGCCTGTTTCGAAGTTCTGTTAAACAGACGAAACTATCTCAATTTGAATTGTGCAAAATGGAATCACTTTCTGAAGGTATGCAGAATATATAGTTATGCACAGTTGTTGCTTATTTTATGTTTGAAATATTTAAATTTTACAACAAATAAACATAAACAGTTATACATTTTTTTTCTAAAATCGATTTTTCTAATAAAGTAGTTTTAAAAATATCTTCGCGAGTCTCGATCTTGTTTCGGCAAGGAAGTGATAGTGTATGGTATGAAATATAATATAGTAAAAATGTGGCTGCTCAGGAGTGCTCAACGAATAGGTAGACTAATTTTTAGTGAGAAATACGTGGCGCGGCATTAATGGACGTGTGACTGTAATGCATTGATTATTACGTTATAGTACGTTGGTATATTTTCTGTTTAAAAACATTTATTAATGTGATTCTAAATGTGCGGTTTACAAATTACTTCACGTATTATTTTATGATAACCTCAACATTTTATAAAATATTCCTCCAAGAAATTTCAGTAGTTAGAACTGTATTTCCCACATGTTCGTAAGAGGTCACCCTTCGACAGCACTGTAGGTTCTGAAGTCACCAAACAAGAGAGAAGGATTCCGATTTAGGTACAAGTGTGTCAACATCAGAATCCGAATCGAATGATTCGAACATTGAAGATGACGTACAAGATTTTTGTTACTAGAAGTAAATAACAGATATTCATTTTGTTGCAAATTTTTTATAAAAGAAACTTTTGGTAAATAAAAAACATTGCTTGAAAGATTTTTTACTCATGAAAACCTAAAAATATTATAAAATATTTTCCATAAAAATATTAAAGAATTAAAAAAATTTGCAGAATCCTCCATATATCGCGTCTGCTATGTTGAATATTAACATTCTGATAACCAATTCGTAATCAGCGATTCCAAAAACCATGAACAAATACAATTTGGTACCTTTACTGGATTATTTGACTAAATGGTTAAATTATGTCCGCTATTTTGGATCCGCCATTTTGAAAATCGTAATTATGATAACAGATTCATATTCAGCGACCCCAAAAACCCCCGAGAAGAGAATTTGAGATCATTTACGACACTCTCTGAATTTTGGCCACCTTATTGGGATTCTGTCTATCGTAGCGCATTTGTTCAATTACTCACAAATACGAAATGTTTGAATTTGTCTAGAAGAAAAAAAACGTAACCTTAGTTTTTCGCATGAAATAACATTTATCTTTCGGAATGATTTGTGATTCATAGCAGCAACGTAAACACGTGTATTTTGATATTAAATGCTTTTTGAACAAAGCCTGTATATTGCTCAACAAAATAGTAGTGATGGCCGAAAAACAGGTGTTTTGGGATAAGCAATTAGATATTCCCAAAAAAAACTACTTGACCAATATACTCAAATTTTGTTGCAGTTATTTAGAAGTACGAATCCTATGAATTTGAAGAAGTTCAAGTATCTGCGAGAAACCCTTGTTGCATTACCAACAAGAGCCAAGACCTGCAGTTTGCCTCGGTTTTGGGCCATAGCATTTTTGCTATTAGTCGGATCTCTTGACGTGTGGTGTCATTTTGTAGGTCTCATAAATACCTAAACATCTTATATAAGAAGCTTTTCGTTTCTGTAAGTTCTTTCGATTGAATCCCAAAAAACACGTTTTCTCATTATTTGTTGCTAAATAAAAAGTTTTCCCACAAAAATTGGTGTACCCATTTTATGCAGCCACGTTTTGAATACTCCCCAATAAAACCTTAAAATTATTTCAGGGAAATTTGCTAATATGATTAGACTAATAGGTTTGTAACTTAACATGGTAATGCATCTAGAAAAAGTGTTTTCTGATGGTCCCTTTTAAGTCGCACAGAGCTCAAACACCGTTCAAACTCAGTCGATTGTATGGCGTCCGGGACGAGCATTCCCATTCCATACAAAATAGTAAGTGCTTTTAGAATGTAAAGTGAGTTGAACTAATACTTTGGGGGTTGTTATTTCTATTTTCACTAGAAACATAAAGAACGTATTTTTCAAATTAATTGATCCATTCCTAATATTTACTATAGTAGTAATAGTAGTAGGGATAAAAATCTATGCCCAGTTCCATTGATTAATGTATTCGACTTGAAGACAGCAAACCATGTACTGTATTTTGGCATCCTAAAAATCATCAATAATACAATGAGATACATTAGCGTTATCTATGAGAACCTGTCACAGCTATGTCTCCCCTTTCCGCAAAAATTAGAAATCTGCTTTGAAGAGGTTAGCCGTTCATAGATATCGTTGTATCCAGCTATATGACATGTATGAACCGAGCCTATTATTGTAGAAAGTAGATTTCAAATTATTGCGCCAAATTCTTGTATATAGTGTATCTCATTTTGTCTCGGGTAATTTTTTAAAAGCCGGTTGGATATCTGCGTGTACTTTATGTGAATCAATGTCGGCTATAAATTCTCAAGATCCATTCAGAGTGCCTTAACATTTATGGCAGTCTAGCGAAATCACCTGCGGCACTTATTTTTTGTCCCAACTTCCTTCTATTCCGCCTGCGCGCATCCTTAAAAGCGGTTGTTTCACGACCTGGGCTTTATTAAAGGGCTAATTTATGTTAATTGAGTAATTAAAAGCAGGGAGACGAAATTGAATTAAAAATAAATTGACGGGATTTTCCTCAGTTAATTGAAAGTAACTTCGCTCCGCCGAAGTGTACATATTACGAATAGTCGGTTCACTAGCGGAAAAACTTCTTTTTTCGGACTTCTTGAGTGGTGCTAGCAACCTTAGACGAAATCAGACATTTTTCTTAGCGATAGATCGACTTGGTTAAGCGGTTGCTGATAGAGTCCGGCAGTTTTTCTGCATCTTAAAAAGTTACTTACTGGGGTCGCTGGTATAGTCTGCGACATCCCTATAGAGTTCAAAAAGTTACTCAGAGTGGAAAAGACAGAATAGGAATTATGATTCAAATATTGGTTTGTTATATTTATTCACAGTCTACATTGTTACAGAAAGCCACCTTTAACCTAATTTTGTACTACTAGTATTGATTAATAAAAAAATGAGAGTAACATTCTGCAAATTTAATATATCGAAACGCAACTCTATTAGCGTGACGTCACAATTGGTTGATGCTGAATCCGCCACTTAGCGGTCTAATTTCAATTGGTCACGCCTTTTGTCAAACGTTTGACAACGAATATGTTGTCCCGAGAATATCGAAAGACTTAGAAAAAATAACAAAAGACTGCTTATTTACTTTCAAAACTTGACAGCAAATTAACCAAACATAAAATAACAAATCCTTAGTTCTGACGACTCCGCGAAAAGCGTGAAAAATGTATGGTTTTAATCAACGTCATTGGCATTGTACTTTTACATGTTTAATTAAAAAAAAATACAGACATTTCCATGTTTAAACTACATATTTACAGTATTATATTAACACACAGAAAACACAAGAAAGAAGGTCACCGGTATAGCAGTAATAGTATTTTTGTGTTTCATGCATCAATAAAACACACAAGACAAAATAAAATCTACAGAAAAATCGGTAGATTTGGTAACACTCGTAAGGAGGTAGAAAAAATCTCAACAAATACAGCAGCTCTGTCATATACTATACCTAGATTGTTAAGCACAGTTGTACAATGTGTAATAACTGCCTATTCACATGCCTCGCATAGGTAAACAAACTGGTTTTACAGCCAAGTGACCCTACCGTTTGTATTCCGTATACTTTTGGTTCCGACAATACCACCGCCGCCAATGCGCCCTGCACTTTCAGAAAGATAATAGAAAAGTTTCCATGGGATTGTCTTGTGTTCCAGTGGGCTTTCCTAGACCCGACCATTGTGTAACAGTGGAAAGAAATCTGTTAGCGTTCCGGGAGTTGAATAAACGGATTTGTCCGACCGAGATAGGAGTTTTTGGGGTTTTAAGATAATATCGCCTTTGGAGAATCGGCAAGGACTTTTATTGTGGAACTTTCTAAACGAAATTTGAATGGTGTCTCCAAGTCGAACGTTTTCTTTACGGGAACAAAATCAACGCTTACACTACTCCCGTTAGAAACGTTGGGATTAGGACGAAGAGGGACCACCACAAGCTTGAATTATTGAAAGCAGATGATTATATATGTTCTAGTACAAGTGGTCTCTGGGAGCGGAAAGTTTTAAATGCAATTTAATTTAAATAAAATACAGTATAAGATTAACAAACTAGTAATATGCCGTTTTTATTTCTTAAAAATATGTTAATAATGTTTATTTTAAGCTCCTGAACGGTTCTTAGTCTATTAATAATTGCCTTCTGCTTTAGGTAGCTCCACAAAAAGTAATCGCAAGCCGTTAGGTCTGGCGACCTTGGCGGCCAGTCAATGTCTTCCCGTCTGGAAATAACATGTTGCGGAAAGAATCTTTGCAAGGAACTTAACGCTCTGTGGTGTGTGAATTAGCACAATCCTGCTGGAACCATGTTTGATTATTATGTCGAAATCTGCTCAAGCGACAACTCAATAACTCAAAAAGTGGTTTATTATATCGGTATAACGCACATAGTTAATGGAAACAGCATTTTCAATCAGATCTTCAAAAAAGTAGTGCCCTATAATTCCCATTGAAGACACCACACCGTCACTTGTCTGCTATGTAATGGTTGTTCGTGGAACTCCTATGGATTTTCTGAACTCCATTAATGACAATTTTGTTTCTTGCTATAACCTGTCTTCAGAAAGTACAACATATAAATAACCCGTCGGGCACAGCTAATAGATATACTTCATTGGCAGCATATTCAGTAATGATTTACTCAGACAGCAAATATCACTGATTTTATACACATGCAGCCCAATACACATGATTATCCACATGCGATCTTGCTATTCAACCAACTTTCTTCTCAGAGATAAAAACTACAGACCACTCGGGTTCACAAGATATATGCAACCAATAATGCGTGTAATTTACTTGAGAGATTCCTCCATAGATGGACGTTCACAACGATCCTAGTGAGCAAATGAATGACTGTTTGCGTCCTAAAAACTACCTAGTCTGCAAGATGACATCTTATAGGGTTTTTGATGTTTTATAGGTTTTTTACATAATACCCGTGCCGAGCTAATATGCCATATAAAATGTTTCCCTGTATAAAAGTGAAAGCAACAGCGCAACATTTATACAATAAGGTGTTGTATAAGAATACAAGAAAATTTCAGATACATCACTCTACAGCAAATATGCTGCAGGAAGCAAGTTTGCACTTTTGCACTTCACACAACATTGAGCCAGCATGTTGGTGTTCAGGCAACAACAAAAGAAAGCTTTTACGGCTTATTAGTTCTTTACCAAACACTTATAGCTCTACTTTGCTAGTTTGGAAGCTCATCAAAATGTTGAGATTATAAAAAAAATTATATAAAAAAAAAAGATTTGAGATCATACATACCCCGTTGTCCTTAAATAGATCATGTACTCCTAGATTTTAGCAACTACTAGATTATTTACAGCCACGCTATCCTTTAGTAGTTTTCTGAGTTCATTCGCTAAAATTGTGAAAAAATCGCGAATAAACAATTATTGTTGTAGAAACTATGTGATAGATATGTTTTATAGCTTTCATTGAATCAAACATGGCAACTGTTATCACAGTAATAACACGAACCTACAGGTATCAAAATTCGTGTCGTGCAAATTATCGAAATACCAGACGACTGACAAAAAATCCAAAACGGCTTATCGTAATCTGCAAGGCATTCATTCATTTCGTGACCGACCTAATGGCACTAATTCTCGAAAAAATCTTGTCCCTGGAATTTATAACGTGACTAGAATCTCGGAGAGTATTTAAATTAATGCCGTTTCGTACTAAATCACTATTTTTTTGCTTTTCATGCAGAAAGCTCATAAAAATCTCTCAGTACACCCAATGAAAGTGGATAGTGGATACAATATACTGGTTTCCTTTGAAATGCTGGAATCAATTTCATTTGGTAGTTTTCGACTTTCCAGTTAAGAGCTCCAGAAGACGTAAGGTCAAAAAATCCTTCACTTTTTTTTAAGTAATTTCAAGGTCAAGCAATCTTGGGCCTCAGTCAGCACTATATTCGAACGTGAGTGCTTGACAAAAAGGTTAGCTTCAAGGTCACGCTCAAGGTCGACGTCATCATTTGCTTGATTAGTGTTCTAATTTGTTCCAACTGAGTGACGGTTTTGTAAGTTCGGCTTTAAAACGACCATTCAGATCATATATGACCCTCGTCAAGATAATGTTTGAACCTACGACATTCTTCTAATATAAACTTGGATAGAATAGAATAGAAAGTATTTATTTAGATTTAAGCTTCTTCAAACAATAATAAATATTATTTACAAAAATATGTTAAATTTGCAATTGCTGGATGCACCAGGGACAAATTCTACGAAAATACCCTATCTTTTTGCCTAATTTCCGACACATATAGTCAACATGTTTGTTGAAAGTTAGTTGCTAATCTATTATAATACCTAAATAACATACTTAACACTATCTACAAAGTCAAGTACCTCTCCCTCAATTTTCACTGGCATATTTAAATCCACCAATTTCTTACAATTATTCTTCAATCCTATAATCATACATTTCGTTTTGCTCACATTTAATTTAATCTTGTTTATTTTGTACCATAAACTAAATTTGCTCATTTCACTATTCATTACATCTACAATTTTGTTAATTACTGAATCACTAACTGAAATTAATGTATCATCCGCAAACAAATTTATAAAAGAATTACTAAGGACATTCGACATGTCATTGACATATAGAATAAACAGCAATAGGCCTAGTACGCTGCCTTCAGGATGAACAGAAACATTACTTGATATTTTACTTTCAATTTTTACCACTTGTAACCGCTCAGATAAATAATCACCCACCCACAAGAGCGTTCTATCCTTAAGTCCATACATTTCACATTTTTTATGTAACCCAAGTTTCTTGAGAATATTACAATTTTTTGTAGTTATAGCATAAAGTTGTTGATACCTCTCAGACTGTAACTCGCTTATCTTTAGAGTTCAGCCTTGTATGTTATACAAAGTGATAGTGAGCAATAAATGAAACTCCTTTTACGACGTACTCAATGCCATAATTGTATGTTCGTCGTAAGCTGTTCTAAGTCTGACTTGGGTGAAAATTGTGGTAATAGTTGTTTTACAGGTAGTCAAATACAAAGCACGACATGCAGATTGTAATCATCACCAACAAGCTGTTCAAGAAGTTAAGTATATAGCGAATGTTTATAGTTGTGTGCTAATAAAACGCGGATTTACTACGGCCAGTTTTTTACTGTGTGTTCTTCGGTTGATAACTATGTGTTGCAATATTATATGCATTTAACTGCTTGTCGATATTGTTATGACATATACGATATACGTTACCAAGAGTCAAATTGATTCATAAACTACGCTAGCATTTTATTAACACTAACGCTATTTCGTTCATTTACAGCCAATTTCATGAAGACTGTTAGCTTGATGTCTCTACGACCAATCAAATATTCTGCTGTCCGTCCAAAGTTGCTGAGAATAACTGATAAATGGGAGAAATAAAAAACTACTACAAAACATTCTTATTAGGGGAGGGCAAGGGTGCTGGTCAGGGGGGCAATTTTAAACCTAAAATTGTGATTATTAACTTTCCGAGAATAAGACGTACGTTACATGATCTGTGAACATAATATTTACTGATGACTCTGTCAGTGTCAGTGGGTTGCTACGCAATCCTGTACATCAATAATTCCTGATGTCCAGGTCAATAAATATCACATAGAGTAATATCATCCTATAGTCGAAGATACTGTTAGTTTCACTTGCATATAATAGCATAACTGGTAAATGCCACAAACCTAGAAGAATTATTCAGATAATTCAAACTGAAGGAATTTATAACACTGTCTGTATTAGGTGCTGAAGCCGACCTAGGTTCTGCGCTACGGCACTGACAGAGCCCCAGTCGGCGTATATATCTTGAAAAAATAAGCGAACTTTCTTAGAAGCATATACACAATGTCTTAAGACCGAAGCCGGTCCTGTCCTATCCCTCGATCACGTCCGCAGCGCTAGCGCCAGCGTACAGTCATATGACGTACGACTACGATGTAAATACGGATTTTACGACAGAGCCGTACTTGGTATCTCAATTCAACTGAACAGTAAGTACTTTTACATTTTTTTTACTTGTTCACGTTTCACCACACATGAACTTTGTTATATACTGCGGTGAAATATTATAACGGTTGATTTTTTAAGGTATAGGATTTGATTTTCAAAAAAAAAAACAGAAAATTTGAAAAAACGATTAAATCTTTATTTGAGTCGATAGAACGGTCGATATAATTTAATGTTTAAAGATTATTTCATGTAAATGTTGGCCGCGGCTCCGCTTTAGATGGCCCATGCGCAAGGTCCAATTTTGGCACACTCTCTCCAACATATCGGCCGGTATCTCACGAATAAATGCTTCAATATTGGCTTCCAGTGCGTCAATAGTTGCTGCTAAACATTAGCCTTAACATGGCCCCACAAGAAATAGTCCAACGGCGTTAAATCACACGATCTAGGCGGCCAACTGACGGGCCCCAAACGTGAGATAAACTGTTCACCGAACTCGCCTCTCAATGGGGGCATTGTTTCGTGTGTGGTGTGGCATGTGGCACCGGCTTGTTGAAACCACATGTCCGCCAAGTCCAGCTCTTCCATTTTGGGCAAAAAAAAGTTTGTTATAATAGCACGGTAGGGGTCGCCATTCACAGCTACGTTCCGGCCATTGTCGTCTTTGAAGAAGTACGGCCCGATGATGCCACCGGCCCATAATCCACACCAAACAGTGAATTTTGCTTGTTAACGTACCCATTCAACCAGAAATGAGCTTCGTCGCTGAACGCAATTTTTCGATAAAAATGTGGATCTTCCTCCAACTTTGCCAGCGCCCATTCACCAAATTGGAAACGTTGTGGGAGGTCGTGTGGCTTCAATTCTTGCACCAGCTGTATCTTATAAGGTTTTAAACCCAAATCCTGTCGCAAAATTTTCCACGTAGTGGAGTAACAAAGGCCCAATTGCTGTGAACGGCGGCGAATCGACATTTCACGGTCATCACTAACACTGGCGGATACAGCCGCAATATTTTCTTCAGTCCTCACTCTACGTCTGCGTGTTGGTGGCTTAATGTCCAATAATGTAAACTGGGTTCGAAATTTAGTCACAAGCTTCCGAATAGCTCACAAGTTTGATAATGACACAAGACACGATTCACGCGTCATCTGTCAAAAACAGTGTTGCCAAAAAGATACTAGCAAAAAAATCACCCATTAGATATAATTAATAAATGGAAGGTTTTCTGCGAACCGATTGCTCTAATCTTCCAAATGTGGACATAATAACGGTTAATAGTTAAATATGATATGCGAAACATTTATACTTTGGCAGGCTTTAAAGGCGGAAGCCTAAATGTCAGGGCACCGCGGCTGCTATGAAGAGCTAAAGGAAACTTTGTTAATTCGACTTTCGAACTGCCTAGTGGCAGGCATATCGCGCGGCGGCATCACGGAGGAGCAAAGGCTTTTGGCATAGCGGTAGAAGAGAGCTAAATCGCGAAAGAGTATCGAGACTGTCCTTTAGAGAATCTAAAGAAAATCACCGTTTTTCACCCATTTGCTAAGCACGAATGACCGTGAGAACGTTTTTGTCAGCACTTTCCGAATAAGTCCTGTCCGCAGATTCTTACCGCCGCGCCGCCGCATTAGACGTCGTGAATGATGGGCCGGCATGGCAGCGGGCAGATGCAAATTCCGGCGATTCCTACAGTGGAAATAAATGAAACTGCTCGGTGGCCGTGGTGCTTCGGTGACCGTGGGCTTCTTCATATGGAAATCGCTCGTCGGTATTGGCAACCGAAGGAAAAGATTGATACCGCCTTTCACTAAATGACTGAAAAGAGACCATCAGTTCTTTCGAATGTCGATCCAATGCGTTCCTCTGTAACGCTTTCAGATCCTCTTTGCTGTACCTTATACGGGACACAATGTTGCGATGAGTCAGAATAGCTGTTGATTTTTTTCATTCAAGAGGAACAGTCCTTTATAAACAAGCAAAAAGGTTAGATACCCTGCTAGCTTTCTAGAGCTTTTTTTCAGGTTCAGAGGCAATAGAAAGAGATACTAAACGATGCAAGTCGTGAATATAGAAGAAGATTCTCTATTCCAAGACTCGAGACGGGATTTTCTCTCTGGAAGGAGGACCTAGACAATCTGAAAGAGATCACAAATAATCCAAGGAAATCCGAGGTAATCTTAACAAATTTGAGGCAATACTATGAGATCCGAGGTAATTCCACTAGATTCGACACAATTCGAGGAGATCCGAGGTAATCCAAGGACGAGATCCGAGGATATTCAGGGAGATTCGAGGTAATTCAAAGAGATCGGAGGAAATCCAGCGAGATCCGAGATAATCCAAGGAGGAGATCCTCAGATGTTCAAGGAGATTCATGGCAATTCAAGGAGACCTGTGGATATTCGGGAAAATCTAAATTTTGCATAGATCCGAGGTCATCCAAGGGCATCCGTGGAAATTCAGGAAGATCGGAGGTAATTCAATGGGATCTAAGAAAATTCATAGGGATCCGAGATAATCCAAGGAAACCCGAAGTAATTCGAGGAGATCTGAGGAAATCCAGGGAGATCCAAGGTAATCGAAGGAGATCTTAGAACCATTAGGGAGATCCGAAGTAATCCAAGGAGGAGATCCGAGGATACTCAGGGAGATTCGGGGTAATTCAAGGAGATCTGAGGATATTCGGGAAAATCGAAATTTGCAGAGATCCAAGGTAATCCAAGGACATCCGAGGAAATTCAGGTAGATCGGAGGTAATTCAAGGAGATCTAAGAAAATTCGTAGGGATCCGAGATAATCCAAGGATATCCGAGGTAATCCAAGGAAACCCGAAGTAATTCAAGGAGATCTGAGGAAATCCAGGGAGATCCGAGGTAATCCAAGGAGGAGATCTGAGGATGTTCAGGGAGATTCAGGGTAATACAGAGAGATCTGCGGATATTCGGAAAAATTGAAATTTGCAGAGGTCCAAGGTAATCCAAGGACATTCGAGGAACTTCAGGAAGATCGGAGGTAATTCAAAGAGATATAAGAAAATTCATAGGGATCCGAGATAATCCACGGATATCCGAGGTAATCCAAGGAAACCCGAAGTAATTCAAGGAGATCTGAGGAAATCCAGGGATATCCGAGGTAATCCAAGGAGGAGATCCGAGGATGTTCAGGAGATTCAGGGTAATACAAAGAGATCTGCGGATATTCAGGAAAATCGAAATTTGCAGAGGTCCAAGGTAATCCAAGGACATCCGAGGAAATTCAGGAAGACCGGAGGTAATTCAAGGAGATCTAAGAAATTCATAGGGATCCGAGATAATCCAAGGAGATCCGAGGTAATTCAAGGAGATCTGAGGAAATCCAGGGAGATCCGAGGATGTTTAGGGAGATTCAGGGTAATACAAGGAGATCTGCGGATATTGGGAAAATCGAAATTTGCAGAGGTCCAAGGTAATCCAAGGACATCCGAGGAACTTCAGGAAGATCGGAGGTAATTCAAGGAGATCTAAGAAAATTCATAGGGATCCGAGATAATCCAGGATATCCGAGGTAATCCAAGGAAACCCGAAGTAATTCAAGGAGATCTGATGAAATCCAGGGAGATCCGAGGTAATCCAAGGAGGAGATCCGAGGATGTTAGGGAGATTCAGGGTAATACAAGCAGATCTGCGGATATTGGGAAAATCGAAATTTGCAGAGGTCCAAGGTAATCCAAGGACATCCGAGGAACATCAGGAAGATCGGAGGTAATTCAAGGAGACCTAAGAAAATTTCATAGGGATCCGAGATAATCCAAGGAGATCCGAGGTAATTCAAGGAGATCTGAGGAAATCCAGGGAGATCCGAGGATGTTTAGGGAGATTCAGGGTAATACAAGGAGATCTACGGTTATATGGGAAAATCTAAATTTGCAGAGGTCCAAGGTAATCCAAGGACATCTGAAAAAATTCAGTAAGATGGGAGGTAGTTGAAGGGGATCAAAGAAAATTCATAGCGATCCGAGATAATCCAAGGTGATCCGAGGTAATCCAAGGAAACCGGAAGTAATTCAAGGAAATCTGAGGAAATCCAGGGAGATTCGAGAGTAATCGAAGGAGATCTTAGAAACATTAGGGAGACCCGAGGTAATCCAAGGAGGAGGTCCGAGGATATTCAGGAAGATTCGGGGTAATTCAAGGAGATCTGAGGATATTCGGGAAAATCGAAAGTTGCAGAGGTCCGAGGTAATCCAAGGAAACTCGGAGTGATTCAATGAGATCTGAGGAAGTCCAGGGAGATCCGAGATAATCCAAGGAGCAGATCTGAGGATGTTCAGGGGGATTCAGGGTAATTCAAGGAGATTGCGGATATTCGGGAAAATCAAAATTTGCAGAGATCCGAGGTAATCCAAGGGCATCCGAGGAAACTCAGGAAGATCGAAGGTAATTCAAGGGGATCCAAGGAAATTCACAGGGATCCGAGATAATCCAAGGAGATCCGAAGTAATCAAAGGAAATACGAAGTAATTCAAGATCTGAGGAAATCAAGGGAGATCTGAGATAATCGAAGGAGACCTTAGAAACATTAGGGAGATCCGAGGTAATCCAAGGAGGAGATCCGAGGATATTGAGGAAGACTCGTGATAATTTAAGGAGATCTGAGGATATTCGGGAAAACCGAAAGTTGCAGAGGTCCGAGGTAGTCTCAGGACATCCGAGGAAATTCAGGAACATCGGAAGTGATTCAAAGAGATCCAAAGATGTGCAGAGGGATCCGAGATAATCCATACAGATCCGAGGAAATCCAGGAAAACCCGAGGTAGTTCAATGAGATCTGAGGAAATCCAGGAAGATCCGAGTTAATCAAAGGAAATCCGAGAAACTTCAGCGAGGTCTGAAGTAATCCAAGGAAATCCGAGGAAAGTCAGAAAGATCGGAAGTAATTTAAATAGATCCGAGAAAATGTAGGGTGATCGGCAGAGACATTATGCAAAAAAACCTAAAAAATGTTAAAAAAAAAACGACGAAATGTCATCTTGCAGACTAGGTAGTTTTTAATGTGCAAATAGTTCATTCCAGGTTTGCTCGCTATAATCGCTGTTCCCTAACGTTTAAGCAACACGTACAGCTACAAAACGAGTTCACAACAAGTGTACAACAGCTTGTAGAAAAACCTACGTTATGTCATAGAAAACCGACGAAAAATCAAAAAAAAAAAAACGAAGAAATGTCACATTTCAAGATACGCCGAGGTAATATAAGTAAGTCCGAGAAAATTCAGAGAAATCAGAAGTAATTCAAGGAGGACCGAGGAGATTCCAGAGAACCGCTGAAATTCAGGGAAAACAATTTCCAAAAAGACCCAAATAGATCTAGGAATCTCCAAAGAATTCTGATCAGAGGAAAGCAAAACACTAATGAAACAATATCTAAAATAACAGTTACCATTCCGCTGAAGGTATTTCTTTTCATATAAATCGACTTACGTCTATCGATAGTCCTAGGGATACACACGACTCGATTAGAAAAATATTAGTTCACCAAATATTGACCCAATAGAATCTTTCAACCATAATTTATTTTTCCATTAGTATTGACTCACGCAAAGCAAAAGCAAATGACACCCACTTTCCGTCGTAATCAAGCCATAACGACAACTTCCCGGATCCATAAACAACAATACCTGTAAGGTAGACAGAGAGCCGTGAAAAAGGAGAACACTCCAAAACAACCTGATGGAAAGCGAACTGAACCGGTCTCTCGTTGTACTTGGTAATGGTGCGCCATTAGTTAACGGCAGAAACTCCCTTATATTTAACCTGTAACGTACACCTTTTGTTTGCGAAAATAATTATCGACGTTGTTGGCACAACATCGTATGCTGCTATCTGCCAGTGATGTGCCGCCGGGATCCGAATAAGGCAAGAAAAAATATATCATGGGTCAAGGTCTAATGTGCATACCTATGATTAAACGTAACCGCGACCCACCTGATGTTTACAGTGAGCAGCAGGGTTATTACGTGAAAAACTTATATAATATGAAAAAAATAGTTCGTTCCGCATTCGCTACATGTGAGCATGAAGTGAACGACAGCTAGTTCCAAGTTGACGTCTTATACGTACATAATGCCAAAAAAACGACATAATGTCAGTCTTCAAGTTACGTAGTAGGCCCGCTGTGCTCGTGTATCACGCGAAAATAAAATTCTGCCAAGTTTTTCAGTGTCACTTTTGATGAGGATACGAAAAAGCTGATAGCCAAATTCTACTTGCAATATAAAACCTTGCGAACGAGTTCCTTTCTGGACATCGATATCCGCTACCTTTGAGTTAGAAGCGTAATGAGATCGCAAGCAACACTTTATTGCGTGAGTCGGTGGACTACAAAGTCGAGAAAGTTCCCATGCATAGAAAACTTCGGCTCGTGTACTTTGTGAGACAACATAAATATTTCTAGATCAAAATAAAATTTACAAATCCTTGTTAACGACATCAAAACATCTTTTCAACCGACGCTCTCCCTCTCCCTTTTAACCTTCTCTTGTTTCTCTCTTGATTTTGTCTGGTACATGAGCAACCAGGCATGACAGACCTCTTGATCCAGAACAAGAAGGCGATAAGCAAAACCTTTTTTTATTAGATGTAATTGAATCCGTAATACATTTTGTCAGGTTACATCTGATTTTTGAGGTCGGGACAATAATTCTCGGTACAACCCCAATAACTTTGCACTACTGATGAAGTGAACATCAAAAACGGGATCAAATAACTTTAAAATGATCTTATACAAAACATTTTCTTGTAAGGTTCCCTCTGAAACAATTATTTAATGCACGTCCCTGGATCTTTGTATATCCCGACAACGTTTGAAGCGCATTTCCAAGTTCCACAGCGCACTTTGATTGTTGCTCCTTTGGCCTGTCGAGGTCGAGCTGCCCTTCTAGAAAGGACTTTGTCTAAGTTCAGCGTCAGCCTTAAAGAGAAACTCGTTAACGGATACCGCATACTTGGCCCTCAAGGGTGCCTCACCACGTCACGCCGCTCAAGTCATCTTTATATTCCTGGTTGCCCCTGGAATGTGGACAGAGGAATTTTGGACTGTATGGTTCCTATTATAATTTTAGAAACAAAGTGTACTGTGCCACTTTGATATTACGACCTGGAGCTTGAGTTAGAGGTGCGAATTAATGTAGGTTTGTTTGAAAGTTCTGCTTTCCAATATGTGATTTGGGGTCAAAGTTATTCATTTTTCTGGCTAGTACTTAAGCTACACAGGCCTTGCCACCCTCCTAAGACTAGAAATTACTCTATAAATGCAAGTAAGATAAACTGAATGAATAAGTATAATTTATCCATAGACAATGCCTGTGCATGAATTCATTATATGTTGAATTGCAATAGATAAAACTAAAGAACAGAAAGAGAAGAAAAAACCTAATTATATTATTTGTAAGAATGATAATATACTAAGTGACATATAAATCCGAACACCCAGTTTAAATGGTTTTATTTTAATAAAAGTTGGTGAATGTATTTATCTTACTGTAAATAACAATTGAAAAAATTTTTAGCCTTATCAGTTGGACATTCCGGTTTTCATACTGCTTTTTTTTAATTCACTAACGCTCTAAAAATGAATATTTCAGCCGCAGTAAAGAATCAACGTTGGCGGATTTTGGTTCTTGACATCCTTTACGATCGGTTACGATGCCTAGAGTACGGAGACCTGTACGATTTCGTCAACTTAGCGAGTTTGATAGCGGCCGTATAGTGGGACTTCGGGAAGCTGGACTTTCTTTTCGGGCAATTGCAGTTAGAGTGCAAAGAAGTGTAGACACTGTGGTTAGGTGTTGTCAGGCATGGCTTCGAGAATGCCGTACGCAAAGAGCAAGGGGCACTGGACGCCGCCGTAGAACAACAGACCGTGAAGATCGCCGCCTAAGATTATTGGCCTTAAGGGACCGTTTCTCCACTGGCAGGTCCATTGCAAATGAATGGTTTGCAGAACACGGAAGACCTATTGGCATGCGAAGTGTTTACCGATGAATGAGAAGTTTTGGCTTGTTTTCATACCGGCCACACTGGGTCCTCCCTTTAACTCGAGAACACCGACGTAATCGCCTTGAGTGGTGCAGACCACGGTCACTCTGGGATCAGGAATGGAACAGTATTGTCTTTAGTGACGAGTCTCGATTTTGTTTAGGCATGCACGATGGTCGTGCCAGGGTTAGAAGGCTACGTGGTGAAATGAGGAATCCACAGTTTTTTGTTGAAAGAAATGTTCATCACACTGTTGGAGTTATGGTTTGGGGTGCTATAGCTTATGGTTCCAGGTCACCTTTAATCTTCATCAGAGATAACATGAACGCACAGCGTTATATCCACGAAGTTCTAGAAACCCATCTTTTACCCTATCTTGACACCCTGGCAGATCCAACTTTCCAACAAGATAATGCCCGACCACATGTTGCAAGAGTCACAATAGACTTCTTTCAACATAATGATGTCACATTGTTACCATGGCCACCAAGATCTCCCGACTTATCCCCGATTGTGCACGTGTGGGATATGATGGGTAGGAGATTGCTCAATTTGCAACGTCCTCCTCAGACTCTAGAAGCACTTCGAGAGGAGTTGGTGGTTGCCTGGAATGAGATACCACAGGAGGACATTGACCACCTGATCAGAAGCATGCCTAGGCGCGTTAAAGAATGCGTAGCACATCAGGGTGCATCCACACATTATTAAAGGTCAAAGGGCTTTAAAGTAGTGGAATCATTTTGAATTTTTTATCATTTACTTATGCTTCATTAAGTACTTATACAAAATTTTATTAAAATAAAACCATTTAAACTGGGTGTTCGGATTTATATGTCACTTAGTATATTTACTGTATATTATGTGAGATTAATCGATGAATGCTCGTTCTTCCAGGCGTGTTTATCCATTTTAATTTTTTTTTAATCTTAAAGTATTACGTAATTGTTTTAAATCATTGGTAAGTGTGGGACAATTTTGGAGCTAAATATACGTGAGATCATTCGATTACATATTTGTTTTGTTTAGGAACAGTTTTGGCTGTAATTTATAACTGGTGTCTCGACCACGTTTAATTGTGTCCTATTCACTCATAATTTCGTGATAGTGGGCAATGGTATGTAAGAAATAAAGTTGTTTGCTATCATATACTTGAGTCATTGTGCAAGTCATTAGTTGGATATAATTTTGATTCACCAAACATTGATTTTAAAATTGTTCTTGAAGCACGTCTAAACCGTTAATGTAAGTCGAACATGCAGGCTTCCCCGACTAAAGCTTAAGATATTATCCGTAGATAATATCCAGTTAATATGTCAGAAATTTCATTTTATCTGATTTTCTTTAATATACCATGTACCACCTTAAGTGTGGGTCTAAATAAATTCCTAAATATTTTGTATCATTGGCTATATTGATTTTTATATTTATATCATTTAGCTTGAAGAGAAGGTGGTTATTACTAGGTAGCTGATTGGATAGTGATGAGAATGGTAAAAAATGAGTTTTAGCAAAGTTAAATGTTATTTCCGGTTATTACGCCGCCGGATAATTTTGTAAAAGTCATTTTGGATGGTCGTCTGCAAAACTACTATTTTACCAAGGAATTTACAGGTTATTCGGCAAATTCAAATTGGTGATTCTTGGCCTATTGTAAGAGTTTTTGTACACTGAAGATTTTCAAAATATCGCTACGGTTCGAAAATAAAGTCCCTGATACCACTGAAATGAGTACTAAAATAGTTTCTAAACTGCACTGTGCATTCGTCAAAAGTTTGACAGCAAAATAATCAATCGGTGCTTCACATTCTGTAGGCAGAAAACAATTAACCCCGTTAGACCAACAAAAAACTTCAGTGTTATAAGTGTATAGCAAAAGTTGGTTAGTCAGTTACTCATCTTTTTTTACAGCAAAGCAGCCGCGATTTCTGAACTGCCTAATGTTAGTAGAACTGGAAAAAGCCTCCAAAGGAGCGGTCGTATCGGCCTGTTCTGGATGTACATAGTTCGGCACGGTTGGGATAGGAGGCCGAAATCAGGCGGGTCTGTCTGGCGGGCACATCACGCGGCGGCATCATACGGGAGATCTCTGAGGAGCAAAGCCCATTGGCGTAGTGGTAGAAGAGAGCTAGAACGCCGACGGCCCGCCGGTGCGAAAGGGTCCCGAGACTGTCCGTTAAAGAAGAGTAATCGATCAGTCGGACAGCCCTCCTGTAAACAGCTTCGAGCATGGATAATGTAGGCGGCACGGCAGCATTCTAAACATATGAGCAAAACTCGAGATTAGATCTTATTTGGGTCTTCTACAGAGTGAGGAGATCATGTGGAGAAGTACTTCTTATACCTAAGCAAATAGCCTAGCTTTTTTCAGCAGCTGCCTCTATTGACGAGATGTGTTCGTTACAGATCAAGTCCTGGGTGATTGGGACTACGACCAGGCCAAATAGTAGAATTTTGTAGAACCCGGCCATCCGTAGGAACCGGATGAGCGCTAGGACGCTTCTTATTAAGCTGTACAAGACTGTTGCGTCCACAAGCAGTGATAACTTCCAGGCCTCTCGTCAGAGAAGAAGTCGCTGCTAGTCTTCTTTTCTTCAGCTCACCGACATGTCTTATTTGTAATTCCTCTATATATCTATATGGCTTTAATCAATAATCCATCTACCTAGGTTGATTTGTTGCATAGCAGGGACATGGACACCCGCAGAGATTCGTTGTTGTATACGCGCGAACCGCCGCGACCGTTTCGGTCACAACACGTTGGAAATTGAGTTCGTTAGTTGCCGCCTGCCAGATTACAGCCACGGCAACGGCTTTTTCACTACCTGACAAATATTGATTAACGACTGCACTGCCTGACCTATATACATACAATATATACACCCGGATATAGACTTTGTGCGATAAACTCGGATTCTGAAAGGCTGTGCTGGTCGTTACGTATGACTGAAAAACAGAAAAAGTGTTCATACGCTTCGTCACCTGGCTCTTGGGTGTGGGAGGTTATTTACTGACGAGGTATTTAATTCATGTCCCACTGGCAAATAGGAACGCGCTTTGTATTTATATGGACTAAATGAAATTTGAATACACTAAAGATATCATAAAGGAAGAGCGGTTAAAAGTCGACAGTCTTCAAGAAAGAGAAAAATCTCCCAAAAACTCTCCACAAGAAACGACTCATTTTATCGATATCAAACAAGACAACCTTTTGTTTCTTAGTAAAGTGTTCAGTTGGTCTGAAAATCCTGTTTGCGTGCCATCATTATACAGGCTGTAAGTAATTAGCAATTTAGCGAAAAACAAATTTCTTTTTTAGGGCGTCTGCATATTCCATAGTGTATAATAAATACAGTTATTCTACCGCATTTAAAAACTTCATATCATATTTGGTTCATATTTTCATATTTGAAATAAAAAAAATCATCATTTGCCATAACATTATTTGGAACAAGACAAAGAATTGAATAATAATTAACATAATTATTATACGAGAGGAAATATAGATTTCCACTTACAAGATTGCAATACTAATACAACTAGAAATCAGTATTTCAGAAGAAATTACTTGAATTTAATAAACTAAATAATGGTATAAAGTCTACTTGTATAGATAGATGTTTAAAAGAAACTTAAATGGACATTTTGTTTTTCTGAATATTTGTATTTTATGCAACTGTTGCAGTTTTTTTAAAGAATGTAATGCTGAATAGATCTTAATGCAAACAAACAAAAAACCCCTCGCGATCGAAATGAGTTACGTAATTGTTTTCTAAGAGCTCCATCATATAAAGCCTAAACTGGTTAGTTTGCTATCACAATTTCGTTTGATATCCAGTGTCATTGAGAGTTATTTAACAAATTTGCACTAGAGTCCTCTACGGATCTGTATCACTGTCTAGAATTTCTAGAGTTATTTTTGTGGCGATAGCTTGTCAGAAATCGGATACTTTGCATTTGGTAAGATTTCCGTCACTGTCGCATTAAAACTGTGGTGTATTTTGGCGTTGGCGTAATCAATATGACCACACCATACATTTCTTATTTCCGGTTTTGTAAAAAATACCTACAGGCATCCATGATAATTTGTAGGGACGAAATTCTGTCAAGAAGTTCATTACGTTGAGTTTCGTCGGATTTTCGTTACTGTCACTGTGACACCTGCAATAATAATCAAAAAAGTGTATCAAGCTGCAAAAGTGAGAGATTATCGAGAATAGGTTGGTATCATTTAATATAACTTGTACTTAATATAAAAAGCTACATGTTTTTGTCAATCGAAAACCTTCTGGTAGAATCTCTGGTTGACCTAGGGAGAATTGGCTTCACCCGCTCTTCTAAAAATGTTGGGGGCTCATATTTCTCACGAATTCCTTTGCCGAAGCCGTTTTTTGTTTATCAATGAATTTCGGCAGCATATTCTTATGCTTGTACTGGTGCGTTCTGTGAAAATTCCTGCGGGCGCCCATGATAATTGTTAGGATAGTTGTCAAATAGATGATGCGACCCAGATAAAATAATGTACAAACATTCACTGTCGCATCTGTATGTACGAGGAGGTGCCCAAAAAAACCGGAATTGTTTTTTAAAAGCTATTTATTTTCCACTTTTTCAGAAAGTAACCTATCTCCTTCAAAATACTGTCCTCTACAGCTAATACAATTGTCCTACCGGTGCTTCCACTGCTCAACATTTTTTGAAGTCTTCCTTAGAAATATCTGACAGCTCCTCCCTCGGTTTCTTCTAGACCTCTTCAAAGCGGCGTCCTTTCATGCCCGTTTCCATCAGTGGAAATAAGAAAAAGTCGCACGGAGCCAGGTCAAGCGACTAAGGTTCGTCAGGCAGCGGAACCATGCCATTTTTAGCCAGAAACTGTCGAACAGAGATGGCTGTGTGCGCAGGTGCATTATCGTGGTGGAAGAACCAGTCTCCTGACTGCCACAATTGCCGAACACTGTTTCGCAATCATCTTAAATACTCCAAATAAGCGCTCGATTTTTTACATTTTCGTCGATTCGGGCAGTTGATTGACGTCCTGAGCGAGGTTTGTCATCAATCGACATATCGCCATTTTTAAATCGAGCAAACCACTCGTACACCTGAGTTTTTCCCATAGCATCATCTTTGTAAGCTATGTTCAACATTAAAACAGTTTCAGCAGCATTTTTACCAATTAGAAAGCAAAATTTCACAGCTGCACGTTGTTCGCTGAAGCTTGCCATCGTACAAAACGAAACAAGCACGAAACGGTTCTAGCAAAAATAATGACTACAGAGGAAAAAAACAAGCCAGATCGACAACAAATAAAAAAAAAACTCAGGTGGCATTGAACTGGCAATGAGTTGCGCTGTACGCCTTTAGGAGCAGAAATGTGTATTACACAAGCTCCGCCCACTGCAATGCTAATCCGGCTATTTTTGGGTATCTCCTCGCATGCTTGTGTAGTGATAGTAGATTAGTTTTTGTAGAAAATTGTTTTCATGAAAGATCTAGATAATACCTCGAGAAAGGCTATCAATGCTTCCAAAACCTTTCTATTCGACCCACAAATCGTATACCTACTGCCACCTTCACATACTTTCTATTGATTTTAATCCCGTAATGCATTTCGGACATGCACCCACCTACCAAATCCGCTTATCCAGTCTTAATTCTCACGTAAGCAGATGGCGGGAAGTTTGACAGCCGCTAATTGATTGGAGGTTGGCGTAATCAACGAAAATGATTGAATCAGGTGTATTGTGAAAGCAAAGCACGATCGTAAATAAAAGCTGATCGAAAACTCGTTTATGTCAAGCTATCTATCTATGATGCGTGTGTTCAGTCCCGCGGTTCACTGAACTCGCAGTTGTGATATACGATAAAATATAATTTAATAATGGATAGAGGTGTTACATTCATAAAACCTGTCAACTTTTTTCATGGTGATAACGGAGCCAGATTCATTCAGTGTTGTATGATGTATGCAGGGATGCCATGTGATAATGACAACGAATAGTAATGTTTAAGTTGGTCCGTCGTGATGTATGTTTTTTGAATTTAAGTTCATTATCACTTCTAATAGGTGTTTGCAATGCTTACTTGTTGAATCAACATGTTAGTTGGCTGCTTGTTGCATTTCTAGCATCGTGTTGAATGAAAAATATGCTAAAGTAATTGACCTTAAAATTATAACAATTTAGGTTCTCGAGCTAGCCTCACATCGACAGGTAGTCAGTGATCTGATCTCTTATGAAAAATGCTAAGGAATCCAGATGCTGTGAGCTCTGCTGCTCATTTTGATTCTGTCGATCGATTGATTTTTCAACCTAACCTTAGACAATCCAAAAATCACGGCTGTTTCAGTATAAAAAGCAATGACACAATAACAAAACAGTACTAAAGTGGCTATAGAGTTCGGAGAAAAGAAAATAATTTCGAACTAACAGTTAATTCTCTTTTGATACTAAACAAATTAGCGAAATCTCCCGTATAAGGCCATAAAAGCTAATCAGCAATCAGATTTTCGAGTGCCGTTTCCCTAGAGTTACGATGTAAATCACACTTATCACGGGTGGAGAGTTATTAATAAAATCTGAAAGTAATACTCTAGCTTTTAAGACCCTATGTGGGCAATTACCCGATTGAGTTTAGTATCAGAGAAGTACGTTTAAATATTAAATTTCTTCTGACCTCAAACAACCGTCATACCCCCGCGAAATACGCTTAATTCCAATATAACGGAAACATTCCAGAAATTTCCATACTTATTGGTCTAAGTTACTTAATCCCCATTTATCAAAAATGCAAATGCGTCACTATGTACAGGTATTCAAGCTTTTATTTTGTAATAATCACTCTATATTAATTTCAGTTTGTTTATAAAAAGTTATACATTTATTTTGATATGTACTTTGTGTGTCGTGAAACACAAACATCAATATAAGTTTTTCACAAATATTCAGAAAAGGCAACCATGATTATACCTCCAGATCTTAGGTAAGACAGTGTACGAAATATGGATATCTACTTAGACGAGGGATGTCTTTAAGTGTTGCATATAGAAAAGTAGGTCGCGCGGATCTAACGTCAGTACTGAATCTTAACCTCACTCTTTAGTAAACTTAAATTCAAAGTTTCACAACAATACGAGCAGTGTTCTCAATACAGTGAATTTTTAAATGTCACCAAGTCATTAGAAAAATGGAACTCAACCGAGAACATTTTCGCGCCATAATTTATTACAACATTCAGACACAATTATGGCAACAAGCATGTCTTGCTGGGTTACTGTCTGTTTTCGGCAACGAAGCGCCACATCAGTCGACAATTTCCCGTTAGTATCGAGAATTCAAACGTGGACGGGTGAGTCTTAGCGACGATCCCAGGGTTGGTGCACCAAAGACGGCAGTCACCCAGGAAAACGTCGATGCTCTGCGCAAACTCATCATTGAAGATAGACATGTGACATATCGCGAGATTGAGGCGTCCTTGAAGATCTCGAAGACCTCTATTCAAAAAATTTTAGATGAAGAATTAGGAGTAAGAAAATTAGTTTCTCGTTGGATACCCCACCTGTTGACTGAAGAGCAGAAAGCAGCCAGGGTTAATTGGTGTCCAAAAACGCTTGACCGTTTCAATTCCGGAAACTCCAAAAATGTGTACAGCATTGTTAATGGTGATGAATCGTGGATCTACTGTTATGAACCAGAAAATAAACGACAGTCGACTGTTTGGGTGTTCCAACATGAAGGAACGACAAGAAAAGTCATCCGTTCTCGAAGTGTTTCGAAAAAGAGGGTCGCGACATTTATGTCAAAAGCGGATACTGAGCAAAGACCTGTTACTGCGGATTGGTATACCACGAATTGTTTGCCAAAAGTCATCACCGAGCTTTGAAAAATCAACCCCGAAAGAAGAATCATCCTCCACCAAGACAATGCAAGCTCGCACACAGCCCAAAGAACAAGGCAGTATTTAACGGAAGAACACATGGAATTATTGGACCATCCTCCATATAGTCCCGATCTAAGTCCTACCGATTTCTTTACTTTCCCGAAAATTAAAAACAGACTGCGTGGTAAAAGGTTCCAGTCACCAGAAGAAGCAGTTGACGCATTCAAAAATGCCGTTTTGGATCTGCCAGCAAACGAGTGGAATAAGTGCTTCGAAAATTGGTTCGAGCTCATGCAGATGTACTATTAATATTCGTGGAGAATACTTCGAAAAACAATAAAGTCATTTAAAACTACCGACCGTGTTGTTTTATTTCCATATGCAAAACTTAAAAGACATCCCTCGTACTAGGAAGAAGAATGTATTTTGTACCCTTCATAAGAAAGTTGGCAATTGGAGCTGCACAAAATTGTCCAAGCATATAAGACTTTTCGCTCTATCCAATTAACAGGTTTAGGGATTCACGACTTGACCTGATTTTCAAGCTACTTGACTTCAGTTTGATTCGATATTAGCAACGTCCCGTTAAGTAGTTTTCACGTCAAGTACTTAAGAACAAGTAATTTTGATATTACTTGATAATTTTTGTGAAGTATCGCACAGGTTTGATACAAGTATCATCCACATAAAAAGTGAATCTACCTTTAAGAGAACAATGCTAGAACTCGTTGATATAGAGAGAGATTAATACTGGACCCAAAATAGTTCCCTGAGATAAATATGAAGGTCTTTAGTGGAACAAAAATATAACATGCCAGCATCAAGTGGTGCGAATATGCTTGACCTGAAGTTACGAAGAATAATAAAAAATCAAGTCGAATTAAGCATTAATGTTTCAAGTCGTTTTATTGTCAGGTCAAGTAGTTTATAAAAATATCAAGCTACTTGACATATGAATCCCTAACAGGGTTATTCAATGCTAATACATTAGTGTGTAATATGATAGAGGGAAGGTAAATCTTAAGCAGAACAATACCTAAGTTATGTGTACCGGAGGCGGAATTTCATGTTGCATCAGGGAGAATAAATTATAGTTCAAAAAACCGCTTTTATAGCTAAATGAACTAGAAAGTAGAAAATAATTCGCTTTTTACTCTGAATTGAAGTATTCTGTTAATAACTTAAATTTTATTATAATTTTATTTTGAGATCATTAATTATGATTGATTGTTCAATCATCTACTACTGTAATATAAACTCTTTGTAATTAAAAAATATTTTCTGCTTTTTAGATCGATTAGGTATAAAAGCATGTTTCTTTTAGTTTTTTAAACTATTATTTATGTTTCACTTTTTAGTTCGATCAATTAGTTTTTTTTTGTGGTCATGTGGTATTATATATTTCTTAATCTAATCATTTCATTTGAAGCTTCTCTGTTGCATCGGGTTCTTCCTGTTAACTTAGAGCAATCAAGTCTTCAATCCGAATACCGTCTGAAGATCTTACACGACTGAGTGCTTCATAATCTTGGCCAGCAGCATGATCGACTGCACATCCTTGCATCTTGTGGATGGTCCAAGCCCAGCTCAGAATTAATTGCAACATTCGCAATGAGAAAGGTGACAATCCACTACCTTGAAAAAGTATCTACCTCCGTTGTGCTCTGCCGAGTGCCCGAACCAATAAAGAGTAAGGCCGAAACTGCACGCATGCGCAGATCGCGCGCTAGCTCTATCTCTCTTACTCCCCTACAGAGGATCTATAAAAGAATGTATCGGTCCTAATAAGAATAATGGAAAACTGATATCAAATTAGTGCATTGTCATCGGTCCTTCATACGTGCGCGAAGTCGCAAATTAATCAAACTTCTGGAAATTGGTGAAAATACAGGCCAAGCTAATAAAAGCGTGTTAACAGAAAGCAGGAAGTGCGTTAGTTGAAGGGGCAATTGATCAAGTCACAGAGGTGTGACATGACGAGCAATGGCAATAAATGCTCTCATACACACAAATTCTTCCTGTGAGAGTATACAATCTAAACATCCCATTGCAAACTTGGTTTGTTTTTGAGCTGTACGGCATCGTCTGTTATTCTTCTGCTGGCTGTGTGTCGTGCCGTGGCGAGAAGCCCTGCAGTTAGGTGAATATAAACCGCATATTTACGGCCGGCCGACACTATAATTACGTTCGTTTGGCGAGATGCTAATTGTACGCGACCTCTGAACCGCACACCGTCCTCCATACTGTCCCTCACCTCTGCACGTACTGTTATCGCGCAGCGATCTCCATATACTCTCTTTATTGCCCCAGGCAGCCACAGGTGGTGGTGTTGGGAGTTTCTATATTTCAAATCAGACGATGGCTGGGATTGTACGGGACTTTTTATACGGAATGGTACTTGTATGATCATAGGAATATGTTTTCATCCCACGACCATCCGCTCTATGTATACTCGGGTACCAAAACGGAAGATAGTAGCATAGCACATCGTACGCTACTGCTAGCATACCGCCCCTTTGAATCGGCAAAGCCTGTGCGAGCGAATCCACCTGTATTCAAAGTTAACAGTAGCGTACGGTGTGTTTTCAATTTCGAGACCAGATTATAATAAAATGGACTGCGTATTGCTACATGAAGTAATCAAGCAGGTGAAAAACAGTCGAACAAGACTAGCTAGAAAAATGTTACACACATACGGAGATAGCACATATAAGGAATTATTTTCTATTTTCTTTACGTAGTAAAATTCCATATATCGTCGCCAATAACACGAAAAGGCGTATCTCAGAAAATACGAAAATTGAGTTAAGTCGATCTTATTACTTAAAAAAGGTTGCTCTTCAATATCACGGAGTAGCATAAGTCAGTTTCTAATACCTGCACAGTTATAGAAAAATAATATTAGACTTATCTCATGTTAATAGGAAATTAAATTTAACGAGGGAGCTTAACTCAAGATCCGCCAATTTGTGAAATTATAGAATATACTTATCATTTTACGGTTAATGGCTTATCCAAGTTACGCCAGATCGTAAGATTGTAGTTTTAATTTTATCACTATACTGTGACGTATTTATCTTTTCAATTTGACCTTCAGTTTTTTTAGATTGAAAAAACAAAAAATCTATTTAAACGATGTTCCACTCGAAGTTCTGAGTGCCGAATCAAGAAAAGTTACTACGAAAGAAATATAAGGATTTGAAGTCGCTGTGTGAAGAAGATTCTATTTAAATCTTCGTCATTCAATCCTAATTATTATTTTATTTATCTTTAACAGATATTGTTATATCATTATTAACTTGATAGGGAGTTAAATAGTTTTAGATACTGCGGATTCTTATTTCGCCATAATATTCACTGTTCCCCTTTTGTAACCATTTTGTCTTGTAATAAAACATTTAAGTAACCACCTTAACAGGCCCATCTAGAAATGTTTATGTATCGTACTCTCCCTGACCTCATCCTTGCACGTACGGCTCTCAGGACCATCTAAACACAGTCTCTTTATCGCCTCGTACAGCCACAGGTGGTGGTGTTGGCATTTTGAATATTTCAAATCAAGCGATGGACTTGCAACTGTACGGGACTTTTGCACGTAACCGTGTGATGACGATTTATGCATATTCACAGGTATACTCGTATATAGATAATTCCATGCCCTTTACCTTAATTGATCAGTTAATTTAGAAAGCATGATACAGCAAGGAGTCATCTCCAAATTATTTCGGGCAATGCGTCGCATTCCGAATTAAGCAAGAATTAAGGTTGCACCCCACTTATTTTTTGTACAAATCGAGGTAGGAAGCTGGAATTCTGGGCTATGAAACAGGTGAATGAATGCTATATTTCAAAGTAAAAATAACGGTTTCAAATTTCAAGATGGTGACTGGGAGCCATCTTGCAACATTTTTTATATAAAATGGGGAGATGTGTCAAATTTTTTACACTGCATCGCTGAAAGGTCCACAAACTTGATAATATGTGATATCAATCTTCTTATTTAGAAAGGTTCTATCTGAACGCGCAATAAACGTGAGACATCACCTCCAAGAAAAACTGACATATTAACAGTTTTTTTTAATGGAATATTCCGCACATTCGAATAAACTGATATAACCTACTATAACAGCAAATCAGTTGGCGGGATACCAGCCACCACCGTACCGGTCGGGGCTCTAGTACTCTGGAAACCGCGGCAAGTCCGAGTACAATGATTTCTTGGTAAAACTCCGCTTATTAGGAACAAACAAACTTTATCCGTAAACGACTGTCAAAACTGGTCAACGCCCACGAAACTGCTTCTTTTACGACACGCCACCATTTCGTAATTTTTTTAAGCCGTTCCACCGCAACTCGACGGACGGGTCCATCGATTACCGATCGAGATTTACTCGACAACAAAATAACAGGTGTGCGTCCGCTCGTTGATTTAACAACCGAACCCTCGCGCAGAACAATATGGGAACCCAACCTGAGTAAGACTTAAATCTCGGCCGGAACGGAAAAGAGCGGCCCCGCAAGTTATTTATGGACGCAAATGCCAGCCTGTTTGCACTCCTTTGCTTCCTGTACCACGTAATTTTTGGCTATTAAACTTGTTGTTGACTTACGTGTATGATACTTGGGCATGGTAATAGCGGACGGTTGGATGCTGAACTTACCTGGAACAAAAACAAAAATTTGTTAATTATTTCCGAGGAAAATATTTTGGCACAATGTACTACCAGAACCGCTTTCCGGGGCCTCATGTGTTTACTCGGTACTGCCCGACACATGACAATACCGTTCCGCTGCTCTAGAGTGTCATGCACCTGAGCTACTGATTTTTGATCTCCTGCCCCCTCATGCAATATCTTTTTATTCGGTGTTATACGCTCTGAAATAGTGGGGATAACGAAAATGATAATGTGTCAAGATTCTTACGTTACGTTTTTTCACCGTTTTTGTTTTTTGCACTAAACTCACATTAAACCAGTACCAGACGGTGGAGGATGGTAGAAAACTGATAATGTATGGCCCAGAGTTACAACATTTGAGATGTTCCTGAATAATGAAGATCACGAGAGAGCGGCTTGTACTTGGCTTTATCTATAACAAGACACTTTGAAAATAATTTTAAATATCTACACTAAAATATGAATTCGTTAGATTTACACAGGGACTTTACAGTAAAAATGCAGACCTCTGACTTGTTGCGCCATCATTCTAAAAGTATCATCTCGCATCAATTGGATATTCTGACAATGCTTCTAAAAATACACGCAAAACGTATTTCACATTTTTACTGTTAGTTGGGCAGTATGATCACAAACTGACAACGTCAAAGCAAAACGTCAAAAATAGGTTATAGATGAAGTAATCGTTCTTAGCGGTTACGTCATCAACGCCCTATGAAATAAGTAAACAGATCGAGTTTCCGTACCATGGGCGGATCGTAATCTTCAGCGCATCTGCTACTCTCTCCAGTACGCATCAAGAGGGTAACAGAGGACCGCTGTTTTCATTCTCTTCCAGGAAATACTCTAATAAATTTAGCACGAGCTGTCGGCCTTCTCCATTGATCGTATTTCCGGGTATTGTACAATTTTATATTGAAGATTGATAATAGGACAACTTAAATTGCACGCCGAAGTCAAGTACGTTGTCACTCTGACAAATATGATTGAAGGGCACTCATACATACGTAACGGTAAAGTTTTAGAGACGGAGACACACAACTAAAAAACGTAAGTCTTTGAGCTTACCGAACAAGCGTTCACACACAGGGGTAAATGATATGAGGGAGACGTGTGTATAAAGGGATGCTGGTAGTCTTACATTGTCAAGAACGGTGACCACAACTATAGGCTTTTATCGTTGCGTTCCCGTGCACATTCCAGTTTGGAAACATCACACTCCACAACCCGCAATCCAAAAATACTGGTACGTTGCGTTTGGTAGAACTTTCGTTACTGCCACTGTGTCACATTCAAACTGTAATTTTACAATAATAGTCACTCAATAAGAGATATATGAGTGATGCACTTTGAGACTGTTCTTCTCTAAAAACCGTCAAAGTTTATTTATATTTTAATACATCATTTAATTGATATAAGAAGCTAGACTTCTGCTGCAGCACAACCACATATTTTTTATTCGAAGGTTTGGGAAAAAATCCTGCAAGCGCCCATGGGAATTGGTAGAATAGTTGTTGAATAGGTGGTGAACGAAAGATTAACGAAGAATGTCACACGATTAGTATTTATTGTCATTCCTCAGTATTTATCATGGAATGTGATGTTTATTGACCGTGTAATCAGGACCTAGTGATTATTGATTATAAGGTTACGTAGAAATCCACTGAGACTGATGGAATGATCAGTAAATACGGATAGTACTGACTACGAAGAAATACTGATCGTGTGACATTCACCAAAAAGACAAGAATTCACTGTCGCATCTGTATGTACGGTGTGATGTACAGTTTGACCAAATCAGCCTAGACACCAACCACAAAGAACAATTAACGCGGTGAGAACGGTTGCATTTTTGGGATATACAAATACAGGGTTAATTATTATCGCTTGCCTAAGATATTCACAGCCTGCGATCTGCATATTTTGCATGACCGTTACTTGTTGGAAGCATCAAAGGAATACTAGCAGTCTGTAAATACATTGTGAAACATGAAATATTTGAACGCTGAGGTCCAACAGTAGATACCGGGTCAGTAGCAGATCTTGAAGCTACAATGGACAAATAAGGACATATCTCATTCAGGTATCCAAATTGCCTTTTTGAACCAAACCCTTTAACCCACATTTTCACTGTTGTGTATATTTAGTTTCAAAATAATAGTTGTGAGTACTCACGATCGGTAGATGATTTACCCGGAAGTATCTCGTACCTCCCCCCTTGAGCTACGTTGCACATACTTTTTAATTCTAATATATCTTACCTCCGAATTATCTATCTCTATACAATCTTCATATCGCCTCAAAACTTCATTAATACATATTCAAACGACCTGCATCACTTTCTCATAGTCATCTATTACATGCAAAAGTACTATCCTCACGGCAAATTTCATAAAAGACACATACACACACACTCCTCCATACCCATACATCATCTCAAAGTGTACCAGGAATCTACCTATCTCCTGAACATGCTGTATCGACACCCAATAAATAAGCAACTTTAGATCGGAATCAATACCTGCCATGCCACGGTCTTAAGTAACGTGTACTGCAAATAGTGGCACATGATTGCATAGAGGCGCTTGCGTATCGGACCTAAGTGCAGTTTCGTGTTTGCTATTAAAAATAATTATGGATCGGACATATCCGTGCAATGTGCATTTGAATGTATTATTGAAGATGTTTCATATTTTGCGACATTTCAGCTTTACTATACCTATATTAATATTATATTAGGAAGGGTAAAGGAAATACAGTATTTTTGTTTCTATTTGTTTTTAACGAAAACAGAGTAATTTCGGTTTATTATAACGTAAATATACGTGGACAAATCCAGGCAAAGAGAATATCCACATTTTATGAAAGCTGTGGGTCGGAAATCATAGTCAAGCACATACAAACCACTATCAAAACTCTCAAAACGTCAGCAATATTAATCTGTTTTCTTGATTTGCTGGTTTGGGGCTCACCACAGGTGTTCGTCAAGGATGGATATTCGTATACAGCGTGTGCCACGTAAAAATGGAGTGACTGATTACTTACAAAATTAACGTGAGACAGTTTTGCAAACTATATGGTATAACTAATAATATAATATTTTCTAAACGATTTTTTTTTTTTTTTATACTCCAACTACCACGAAGGCCTAAGGCCTAAGCACCCATTGGGTACCGTGGGGTTATGGGGGATACATGGGAAAGGGGGGACGCCACACGGACTCTGGCGAGGGAACACGTGTGCATGCAACATGCACACATTCTGGCTCCGCCTACGAGAACCGCCGGGTGGTACCTCCGCGTTCGACAGTCAGAGACCATCTACCACCTACGGACAATCACAACATCCATGGCCAAGAGAAACATTTCTCCTGGGACGGGACTCGAACCCGCACAGCACACAAACACACAACATCCATGGCGAAGGCGAGATTCGAACTCGCGGCCCGGCCGGCCGGCTGATCAGTAGCACGACACTCTGACCCACGCGGCCAACCGAGGTCCCTAATTTAAATGCCATGTATGTCGCATTTAAATTAGATAAAAACCAATATTTCGATGTATCTCTTAAACTACTTATTTGTAGACAACCCTCAAGTAGGTTGACCCGGTATATTCGGAAAAAAAGTTAGCTAAGAACATATATAACAAAGGAAATAAATGGATCATGTCAGTTAAACTTCTTGATACAATTAGTCCATAGTCCCCACAGATTTGGCCATATTGCGATCTAGCCTACTACCCTACCGTTACTACCGACCACCCAGAAATATGGTATGGCAATCCAGCACGGGGTTGTATACACGAGAATCATCATTCAGTGTCGCTCAGCATTTGAAGTAGAAAGATCATATCTCTATTATGCAAGTTTTAGGGGCGAATATCTAAGAGGTGCGGATAATTATCGAAATTGGAAACGTATAAATTGCAAGCACCAAAAA
Source organism: Acanthoscelides obtectus (assembly GCA_963669975.1). Lineage (NCBI taxonomy): Eukaryota > Metazoa > Arthropoda > Insecta > Coleoptera > Chrysomelidae > Acanthoscelides > Acanthoscelides obtectus. Next base: position 21,287,565 of record CAVLJG010000008.1, read on the forward strand.
CTGTACACGAGTATACTCTCCAACATCCACCACGTCTCCCATCATCTAATTTTAAACCCCTGCAAGAAAATTTCTGAAAATGATCAGTAGCCTCTGACGCCGGGTCCACAATGACGTAAACAATGTTCCCTAAAGCATTGTTAGCTAACAAAAGTTCAACGAAGCATGTTTGTGAAAAATCGTTATTTAAAATTGTTTGCTAACAGGATGAGCTTATTTTGTGTAGGGCCGCAATCATTTTGTAAAGTAAAGAACAAGAAGATGGTAAATTAAAGCAATATTAAAAAACTCGCAGGAAGTTCTCTTTTACCAGTTCTAAGAATGTAAGATGCCAGTGGTTTCAGAAATTTTACTAGATATCATCTTTCAAACTGCTTACGAGGATACCATTTCGGTGGATAAATATTATCAGCCCCAGTGCCTATTTGGTTGAATCAATTACTTTTTTATTTTTTCTGCGATAAGCAGCCAACAGAGATTTCATTTGGTTTTCAACACCCTCTGCAGTTGATTCAAGGTTTACTCCAATATCATGCCATGAACCTTTCTTATTTAAAAAGTTTTTATATTGCTTAACTTGTACATTTCATTAACACTACTGTTTTTCAAACTGTTTTATCAAATATATGCATTTTTCCGTGCTCCACTCCATTAGGGCATAAACAAAAGACGGAACTCTACGTAGAACTAAACTCTAGAGATAAAGAGAATAAAACTCGCGCGTCTTGACATGCTCGCAATCGAAATGCCGAAATAACATCGTTTCCTTTGACGTTTACCGCCAATGTCGCGAACACCAGTTTTTGTTGGAGAACAATGTTATTATTAATGTAAACGTTAGTAGGAAATTGCTAGCGAACACTGTTAGCTAACATTGTTCACGTCACTGTGGACCCGGCGTATTACATCAAAACACAAAGTTTTAAAGGTTTTTATATTTTTCAATTACAATGTTATCGTAAAATACTGCCTAATTTGATCGACTCTCATAAACCTCTGAATTACGTGCCCATAATTCCACAAGGAATACTCCGGTTGTCGGGTGCTCCATCTGGGCAATGACACCAGCGAGCGCAGCATATCACAGCGAGCTTCAGCTTCGGCTCATCCCGTTTGGATTCCAGCTGGGGAATTAGCGTACGCCAGATTTAACCAGATTTGTGCCGTATTCCATTCCGATCGCTTGAGTCTTAATTGATCATTGGGAAACTTTACATCAGTTTGACTAGAGTTAAATGACATTGCTCTCCTGCTGATATGTCCCGCTGCTCTACGATAGTCTGGGATCGAGGAACCTAGAACGACGGATTACATCTTCAATTAGAATTTAAGAGATGTGACGATCATGTGGAACGCCTTTTAGAATCAGGAATATACAGCTTAAATTACCAATAGACAACTTTGTTTCCTAGATCTCGATAGAATGACGCTCATATTAAGCGAGGAAGCTTGAAAGAATCGTCGCATTAATTTCCTTCAGGTTTTGCATAAACTACTCGCTATGCACATCGTGATAGCTCTACTTTATCACAATGCGTAGTTTTTTTTTGTATTTATTAATGCGACTTTGCCATAAAATTTGTATCGTAATCTCAATACATATACATGTTGAAATAGAAAAAGATATGCTTTTATTTTATATTCTTTATGGTCCCAATATTAATCGAGTATGTTTTATTGAGGTTTCTTAAAAAATTACACACGTTTCTCTAATTTCTGATTCTTTTTAGTAATCACGCATATCATTTGTTTCTCGTATGCTTAATAATACGTTTAACCTAATATAGTGGAACTAAAAAACACACATGTAATAAAAAGCCCTAAAATTGTTGCTCACATATATCCGGAATTCAGAAATAGGTGCGATTGAGTGAAAACGACGATCTATGGTTTTCAGCATCCTCAGTTTTACATCTATAAATTCCATTTTTGTAAGTTTCAAGTCAATAAATTTTTGTATTCCTATTCGTGAAAAGATGAAGCCCCATTTGAATAAGATCTTATCACTTGGTCAACTATACTGCACGGCTATACAGGGTGATTCGCAAGTCGTGACCAAAAATGAAACATCATACACAGGACCGCATTTTAAGAGGGGTCTTTTATGTAACATCCCCCTATAGCCCCACGGTACCCCATGGATGTTTAGACCTTAGGTGTTCTTGTGGTTGGAGTATAAAAAAAAACATACATTTTAAGGGTGTTCTATGTAACATTTTTTCCTCGAGCGCTTCATTAAAAAGATACGGTGTTGAAGTTTGAAAATAAAACCAATTTTTTTAATATCTTCAAAATCGTAAACTGGAATGAACTAAAATTTAGTATGTGGATTTACCCAAGTATTGTCCACATTCAAAGGTATTTACTTAAAATTAACGTACACCAGTTTCGGAGATACAGAGGATGAGTGGCATTATTTTTCCAAATAAAAGTAGTACGCCTTAGGAGACCCCCCTTAAAATGCGGTCGTGTGTATTATGTTTGATTTTTGGTCACGACTCGTGAATCACCCCATATAGCATCAGAAGTGGGATGGAGTATCACCGTTCGGAAAGACCTATCTAATTTTAGAAAGAATAGAAAAGCGTATTTACTGGGCTGGAACTTGACGTTATTGCAAATGAGCCTGCGACGCCACCACACTACTGGTCGAACGTTGATGTGGTGGAACGCGTTTTAATATTGCCGGATCAAACGATAAAGTTAATGAAATTGTGGCCGTCGGATCAGCGGAGCGTGATCTCAATTTGGAAAATGTTCGATTTGGAAAAAATGTACATACTTCTCAACAATTGTTTCTGTTGATGGATAAAGCAAATTGTCATTTTCATCTGTTTGATCAGTCGAGACTTTATTAGTCAGTTGTAATTTCCATACATGTGGTTATATTTAGCGGCCAGAAAACATGGATTTATATCAGCATAAAATTCATAGCATAAATATTACAACTGCGTCATTTTTTTCAACAAATTACCAGTTAAAGTTGAACAATTCAGTAATTATATTCCATTTAACAAAGAATTTAAATAAATTAATTTTACAATCTAACTGTATATACTAAGTGACATATAAATCCGAACACCCAGTTTAAATGGTTTTATTTTAATAAAAGTTGGTGAATGTATTTATCTTACTGTAAATAACAAGTGAAAAAATTTTCAGCCTTATCAGTTGGACATTCCGGTTTTTATACTGCTTTTTTTTAATTCACTAACGCTCTAAAAATGAATATTTCAGCCGCAGTAAAGAATCAACGTTGGAGGATTTTGGTTCTTGACATCCTTTACGATCGGTTACGATGCCTAGAGTACGGAGACCTGTACGATTTCGTCAACTTAGTGAGTTTGATAGGGGCCGTATAGTGGGACTTCGGGAAGCTGGACTTTCTTTTCGGGCAATTGCAGTTAGAGTGCAAAGAAGTGTAGACACTGTGGTTAGGTGTTGTCAGGCATGGCTTCGGGAAGGCCGTACGCAAAGAGCAAGGGGCACTGGACGCCGCCGTAGAACAACAGACCGTGAAGATCGCCGCCTAAGATTATTGGCCTTAAGGGACCGTTTCTCCACTACCACACTACCACACCCATCATATCCCACACGTGCTCAATTGGGGATAAGTCGGGAGATCTTGGTGGAGATGGTAACAATGTGACATCATTATGTTGAAAGAAGTCTATTGTGACTCTTGCAACATGTGGTCGGGCATTATCTTGTTGGAAAGTTGGATCTGCCAGGGTGTCAAGATAGGGTAAAAGATGGGGTTCTAGAACTTCGTGGATATAACGCTGCGCATTCATGTTACCTCTGATGAAGACTAAAGGTGACCTGGAACCATAAGCTATAGCACCCCAAACCATAACTCCAACGAATGAGAAGTTGTGGCTTGTTTTCATACCGGCCACACTGGGTCCTCCCTTTAACTCGAGAACACCGACGTAATCGCCTTGAGTGGTGCAGACAACGGTCACTCTGGGATCAGGAATGGAACAGTATTGTCTTTAGTGACGAGTCTCGATTTTGTTTAGGCATGCACGATGGTCGTTAGAAGGCGACGTGGTGAAAGGAGGAATCCACAGTTTTTTGTTGAAAGACATGTTCATCACACTGTTGGAGTTATGGTTTGGGGTGCTATAGCTTATGGTTCCAGGTCACCTTTAATCTTCATCAGAGGTAACATGAACGCGCAGCGTTATATCCACGAAGTTCTAGAACCCCATCTTTTACCCTATCTTGACACCCTGGCAGATCCAACTTTCCAACAAGATAATGCCCGACCACATGTTGCAAGAGTCACAATAGACTTCTTTCAACATAATGATGTCACATTGTTACCATGGCCACCAAGATCTCCCGACTTATCCCCAATTGAGCACGTGTGGGATATGATGGGTAGGAGATTGCTCAATTTGCAACGTCCTCCTCAGACTCTAGAAGCACTTCGAGAGGAGTTGGGGGTTGCCTGGAATGAGATACCACAGGAGGACATTGACCACCTGATCAGAAGCATGCCTAGGCGCGTTGGAGAATGCGTAGCACATCAGGGTGCATCCACACATTATTAAAGATCAAAGGGCTTTAAAGCAGTGCAATCATTTTGAAATTTTTATCATTTACTTATTATGCTTCATTAAGTACTTATACAAAATTTTATTAAAATAAAACCATTTAAACTGGGTGTTCGGACTTATATGTCACTTAGTATATTTGGGATGTACTTGCACCTGAGTACATAAAGATGGAATAGTGGTCTTTTTGAGGATGTAAGTTATCAAATATCACTTCCCTTACGCATTGTCCAAAATCGAGTCAGGCGTTTTACAAAAAAAAAAGGTTCTTCAATATTGGCACCCAAAAGGAAAAATAATCGCTTCCAGTAAATGTTAACATTGTTAGAACCGTCAACATACAATTCTTGCTCTCATCATATAAATGAAGTTATTGCATCCTTTAGGTCATCAGAGCGACCATATTATGGTGACCAAAACCGATCAACTCAATTTATCCACGTTTGTGTACTTTGGCAGCGTGACTTTGAAAGGACGCTCAACCTTCGGTGAATGGCGATCGACACAGCAACGGACCGTCAGACCACCGTACAATTTCGTAACGTGCATAATTAACTGGCAACTAATGTATACATATCCAATTTATCGACCGTAATGGAGTTACAAAGTTTCCTCGATGGCCGAAGCGGTGGTGGGGTGGCGCCTGAAACAGCAGCGTAACTTTTCAATTTACCCCATTTCATGATCGTTCTGTGGAGTATTTCAATATGAATATGTACTGATTCTATGCTACGTTGTAATGGAGAACAATAATATTTTTTTTTTTAGAATACGAAATTACCGAAATAAGAACAAAGGTCTAAATAGCCGATCCTATACTATCCACGCATCCAGGAAGATAATATTTGAAAAGTAATTAAAATTTCTCGCTAAAGGACGCCCACGTCTGAAATGTTCCAAGATTTAACAAGAATAATGGTTGTCAATGTATGAAACAAGATAATGAAATTAAATTTCGTATTTCGTGCATATTTTTTGTTAATTGCCTTATTCCATACTCTTATTCCGAAAAGCCATTCTACGCCTCGTTTTCTTTGACTAGCTTTCCCATTATTCTTTTCGAGCTCGATAAGGGGTCGCCGACTTGCTATACCGAAACTAAAAACTTGTTTATCCAATAAAACTCCAATTAAACATCGAAACGAACCGATTTCATAAGAAATACGAATCTTGTTTGACTATAAGTATAAAAGCACTCTTGCAAATATCAAGGAAAAATAATGAAATGTGCAGCACTTTGCAAAAACGTGTTTTCCACTATAAAAACACTTATGTTAATGGTGGACATACAAGTAACATGTGTGCTCTCGACTACGCTACGGCGTGCTAGACATCTGAGCTACTATTTACACTTGGGAATAATGAAATATCAGAGAATGTACAGACAATGACTATTAAAACTAATTTACTGTAACTGAACAAAACACCTGATTTGAACCCCCAATTCCGCCAAGTCTTCCCGACGCTGAAAGCTAAATAATGGATGAGTTTAAAATCTGTTCTTTTCAAATCAAATGTATGCCCCCTCAAATAAAAAAACACCAGAGCGCAAATTTCAAATCCTCGTGATCCTGTTGGCCAGCAGGCCATAATCCCTGCCATGATCGTATAACAGACGATTACTCTTGTTTGTTTTGACGCGGTTTATTCTAATATGTAGAAATATGATACCACGGGTTCACAAAAAAAAGTAGGGTGTGGTATATTTTTCTCAATGACTTTTTGAACAAAAATATGAAATTAAAATTGGGGGTTGTTGGTCAAATATGAGAGTAATTTTAACACCAAGATTATAGATTTTTTTTGTATGATGGTGACTGCTCGTCGGTTCAGAGATGCGCCTCCATCCAGAATACCAAAATCTATAATCTTGATGTCGAAGTTACTCTCGTATTTGTCCCTCGATCCCCAATTCTGACTTCAGATTCGTGATCAGCGAGAAAAACATGAGACAATCATGTCAGGACCTCAGCAAACAACTTTTTATAGACCTGCATAACCATCGAATACCAACGTAGCATTCTAATACCGAAAATATACATGTTAGCTGGATGTGAAAGCGCTTATCAAAATGAAAATTGAAATTTTACCAACCTTTGGTCTTCATCTTGTTCACTCCACCGGTTACAGCCACTGCAATCGTCTCATTATTTTATAACTATCCAAACAAGATCACAAAAGTGTCCGAGAACGTAAGCAAGTGCGATGAATCAAGTCTTGTACATTTGATCAAATCTAACCACTGGCTTCCACTGGACTGATGCTGATAAAAATCGCTGACATAATCGTATGGGCACAAATCGACAGACAATGGAAAAAGCGAGTATGCGATAAAAAATTCTCGCAGATTCTACTGCGTATGTTATCGCGTTGACAAAGTTTAGAAAGGAATATAATCATTCGAGGAAATGAACTTACGGTGATTTTGTTATAGAAGTCATACTATTCGTATTTCTATGAAATTATACTTATGATTCGGACACGTAAAAGTATCATGTATAGACCATAATTATGATACACGAAGCAGAACACCCAAAACTATAGTGAGAAAACCAAATTAGAGTATATTTACCAGACTTCAAAGCTTTTTAAGCCCAAAATGTTATTATATTATTTGTATTTCTGTGAAATTATACTTGTGATTCATGAAGGTAAACCTATTTCATATTTAGACCATAATTATGATACACGGACCAAACCATCCAAAATTATTATGCTACAGCCTAATTAAGGTATATTTACCAGATGTCATAGCTTTCTGGGCCTAAAATGTTACAATGATGCGCCTATAGACATAATAAGATTTCAAAGCTTTGGTTTATTTAAAAGAAAATTATGAGTCTGTTACCTATAAAAGATATGAGTATAAGTTATCTACGCCTAGAAAAATCACATGTTTAAGAAGTATTTTGAGACAGACAGTTTTTTCTGCCGTAGATTAAATAATGGGGTAATTCACAATGGTAGCTATTTTTTATTTATGCTAAGCTCAAGACCTTTGCTATTGAGACTTATTTATGTATAAATATTTGATTTCATGAATGATCTACTCGTACATTCTGAAAGACGATCCATATTTTTAGGAGCATACCCAATTAAACAAGGAGTTTCTGAATATCAGGGACTGTCAAACGTATATATACTTGTATATATTAATGATCTACTCGTACATTCTAAAAGAGTGTCCATATTTTTAGGAGCATACCCGATTAAACAAGGAGTTTCTGAATATCAGGGACTGTCATTATATACTATATATACGAGCAGTAGTCATTACCATTGCCGACGACCAGTTGGGCAAGAAATACAATTAATTATTAATTGGGAAATTGACAAACTTTAAGCTTAGTAAACTCTTTTGACGGTAACCTCGAGCTTTCGACACGATATGGTGCCATCTTCAGGAGCTAAAACACAAATATGAAGCTAGCAACCAATTCAGAAAGGATTTAAATTTTCAGACAACTTACTCGTCGGCGAGGTTGCAGCCAAATGGTGTTTTAAAATGAAAACGAGGTTAGAAGGGACACTGCTGTTTTTCTCCAAAATGCGGTACTAATTTTTAACAACTTGAAATGTTCGATAATTTTTAATTTGTTCGGGTGTATTGATATATAGTGGTAACACCTAGATTGTGATTTCCGCCGTCATCCACAAACCCAATGTGCCCGTCCTTGTTCAGCTAATAAAATCAGAAAATTAGAAAGGTTTGCTTATAGTAACACCTGGGGAATCTCACAAAATCAAAAAATGCAAGACCGATGATGTCGTCAAAACAGAAATTAGGAATACTTTCTACGATATGAGCTGTAAAGGACAGCATGTCACGACCTCTGCGCTCAAGATCCGCCTAAGGTACGGAGTATCGATCTGTTTACTTATTTCATATGGCGTTGATAGTGTAACTAGATATAGGTGGAGAAGGTCGGATTTTTCATTTACCTTCGCACAGAATTTTTAGGCCCGTATCGTCAGTCGTCCCTACAATTGTAGGGCGCGTTTATGGCCTCCTTGATTGTCATACTCTTTTCTCTCCTTCAAAGATTTCTAGATTACACTCGTCCCGTGTCAGCGTCAGCGCTCTCCTATTGTTAATATATGTTTTCCTTTTAAATTGTAGGAAATTTCAGGCTGAAAAAACATGATAAAACTCAAAAGCAAGCACAATTTGATGCAAATAGATGTTTGTGACATAACCTCAAAATAGACCGCTGACACGGAGAAGTAGAAAACTATGACAATCAAGGAGGCCATAAACGCGCCCTACAATTGTAGGGACGACTGACGATACGGGCCTAAGTGTTTCATTTGTATACCTTTAATTCAACTGTCTCCAGGACTACTAGATCGATACCGCAACTGATGAGTTGCACAAAACAGCGCTGTCTGCGGTTAGTCGTGGTTACAGAGATGGAATACGAACATGTCCATTTCGATATTCTTCTTATTTCACGGTATTTCACATGAAAACAGTGTTTTTTAGAAACTTCCTAAGAATTACTTTGTTCTCTACAAAACAGTTTTAACCATCAGGTTTTATTTGTGATTATTTTTTCGAATAGTTCGTAACCAACAGACGGTATACTTATTTAGACATCTCTATAAAATGCACATACACAACATCGACAAAAGCAATTAAACGCAAATCGTCCTAACAGACAAGCTTTCCATTCCACACGAAGCTTATAATTAAAGTCAAACAGTATCTATCAGTCTACGCCAATGACATAGTGTGGTGTGCCCATTAAATCATTATCAAGCATCGAATTGCCTTCGAATATTTGACGTGGTGTCAAATGTATAAATTGCTGCGTGAAGCGGGAATATTCCGGAGGTGTGATTGCCAATATATGTATTTTTCTGTTTTGAATTGCCTATCAAACAGTACCTCTACGTGTAGCGCAAATACGGAAATATTGAGTTCTGGTTTGGCAGCATATTTATTCCCGCGGATTTTATCGTTTCAGTTGAAATGTAATGTTCTATCCGTGCAACAAAGAGTGTTTTACAATCAAAATGAATTACTTCTTTTCACCTTTATTTTCTTCGTATGGAATATGTATATATATATATATAATGTCTGAATGATAGTCATTTCGCATCGCATCAGAAACTATACCAAAAATAATTTCTAATAGTTTTTGTACCACGTCTATTCAAGATGTTCTGAAATTGGGATTTTCCTTCTTAGAAATGAACTATGACTAAAAAAGGGAAAAAACAGGAAAAATAATTGCTCTTCATTTAATAAGAAGTTACAAGTATCGTCCTGTCATATTTCTAAGTTTGACGCACAGGTTGGTTATTGCTATGTACCATTCATGGTTTTTTCATCTAATAAATAGCTATACCCAGCAACTCACAAAGCACGAAACTTGGCAATGTTGGGGTGTTGGTTGTGTTCTGTATCCGTGATGTTTTGAAAAAGCAAATTTGGAAAGTGGAGTATGTATAATTGATTATTTGAATAAGTCGGATTACAAAGTGATATCAAAAAATCCCAAATAATACATACAGTGTGGATATGTCTGAATTTATTCAATTATGCGGGTTCGTTAAAAAAAATTGTGACTTATTTATATGCAAGTTTTTCTGACCACACCAAACTTCTGACACAGTTTTTTCAATGTGGAAGCCCGTGGTATAATTAATAAAGTGCAAGAAACCAACTCGATACTGCTACCATTTACTGCCATTGGTATCGAAGAGACCGTCATATTCTCTAGAAACAATTTTGTTTTCATTGACAATTTATAGTCAATAGTTTTTTACGGATTTATGAATTCACCAACTCAATGCTACCTTCAAATAATGACATCACTTTATTTATGAATCTTAATATAGCACTCACATTTTCCAGCAGAGTCATACATATTTTTTCCAATACAAAAATAAAATTTTGTCTATTTCTTCAAGAAAACGATAACCCAAAAACAGGAACTCATTTGAGATTTTGCTGTTTTTCATACATTATTTTTTTTTACATTTTAAGCAGAACCCCTTATTTTTCTTTAGAGATCTAGTACGTTATTTTATTGTTATATCCATAAAGAATCGAAGTATATTGTATCTGGTGTTTATAGTAGGTGTTAATAAAAATAATCCTGGAATTCCGATAATAAGTTTTTAATCAGTATTTACTGATTATTCTTACCTGAAAGTAGGTTGGGCCGGCGTCCAATCAAACTAAATATATATATTCACCCAATTATTTGCTGGAGGCGGGGCAAAACTTGAAAACGCATTTTCTTAGGAACCTAATAAGTCCTTTATCTTGATACCTTGATGTATGTGTTACTCAGACTTATTTTTACAACTGCAAGACCGCACTGCATATTCAATGACTCCATTTTCAGGGATAATAAAGAGGATGAGATTGTGGACTCCATAGCTTCGCATAGCGTTTGCACGCTGCCGTCAGCTTGAGTGACAGACGCGAGCGTTTTCCAACGCCAACTTGTGTTCGTTATACACGTTTGCGCCGACACGCAGTTTATTTGCCCCTTTTATTTGCCTACACAATGCCGCTCTGTCTAGCAGTAACGGAAAACTAGATTTGCTTGTACATGATTTACTATATTTTAGTTTATTCAACTGACGCGCCAACAAAAATGGCACTAACCATTGTAGGACTTTGATCGTCCTTCGTTGACTTTTGACCCAGAGAATAGGGATATCAGCGGAAGCAAGACGATGTAAACTGGTCGTGAATCACAAAATAATAGAACAAGTGATTGAAACGAAATTCTTGGGAATCAAACTATCAAGCTATGGAAAAGTGGAAGAAGAAGTACAAAAACAAGTGAACATGACGAACAAATCAGCAGGATGTCTCAACAATACAATCTGGAGAAACAAATACCTCACAACGGAAACGAAAACTAGGGTGACTTTGAAGTTGAGTCATTAATTTTCAGATAATGATTGTAGAAGGAAGATAAACCAAAATATGTGTGTAAGAATAAAAAAAAAGTTTACCTTGTTTTATAAAGTATCCTCCCGACAAGTATTTCAGTGCGGACCTGTATTTGATCGTGAGGTCTTGGAGCACCGGCATGCAGTCCCCATGTGAGGTCTTAAGTCACCTGATTCACGAGCCCGTTGTACTACATTAACAAAGGCACGAGGGGTTGGTTGCACTCGATTGGGAAATCGATCCGCATAAACATGTGCCATTTTTTATTTCGTTTGAGCCACGCAACAGACACCACTATTCACTGTTACCGACTGACACTGACTGTATACAACTGAATGAAATAATTGTAAAAGCATCGTTCCAAATTCTTTCGCTTTTTTGTTTCCGATGCGATGAACCGATAAGGCGGATTATATCCGTTGTCGCCAAACACGAGCACATAATATTATTATTGAGACAGGGCGGTACTCAAACTTCCAAAGGGCTATAACTTTGTTACTTTAATTTTACCAGAAAAATGGTAAAGGAAAAAAACATTTCTTTTGATCAGATCTACTCACTGTTAAAATAAATGACTCAACTTCGAAGTCACCCTGTATAAATCAACAATAAGACCGATGTACACAGCGGAAACAAGAGCAGATATGGCGAAAACACAAAGATTATTGGAAACAGCAGAAATTAAAGTCTTACAAAAAGTAACAAACCAAACTCTAACAGACAGAGTAAGAAGTGAGGAGATACGAACAAGATGCGGTATAGAGTAATAAACCTGTGGACCAAAAGAAGAAAAATAGAATGGAATCAACACATAGAAAGAGTGTCAGAAAATAGAACAGTACGAATAGCAAGAGACAAATCGCCAAATGGAAGAAGATCAATGGGACGACCGAGGAAAAAATGGTCAGACAACATCAATTGAGGCTAAAAAGTTGAACATGGCATGAGCCTATTAATAAAGTAGGAAGAAAAAGAAGAATAGGCATATGGCAATTCACTGCTTAAGTTTAGGCTTCATTATCGCTCAATCAACACCGATATAAATTTATATCCAGAAAGGACTGCGAGGTTCAAACTCAAAACGTCGTCAAGAAAGATCATCTCAACATGACTGTGGATGGTCATTTAAAAATGAAATCGGTTTAACCTGTTTCTACTATTGGCTATTATTATTTTAGCTGAAACCATGTTTCAAATCAAATAATGAGACATTAAATGGACAAGGTTTGCAATATCTTAAAAGAATAACAAAGTGACAATGTCAGTATCGGTCACCTTTGCAAGGTCACGAAATTAGTCACTTTATCGCTCTTCACTCTTCGCATCTAACTGAGGCCTTGGTTCTGATGCTGGTCCTTGGAGATGTCATTGGCCATTTCATATTTAAACCAAAACATGTCTCGGACATGGTAAACACTCACAATTGTCTTGATCTTGACCCAAAAATGCCGCGAATTCATAGGCCTCTAAGGATTTATTACAAGTGGCTTACTTCGCAACATATTGTGCGTTGAAACAGTCAGCAATATGTCGCGGAACAAGTGCGGAGGACATAATGCGTAACTGTTACGCCCGAAACGTGGCGCAGCAACATAATCTAGTAGTATGATAGTTCGCCCAAAGAGTACAAAACCGTATCGTTGTGGATATGAAAATAATTTTCGGCAGCTTCATAAAAATTACAAGACATATACATATTCGCTCTGAAGCACATAATTGGAAATTAAATGCAAATAAATGCTCAGCCCTTATACAGGGTAGCATATATAGATAATTGACTGATTTAAATGGTGTGCCATTTTTGATACGCGCATTTCAGTAGGAGGCGGCGTAGTAGTTGTTTAAAGCACATGAATGTGTCCAATTCATTATGGAGCGCTACATGATCCCACAACGCCTCCGTACTGTTAAAACGTTTTACTTAAATAATCCCTTGAGTCCCTTGATGCAACGACAAGCCTTCGGTCGGAATACTGGGCACAGTGTCAACACTATTCGTCAGTTGGTGGTGGAAATTGTACCAACAGGTGAAGTTGAAGACTTGCCAAGGTCGGGCCGTGTTCAAACTGTTCGTTCTCCAGAAACTATCGAGAAAGTTCGTGAAGGTGTAGTGGAGTGCCCTGAGACGTCTACCTGACATTGTTCTCAAAAACTGGGTAGTCGTCGCATGTCATTATGCACTATTTTAAAAAAATACTTGCATTCAAAATTCAGTCAACACAAGAACTACAGCCAATTGACCATGAAAGTCACCGACAGTACAGTCATGCAATATTGCAGCTAATACCCAAGTTAACGATTTTTACCGACCACTGATAATGAGCGATGAAGTCAGATATGAATGGATTTGTTAATAAGCAGAATTGTCGTATCTGGACATTAGAGAATTCTCGTGTCATCCACCGGCGACCACTGCATCTTCGTCAAATCACAGTTTGGTGCGGTCTTTGGTGTGGAAGTGTCATTGGGACTTACTTCTGTGAAGACGCTGCAGGTCACAATTTAACCTGCAAAACTTGTGGTTCCAGCAGGACGGAGCAACTTGTCACGCAGCTAGGGAAACAATGAGTCTTTAGCGGAAAATATTTCCGGGGCGTTTTGGTGATGACAACTGGCCATCAAGGTCACCGGATTTAACTTCTTCTGACTTTTTTTCAGGGGATGTTTGAAAAATAGGGTTTATACCAACTAAATACTGCAAGAGCGGCTGAAGAACAAGATTACGGAAGGATTCAAAATATTCCTCCCGAAACCTACCAAAAAGTGATTGAAAATGTAATCAAGACGGCGGCTTCTAGAAGCGGACACTTGTCTGATACTATTTTTCATACATAATTTCTCAGTTTCAATAACAGATAAGATGAAAAGATGGACGTATTTTATTTCATTTCACAAATATTCAAGATACAAACCAGTCAGTTCCATAACGGCCACCATGTATAAAAACATGAGATACAAATATATAGTTTAGTGTACAACAGCTACTGAAGGTTAACTGTAAGAGCAGCTTTGAGCTAAATTTCGCCTTTTGTAGTTTATAGTAATAAAGACTATTATTATAAAACCTCAACAACCCTTTTGTCTACTTTTCCTGCATCACCGTGCCCATCCAACTAGTTGCCCGTACAGATGTAAATTCGAGTGTCGGACTCACACCAATGCGAAGAGAGCCTCTCCACCTAGACAATGGGAATTTCAACTATAAATTAGACCAGTTTCGCGCCCGCTTTTTTCTACGCGCCGCAGTGCTGCCAACGCTAGGCCGCCATGGTTATGCGGAAACAACACCACGACTATGTGCAACGAACAGCTTTGAAATTTAATAGGGCGCAAGATACTTTGTGCGAATGCAAATGCGTCACGCGGACAGCTTTTGTTTGTTATGGGGGATTTTTCGAAAACAAAAAAGCGGGTGTTTCGTTGTTAGCGGAATGTAAAAATGTAGGAGCTTGGTCTCGAACTTAGTTGTTGGCATTTAGCCGTTAATACAGGCACGGAGTCTAACTCTATTTTAAAATTATAGTCTCCGATATTGATCCATGAAAGTATTTATTTCTGAGCCATCCTCAAACAATTTATTTTTGTGGAAACCGATCGATACATAAAAATTACTCTGGCATGGGGCAAACATATCCTTGAGAGAAGCTCATACAGTAACTTGTCTAATAATAATTCATGTATCTAGGGCTTAATTAGTGTGTTTATGACCCGCGACGTGATGTTAGGACCCAAGACATGAAGTGATGCATGCTGCTGCTACTTATAATTAGAGGTTGAAATGAAAAGAACCTTTTCTCACTTTAGACAAATAATGACAGTAAAAAAGCACCTAGATAAATAATAAATGACATTTCAGATTGAATTTTGTTGATTTAATTATGATAGTTTGGCATGTGAGTTCTATGTGTCGAGATATTTGAAAACGTGCGTATAGCTCCTCATGTAGCTATTCTTCTACAATACTAAAGTAATCGACGTAGTACTGCAAAAAGGCTCTTATATTGACACAAGGAAGACTCAAACTATCAATATTTGAACCTTCCTCTCACTTAAAATGGAACAATTGAGTTGGTACCTTGTCAGGCAATTAATTAAATATTTTCAAAGTTTGCATTTCCAACGCCAAGGACCTGACATAGATAATACTACTTTATATATGCTGATTCGTCAATAGCTATCTCAATATCTGATTTAAATTGGTTTCACAGCTATCTAAAACTGATCAATACGGCAGATTGAATACTTTACGCGGCAAACTTATAAAGTACACCATTCTGCCAGGCAATCTATCACTGCTACTTCTTGGAAACGATAAATCAATTTCTCTATACCTATAAGTACATTAGAATGCGTTGCTGGTATATCAATCAAAGCCACAGCTGGATTATTCTATGCCCAGTGGCACAGACCGTCCAAGCTCTAATCCTGGTTGTATTATATACATATTATAATATGAGCGAGGAAGTATTGTAATTGCCGGAAAATTTGAAATCGATGTCAACTAGCAATTGTTCGCGAAAAAAAATCGAAACTGAGACACTAGGTTCTTTTGGACGTTCTTCTGTTTGTGGTGTCTATATCGGGCCAGTCCAGTAATCCTTGGCCCATGCGTAAGCCAAAAGGAACTCGGATTTTGAAAAACATTATCTTGCTACCATGCCCAAGAACAGAGAGACTAAAGCCTGCATGCCTTTAAAAATATGTTCAATGGCATCAGAGTTGTGAACAAAAAAAGAAGAATTTCAGATTGGGCACATCTAAGTATTTTAATGTTCTTCTGATCATTTCTGGACGTAAAGCAATTTTTTGATAAGAGAATATTTCGAAAAAAATTGTATCCTGTTTTCTTTTTGACAAGTTATACATTAGTCAGCTCAATTGTTGTAGTTTTTTTCCAAGCTAACAATAAATTTTCTTAGCATACTCATCAAATCCCAGCAAACGTCGTAATCTTGAAGGAACTGTGTAGTTACTTCCTTCGTGCATTAAGGGGTTGAGTGGCTGGGTGCTTAGCGCCTTGAACTGCTAATCCATGGAATCGAAGGTTCGCGGGTTCGAATCTCCACCTCGGTAATTGATTTCGAGCCAGGGACGTCTCATATAGTACGCACCAGGTCGGTGCAAGATCAACAGGTACCTCGCATTGCTGTAGCTAGCTTATTCAAGGAGATAGCTTATGGAGTAAGTAGTGTGTTGATACAACGTTGTCGGCAATGAGGGTCAAAGGCTGCCTCCCCACTACTACTACTTCCTACGTGTACTTCTGATCTTCAGCTAGTTTGAGTGGGGTTCAAGTTCATTTTTTGGACATTTACATACTACTGGCACTGCTTTTGATAATACACCTCTCGAGGCACAGTACTGATCTACTGTTCTTCTTTATCTCCTTCATTACATCCACAGAGTACTATAACTTATGATAATTTGAGTTCCATACATGCTTTTTACTCCTGTTTTGAGACAAGGTCGCCAGTATTGATTCTTGATAAGTGTAGCTTCCGAACCTTCTGAATTATTTTATGTTTAAGTGGCAGCAGCTCCTCCGTGATACTTATAAGTCATTTTTATTTTCAAGCAATTTAAAAAATAATATAAAAGCAATCACTACATAACTCTGGTAAAGTATAAATTTAAACAAATATAAAGGAACATCATGCGCCGTCGCCTGTAAGACTTGCGCTATCTTCTATGTTAAAAGTATCTTATTTATAGGCATGATTTCACGTGTAATTATTTTTTTGCATTTGTATTTGATCTAGCTGCAATATTTTTGGATGCCCCGGCTGTTTTGCTACATTTCCTACTATATAACTATCCAAATCCTATTTGTAGGTAATGTAAGCTGCTATAATTTCTTCAGTCATTCGTGCCTGATTTTGTAACCCTTCTGAAGAGAAGTCTGTCCACACATTGCAGCTAATACTGTCAGGATATTGCCGAGATTTAGCGGATATAGCTGAGATATATAGCCGGGCCATATGCTCTAATACAGCCATGATGGCTGGGGTATAGTTACCATAGTTATAGCTAAATATTGCTGGTTTAGACACTCCATAATATACGTAGTCGTGCCATAAGTTCTGTCCCATGATAATCTCATGATAAAAATGAAACAAGATAAGATATATTTATATGAAAGATATTATTTATTCGACAACATTTTTAGAATTCATAATCAAACAGTTTTATTCAAAATGTCCCCCCTTGGCCTTCATACACTGCTTCAATCTCGCGGGCCACTCATCTATCACTGCACGCACAGCTTCCAAAGGAATAGCTGCCGCTGATCGGATCAAATCCGCTTTCAGGGACTCGATATTACGGTGGGCTTTGGAGCAGGCCAACTGCTCTAGCAGGTCCCACAACTTGTAGTCTAAAGGATTGAGGTCCGGACTCCCTGAGGGCCAATCTTCCGCAGCAATGAACTCTGGCACATTGCTTTCCAGCCAGCGCTGCGTACTCTTAGCCTTGTGAGCGGGGGCGGAATCCTGCTGGTAGACCCAGTGTTGGTTGGCAAACAATGTACCACTTAAAGGCTTGACGATAGGATCCAGTATGTCGCTCTGATAGTTTGCCGCTTTTGTTTTCACGCCCTGTTTACAGAAATGGAGCTGAGTGACCCCTTCGTAGGACACCCCCCACCAAACCATGACTGACGCAGGGTGGTGGCCTCTCTCAACTCTCGGAATGATCTCCGAAGCTTCCTGTGAACTCCTTGCATACACTTTGTCATTTTGTCGGTTGAATTTTTCTTCTATGGTGAAGATTTTCTCATCCGTGAACAAAATCTTTCGGAATCCCCCAGCTGCGTACCTCTCCAAGAGCTTCTTGGATCTTGTCGCCCTGATGTGTCGCAAGGTGGCCGTAAGTCGCTGGCCCGTACGTCTCCGGTAAGCCCCTAGCCCTAGGTCTTGTTTAATGATGCGCGACATCGTCCGGACAGGAATCTTCATTTCCCTGGATAGGATCTTCTGCTTCCGGAGTGGATTCCTTTGAATCCTGGCTTTTACGGCTTTGATGGCTGCTGGAGTCCTTACTTGACGAGGTCTTCCGCTTCTTGGCCTGTCATCAACAGAGGACGTCTCATTGTACCGCTGAATGGTCCTAGACACAAATTTACGCGATATTTGAAGGCCGCGTAAGAGTTCAAAAATCTGACTAGCACTGTGATTACACTTATGTAAAGCTATCACTGCAATACGGTTCTCTGCCTTGCCCCACTCCATCGTTATGCTTCGAGAGATCAATACAAACTGAGGTATATGTAATTACCCGAAAAGCGCTTAATCAACTGACACCACAATGTAAACAATCGGACAAGTATTAACAGGTCTACACTTGTTTGAAAACGAGGGACAGAACTTATGGCATGACTACGTATACTACGAAAGATGTGATGTTTTTTAGCTTTTATCTATTAACACATATGTTTGTGCATTTCTTGGATTTTTTCGAGCATATCACCGTGGTTCAATATTTGAAGTAATGATTTACATTATAAAACACTACAGAATAAACAAATTTGAAGTTATGTTAGCCAAGGTTCAAAATAGTCACAATTATATTAATCACGACCATAGAATCAATGCTACGATGGCCATGACCTCTATTCATGGTAGTGGAAAACCATCACAGCAGATGATATTTTCAGCCAACGAATCGGGACCTATCGGTCGCATTTGCCGCGCGCCGGAGACACGATATGTACATACGAGGTGGGCGCGATATTATCTATATATACTATCATTATGAACGGAGTGTAATAAAATGTATACAGTATATAAGTACTTATCAAGA
This sequence comes from Acanthoscelides obtectus, assembly GCA_963669975.1. Taxonomy (NCBI): domain Eukaryota; kingdom Metazoa; phylum Arthropoda; class Insecta; order Coleoptera; family Chrysomelidae; genus Acanthoscelides; species Acanthoscelides obtectus. The sequence continues at coordinate 21,306,840 of CAVLJG010000008.1, forward strand.
GCTATTATAATCAGTTATCAAATATGAGGCTACCGTGTACAGATGAAACTTTTTTCGTGGAAAGTCCAAATGGTCCACTAATGCTTCTTACAAAACCTACGGCGTTTTGTTTGTCATTCCATGGAAAATTGTACTAGAACTTCATTTGTATATTTGTCCTTGAAACCATTGTTTGCATTTTGTTTTCTGCATTTTAATCCACCTGAATGAGGCTTTCTCTTCGCTACCACTGGGTCTCGGTGGTGGTTCCGTGCCGCGAACAAACCCGCGACACCATCGTCGATCATTTAGCAACACGGCTAACGACTACCGACTGGTCGATTCGATCTCGGTGAGATCGCATGCGGTCTGTCGGTCTGTGCGACCGAGAATGAAGATACTCAGCCTTCCTTTCCGGGCTATTTGTCAAAACGTACAGTTTTGTTCCTCTTGTTTTGAGACCACGGTGGTGTCGGGGCCGTCGGCCGCCCGTCGATTCCAGAAATATGACGGTGATACATCATGGATATATTGCAGGTGCTGCTGCCAATGGGATTATCATATCCACGGGAATGACTCTGTGGTCTGAGGGCATTCAAGCGAGTCACTGGACAACGTTATATTTATTCGACTTGTATTTATAGAGATAAATCAAAATCCGATTGATGACAGTGTGCTACACAGATTGCACAAACGCTATGGAGGATTAAAGAATTGGTCCAGTGCGGACGAAGTAATAACTCTATAAACGAATAATCCTTATCCTCTCTATAACTTGAATTTGCCTATAGCCTAAGCCTACATTAGCTATGCCTACATTAACTGATCGAATTTTTTAGTGGTGGATTTGTTTCAAAGATACATTACTTGGGAACATATCCTGTAAAGCTGATTGAGAAATAACAAGAAAAAATCTTAGAAAAAAGATTACAGTCTCAAAAGTATCGATTTTCTGTAGTCTTAAAAATGTCGATGATTCAAAAACTGTACACAATCCGAATATGACATATGTTTTTTCTGATTGGAAATAACTTTTCCTATAACTCCTTTTCATTTCATTGGGACACCATGTATAGCAAGAATGAAATTGCTTTTTGCGACCAGTTTTAGAGGTTATAGACGAAAAAGTGCCTGCCCAAACCACGTTTCTCGAATTGCTGGCAATTTTTTTAAATAAATCCAAATGTCGTCTTCCTGTATTTTTGCTACTTTAGAGCCCAATCAAAAATGTTTAGAGAGTTCAATAATTATAATACCTTGTATTGTACTTATTACTAATACCCCCAAAATTTTTATGTAGCTACCCAAAATGTTCAAATCAACGCATAGAAATGCACGAGTTAATCTACTTGACGCCATTTATTTTGACCTCAAACAACCCAATGGGAGTGAGCTGTTAGAATTTTCGCCAAGACACAATAATAAAGAGAAAAATACATTAATAATAATAATCCGGCTTTATTTATACAAAGTATAAAAAGGCGAAGTGTCGCTAAAAAGCGTTTTTCAACTTATTAACCCAACAAATATTTATTATGTATATTTTCTAATCCCAATGAAAATAAGAGTTAAAAAAAAATAAAAAAAAAACCTGTAACGAGTCCTTATTCATGGCCATGGTCTACTTACGGGGCAATGAAATCAGAGATAAAATTCTTCAATCTTTTTTTGAAATTCTTTGTAGAGTAGTGAGTGAACTCGGTAGGCAACGCGTTGTATAGCTTGATAGCAGTATATACGTACGACCTTTTAAATAGAGATGTTGAATGTCTCGGGATAATCAAGATATGCTTATTCTTTGAGTTCAGTTGATTAACATCTGAGTATCTGATAAATTTGGTTGATAGATATGGAGGTGATTGTGTTGTGATTACCTTATGGGTCAAGGTCAATACATGCATTTTTTGTAGCTCTTCTATTTTTTGAACACTCAGCTCACGATATTTGTGTGACACTGTCTCAAATTTTCTCACTCCACAAGCAAATCTGAGACACGCATTTTGAATAGTCTGAAGTCTCCTTATCTCAATCGATCTTAGTGCAGGCCCATAAATACAGTCACAGTAGTGAATTCTAGACCATATTAAGGTTTCGCACAACTTCAGCTTGAGATCAGTATTCATACTTTTCCTATGAGGAAATAATTGCTTCAAGACACCGAATGATGTTCGGCACAGTTGACTAACGTGTTTTTCAAACCTCAAATCAGAATCAATCCAGAGTCCTAAATTCTTGCACTCATTTTTTATAGGGATCGGTTGATCTAAAATGCGCAATGATAGTAATGGTTTTGCCTGACTTTTTTTGATTTTTGATCCAAATATAACTGCGGATGATTTTAACGGGTTAATTTTCAGATTATGGGCACAAGATACGTTAGATAAATTTATTAAATCATTATTAATCAAATGTTTGGCATTTTTTAAATCTTTAATATCGAAGCCAAAGTACAATTGAGTGTCGTCAGCATAGTGATGAATACTGCAGTGTTCAACGTACTCGTGGAAGTCAGAAATGTAAATTGAGAACAATAATGGTCCCAAAATGGAACCCTGTGGTACCCCTAGTTTAACTGGTATCTCCTCCGAGATACTTGACCCAATCACAACCATCTGACTCCTGTCAGTGAAATAACTTAATACAAAATTAATTGCAGATTCCGAAAAACCAAAGTAAACAGGGTGACTTTGAAGTTGAGTCATTAATTTTCAGATAATGATTGTAGAAGGAAGATAAACCAAAATATGTGTGTAAAAATAAAAAAAAATAAAAAAAAATTTTTACCTTGTTTTATAAAGTATCCTCCCGACAAGTATTTCAGTGCGGACCTGTATTTGATCGTGAGGTCCCCTGTGAGGTCTTAAGTCACCTGATTCACAAGCCCGTTGTACTACATTAACAAAGGCACGAGGGGTTGGTTGCACTCGATTGGGAAACCGATCCGCATAAACATGTGCCATTTTTTATTTCGTTTGAGCCACGCAACACATACCACTATTCACTGACACTAACTGTATACAAATGAATGAGATACTTGTAAAAACATCGTTCCAAATTCTTTCGCTTTTTTGTTTCCGATGCGATGAACCGATACGGCGGATTATATCCATTGTCGCCAAACACGACCACATAATATTGTTATTGAGACAGGGCGGTACTCAAACTTCCAAAGGGCTATAACTTTGTTACTTTAATTTTACCAGGAAAATGGTAAAGGAAAAAAACATTTCTTTTGATCAGATCTACTCACTGTTAAAATAAATGACTCAACTTCGAAGTCACCCTGTATAAGCTTTTTCACAAGAATAGATGGTTCCAGGGTATCAAAAGCCTTTGTGTAATCAAGCAACACTAAGCATGCTAAATTTCCTTGATCCACACATCTGATTAAGTCATCAGTGATGTTAGCCAGAACTGTTGTTGCGCTGTGGTTTTTCCTGAAACCCGATTGGATTTCAGGAATGATACCATTAGAGAAGACGAAGTCAGATACCTGATGTTTCATGGTTAGTTCTAATGACTTGGAAAATGCTGGTAGTATATTTATCGGCCTCAGATGAGAAATATCTGTAGGGTTACTTATTTTAGCTAGGGGGAGAACATTTGCTTTTTTCCAACAGTTGGGGAAGTTTGATGATGCAATTGCATAGATGATGATGAAAGTTATATTTTCAATTAGCAAATCGAATATGATTGTTAGCATATTTAGGTTGATTCCGTCAACACCCAAGGCATTACTTTTGATACTCCGAAAAAATCCCATAACATCGTGGGAAGTTATTTGTGAATTGTCTGGCTTGCTGGCTGGTGTTATATTGTTCCCGCAGTTTCATTTGTAACTCAGACTTAACAATGGTAAGTAAACTAGAAAAATACTTATTTATGTCATTAACGTCCTGTAGATGGCCAGGTAACTCTTTCAAGTTGCTGCTGACTAACCTAACACTGATAATATCCATACACGTTGCCCTGAGCTGCTATTGTTTTTTCGATTTATACATCTAATGTTCATTTGCCATTATTTACAAGACATTCTGATGAATCTTCTCTGGAGAGGCAGATAAATCAAGTTGAATTAATTGCCTGCCTACACAAAGAAGTAAAACTATTTAATTGTCGAGTACACTCTTCAGACTGCATAGCATCGTCACAATAAGCGGTGTTGTACACACACAGAGTGCAAGACTGGAGAGGAGAGTGCCAGGTCATAAATTCGCTAAACGTGTGAATATTTATTAACCGACACACACCGAGAGGCGTTCACTTATCTGGTAATATTTAAATCCTGCTCGTATATTAACGCTTCTTATTGCGCCAGATGCTTAATGCATTTTATTGCCAATAACAATGAATAACTAATGGTACAAACTTAGGTTTTAATCTAACCATTATGTAATAAATAAATTGATGCTTATATAGATATCGATGCTAGAAAAGGATCGAAATGTGAGGGTGAAGACAATGAAAAGCGAAAAAATGGACGATTAGTCCGATCCGTAGCTTTACTGACGATAGCACTTTACATGCAGGCATTCAGAATGCTGAGGCGATCTCTGCCGCTGAGTTGGAGAGGAGACTAGTAACAACTTACTACTAGTTTAATGTATTTTTAAACATTACTTGTACCTTGACTAACCAGAAGCGCCCTAGCGTACAACCGGTTTCGATGGATGATCGATTTTGTTCCACTGAGCTATTAGCTTTGGCCGGTTGGAGTCCAGAACACCAAGAACATATCGTCGGTCGCGACCTCTACTGGGAAAAAGTTGGGTCGCTTGTTTAGGGCTAAGACGGCGTTTTCTCCGCATGACTTTCTCAGTCTGTATAAGGGCCACATTAAGACAACACCTCTAGTATTACTCACATGTTTAAGGTGATGTCTCCCCGACTACACTATCCATACTAGGTGCTGTTAAGACAAGGACTGTCCGACTGACCGTCGACACTTCTCTAACAGACGGTTTCAGGACCCGCCATATTCTTCTTTCCATCTCAACCCTGTCGACCTTTGAACATCCAGAGCTGGCCGATACGACCGCCACTCCTTTGTTCTTAGGGTATCGGGATTGTGGAGTACTCTACCTCTATGGCAGGGTGTCCTTGAGCTCCTTTTAGTGTCGTAGTGGCTCGGTATACAAATATATGCCTAAATCTAAAAGAAACGGTTTTAGCTTGCTGGTGGCACAGTTTCGGAGACCATCTACGGGAAAACACAGGCTGAAGATACAGGTATCCAATATTTTGTATCCTCATGTTGTACGTTAAAGGTGTTGTAACCCATAACCATACTTTACTTTGCTAGGAGAGTGGATCTTGAAATTAGTTATATCCGATTCATCCATACGTTCGTCTCTTATGGTTGAGTAAAGCACATTTACAAAATAACTTATGCGTAGTCATCCCAGACCTCATCTATGCACGAGTACCTGATGACAGATGCCACAGCTTCACTTCCAGTTTAGGAATTTACTACTGACCTTTTTTTATCACGGCTCAAAACACGCGATCCTGATTTAGGTTCTGACATAGTGGGGGTACCGGGTAATGAGAACTGATGATCCGGCTAGTCTGGGAGCCAAGGGTTCCTGCATTGTTCCCGAGCCCAGGTTGGGCTTGAGCAGGCGCCAGGTCATCAGACTGAACGGATAGGCATATAGGGACCTGAGAAAAGTTTGGCGAGAGAGACATGTCCAGTCAGGTGTACAAGTTGGTAACCGACCTCGACAAATGTCGAATACGCTTTCTATTGGACAAAGTTAGAAAGTCGCTATTCCTTTGGTAGGAGGTTCTCACCAGCCACTGTACATTGAACAGTCGCTTTTCCTTTCTTTTTTTATACTCCAACTACCACGAAGGCCTAACGCCTAAACACCCATGAGGTACCGTGGGGCTATAGGGGGATACAGGGGAAAGGGGGAACGCCACACGGACTCTGGCGAGGGAATACGTGTGCATGCAACATTCACACATTCTGGCCCTGCCCACGAGATCCGCCGGGTGGTACCTCCAGTCAGAGACCGACTACCTACGGACAACCACAACATACATAGCCAAGAGAAAAATTCCTCCTGGAACGGGATTCGAACCCGCACAGCGCACGGCGACTGATCAGGAGACCGAAGAGTCTACTACTGCGGCCACCGCTGCTGCCATCTAAAGGTGAAAAGCGATTCTATTTGCCTCCTGTGCTAGGAGGAGCACCATGCATTAATGCAACGAACATAGTGACCTCCATTGGAAAATCAGGATGGTTTAAATGTGGGTTAAAGGTGGCCTACTTGCTAGACTTCGCCCCCACAACACTACTTCTACTGCTGCCCCAAGATCGCTTCTCAAAAGCTACAAAGCCCATCCTTGCCATTTTACGAACGTACTGTCAAAATATCATACGTATGTCCTATATAAATTATATATCCAAGTATTACAAATAGCAGCCTGCACTAGGGTCTCGACTGAACATACTTTTTCGGCTAACTCAATGTCACGGCGTGAATCTTCAGACTGGCTTTAAAAGAATTCCAGATATCCTATCTGCACGTCATAAACGCCACCCGTAGAAGATCCAGCTAATAAGATTTACCACTACCGCCGTATTTTATGATTCGCCTTCCGGTTACTCTTTTTTATCTTTTCGTCCTTTTTGTCTACTGGCGGCCTTTCAACGATGGATGCACTAAAGCGAAATGCCACTGCGATGAAATCTCGTCGCAATAAACTTGCGTGTGTACATAGATATAGTACGGTCATTTAAGGTAGTGTACACGATTGAGTTTTGACAATTGCTAAAGTCAATTTGTACCAAGTATTTACCAATTCCGGATACTGTAATAAGCTAGAATTTTTCATATAATTTCAGTTGTGTTACCAACATTGACAACTTCCTATCATCTATCAAATAACATACTTTGTGATGCGGATAGATGATAAGTTCTTGCACAAAATACCTACAAACGTCTGCGGAATCAATACCTCTTACCAGCTTGCCATGCTATTCTTGGTGAAGTTAAAGCATCCGATACGCCCTATAGATTTTCAGAAGCATGAGGTATAGTCAAACTAGAAATTTTTCTTGCATACATTATTCATCCTTAGACTACATTATTGACTGATATACTGACTACTTTTCTGTCAAGAATGTCTAAGCCTAAGCCTACACCAAGGTATTCAATAAGTTGCCATCAGTGCTAAAGATACCAAAAGCCGAAATAGGTTCAAGAAAGAGCTGATAAATCTGCTAATGGAAAAATGCTACTATTCAGTAGCTGAATATCTCTCACCGTAAGAGTGATGCACCTTAACGGGGCTCCTACAATCACGAGCACCATCTGCTGAGGTAACGGGGGGGTGAAAAGGAAACGAGGGTGGGCTGGGCTTAGACTCGTCGGCGCTACTTTAAAAGAGAAAAGGATGACTGCGGGTGCGTACCGAGGTAAATTTTTATAACAACAGAGTCGGATTTCGATTAGCGATCTAGCCTGTAAATCGTTTCCTATTTTGGTACTCAGCAAGTGATCATTTAGTATTGTTACCCTTGTTACTGTTCGTCGATATTGTGTTGTTGAATTGTTGTGCTGGCCTCTTGTTGGTGTGATTGTTCTTGAGTGCCTTTTTTATCAAGGTTGATAAAATGGACAATAAAAGGTCATATGCGACAATTTTAATTACGAATGCAGTGAGTTTAATTCATGATGAGGGCAACAATAGTGTGGAGCAGTTCAACTCTATAATCGCAAAATACATTGGAGTAAGCGAATAAATTATTGCAAGAAGAGGTCATACCATGGAAGATGTGCTGCAGCAGTACTGAGCCACAATACCGAGCGGCCTGTCTATGTGGTCGAAATAAATTTGCGTTCTAAGCTTAGTCCAACCACGCTTATCACTGAGATGGAACAAAGACTCAAACGCAAGAATCTTGAAAAGAAACTCAGACCAAAAAAAGCTGATATAAAAATAACTAATGATTCGGATACCAGTTCCAAAGAAAATAAATAGTTTTATGGCGAATTCTGTCAAAAACCTGACATGAACGACATTGATTTGGAGGTTGCTAAGCAAGAATTTTTAGGGAAACTTAGTAAAAGTGACGACGAGATTTTGCAGATCGAACAAGTCACCAAATCACAGGACTGTACTTTGTGGCGTCTTCATCGGAGGATAAGGTTAACAGCGTCTCGATTTGGTGAAGTTTGTAGGAGAAGGCAGACAGCAAGCTGTACAGTTCTAGTAAACTCCATCATATACCCAACAGAGTTTTCTAGTAAGGCAATAAAAAAAGGCAACACAAAAATCATTGGACACGGCAGTTCAATCTTGTGGTTTGTTTATTGATCGCACACAGCCATTTCTGGCAGCATCACCTCCATCCAGAGTAGACAAGACATGTACTTAATCCAGGTATAAGCCTACCTGTTTATTGCTTTGCAAAAACTACCTAACAGTTTCCTCTTATTTTGACCGAATAAGATATTTTTATGACCCTCGTTTAATTGTGTTTATTGACATGAATAAACAAATTTGAATTTCAGTTCGTGAATTTATTTTAGGAAACATAAAATTATTTGAATACATTTTTCTTAGTCGGAACGCACCGTCGCGTCGCTTGGACTGGCAGGACGAAACAGTAGATGAATTTCGCCCAAAAACCGATTTGCGCTTGACAGCCTACGTTCATTTTTATTATTTCCAAATGAACCTCTTGCAGCATGCTAAAACAAAGTCCACAGAGTGCCAGCGATTTTTCGATTTTATCCACTAGGATCTTTATAGAATATCAGGAAGTTGAGCACAAATAGTAAGCATTTCAACCCACCATAATTCTTGCGCAAAGACAAAATTTTGTAAAAAGCTCTAGGCAATTATGTCCTGCTTATATCCAGAAAAACATCACAAACTACAGAACACAAATTGAAGGTAACGGCGGAATGGGTACATTTCTCGGGTCATGAAATTCAAATGAAAATGCAGGTATAAAATCTACCAAATTATCATTCTCAAAAACATATTTCATTGACATATCGATAATTTTAAAGTTCCACGCTAAATTCCCCTATACTTGACTGGAGTGATATCCGAATTTATTCTTCCCTACTGTCGATAGTTGCAGATCTGTTGGCTCTTGGTGTCAAACCTATAGAGCAGGTACCGATTTTTTCAAATCCTGAGCACATTATTCGTCGGATGTTCGTTACTTAAATTTCATGTAATCACTGGGATCAGAAGCTTCTTAATAATAGAACGTGTTTCAGTGATTTCAACCCATCCTTTTTAGGCAGTACAATTTTTGTATGTCTATGATTAGGAACCCCTGAAACGTCAAAAAGGGAGTTTCAGCAAATTGTTACTTTTTCTTTTTTGCCTATAGCACCGTTGCCACTCGACTAAAACTACCAAGCTTTCTCATACTAGTATCCCCGTGTGGAAATTTCGTAAAAATCCGAGCGGTAATTTCCAAGATGATGAGTGATACAGTTTTTCGTGATGAAGATGTCATATGACTTAAAAAAACATAACATCTTCATAGAATGTTTTCGCGATTAGAATACTTCCTCGCCAAGGGCGTGGGAAGTAACACGGCTTTAAAATCGAGGAGTATCAGCGATCGCGATTATGAGTACCTACTAATGACTTATCTACGCGATTTATATGAAATAGGGCCACCAAATTATCTGAATACGTCCTTTCTTAGTTCATTAATTGCGCCGCAACGCTTGGGTTAGCAGCACGAAACAGTAGACAAAATTCGTCCAAAATACGATTTGTAGAGGTTTGCGCGCTTCGAAATTGACGCTTTATTTTTTGATATTTTTGGATGAAATTTTCACAGTGTGCTGAAAACAAAACCCCCACAGGGTGCTATAGAGCCACTTTTTCATTTTCTTCACTAAGTTCTTTTTAAAAAATCGAAGTTGAACAGAAAAAGTGCCCACTTCAACCCATCATAAAACTTGTGCAAAAACAAAATTTCAAAAAGTGCTCCTATAGCACCCTGGGCAATTATCTTCTCAACATACTGTGTGAATTTTATTCAAAAATATTGAAACACAGAGGGTCAGTTTCGAAGCAGCTGAACCCTTGTAAATGGCTTGAAACTCACTGCGTCGGAGCCGCCTTAATTCCTGAAATTACATAAGAGAGTAAAGCTGTGTATATATTTCTTTAGCGTTCAGATACTTTTGTCTGCGTTTCTTTTAACATTTATTGTTATACTTCTTTTCATTTGTACGCATCAATTGTATGTAAAAGAATTTAGCGATCCCTCACAACTACAAATGTATGGCTCTACTAAAGGTATATACGAGAGAGGCGCCTTGAAACGGAATAAAATACTGATCAAATTGTGGAAGAATCGATTGATTTTTAATTTGTGGGTAAACTTGTACTTCGCTATAACTATGGGCCAATCGATTTAAAATTCCATTTAGGTGCTCTTCTGTGTACTTACAACATATCTCAACTACCCCACCACTTGATTAGCGTCGTGCAGTGTGGTTTCCCATACCAACGAAACTGAAAATCTACCAATGCAGATGTGACTTATTTGTAAATCCTCATTATGTCCAATTGTCCTGTACTACAAACCAATAATCCGGTGCGTAGTGGAGCATAGGCGCCTGGGGAGACGTTCGGCAACGGCAGCCGTTCATTTCCTGTCTCGGTGTCCAGCTAATGTCCACTGATTCGTCTCCAGGAAATCCATAAAAACCGCCCAGACGAACCAACAGGGAATTCGGATATTTATGGCATATTGATTCCAAGATTCCCATTGCTGACAGCTCTATGCTTTTAATGGAGGATGATAACTCAAGCTCACCGAAGAATCCATCCATGTTTCTTGTATGTGACTCAACTTCATCAAATCAAGTCATGGTCGATTGTGAGAGCGCAGGCGGTGTAATATTACGTATAATTATACTGTATAAAAGAATATCGGAAGGTCATGGAGAAGGATGCTTTCTGGTTCCGACTGTTTCCTTTTCTGTTTCCTATGTCATAGAGTACAATTCTCTTTGATGCATACTGACCCTCAAAAGCAATGATTAGCAGGATATTATTATGCTCAAAGTGATCGCCTACAGCATCCCAGTGCACCTACAGGGATAAATCTGCTCCCCTGAATGACAAACGTATTATTATTATAAAAGTGAAGAAGGAGAGAGAACAGACATCTGAATAACTGGGTGCATACATTCCTCAGATAATATCTCTCATTGCTTCTATGATAACAGAACTAGAAGATCGTTCAATAAGGACGAGTTGACCTTGAAATTAAAACCCTACATTCAATAGATTCATGCAAAATACTGTCTTGCTGGCACCACATATCGTTCAAATATAGGATAAAGTTTTTGATATTAATATATGGTCGACCGTTAACAGTGATTGCCTTACCAACATTTTTTCCGACAAATGAAGGACTAATGACACTGTCGACCCAAAAACACACTAGACAACTTTTTGTGGACTCATTGTCAATAAGCCATAGTCCGATGCCCTCAAATTTAACATAACCCAGGTCATCACACAAATTCATCAGGATCTATACGTCAGCCATTCAAAGCCACAGCAGGCAGTTGACTCAGGTCATGTCGATATAAATAGCCATACATGGACCTTTGAAATAAAAGAAGAATTTCGTAAATACCTCAGACAAAACTCCCTTCCAACATCAGTGATATTTAAGAAATTTCAGAAAGTCCCCTTTAACATAACTTTGATAATGGCGACGATGATGATGATAACGATGATGATGATGATGATGATGATGATGAGGATGATGATGATGATGATGATGATGATGGTGATGATGATGATGATGATGATGATGATGATGATGATGATGATAATGAAGATGATAATGAAGATGATAATGAGATGAGTAAAAATTGTTGAGACTTTATTGCAACGAGATGTCTGTTGCACCTATTTTACTGTTTGAATTAACAGTTTCATCTCCCTAAAACTCTTGATATGAAATACAAAAATAAGGAACCTCCTAGTCTAATCATACTACAGGTGGAAAGGTGGAAGCCCCTCTATTCCCCAAACATCATTCAACATATGTCGTAGCACGACGGGACCTTCCTTAATTGGCCTGACTGTTTGCATTCTGTCATTTAGTGGCGGTTGTTTACACGACGGACGTCGACGCCAAAACGTCTCCTGCTACCGCGTACGTCGGTAACGAAGGGCTCTTTAATTGCCAGGACATGTCGAACTGTGTATGTATGCATGTTTAGGAAAAGGTAGAGCTTTGTCGCTGCTGCTACCTAATCCGCACTAGGTCTAATTAGAGGTGGTGTTGGAAACGGCTTTGGTTTGCGTTTGCCTTTCTAGCACGCTACGTTGTCGATACTCTGGAGAGTCTGTTGCGGCTACGTTACCTCGATGTTGCCTTTGCTTGAGCTGGGGGTACAAGAAAGGACCAGGTTGAATGGAACCTGGGTCTCAAATTAATATTTGATGAATATTACATAGCAAGTGAACAATATGGACAATATGCATTCGACGCCAAAGGTCAGCGTAAGTATGTGGCCATTTCCGCAAACTTGCATCGCGACTGTTGGTAGAACGTCGATGTGTTTTGTTCAACTACATCATGCACTACTGGACGAGCTTAGTTTCTTTATATGAGCACAGTCTGTTCGATTTTTTTCCTACCCATAACACCCATAACAGCAGTGATTCACAATGTCAACATGAGGCGTAGCTTGTATCAATGATTTTTCCTAATACTTTGATACTCATCTTAACAGGATGACATATCATATTTATAGTTTTTTGAAGTAGCAGAAACATTTTTGCAGAGCCGCACCGATAAATCAGAGTAGACACTTTTCAAAACTTGGTGTATCACTAGTCATTCAAACTCCAATCACGAAGAAGATCTGCCGCAGCTATAACAGTTCAAGCCAATATTCTTGTGAAATTTGTTTTTTTTGACTATGCTTCAATTACTGGCCTGGCCTCCCTTATGGAAGTCCTGCATACGTTCGTCGTAATGATTGATGAATTTTCCTAATCATTTTACAATAGCAGCACCATATTTCCATATGGAAAGCTCCGATCCCACAGTACCGCAAAAAGCAGTACTTTTCTTGTGGACGGCCAGGCTATCTTTGTAACTAAGCTGAAGTCAAGAAGACTGCTAACGACATCTCCTCGGACGAAGGATATAGAAGAGCCAAGAATATCTCTCTCTTTTATGCTTCTAGGATTCAGTACTTAATTAATGAGAGGACCTAAAACCCAAAAGTTTTGTCAGGAAGCCATTTATTTTGACATGTATGTTACACGAACACATCTGTACACCTGCAGCAGTTGCCAGAAAGAAGCTGGATTCTTGCGGGTGCCCTTTTCCACCGATATGGTAAGAGCATTTGATCCTCTAAAGTCTCCATGAAGCTATTAGGTTCTAGACCTACCAGACGGATTTTGCCACCATACCTCTCATTCTGATTCATCATGACTGATACATTAAGAACTGGCTAGTACGACTTTAAATTTGTTCTGAAAATAGGAACAATTTGCCAAATGATGCTTTTGCCAGTTCTGCCGACTTTACTGCATAACAAATACTTTGGCTTGGTCTTAGTAACCGATTGGGTATATTCAAATCTCTGTCTTCGAATGTCGCTATCCCTTTGACTATAAAACAAAGAAAAAAATCACCTGTCTTCTGTTTATCATCTCATCAAACTATAATCTCTTCGTTGTCTCCGAATATAAAGGCAGGCTGGATCCCGTTTGACAGCGGCCGTCAAAATCTGCCTTTTCCTTTGCGTCAATCTAGCTAATCTGCAGCGGAATGTGTCGTCGGGGATTAGAGGAGGACGAGGCGCCCTTACAGAATATAAGGGAGCCTCCGAAGGGAATTATTGTGCCGCTTTGTCGGCACTAAATTGGGAAATTCGAACCCGGGGTTAGGTTATGTCATCGTATTGCGCGTTGTGCTACCTTCGCATGGAAGGTATATTGCTTGTTGGCTTTAATTGACATTTATTGATATTTTTGCGATAGGGCGGATAAGGATCAGGTAAGCAAATATAAATTAGGAACGATGTTCCAATTTTTACTTTCAAAGCTATCAGTTTGCAGTCGTCGCTGGTTAAGCTTTGATGTGATTTAACAAATTTTAATGTTATGGATATTGAATGATACGCTATGAATGATTTTTTCTCGAATTTTTATTGGTAAAGTTGAAAGAAAAAAATAGTAGTTTGACCCTGTACTTCTCACGCAATACTGTTATCAATTAAATTATGTTCGGTATTTTCCAAACCTAATGTCATATGAACTATTTCCCGAGTCCTTCAAGATATTTAGAACCGTTTCTAAGGAAGGTGATCCAAATGAATAAATAGTTACCAACCTATTTTTATCATACCATATCTGTGAAATAATTATAACTCAATGACCAAGTAGTTACTTTGGAAATTTTCTGAATCTCAGTAAAACTAAGTTTGGTTTCAGGAAGGACTCTTCAACAATATATCTTGTATCCAAAATCCCTTATCTGCGATGTTCGTTTATCAACACCTGACTGAAGCACACAAAAACTAATCAGACTTGACACTAACATGTCACATCATAAACTATCCAACTAGGAAGCGATCATTATCAAAAGACCGCAGATGCAGACCGCTGGAAACTCCCTTAATATGAAATTATTACAATACCCGTGCGGCACCGGTATCGTAAAAAAACCTATAAATCGTAAAAAAAAACTATAAGATATCAACTTGCAGACTAGGTAGTTTTTAGGGAGCAAACAGTCATTCCACGTTTGCTCACTAGGATCATTGTGAACGTCCATCTATGGAGGAATCTCTTAACTAAACTACACGCATTACTGGTTGCATATGTTTGTGAGGCTGAGTGGTCTGTGTCTGTAGTTTTTATCTGTGAGAATAGCAAGATTGCATCTGGATGATTATGTGTATTGGTCTGCATGTGTATAATCAGTGATATTTGCTGTGTGAGAAACCCGACGGGTTATTTTTATGTTGTGCTTCCTAACGAGAGGTTATGTTTTATGTTCAAAGTTATAAATTACGAAAAAGTGAGGAGAATTACGGGAAATCATCAACGCGCCCCGCGTTGTGTGTAATTACTGTTAGCACGTATATGGCTTGTAATTCGACAGTGTACAGTGAATATAATTATTTTCTTATCTCTCTCATTTTGAAATTCAGCAAATTGTATATGTCATTTCCAGAATGGATAAAAAAAGGTGGCTGCGCAACTAATTTCTAGCTTTTGAATCTCAAATAAGTGTATTTGAAACCAGAACCCAATGTAATTATCATCAACACATACAACTTACAGCTTAGACCTCCATAATGCCATCTCAGAAGCAGATCACATCAGAGCCAAAGGTTGATAACAAGCCTCATCACGTTTAGGCAACACGTACAACTAAGTGCTAAGTTAACATCTTGTAGAAAAACCTACATAATGTGAAAGAAAATCGATATAACGTCACGTTTTAAGATAGATGATACGCATGAGGCATGAATTTAAGGAATTACATTTTTTCGAGTTCAAGGGTCATTGAAAAAATATTTTGTGAACCTATGTCTTATTTCTGTTGATGAACTTTTAGTGCACAAATTTGAACTAGTCTGTGAGAAGAACTAGATTTTGATGGCGTTTCCGTTCTAGCATTTCTAAACCCTTTTTGACATTTCTTTTTTTAAATATCTGAAAATTATTACTACTCCATGTTTCTATGAAGGTGTCTTGTTGTTTTTATATTCTTTGTTTATATATAAATACTTAGCTTGCCAGTTTGTTATTTACAGTTTGTAGCCAATAAAAAAAACTATACTATTCTATGATTCAAGAGAAACCTATCAAAGTAATTGTATGTGAATTATAGAGTCAACCTGCTTGACATAAAGTTCTTTCCAAATACTACTACTACTAAGAAAAAGTGTTATAATCTTTTTCATTTTCTTTTTTTTGTATTTTTATCCAATCATTATTAGTTCTTATCTGGTTCCTTTTTGGTAAACCACCAGAGGATTTGTAAATTTGATACGTTTTTTTTTTCTCTCTTTTTCCTTAGTTCACGTATTTAATTCCCACACAATAAGGTCGGATGTAAAAGTATCCAACTGGCTAAACTTCGCCTAATTATGTGATTCGAATAAGACATTATTATCGTATGTCCTGGGTAGCCATCAAATTTGTTCTTATTGTATATTTCAACTCATAGTGAAATAATACCTGACTGACTTCAATGGATCTAGGAGAAACTGTTCCGGAAAAAATATCTCAGCGGATTTCTTGTGTGACCGAAAACATTTTAAAATTCTGCCGCGCCATCTCGACAATCGACTTTAAAAATTAGAAGCTGACTGCACGCTAACTTTTCGAGAACAAAATGGTGTAAATTAATCCCCCTATTCATCACACTTAAAAACTTCCAGACTTCCCGTATATGAGCCGTCGACAACATCCATCAGGAAAACTAACGATAACAAATCTCGATGAAAGTGAGGTTACGTGTCGTTTCTCTTTTCTTATACTTTCTAGCAGACACAAGCGGCGTCGGCTAAATGGTCTTCCCGATCACTACTTCCAATCCACATTAACTATCTGCTTGAATTCAAATTTAGCTATCAATAAATACAACGTGTGGGATTGCTATGAGTAATAAAGATATTGCTAACAATTTTATCAATATCAGTATGATTTGTATTCTTATTCATATTGAATGAAACGCTTGACGTTAATGTATAATGTTAGAGTCATTTAACCTCAAGGGCAAATGTTCCGAGAGCTTGGGCATCTTTTATTTCAGATGGAAGATATACAACCAAGGTGCTCCTATAGAATATTCTGGAATTATCCTCCAGTGAACTGATGTTAATTCAACAATTTTTTCAATTGCGGTGTTGAGGTTGAGGTATTTTTTGTTGTAATACTTGAATTCATAAATATGAAATACACTTACGGTATAATTTATTCTGAAAATATATCCACGCATCAGTAGCAATGCTTTCAATCGTCAAGTTTTCCAGATGCCGTGACATTACAGAGATTTTCAGCACATGTTTTTGCAACGTTTTACTTCCTATGTCACAAGGCGACGAAATATTGTAAGCGCGAAAAATTTAGGAACTGATATTTGTTTTTTGGATATTATATCACTCGTTTCCGTCGAATTATCTTTCGGTCTGTTGGTCGATATTTTATGAACTGATAACGACGTTGCGTAAGAAGTGCAGGTTCAACCTACTTGACGCCAATATTTTTTTTCTAATATTGGAGTTACATAATGAATACTAAGTAGTTGCAGAATGGGTGACAAACGAGACAGTTCATGGATAATTGCATGCATGAGAAGCTATCGAAATATCAAATTATAATGGCTTTTTATCTATTTTCACAAAGAAATTTGTGTCTGATATAGTACATACATACATTTCGTCAACCAATCATGGACGTGACTTTCACCCAATATGGGCACTTCCCTATTTTAAGTTATTCTAGGCGTTATACCCCCTACGAACACCACTGTATGATGCTCCAAAGATAAATGATAATGGAAATTAGGGAAAGGGCATCTCAAAGGAAGGAGGCGAAGCTCT